>CM076580.1:746638964-747387373 GCA_034641835.2 Pinus albicaulis | reverse complement strand
CAGCTAAAATACTGGAAACTTCCTTCTTCCAATAGATCTACAGGGCTGGACTCTCCAATTCTTGAAGGGAATATTGTTGCATGGAGGTAGAACCCAATGGCCTAAACGCCAAATGTAGATATGCTACTCTTGAAAGGCTAGATCTGAAGAAAAAAGTGGTAGGATGAATCCTCCACTGGTTTCCTAGCTGAATTCTAGAAAAAACCTGCTGAAGATGGCACCAATGCTTGATAAGGAATGAAGAACAATCCTCTTTCCAGAGCTACTCAAAGAAAGAGCTGGGATTCCCGCTCGGGAACACCCTGTAAACTCTGCTAAATAGACCAAGTTTGCATATAAATGTCCTAAGACAAATCTAGATCTAAACATATCAAGAAATGAATAATCCAAATCATGCCTTCCATTATGCCTTCACCTTCATTATATGCATGAGCCTTCCATAGCCTAGGCCTACTCCAAATCTATGTTGTACATGTGGAAAAATTCTCCATGTTTGACTGCGCTGTTGATCCATGTCCTCCATCATGTTCATATGGGGTGATCACCCTCTCCATCATGCATGTATTAAATGCACCACTTCCTCCACTATCTTATCATAAGTTCTTCATGATATTCTTTGAATGCACTATGATCTTATTTGACCTTATCAAAGATCCTCATTATTTTATATTTTGAGATCCATGATCTTATTTGACTGTTTCATCCTCCATAGTCTATCTCATAAATGATACATGATCTCCATACATAGAGCTACTCCACTACTCCATGTTCTAGATATAGATCTAAAATATCCACATACACACATTAAAAGTGGATTTTATTCATATTTTAGGTTTGTGGGTCCCTCCACCCCTTTATTTACTTAATTTATTAAGAAAATCAAGGACTCTAATATTCCAAATATGATGTGGAAATTTGGGAATATGTAAGGTCCCACCTTAACTAACATAATTATTATAGAGAAATGTTATATTAAATCAAAATGTGATATATATATATATATATATATATATATATATATATATATATATATATATATATATATATATATATATATATATATATATATATATATATATATATATATATATTTGGACATAGAAGTTATTTGTGTCATTTACACAACACCCTAAATTCTACCAACTTGTCTTCAAAGCTACAAAGTTCAAGGTTTATCAAGATCCAAAACATACAACCAGAATACTTTCTTTTCAATACTAAAATCACCTTTAAAATATAAATTATTTAGTGGGATGAATAAATGTCAACCTTTATGAACCACAATTTCCATAAGCTAATTGTTAATTCCATTGTAATTAAATGTGTTCAAGAGTGACTAACAACATGCTTATGAATTATTTTCTTAAAAGGATAATTTACATTATATAGGTTTGGCATCCCATAATTAGGAATTCATATGTGAGCTAATATTGCAAGAAATTACTTACCCCAAATTTGACTTTTCAGCAAGACCCTTTAACTCAAAGGAGTTATTACACTAGAAACACCTTGATTGAAAATCTTAAATTAACTTAAGCCTTTTTGTTTTATGGATGGTTCATAAACGCAATTAGATGCAACCATTGAACATTATGAAAACCAATTTACAAGTATGAAATGTACAACTATTGAGGCATTTTGTCAAACACTTAAACCATTATCTCTTTAAGGTGTTTTCACAACAATTAGCTAACATGAATCCAAAATTACATGACTTCATTTTTTTTTGTAAGTAGTGTCAATAATTGAACTTAAGATATTAGTAGACTATCAACCATATTCATTGTTCAATCTATAGCAATGAATAAAAATATTTAGGAATTTTAAACATAGCTCACAATGTTGTAAGGTACAGCCATTGGGCAATTTTGACAAACAGTTGGCAGTCATAAAACAATTGACATAAGGTTATTTAAATTTTAAAATTATTAACCATTTAGAATTTAACCAAAATTTCCAAGTGGTTAGCCTATATCAGATTCATCAATATAAATTATAAGGCAGATCCAATAAAAAAAAAACCAAACAACAAAACAAAACAACAGGCGGTTATACATGCAATAGAAAATCTGCAAAACAAACAAGATTTGGGAGTCGATGTCTGAAATCTTGATTTTTGAAATCAAATTTAGGGTGAAATGGTCTATTGGTACGGACACCCCGTGAAGTGGAGCTGAATCGCAACAAGGATGCCCAGAAATGTGATTCTTTAAAACAACAAAAACCCAAGAATCCTACAATTTCATTTATGACTTCTATCAAACACATAGTATGAAAACTTATCTAGAGCTGTAAAAAGAGGAGGAGAACAGAATTTAAGCCATTAAAACATTTTCATCTAATTCATGACAGCCTATAAGATTCATCTGTTAGGACTTTCTTTTCAATTGATTCAACACTATACAACTAAATACTTCTACAATCATTATGAAATTTCCTCACATTTGGTGTGCAACACTTCATATACATGTAAGTTTCAGCAAACAACCAAACAAGAAAAAGCTATGAAATATACTACAAAAATACATAATATAATTTGACCCACATAATTTGTACAACTCCAAGAGGATGGATGTATGCTCCAACTCCAATAAGAGTATGCTCCAACGCCAATATCCTTACCAAATCATCATGAACCACCTGGTTTTCCTTCCAACCATATCCAGGAAGAACTTCTCCCCCTGGAACCCCCAAGTTGCAAAAGCTCACAACTAGTACCACAATACAACAGTAGAGAGAGAGAGATGCAAGGAAACTCAGGAAGATAGTTTTCACTTCCTCCAAATACCACTCATGTTCAACCTCAATAGATACTTAGTAGATTAGTAAGGAATCTAGATTTGTTTTGGAAGAAATTGGATACTGTCCATATCTCTCCCTCTCACAACCTTCCTCAAGTCTCTTCCACTCTTGGCATCACCCTCCCTCCCAAGTGACAATACATGAGACTCATATATAGGAGAAGAAACCAATTCTTGTAATAAAGGAGGAGTAATATGCATGCACTGTATTCCATATAGAGGAGTGTAACTTATGCCATTAAGGAGAGGTATGCATGCCTTATTTAAGGAGAGTGTAACAAATGCATTAAATAGAGTGTAAGAGGAATATTTTATGACATATATTTAATGAGTGTAATAGGAATATGCCATTCCCTAATGAGTGCATAAAAGAGAGTGCAATGTAATATTTAAAATAGAGAGAGTTACATAGAGCCATGAGAGTCATGTAAGAGATAGGTGTGAATTGATTGAATAGATAAAGTTAATTTGTAATTCCCTTTTAATAAAATATCATAGTCTCATAAAAGATAATGATAATACTAATAATATTGAGGATTAAGTCAATATTGAACTATTAGGATTGACTAAAGATAAGTTAATTTAATTTCCTTCAACTATGCTTGATTACCAATTTATGCAAGGAGATTTACTATTTTTGGAAAGTCATGCTTGAGATGCTAGACATGACTTTCTATTTTTAGAAATTCATTCCAAAATTGTCAGATTGAAATTCTATTTAAGGAAATTTATCAATGTGTGGTATTTTTCTTTCGGAGAATAGGGATTCCACACCCCTATTTCATGCATCTCCGTGCCTTAGTAGATTGAGGAATCCGCACCCTAATCTACTCCAAAGATCTAAGATTTCATAAATTGATCTTTTTAAATATTTAGGACTCCACGCCCTAAATATACAAGACTCTATGTATTTATATTTCTTGGATTTAGGATTCCACACCCTAATTTCAATGCTTTCTCATCTATTGTGCTTTGAAACTCCATGTTTCTCCTTATGGTACTGATTGTGAGCTTTTACCCATTTTATGGTTCGTTGGTAAGGCCTTGATCGAAGACCTGCACACATCACAATCTCATAGATCAAAGGAATCATATGAATTTCATAATGAAATTAAATTAAGCACATTTTACCATTAATGGTGCACGAATTCCATAGTCATTTAGGTTTTGAAGAAATGACTTCCATGGTCATTTATCCTTGTTGGAAAATGATCAGGTCCCCTACCACATCCTGCTCAGTACAATGTTAGACATATATATAATCATGCAAGTCATGTATCATCCATAAATCATAATTTAACCATTTTTTTCCCACATAACCATGAGCATCCATGGGTCTATGTGTCTCAATCCAGGATTTCCATCCATGTCATACACTTGATACACAAGTCAGATGCAAAAAGAGAGACATATGCATAAAATCATATAAAACACATAATCAAATATACCACACATAAGGGAAAATATAACTACATAAAATATTTTTCCCAAACCAATGGTCAATCTTCCATACATAAACTATGGATATAAAACATTGTTACCCAATACAGTGATCACTATGACATACATAAACATAAAGAGGAAATACAATCATGTATTTAAAACTTTATTCCTCAATCTAGTGATCAATATTCCATATATATATATATATATATATATATATATATATATATATATATATATATATATAACTCTTCAAAATAACCCTTAATGGGACTAACAAAAATATACTAGGAAAAATAGGACACTACAGAATATTACAGGAAGCTAGAAATGATGAATCTAGTAAGACTTGGAAAAATGATAATAGACAATCTGAAGACAAAAGGAAATTGCAGATTGCAGAAGGAGTAGAAAAGAACTATGAATATAGCCTTATGCCAAGATTAAATGAGAGTATATGTATGGTGAAAACACATGAGGTAATGGGATTATCTCTTCAATTTCTACTCAATAATTATGAACCTATACTGATATTTGATGGACAAGAAATTATTTTGAGAGGACATAATGGAGCATCAATACAAAGAAATCTTAATAAAGATTGCATTGTGGAAGATAGTAGAACATAAATTTATAAGGATAATTGGGTCCAAGAAGGTATAGTTAATCCAGTAAATGAAATGAAGAAGAAAGGAAAAGACAAAAGTCATAAAATTAAGGATAGGTTGGTAGAGATTAATGCACAGCAGAAAATTGAAGACAACGTTATCTGTAAAAATTGCGAAAGGAGTAAAGGTGAATGTAATCAAAAAAATGGAATGAGAGAGGAAATCTCAGAAGATGAAGGCAAGGATGCTTTCATGAACTATGCATTTGCAGTGAACAACAAAGGGGTTCAATGGAGTATGATATTGATGGTGCTAACAGTAATGTTTACTCTTGTAAAAGGGACTTTATAGTGGAATGGAAAATCTATTGTATATGGTGATTTTGTTTGCTATACAGAAACAAAGATAACTTTAGCTTCTAAAATTAGAGATTGGAAGATTTTTATTGAAAATAAAGAGGAATATAAAACACAACTTAGTGGCTTAAAAATTTGTAAGGAAGAAAAGGGAAGAATGAATAGAAATGTGAAAGGAAGAAAGGCCAAAGAGAAGAACAAAGGACATGATTCATAAATTAGAAAAAATTCAGAACAAAGTAGAAACAAAGAAGGATTTTCCAAGACAAGATAATATGAAGGAGGATATGACAAGTCAGACATGTCATATGCACATCATGGGGATGAAAAATCAGAGAAAACATGGAGCAGAGGTAATAAGGAAAAAGGTGGAAAATGTAATATGTTTTCTGATTTGGAATTATTAACTGTTGAATGTGTTTTTGAATATAAAAGACAAACTTCTTGTGGAGATATATTTTTTTATGCAAATATGAGGGAACATGCAATTTATGGAGATGCAAAAAATCAGTTTTCCATATGGAAACAAGAAGATGAGAGAAAGAAACTAGTTGATTTAGAAGTTTGGAATGGAAGAAAAAGAGTTGATATAAATCTTACACAAATCTTTGCAGAAGAGAAAGAAGATTGCAGAGGATGTGAAATTACAGTCCATGAACAAATTTTTTTTTTGATCCAAAGAAAATTTGAATGTCAAGAGTTTATCTTGAGTTTGCAAATGAGAAATTGGATAAATAGTTCAGTTAAATTTAATATGAATATGGAGACAATTGAACAAGGTTCAATAAAAAAAATTTTTGTAGCTAATGGAAAATGTACGGTGGGAACGTCACATGTTCTTGTGTCAAACAAGGAACAATATTCTTTTGAACTTGAAAATATTCCACTCAAGATATTGGATAAGTGCATGATGAAAAAAACAAAGGTGATAGGTATGGAAATTTTCCAAATTCAACAAGTCAACGAGAGGTGGAAAGGTATGCAGAATTGTATAAAGAAAGTGGTTTGGAAATAGAAAAGGATGTTGGTGATAGAGTCAGAAATGAAAATATACGGTTGAGTACAAGACAATGGAACTAGTGGAGAATACATGAAGTTGAAGTTCAACTCTGTTGAGATGATGACATGACAATAGCACACAGAGGTATAGATATTTATGTTTAATGAAGACATGCTTATGTTGAATATTAGTATCAAAACACTATCCAGTGGAGATGCTCATGACAACAGAGCAAAAGGACATCCATAATATACGGTTTGGCATCCAGGAGAAGGAGACAATGCAGCAAATACACCTGCAATTGTAAAAGGTTAGAGAGTTAGTTGGAATATGAAGTCTAAGAATTTTACAAAGGGGGAAATTGGAAGACTCGTGAACAAGAGCCCATGAATTATTTTAACTTGGGCAGTCTGATGCAGGGGCATTCCTCAAAGTTCATAAGACCTAAAAGTCTTATCACACATTTACTAAAGGGAGTGGTTACCCTTAATTATTTTGTTATTTTCCTAAGTTTAGTTGACTTCTAAAGAGATTTAAATGTAATTTGATTAATATCTTGTAAGTTGTAGAGATCTTAGGGATGACTGAGAAACCCTAGGAAGAGTGAGGATTTTAGAGATCTAGAGGTCTAATATAGGATTTGGTTGAGTAAAGAGTGGAATTGAGAGAAGCTTTAGGGAATATTGAGAGATTTTTGGATCTGAAATGAAATTGGTTCATGAATCCTTTTCTTATATATTTATAAGAATTTTTAAGCAACATGGAAGAGAGGATTGGAGAGTTTGGCTCGAGATTAGTGGTTGGCTCGAGATTTTCTTGAGGTTGGCTAGTTAAGGGAGTGAGAGTAAGATGAGGTAGAGATAAGTCATTTTAATGTTTGTATTAAGGCCGCAAAGTCTGTAGTATCGTAATCAAATTAGATTCAATGATTATTGAGTAATTTTGTATTTATTCTGATTTGTTTTAGCCATGACTTATAAATCTTATGTGATTGTGTAAATGGCATGTGTTGTGTTGTTTAATTAGAATTGTTGTAGATTTTTTAGAGTGGATTGAGACTTTGTGTATTAAACCAAAAATTGCACAACCAATGGAATTCCAATGTCCAAAACAGAGTAAAAATATCATATCTTATTTTTGCATAAGTGTACTAATGAATTTTTGTAGAGAGGAGCATGGAGCAACGTTGGGCCGTAGAGTGCTGCAACAACATGTTTCCTTAAATTTCATATATTTATGAATAGCGGTGTGAAAGAGAATTATGAACGGTTATGATGAGAGCACATATATAAAACGGGAATGATGAACGAATGAGATCACGTCTCCAGATAAGTTTGGAAGGATGCAATTCGAAGAAGGGCATAGCAGGTGAGAACCATTAGACCTTGTTGCAGATCAATGGTAGACAACAAATTGCAATATCAAAAAATGGATATTTAAAGTTTAAAGTCATCATAGGTATGCTATTTTTTTTGCAATGTGGTAAGGAATGAAATGTGTGACACGACGTGGGGCATCCATGTGTCGGCGTAGTGAAAGAGTGCACACCGTAAGATTTATTGTTTAGCATTATCAGTAATGGGTTAAATTTGTGAGCATCGATTTTCATAAGATGAAGAAGTATAATAGACCATTGGATCCTACCATGATATACGGTCGAGATTGGTGTCACAGCTTTGCATCGATGATTATGATGGTTTCCATTTAAGTTGAAACTTATGTGTGGCAAGATGTGATGATCCCTGATTGGCTATCGTGATGTGGGACCTGAGAACCTGTTCCACATGCATGAAAAGGATTTGGGTATGTATAACCTGTTTAAGGTGAGTGTTGTTTGATTGCCTAGTGTATGTATGTTTATAATGTTCTAAAGATTGAAATCTGCTGCAAGATTATTGAATTTATGTGGGTCATAACCCACAAGAGCAAGGATTTTTTTAAAGTGCGGTTTCGGCTGCATTAGAGATTAATTGTGACTCTTTAATATTTTATGTCTATGATAAAAAAATATGGAGAGAAGCACTCCAAGATCACTATAATTTTGCTGACTTAGCAAGTCAAGTTGGAAGTGTGGCAATTTTTTTGGAAATGAGAACAGATGTGAGTAAGAGCCCGACAATCTAAGAGAAAGTGTTTTTCATCTCCCAACCATCTTAATAATACATCAATATATATTTGTATTAACTTTGGATATACCATGAGCCTAGAGTTATGAAACCTCATTTTTGGATGTAAAATTTGATGAAATATTTGTAGAAAATGTTTTTCATCTCCAACTATCTTAATAATACATCAGTATCTCCAACCACCTTAATAATACATCAATATAGATGTGTATTAACTTTGGATCTATCTTGAGCCTAGAATTATGAAACCTCATTTTTGGATGTAAAACTTGATAAAATAGTTGCACCCCGGGGATTTAATCCCTCGAGACTTATGATAAATAGAGAGTAAAGATAAATCTATAGTTATAATAGTATTATTATAATAAGATACACTAATAATAATATTTCATTTTTAATATCATAGTAATATCAATTTCTCATCTATTAATATTATTATTATTAAAAAAATTAGAATAAATTAAAACAAAAAATATTATAAAATTAATGCAATAATATATAATAGTAATATCAACTTCTTATATATTATTATTATTATTATTATAACAATATTATTTTTAAAATATTCTTAATAAATTACAATAAAAAATAATTATCATATAATAATAATACTATTATTAAAATAAAAAATAACTATCATATAGTAATAATATTAATATTAAAATAATATTATTGTTAATATTATTATTAAAATAGTATTGATGTAATATATTAAGATAAGATTATGAAAATAATATTAATAATATATTTTTATTGTTTCTAAATTATATTAATATTTTAATATTATTATGAAAATAGCATTATAATTATTTTTATTGTGATTTATTAGAAATATATATACAATATTGTTAATATAATATATTTCATAATATTAATATAATAGCATAATAGTAATAGTAATAATAATAGACTAAAATTATATAATTATGGTTATGGTAATTTATTAGGAATATATATGGTTATGATAACTATAATAATAATATTAAAAATATATTTTATTATAATAGTATTACTATAATAATATAATATTACTATTATTTTATTTTATTACTATCTATATATAATAATATTATGATTATTATAATATTAATATATATTTTTTAATATTATTATATTAATTCAATAATATTATATTAGTTAATACTAGTCTAATAATATTACTACCATATTAATATTATTTTATTATAATTATATTTCTATTTATAATAATATTATTATTTTTTTTATTTTAAATATTGTTTATTAAAATTTTCATTTTTAGAGTTGGGAGTAAGTTTGATAAACTTTTCAAAAAATTGGCATTACATGGGTGAGGTTATTGCATCATAGTTGCAAAGAGAAAAGAGGTCAATTAATCCTAAAAAAAGGTGAATCAAATTTTTATAAAGATTAAATAGTTAAAAACAAAACAAAAATAGCCTTATAGTAATCTACTTTTTTCATTACCACAAACTAGTCTATTTTTGTCACATTGAGCAGATCTATGTGTTACACCCATTTCTTTGCACATAGATATATATACTAAAATAGAAGAGTCCAAATATTTATAGACTAAAATGGAAGAATATCTAGGAAAATGTATTTCTAAAGTATGTAACTAAGAAAATTATGGGTAGGAGGGAATCCTTAGAAAAAGAATGGGATATTAAGCTAAAAAAAACTAAGAAAAAAATGTTGTGGGAAACCATACTAATGAAATTGTTTAATGTTTGTTCTTAAATAAGATTTAAGTAATATGATGCTCTAAAAAATAAATGAAATATAACAAGTGAAGAGATGAAGAAAAAATGTAATGAAATTTCCTTAAAAAATTAGTCTAGGGTTTTTACTTAATTAGATCTAGGCAAAGGGAAATCTCCAAATAGAGAACTAATTGAGAAGTAGTTTTTGTGGGCTCAAAGGGTAGCCTTAAAACTCATATTTGAATGAATTAATACAAATCTTAATTATAATCTCTAATGATTATTCTAAGTAGATGTGGAGCCAAAAGGAATCATAACACCGCCAATAGCCACCATGGTAAATTTTAAGCAACCCAATATTTTGTTTTAGGTATTGTTTAATCTAACTTTCATGTTTAAGTTTTAAAAAAAAGGGCTAATTAGTTTCATTTTTCTCCTTTTGTGTATATGATCATTCAAATATTTTGTTCTCCTCTTATATATTTATTGCTAGGCTACACTCTTCTCACACTTGTAATTAAATGTGGATATAATTAAGACTTTTCTAAACGAGTGAATTTTTTATTTTCTACCCTCCAAATTTTTAAAACCAAATATTTTGATGTTTTTCCAAAACTTAGTTTCACTATAGACTTAATAATATTTATAATATTGTTTGGGGAGGTTGGAGCAGGAGGGGTGATTTTAAACCTCGAAGAAAATATTGAATTAAAGTTCGCTTAGGGTATCAATAAAACCACGAACAATCAAGTCAAAGAGCTCTCTCTCTGGCAAGGTTTGAAGATCGACATCTCTAAGGGCATCAGGAATCTAACCATTATGGGTGATTCAATGGTGGTTATCCAAAATGTTTGAGTCTCACTAAAAATGAGAACCTCATTAATTCTTAAACCTCTCTGTTATACATAAGGATAGTGTATCTTCTTAGAAAAATTGAATAATTCAAAATCTTCCATGTTAAAAGAGCCAATAATCAATCAACAGATGTCCAAGAAAATATTGGAGCGGAATTAGAGTAAGGATCCTTGAGGATAAACCATATTAGCGATATATGTCATATCCCTTATTTATTTATTGTAATCCTTTTGCATTACAGATGGTGTACGAGACCTAATAAGAAAAGGCAGACAATTAAGATTGAAAATATATCAAGGATACAATGGAGAGCCTCATGGGAGGGAAAGTATATATGGAAGTCAATGCACAAGTGGGCACGTAGTAGAAAGGTGGCCATGAACCACGACAAGTGGGAATTCTTCCCTTGGTTAATAAATAAGATATTAGATGAGTGCAGGTATGGTACCATCGCGATTCGATTCAAGTGGAAATTAGTGGTGATGGAGAGGGAGGAAAATGGCTCAGCAATGGTGCAGAGACAAAATCCATTAATGGTTGAAAATATGGGAAGGAATGTTGGGAAGGATCAGGCGCTTATTTATAATTGTTGGTTGAGGAAGATTAATCAGCAGATTTCTCTAGTGTAGGGGATAATAATAAGGAAAATGGCTTATGCGAGAAATGAAGCAGCAACGATGTTGAGGAGAGTGGTTAGTGGGAGTTTAGGGTACATAGTAGACAGTTCTTGTAAGTAGGTTGTTAAGGAAATCATTAAGGAGATCAACGAAAATATGGCAATCGTGTTTAATCAATTTTCTGGCCTTGAGAAGGATATGGAGGTGATTCAAAAAAATATGGTGATCCGGGTAAATTCCTGAAACCCTTAACCAAGACCTTTTACTTTAGCTGATGTGTTATAATTGCATTTAATCAAAGCGTTAATGAAAATAAATGAACATATGTATGGTGTAAAGAAGAGGAACATAAAAAGCATTAGCAACATAAGGGAATGATAACGGAGTTCGTCTAGGAGGAACTACGTCTCCGAGCCTCGGTGTCAAGATGGTGTAGGCTGTTGCATTAAGTTTTGGGAAGAGTGATGATGTACATGGATGGTATTTATCTATCATACAAGGAAAATTCCCTCATGCGGGAGTGGTTGGACCTCTCCATGATATGTTCCTCTACAAGAACTATCATTCACAAAAATGACTTCTATCAGTATGACATCGACTCACACATAATGAATATGAGTATCACATCAGTATGGAAGAAAATGGATCTCAATCAAACATACATGTGATAATTAGTATCCCGCCAACATGGCAGTAAAGGGATATCAAACATAATACAAATCCATGATAGAAATTACATCTCACATCAAGAACAAAACAAGAACCCACATCAAACATCAACAAGGATTCGTACATCACAATGCATCTCGTAGAAAATAGAAAAAGAAGTAAATGAAATCAATGCATCATATACCTCACACTGAAGATGACTGAATAATGGGTTGCAACACTACTAAATCTGAAATCACCATTGCAATCATGGATTCGAAATGTGTGAAATCAACTGCTTACTCAGTGAATGCTGACACTTGCATCCCACTTTGAAAAGTAGCTGAAAAATATAAAGCTCAGATGGAAAATCTGAATATACCATCATATTTATGGCATCGAATAGTGCAAAATCAACTGTCAAAATTCTAAATTCTGACAAAGTGAAAATTTGGGCCTTAGGGAATCTTTTAGATTCCCCCTAGATTCCTCAAAGATACTGCTCCACAGGGAATTTAGAAATATGGAACTCAAAACAGGAATCTGATCTCACCATTGATATCCTTGTGAAATTTCAAGAAGAATGATTATAAAGTTGACCTCATTCTGACACCGGAAAATTTAGGCCTCCACAGGGAATATGCAAAACCACTGCTCAAAAGGCGAATCTGACCTCGCCATTGTGTTCCCTGCGAAATTCTGGTTAAAATGCATATAAAGTTTAATACATTCTGAAATTTTTACCTCCTTGGGATCAAAATATTCCCTTGGCATCAAACTGGAATCTGTCTTAAACTGCGTGCACCATCCCTGCCTCGAATTGCGTGTCCATCCTCCATTGCCTAACCTGAGCACACTGGTGAAAAGTTGAGTTTTTATAATGTTTATTGGGTGGATTAATCAAAGGGTTTGTTGGCATAGTTGGGTAAAAGCTTAAGTTCGTTAGAGGGAGGTCGAGTGGTCAAACCCCACTCCCTCCTGCATTAGGCATCATTTTAAACCATATTAAAAAATAATTTTAAAGGTGGCGGGCTGGGCCCCCATCGAGCGGCCCACCCACCATACCTTCCGCCATTGGTTGGAACACACACAACATACATTTTAATATAAGGTGTGGTGGGTATATGATTAAAATAAAACATACCACACACACACACACACACACACACACATATATATATATATATGTATAGATGGTGATACGTGGTTTGGATTTAATATGGTTACCATAACCATATAAAACAACCTACCATACCCAATTCGTTTGAGTTTGTATTATAACCATATGAATTTTTTTATTTTATATGATATTTGTTATATGGTTATAATAACCATTTTTAATATTAAGTTTATTTTTTTAATGATTTGTTTTCCATGTGGGCATCTAAATATGGTTTTGTCGTTTGAGTTTGTATTATAACCATATGAATTTTTTTATTTTATATGATATTTGTTATATGGTTATAATAACCATTTTTAATATTAAGTTTATTTTTTTAATGATTTGTTTTCCATGTGGGCATCTAAATATGGTTTTGTCTTTTTGTAGGTTGAGGATCAATGGAGAAGTGCCATGTATCGACAGCTGAGGGCTTGCCATGTGGGTCCCATGTGCTCATTGGGACGCCATGTGGCACACAATGGGCCCCATGTTCCATGCCTTAACAAAATTTCAAACTACTCTAACTCCCTCATATGAGCTCAGATTGATGCGTCTTTCACACCGTTGTGATCACAGTGACAAGCTCTTCAATCTGAAGCTAAGTTTTCCACATTTCCACCACTTTCAATTTTGAGCCTTTTTCCAATCCACTGGTGTCTGAAGATCCACCTAGATCATATGGAATATCTTAGTACTGGTGTTACGAACCTGAGACATAAAGTGGAGAACATTGAATTACATGAGGAGATAACCATTGTGGGCATTCTAAAAGACTTCCTTGGAATTTGTGATGGCTTTGATTCTTCAGCAAAGGGTAACATTGGCATTGTGAACCGTGGAATGGATCTTGATGTAGGTGTGAGCGAGGAACTAGGCATGGTTCCTAGTTTTGGTGGGAGTGAGGGATCGAGTATGCCTGTTGAAGAGGCACTGGAAGAATTCGAGCCTGGAATTCATGGTTACTAGCTTCTTTTTGTTTTCATAATCCTATGTTCTATCGAATAGTAGTGTATTGTGGAGTTTTTTGGAAGATATACAGTCCAAAATATGTAAAGAGTATATATATGAATAAGATAGGTAGCAATAGGGTCTCTTTGCTTATAAATCTGCACAATTATGAGACTAAGCTCTCCATGACTGTAAGGGACCTGGCCCGTTTCCAGCTTTATTAATGAAAAATGCTACCCATTCCATTGAATAATAATAATAATAATATTTATAATATGTATAATATTAGTATTTTAATAATAAGTTACTAATATTATTACAGCTTATTACATAAACACTATGTTAATAATAATATTACAATCATTTTAGTAATATATTATAATAATTTTATGTTAATATTTTTATTAGTATTATATAATATATTATTATTATTATTATTAAAATAGTATTAGTATTATCAATGATATATTAGTATTATATTAATAGGACTATTGTATTAAGCCCTAAGGGTTACTTCAATTGGTCTAGTACTTTCCATTAAAGCTTCTTTCTTATTGAAAGGTCGTGACTTCAATATTCTCGACACTCTTAGGGGGAGGCTCTGTGGTTGAGTCGATAGGTAATTATCCATTCAAGTGGATCTACCTAGTAGAAATATTCCATGGACGTAGCAGTCACCGATCATTGGGGTATGTGAACCACATGGAAAAAAAATTGCTTTGAGGGTTAGATCAATTGGTCGAGCCCCCCATTGTTAAAGCACATTTGTTATTGAGAGGTCACGGGTTCAATCCCTTGACATTCTTGGGGTCACGCTTAGTGGTTGAGCCAACATAAAGTGATCCCTTCAAGTGGATTTGCTTGGTACAAATATTATGTGGTCATAGTGGTCACCAATCTCAATGGTTTGTGAACCACATTAAAAACTACTGTTATATTAATATTATATTATTATTTTTATTATAACTAAGTTTTTTAAAAGGAAACATATATAATGTATTATATTAATAATGTTGGAATCTAGCCCAAAACAATTACAATTCATCTAAGAACAAGAATTGTCAAAATTCCTTGAAGATTTTGGATTGAGCATGAAAGATCAACCCAAATCCTCACTTGAGAACTCCATAATACATAAAATTTGTTTCTATTCCAACTGAAAACTTTTCAAAAGACCCCTAAAATCCAAATGTTTTTGCACCCCATTCTCAACTTGATGTTATTTTGTCTTTGATTGGATTTTCATTATCCTTGGAGAGTTGTTTTTCATCTTTTTTTCCAACTTGGATCTAGCATAAGTTTTCTCGAGGATATAGCTTGTCACCATTTTTATTGATCTTTACTGCTAGTTCAGTGTTTGGACCCAATGAATACTCTTCCACATCTACTTGATCAGCCCAAGATGGAGCTTTTTTTAACTTTTTTAAAAGAGAGATACCCTCAAAGGAAATGGATTCGGAATCTTTTCCCTTGCCCTTTAATGGATGATCAACCTTAGAAATATTTTTACCAAGAGAGTTCTTTGAAGAAACACTTGGAGAACCAGCTTTCATTTGATTTTCAAAAGCCTCTACACCACTACTTGACTTTAATTTTTTCCCTGCTAAAAATCCTTACTCTTTAGGAGGATCATTATTGAGCTCTGGAGGTTCCTTTTCCTTTTGTAGATTTTCCTTATTACAAAAAACTAGAGGAGGAGCGTCTTTAAAGACAATATAATGTTTTGAATTAGCACCATCCCACCATCTTGGTTTTCAGTTGGTTTTTTAAGTTTTTTTCTTCCCAAAATTGAGGCAATTTTTTAGAGAATGACCGGTTTCATAATAGGCTCTACATTGAAAAGAAATATTTTCACAATCCAATTTTTGCATCCAAAAATATCCAAGATTTATTAGATTGATTTCAACGATAAATCCTTTGTTAAAATATATTTCCCACAAATGCGAGCATATGTGGGATTTCGGTAGTGTTTGGTGTCTTCACAATGACAATAGAATCTTCCTAAGGAATTATCAATGGTTGTCAAATAAGAGACATTCCACATATGAAAAGGGATGTTGGGGAGCCTCACCCAAATTAGATTTATAGAGATTGAAGCCAAAAGAAGATCAAAGGAGGGGAACCAAGGCTGCATAAGAATCCCAACACTAACCCAAAACCACAGACCAGATTCATAAATCAACACCCTATCTCCATCTTTGTCAAAAATAGTAACAAAGAATCTTCTTGTCGTAGGATAGATGCTCAAATCATCATAGATTCGTGGCTTCCATTGTTCAAAAACCTAAGAGTGAAGATCGACAAGCCTTGGCCACGCGACATTTGACTTGAAAATCAAGATGACCTCCGAGAATGTTTTTGCATTATTCATAGCATCAACCACCAATGGGACCTCAATTAAAGGGGATTCATGGACAGTAATCTCGGAAAAGAACGAACCTGAGGATGATTTCACAATGTCATGAAAGGAGGGAGAGGTCACAACCTTATTAGCAGTCACTAAGGGATTACCATAGCCAAACACCATGTCTAAGCCCACTGCCAAGGAAGCTAAGGAAAAAATCTTAAAATAAACATCACACTTGGAAGTGGGAGAAATAGAAGCACCTGCCACTGAGGGAGTTTAATATGACTTTATATTAGGATACAAACCCTTAAAACTAGACATTCAGGAAGCAGTGGTGACTGAATAGATTGTTGCAGATGGGAAAATAATGAAGTTTAATAATTCCACCATAGAGATCATTATAACCAAAGCTGCAAAAGAGAGGAAGAGTAGAATCAGATACCCATCAATAGGAGGAGCGACCATCGAAAATTTTGGATCACGGGACAAAATGTAGACGGCTATGGTTGAACCCTAGTCATTATAGAGGAGCAATCGCACGCAAGAGTCATCAAGGATAAAATTTATTCGAATTGCAATTATTATTTATTATAACTTATTATAACTATAAATACAATAATATTGATATTACCATAAAAATATTATTATTATTAATATATTTTTGGTGGTGGAAGAAGATATGGAAGTTGAGAAGCTCGTCAAAATCCAGAGTCTTTCTATGGTGCATTTTAGAAAACGAGATCCCCATGGGTGATAACTTAAAAGAAGAGATATTTTTTTGGAACCCAGTTGGTATACACTATGTAAATGTGCAGAGGAAATAGTGGAACACTTTTTTATGGTATGCCCCTTTGCCATTGTTGTATGGAATATTGTGTTTCAATTGTTATCTTTAAATTTCGTGGCAAGGAATCTCTTGTAAAGAAGCTTGGAAACTATGGTGGTGATGCAGGAGCATTATAATTTCCAATCCATCAAGATTTTTGAATAAAAGCTCCAAAATGGGTTTCAATATTGTAAAGGAATTATGATTCCTTAATTGTAAACATTCTTAGTTTCATTTCATTATTATAGAATAGTTTTAGAAAAGTTGTGGGTAGGAGATGTTTTTTCCACAAGACAAAATAAAAGTTGCCTTGAAAAGCATGAGAGATTTATGGAATAAATCATGAGAGCTTTAGGGAATAAATTAGGGAGTGATTTAGGCATCTAGGAAAATCTAGTTTTCTTCAAAAGTTGTATTTAGCCAATGTAAGCCAAAGGAAAAGGTTAATGGCCAATCGTGTGTAGAATCGGGTTAGAGATTTAATGGAGATAAATGAGAGTTTTATGAGTGTATGCATATGTACATATATGATTTAATTAAATAGAGTTTCATACATGTGTGGTGCTCACAAATTGTCTATGTATGAATGGAAGAATTTTAGTTTGTGCATGCTCTAGATTTCACTGTCAATGAAGTAGAATTTTTTATATGAAATATTTTTGCAGAAGAAATTAATGGCTTGAAAACGAAGTGATTTGTTGTGTGATCTAGAGAAGTTAAATTTACAAGAAGAGGTGAATTTTCATGTATTGAGTGGTATCATAACAAGGATATGCTCATCGGGAAATATAGATCTAAGTGAGAAGTTTTTTTTTACAAGAACATAGCACATGGAGCTTATGCAAAGGATGGAAGAGAATATGTATTGAGATCTGATAGGTTATTGGTCTTGTGTTTTTTTTACAATTAATTAATGTGCAGATAACATCCATTACAACAAGTGTTGTGACAAAGGAAGTGGGAGCATGCAAATCTCTGAAGAGAAGGAATTCTTATAGAACCCAACAACAAGATGAATTGTTGAAGAGGAAGAGGACAAGTGGAATTTCTCATTAAGTGAGTAAGGTATATGTGACATCCAAGAGAGTAGGGAGTGCTTAGAAATAAGCTTCAAGTGAAGTGACCCATTGGTCCATTTCAAAGGAGATAGCTTGGTGATGTGTTCTTTAGATTGCAGCTCACAAGTGGACAAGGATAGTTCATGAAAGAAGGATGTGGAAATGACTATTGATTGTTATCTCAAGTGTTTAGTGAGAAGTCACAATCAGATAAAAGAAAATTCCAAAGCAGGTGGCATGAGGAAGATGAGGGATGAGGAATTTGAGAAAGAGATGACTGAGATGAAGGTACAATTGAAAGTGCTTATGGAACTATTCCAACAATATGTTGAAGACCAAAGATGTGGATGGGTGTTAAGGAAAAAGTTGAAGTGGCACAGGTTGCAGGTAAAGCTAAAACATATATTGAGTATTCAACGGAGGAGTGAATAACCCAAGGAAGCCAAGATGAATGTGTGTTTCTGTGAACTAGAAGAGGTACCATTACTTGCTGATGATAGTGATGAGGATGATGAGAAGAGATCTACAAAATATCTTCTGAAATATGTGGAAATTTCATAGTAGTATGAGGAACTAATCACTAAGTCATCAAATGAGACCATAGAGTTATGATTTTAAAATTAATGATTTTTGTATGGTTGCAAGTGTTGATGAATTTGGACAATCATTTAAAAATATCATACAGAGTGGAGATATGCTTTCCAAAGGCATGAGAGAAGAACATAAGAAAATTTATGTTATAAAAGAAGATAAGACAACATTTTTTCATGCAGGTAGTCAGTGGAAATTATACACAATGGATAAATGCAATTGATGGTGCAAAATTGCAGGAACCTATTAGTGCAGTGAGTAAGAGAGAGTTGGCTTATGCAGAGAGACAAAATAAGGATCAAGTAGATGATCAAGAGAAACATTTAGATTGTATTCTTATAAAATTTGAGGATCAAATTAAATTGTTGGACAGATGGTTAAAGGGAGATGATGAAAAAGAACAAGTGATGCAGACGAACTGAGATAAGATGATGGAATGTGGGACAAGTTTGTTTGAGCATAAAAATGAAATTTTATTTCATTTTCAACAAGAGGATATAAATCAAGGAATTTTCTTCGAAGACAGTAATAAATATGAAGTCATAATTGATAATTTTGAAGAAGACAATAGTTTGTTAGTTGTGGAGCAGAAAGGGAGAATACATTCAAGTGTCTTAAACATCTTGGAAAAGATGCATGAAGATGAAGAGTGTGAGAAAATAAGTTATGAAAATAATGAAATAACCATTTAGGTAATAAAATTTTTATATTCAAAGATTAAGTTACATGTGAGTGGTGATAGTAACATGTACCAGCAAGAGGAAAGTTTAAACATGGAAATTGACAAGGTGCGAATACTAATGATGAAAGTGCATGAGAAATTGCACACTGCAGTCAATTGTAGGAGGAAAATGACTATACAAGAGTGCATCAACAAAGAGAGTGGACATCTAAACCATAAAGTTTGGAAACCTGGAAGTTTAAAGAAGACAACGACAACAAAAACAAAGAAGCAACATAAAATTGGAGGTGATCAGTTATAGTACAAATTTTGGGATCCATGAGGAATTAGGCATTAATGACACATGACTAGGAGGTCATGAATTTTTTTTCTACATTGGGAGTCTAATGCAGAAGCATTAGATTTTTCAAGCCATCAAGATTTTGAAGAAAAAATCCAAAAGGGGTTTTAATATTGTTAAGGAATTATAATTCCTTCATTGTAAAATTTTCTTATTTTCATTTAATTATTATAAAATAGTTTTAGAGAAGTTATGGATAGGAGATATTATTTCCACAAGAAAAAAGAAAAGGTGGTTTTTTATGGAATAAATCAAGAGGGCTTTAGGGAATAAATCAAGGAGTGATTTAAGGATCAAGGAAAATTTGTTTTTCTTCTGTAAACCAAAGGGAAAAACTAATGGCCAAATTTATGTATAATTATGCGATAGAGAGTGAATGGAGAGAAATGAGAGTTTTATGAGTATATGCATATGTACATGTTTAATTTAATGTAATAGAGTTTCATATATCTGTGGTGCTCACGAATTGTCTTGGTATCAATGGAAGGATTTTAGTTTGTGCATGCTCTAGATTTCACTGTAAGTGAAGTAAAAAAATTTATATGAAATATTTTTGCAGAAAAAATTAAGAGATTGATGATGAAGTGATTTTTTGTGTAATCTATAAAAGGTGAATTTGTAGGAAGTGGGAACAAGCAGCCCCAAAAAAACTCAGTAATATTCCTCCTATGATAAATTTGGGCTTTTGGATTGCTTGAAACACCACCATCTTCTAGGTCAAGGCAATAGTCTCTAACATGGTGGCAGCTCAAGTATTAGACATCTATGATATAATTCTTGATGTTATATATATCCACGGGCCACAAAATATCACACCTGAAGTAGTGGATCACCCCCATCCATAGGCATACTTTGATGGGGCTTCCCTTGCTGAAAGCATTTTCGAGGCGGGGTGTGATTTCTTTAAACTAAAAAGTGGGCTTGGCATGGGTACCAATAATTATATTGAATTATCTAGTCTAAAGTCTTTTCTTCTTTTTGCTACTGAAAAGGTTTGCAGGAAACTTTAGATTTTCAGGGACTCTATGGTTGTTATAAATTGGTTTAATGAGGTCACTAGATGTCACATGCACACACAGATCCCCATTTTGGATGAGATCATGGAATTAAAGTAGGTTTTTGATTAGATTTCATGTTGTCATATCTACAGGGAGATGAATACCATTGTGAATGGCCTTTCCAAGGTGGGCATGGAACAAAACTTGGGCTCGTGGAAGATCAAGGAACAGGCAGGAGACATATACTATGAGTACTACCACCAGCCTTTTATAGAAGTCCTGCAGTTGGATCTATGATCATATTTTGTTAATGTATTTGTATTATTGATTGTGGTTATCTTCTAAGAAATTTTCTGGATGGCAGAATGTCTTTTATTTTGAATCTGTATTTATTTTAGTGATGATATTACGAGACAATACTATGAAAAATGCCAAACAAACCTACTATTTTATTCTTTTAGGGATGGTTGTTTCCAAATAGCCATTTTTTAATGCACCTTTATTCATATACAAAATATAATTTTGATTTTTGCTAATAAAAATTACTATGTTTCTTTGGATAAAAAAAATATTATTAATATATTTAATTATAATATTATTATTATACTAAAATGTAATATTATAACTAAATTTTAAAATAGTATTATAATTATTATTATTATATTTTAATAATATTATTACATATATTATATTACTACTATTTTTATAAAAATAACAAGTGTTATATAGTAGCATGTCCTTGCCACTTAGTAAAAAAGTAGTGAAACTATCAATATATTAAAAGAAATTAGTTACTATGCTTTAGTAAAATGTATTTTTGGGACTATGTTTGACAATGCAGAGACACACTTATATTGCATTGATTGAAAACAAATCATGGTATTCGAAATTACACAACAATCAAATTGTTTTGAAATATGCTCCAATAAGATAAACAAACTTTATTTGTTATCTTTCAGACAATATTATTTGTTATTTGATGATTTGTATGTTAATTTATAATGATCTTATGTAAATGTGAAAAAAGATAAAAATGATAACAACAACATATGTTAACAACATCTCTCATCATAACCATAAAATTAAAAATTAAATTAAAAAATTAATAATAATACATATTATATTTAAGACTTTTGTGATCCATAATGTAGATGAGTGTCTTTCGGATTAATTACATAATAAGGATTTGTTCGACGTTCGAACCAGCGAATGTGGTTCATCCTCAGGATAAGGTTATTTCTGGATAATGATGCATCTCTATTATTTATTCATCAGGATCAATTTGTTTCCCCACCTTGTCCTGAGGATGAACCACATTGGGTGGTTCGAAGCGTCGACCAAATCCTGTTCAATTATGATACGAAAAGACCTCACCTACAATAAGGACAATAATACATATTGCTAAAATTATTTTTTATTATATTTAATTTAATATTAATGTTTACAAATCAATAAATTCAATTAATGATAATTATGTAAAAGAATAATTTAAAAAATATTTATTTATATTTATTTTAGTTAGTGTGAACCAATTAAAATAATTCGACTACAAAAAAACCGCGCTCTGCAACTATCTCTGAGATTTGAAGTTACGGTTGTACTCGCGCTCGGATTCTTTGGGCCGCTGGGAGAGGCGCTCGAGCCCGACCTCAGTGTTTTTCTTCCCGCTTCTTGGTTCTCTTTTGCGAGTTTCGTTTCGGAGGCTGCGCTCTTCCGCCCTTTCGTTCTTGTTCTATCCCGGTGGTTTCATTACCTTTTTGCTAGTTGTTTTTGTTTTCACGGAGGCTCGATCTTCTGCACTGCTATTGTTCTTTCCCGTTGGTTTCATTTAGCCTCTGCTGCAGTGTGTTCGTGGATGGCCTCGTGACTCGTCTCTGTGTCCCAAAGCAGATCTGAGTCCGGGTGATCGTTCTCCATGGAGGCTATTGGGGAGTCTCGCCTCCCCCCTACGCCTCCCGAGGTGCGGGCATTCAAATCCTTAGTTGCATCGGGAACAAAGAGACCTCCCTCTCGAGGCTCAAGAAGTTCGTGAAGAAGATGGATTCAATCCCAACAGTAGCTCTCCCCCTGAAGAAGATACTTATGCGAGTCGCCCCAGATACGAGCTGAAAGAGGTCTCATAGGGCAGTTCACGCGGCCTCCGGCCCTCGCCAAAAATCGGTTGAGGATTGGACCCAAAGAAAACCTGAAAACCTCTCATTAAAGAGGGAGTCAAAAGCTACTTCGTCGGTAAGGGCTACTTTGTTTTTGTCTTCGAAAACTCAGATGATAAAGGATTAATTTTCAGAAATGGGCCTTATTTCATGGGCCCTCAGGGCTTATACCTTAACAAATGGTCCCCGGACTTTGACCCAACTCAGGACGTTCCTTCGGCTGTCCCGGTTTGGGTTCGGCTACCCCACCTGCCTCTCCATTGCTGGAACCACAAAACCCTGCAGATCATAGGAAATGCGTTGGGAAATTACATAGATCAAGCTGCTAGGAAGGATCAGTATTCATGTGCACGCATCTATGTTGAAGTAGATCTGGAAGAAGGGTTGCCAGAAGCAATTAAAATCACTGTAGCTGGGTGGACATATGTACAAGAGTTGGACTATGAGCAGCTGCCTTTTAAATGCAGACACTGCCATGGCCACGGCCACTTTGCCAAACACTGCAAGAAGAAGGCGGAGGAACAAGGTGACAAACAAAATGGGGACCAATGGATCTTAGTGCAGAAAAACGCAAACACAAAAAAAGGTTCAGGAAAAGGCAATAAGAATGGAGAAACCAGCAGACCCAAAAGAAATCAAGAAGAGGACGCAAATCCAAATGGTATAGAAAGTGAACAGCAGATCCACCAAGTTAACTCAACGCAGGAGAATGAGGAGCAAGAAGAAACTACACCTCCAATCAAAGAGGGAGTGGAAGCTGCCCAGAGAGAACCAAACCAAGACAGTCCAACAAATCTATCATATGCTGATATAACCAGGAAAAAACCAATGGAGAGCTCGGACACATCGGAGGACGAAACCTTCGAGCGTCAAGAAAAAAAAGCAGGAAGGAAATCCAGAAAGGAAAAGAGGGAGGAGGAGGCAGAAAGGCTCAAAACACAAGGAAGCCAGCCTACAATAGAAATGTCTATTGGGCGAAACACCAGACCAAGGCCTTCCAAGGGAGGCCACAACCAGCAAATCAATAAATAATGAAGCTAGTTTCTTGGAACTGTAGAGGACTGGGGAATCCCTCCAAAATTGAGGCTGTCAAAGACCTTTTGAAAGTTGAGCCCTCAGAAATTCTCATGCTCCAAGAGACAAAAATAGAAGGGCAAGCCCTTCTAGAGATCAGCAGATTAAAGTGGCATAAAAAAGCAGGAAATGCAGTTAGTGCAAGGGGCACCTCCGGGGGTTTGGCTACTCTTTGGAATGAAGACCAATTACAGCTGATCAACTCCCATGAAACCCAGCACTGGATCTTCACAGAATTGAAACACAAAGCAAGTAAGTTATCTATCTCCCTTTTTAATCTTTATGTACCAGTCTCTTACACAGAAAAAAGAGAGTGCTGGAGCAGCCTCTCTAATTTTTTAGAAACAACTTCTCCCAGCAATGTTATTATAGCAGGGGATCTAAACATAGTATTGAAAGCAAAAGAGAAGAGGGGGGGAATTAGTAGAAGAGACCCCTTGCTGCCAATAGTGGAGGAGCTCTCTCAGACTTGGGATCTGATGGACTTTAACCCAGCTCGTGGTATTTATACCTGGTCCAATAACCGAACAGGATTAGAACACATCTCAGCTAGATTAGATCGCTTTCTGGTGCAAAGTTCCATTATGATGAACAATAAAATCATCATTACAAAAATTTTGCCAAAACTTACCTCTGACCATAAACCAATACAGCTCCTAATTGAAGAAGAAGAAGATCTTGGACCGATACCTTTCCGATTCAGCCCTCTTTGGATAGAGAGAGATGGCTTCTTAGACATTGTGAAAAAAGCTTGGTCCAAACCTATCTCCGGATCCACAAGCTATGTTTGGGAGCAGAAGCTGAAAGAGACAAAATATGCCTTGAAAGAATGGATCAAAAAGCCAACATATACTCCTCCTGAACAAAGAAAAGAGGCAGTTCACACATTGCAAGATCTGCAAAATGACATGGAAGACAAAGATATTACAACAGATTTGCTGGAAACAGAAATTCAAGTTCAACGAACAGCATATCAAGCCTTTCGAAGGGAAGAGGAATATTGGAGAATCAAGTCCAGAAGTCTGTGGTTGAAGGCTGGGGATCGGAATACACCATTCTTCCATAGGCAATACAGAGCAAGACTGTCACGAAACCATATATCAGAAATCAAAACAGCAGATGGACAACTTTGCAAAGGGTTCAAACAAGTCAAAGCAGCAGCTGAAGCTTACTTCAAAAGTCTTTACAATGCAGAAGTTCAGAACAATGAGGAGGAATCTGGGGATTTTCTTTCAAATATTCCTAACCTCATCAGCCCAGAAGAAAATGCAAATCTCTGCAGACCCATAACGGAGGAGGAAATCATAAATGTAATTTGGGCCATGGAGCCGGACAAGGCACCGGGACCTGATGGATTCACAATCCACTTCTTTCAAGCTTGCTGGCAGATAATAAAGGTGGACCTGCAGAAAATGATAAGAGGATGTATGGCAAAAGCAAAGATCGGTGGAGGAACCAATTCAACTTACTTAGCACTAATACCCAAAGACTCTAATCCGGAAAATTTTTCTAGGTACAGGCCTATTTCGTTGTGTAATGCATCATACAAAATTCTGGCAAAGTTGTTAGCAAACAGAATTAAACCACTGTTAAAAAGAGTGATCTCTTGCTCTCAAAGTGGGTTTGTGGAAGGTAGGCAAATCCTGGATAATGTAATCCAGGTTCAGGAAACAATACACTCCAGCAGACAGAGGAAAGAGAAAGGAATGGTGATTAAATTAGACATGGCAAATGCGTTTGATAGAGTGAATCGATCTTACCTCTGTAAAATACTGTTGTCCTTTGGCTTCTCGCCCGACTTTGTTCAACTTATCAAAGCCTGCATTAACTCCCCATGGATTGCACCACTAGTCAACGGTCGCCCAACATCCTTCTTCCAAGCCAAGAGAGGCATTAGGCAGGGATGCCCTCTCTCGCCCTACTTGTACATTCTAATGGCGGACTCTTTAAGCCGAAAGCTAAATGCTGAGAAAGCTGCTGGTAGCATTCCAAGCCTCAAATCATCAACAGTTGCAGACTCTTCGAATCATGCATTGTTTGCTGATGACTCTCTCCTCTTAGGAGGAGCTTCCACAAGAATCGCTCGAGCATTTGACACCGTCATCAGAAGTTATTGTAGAGTTTCTGGAGCTGCTGTGAATGAAAGCAAGAGTGAAGTGTATAGCTGGAACATTGCCCAACAAGAACTTGAAGCCATAACTACACTTCTTGGGTTTAAAGGTCAAGCAATCTGGGACAGATTCAAGTATCTTGGCCTGCCCATTAACTCAGGAATCAACAAAAGAGATTTATGGAGTGATATAGTTTCGAAAATCAAAAGCAAGATAGCTGTATGGGGGGGTTACTGGTTGACCAAGGGAGGCAAAGTAATACTGATCAAATCAGTGTTGTCAGCGCTTCCCATATTCCAAGCTTCGTTCCTTTTGGCGCCCAGAAACGTAATGGAACAGATTTCCAAACTTCTCAGGCAATTTCTGTGGCAAGGAGGCAAAGGCAACGAAAATAAAATGCACCTGGTGAGTTGGGACGTTGTCAAAAGGCCAAAGGATGAAGGGGGACTGCAAATAAGGGATCCCTTGCTGGTAAACTATGCCTTAGGAGGGAAAATCTTGTGGAATCTTCTTCACGATCCCTCTCATCCTGTTAGCAGAACGCTGAGGTTAAAGTATGGGGTAAACAACGAGCTCAGCAACATATCAAACAGAATCACAAATAAGACCACGCAAGTCTGGAGCCTTTGCTGCAAGAGCAGCATTCAATTTTTAAAACAGGTGTACAGAATTCCAGGCAGTGGAAAACGCATACACCTGTGGAAAGATCGTATTATGGGAAACGCCCCACTTCAAGAAAACAGAGATATTGCAGAGATTAAAGATTGGATGGAACGCGCAGGAGTTAAACGCCTTTTCGAATTAGCTAAGTGGAATCACCGTGGGGAATGGGAGGGCTGGGACTTTCATGGAGTCCCAGATCGTTTGAGCCACCAGCAAGCACAGCTCGAAGACCTTCTGGAAGAGGCTGCACCGGTTCACAAGGCCGCAAGAGACTGTTGGGGTTGGGGCCCAACAGGTCTATATTCCACAGCACTCGGATATAAAGAATTGCAGGGTAATCGAAATAGAAACTACACTGCAGAAATCTGGAAAATCGTTTGGGATTCATTTGCCACTCCTAAAGTGAATTTTTTTATTTGGACTGTGATCCATAATAAAATTCTCACAAGAGATAATTTGGAGAAAAGAAACATTGCGGGGCCTCACAGGTGTGCGATGTGTAACAACAACTCAGAGACAGTCCAGCACTTGCTCATAGGCTGCAGCGTGGCAAAGGATGTATGGAGGTTCATCCTAATGGATTTGCAGATCACTGTCCCAACCTTTAACTCAGCAGCCGAACTCTTTGCCTCTTGGAGGCAGCTCTACCCCCACCATATCCCTCAAAAATCTTTTTGGAGTAGAATCTGGACAGCATTACCTAAATATGTCTGTTGGCAGATTTGGCTGTCACGTAATCATCTGATCTTTAATGAGGAGAGGCATTCCCCGATGAAAATAGCTGCAAAATCCAAAGCCTTCCTGATGGAAGTGGCCAAACAGCAGTACATAAAATAAGACACTACTCTGCTGCAAGAAGAAAAGATATGGTTAGGGGACCTTGTGCCTTACCCGGGCAGAAATCCTCCTATTCCTCAAAATGGAAAGCCGGGATGGCGCTTAAGAGAGGAAGAGGAAATCTTTCAAAGTTGGTGGAGATCACAAAACATACATACTATCTTCTTCGATGGGGCGTCAAAAGGGAACCCTGGGGCAGCTGGAGCGGGGGGAGTCATATATACTACAGATGGACTTTCCAAAGATTTCTTCTTCTGGGGGTTAGGAAAGAAGACCAACAACCAAGCTGAGCTCTTCGGGCTTCTCAAAGCCTGCCAGATAGCTAGGGACAAAGGTGTTCAAAAACTACAAGTCTTTGGAGATTCTGAGCTTATTATAAAAAATTTAAACAAGGGAGCTCGTTTCAACAACCCTAGCCTCAACAATATTGCGGATAGATTGAAAAGAGTGCTCCAAGAATTTGACAGCTGCAAATTTTACCACATCCTCAGGAAATTAAACAGTGAAGCGGACCAAATGGAAAATAAAGGCAGTGAACTCATGAAAGGCCTAATTTTTGTTAACAATGACAGCTATATACAAATGCCCTGAAATCTGTAATAGAGGAAACAGGCAGAATCTAGAAATCTGCATTGTACAAGGGGTTAGATTGGAAAAGAACCCACAATCTTTCAGATAAATAAAAAAAATCTATAACCGTTTTAGTTAAAAAAAAAAGTATAGGAATACATCCAATTGAGCCATGTACACATCAAGATGAAAAATAAAATCGTGTTCACACTTGGAATAAATGCTTTGACATGTACCCGAATATGAGAGATGAATTTCTTTGAATGGGATTGTATCAAGTATTGTTGTAGAAGAGCATGTTGTTGCAAATTAATGACAGTTTGGAACCATATGTAAATATAGTTTGATGTCCCTGGTCCACTTGCTGAGTTGGATCACCTTGGATGTCCTCTTCTATTATGACATTCAAATCTTCCACTTTTTGCTGATTGTTCTCTTGAACACATGGAGGAAATGTTGGTAAACATGAGGAAACTTTCTCAACATCTGATTCTAATATGGGCTCTTCATCAAGTGCCTCCCTTGATCTTTTGATCTCCTAATTTTGATCTTCTTCTTCTTGATGTAGTCCTTCAGTTACATTAAGTAAAACTCTTCATTGAAATACCTTACTTGAACTAAGATGAATACCATCTAGATAAAGAGGAGATGTTTGGAAGTGTTATACATCAGCATTGTAAGTGAGTTGAGATACTTCATTGTATGGGTTTGGAAATGGTGGTACAAGTTGACATGGATGTGGTTGAGGTTGTGTTTGTGGTGGAGGTGGATGGTATGGATAGCATGGAGTTGGGTATGGAGGATATGGAGGGAAATATTGAGTATATTGTGGATTTTCCCAATAAGGTCCTTGCCAACCATGTTGCCAAGATTGGTTTTGGGGTTGAGATGGCCAAGGTTTCCAAGGATGTTTTGTGTCCCAATTAGTTTGATATGGATGTGAATAAGCTTTAAATTGTGAAGTGGGTCCTTGCATCATATCAAGTTGACTAGGCTGCTAGGGTCTCCTTGGAGCTACATAACATAGCTTCTTTGGTGATTGCCTTGCTCCATTGTCTTCCTGGTAAACTTCTTTAAACCTGGGGAGTGATGGACAACATTTAGTAGCATATGATTCTGCATGGATAACAAAAATATCAGCATCTTCTTTTTGCTCATTTTTCATTCTTAACATTTCTACTTGTTCACTTAGATTGCTAATAATTTCTGTTTTAAAGTTGTCAAGCAAATTTCCAATTTCATCTTGCCTTACCAATGTTGAGGCAGATTTACTTACTCTTTCCCTTCCTCTTGATATGTGCTTTCATGTTTCACAAATTTCTTCAAATGACAATTGGTATACATATCCTCCACACATGAGATTAAGGAGATCAATCCACTCATCCCTAATTGTTCTAAGTAAGAGGGTTTTTAGTGTGTCAAATCCTAAATGATGCATTTTTCCCTCTTAACATTAAACATGAACCTATCTATCAGATCCTCAAGGCTCTCATCCTCTTTTTTATTCATTCTAAAAATTTCTTCTTTAAGATCACGGTTTTAGATTTTCCTTGAAATATCTTTTGCATATGATTCCATGGTCTTATTGAATTAGTACCTAGACTCATGAACCATTTAAGATCTTTATCCTTCAATGTTGCAGGAAACAATCTCAGTTTTTTGAGTGTGTGATAAGTAGCCATAAGATCTACAAAGTATCTTAAATTCAAATAGAAATGTTTCTGGATCTTCTGTCCTCATACCATGGAAGTTGGGAAGGAAAGATGGAGGGATGTTCTTCATATGTACACTGATGTCCATATCTTGAATGGGAAACCCAATAAGATCTTCTTCATTATCTTCACATCCATCCATCTCTTCTACCTTCGAAATTGTATGATGATGTGGTTCTTACTACACCATATGGTCAAGTGGGGGGGTTGGTATTAGAGAAGTATTTTTTTTTTGTTCTGAGTATCCCTACTCCTATGAGGCATGAAATATCAGATTTTTTTGTATTTTTCAATATTTCAGAAACAACATGAAAAAGGAAAGCAGAAAAGAATTCTAAAACATAATCAAAGAATCTACTAGACACCTCCCCGACAACAGCACCAGAAAGTGGTGAGCCCTAGTATTGCACGAAGAGTGCTGCAACTCCAAGGAGTTGTTGCCCTACTTTACTTTATCAACCTGGGGTTCGTACAAACTTGGAGGTGACACTACTATATACACAGCCGATGCATTCTACTCATTTCATCCTCTTCCGCTCTACAAAAGGGTGCTACTTATAGGGTTTCTCGGTGAATTCTATCACACTTCAATGAAAATAAACTAAATTGCAGAAAGGAAATGACAGAAAGGAAACTAAATTAAATTGTTGAAAAGAAATGACAGGAAAGGAAACTAATTCTAACCACACTTAATGGGCCAAACAACTAAACACACTCTACTTATCCTATTATCTATCTACCATTCGACCATGCTTCTAACCATGCAACTATTCATGATCTAACTAAACTTGAAAAAGTGTTGCTTGCGGTTTGGAGGAAAAAGGGTTGAAGATTCTAATGGAAGGTTTAACATATGTGACAAGGCTTAGAGCTGAAAAGAGGGGTTTAGACTTCATTAAACATTATGATATCACAAAAATTCTTTGGAGAGGGAGGCTTTGAAAATTGTGATGGTGAAATTGCAATGGGAGGACGGAAGTGTGATATGCGTTATGCGATATCGCAATTCGCAATATCGCAAAGCTAGAGGAGCGGCGGAAGTGTTGTTTGGGAGTGGGAGAAAAATGTGAAATGCGATGGGATATGATTTGCAATTTCGATGGGTGATGGAAGTGCGAGATACGATATGCAATATTCTAATTGCAAGACCACAAAGCTGGAGAGTAGAAGAAGTGTTGTTCAGGAGCGAAATGCGAAATGCGATATGTGATGGGTGACGTGGAGGAGTACGGAAAGAATATCGCAATCAGCAGACAAGAGCGGTAAGTATTACAAGAACCAAATGAGAAATGTGATTTGTGATTGCGGTAAGTCTTTGAAGGAAAAAGGATCGGGTTCTAATGTTTATGAAGTTCTTTTTTACTGATAAGAGGCAAAGGTAAGGCAGAAGTAAATATTGCAATCGGGGGTTGGAATGTAAAAGCATAAACAGAGAACCCAAGAGATATGTGATTTGCGATGAGAAAAGTACGGTGAGTGGGATTTTTGAGGAGCAAGGGCAGAGTTCAAACTTTTAATGTTTTTTCAAGTGTTTTGTGAAAAAAAGGACGATAGCTGCAATAAAAGGAGGGAATAGAGCGTAACAGAGGTGTTTGGAAGCGTGAAAACAAATATGGAAAATGAAGCGGGAAGGCGAGGGTGAAATTCTCCAAGACTTTAATACTGATTCCTACAAACAAACCTGTGGATTCATGCACGAAAAAATAGAAAAAATGTGTGATAACACAGTGGAAAAAAGATTGAAACTGTTATTGCACTCTACTCTAATATGAGAAGTAGCGAATCATAAACATAAATACTTTTTGTTCTGCGGGAAGGTCTACCCTCCTTGAGATCTATCGACATAGATGAGAGGGGAAGGTTGCCTCACAGTTTTATGGAGTTCATCAACTATTCTACATCGCAGATAAGCAGATTAAATCTACAGCAACAAACTATAACAAAAATGAAAATATCAAAAATAAAACTAGCTAAATGGCATAAAGAAAAGAATGAAAACAACATAGAAGATGAGGCACATGGGTTGGGCCCTAACCCACAAGCCCGACTCTCTAGAACTACTCAGTAAAATGGATTATGTCTACTCATTTCAGGAAGAGAATCGCCTCGTTACATTTCTGAAATTTTAATCACTAAGTACAATAATAAAAATTTTAATATCTTGCAACAAAAGTTTTGAATGGGATTGAATCTCTTCCTAGCTATATCTTTGCTCTATTTATTCTACAGGGCAGCTACCAACATCTCCCTAGAAAATAGTGATTAAGTCCATTTTGACTCCAAGTAAACCATAGATTGAGTGCACTTCATCCTCAGTTTGCTTAGTTGCCTTTGATAGTTAAGGAGGGTGGAAAAACCCCTTGAATCTCTCCAGTGGCAGGGAGCAAGTCCCTAAATTATCTACTTCTCCAAATCTGCATAATCTACCCAATATTCTCACAATATTCTACAAAAATAACCAATATTAGGAAAAAATATGAAATTACCTTTAAACCTTCCTAAGAACATATTAAAGCATAAGAAAACATTATTAAGTGTAGAAGGAGAGATTTAATATATCTTTTATGTTCATAAGGAAAGTTAGATGGGCCTAAGAAAGGTTAGATGGGCCTTATTTTATGTGTAATTTAGAGGCCCATCACTCATCACAAAAGAAAGAGATCAAAAGGATGCCCTTCAAGAAGACCTCCTCCTCAGAGCTCAAAAGAAAATAATTACAGGTCTCTAGCCCATATTGAATGCTACAACTACCACAAGAAAGGCCACTATACACGTGACTATCCCGAAAAGAGAAAGGGACCACGATACAACACTAGAAGAAACTACAACGATAAAAGAAGAAGAGACAATCAAAGGTACAACCGCGACAGAACATATGAAAGGAGAAGATATCCTTCAAGCGATCATGAAGAAGAAAGTCATTCTCGTAAGAAGTCAAGGGCTCCCAGGTATGAAAGTAATTTTGTGAATAAAACTGCATATATTTTGATTTATGCACTTACTATTTCTTCTCCACCAGATTCATGGGATATTTGATTGGTTGACAACGGGGCCACTCATCACTTCTCTGGATACAAAGAAGTCCTATCTAATCTAGAATAGAAGGAGACCAAGCTGAAAATCATTCTTAGAGATAAATCCACTCATCTTGTAAGAGGATTTCGATCTGTCAAGTTTCAGTTGAACTCCAAGGAATCAATATTGTTGCAGGATGTTATGTATGTTCCAGGACTTGTGAATAATTTGATTTCTATATATGCATTGAAGATAAAGGGATGAGGGTTTCCCTCATAAATGGAAAGGAATTATCTTGACCTACTGATTCACATATGAAATATGCATTCACATTAGGACTGAGATCTGAGGGACTCTACAAAATCACATGAAGGCCACTTCTAGCATTGGTTCACAATACCAATCGTCTCAGTGAATTATGGTACCACGGGTTGTCTCATATACACTATGATTCTCTTCCAAAATTGAAGAGACTAGTATCAGGTATTCCCAATGTTCAAGTTCAACATGATGGGGTTTTTCAAGGTTACGCAAGTGGAAAGAAAACAAGGGGACCATGCCCCTCCAGTAAGAACAAAACAATTGACATCCTTCATCTCATTCATTCAGATATATGTGGTTTTATTCTCGTACACTTGGTTGGTGGTCATCTCTACTACATCACCTTCATTGATGATTTCTCAAGAAATACATGGTTGTACTGCCTCAAGCATAATGATGAAGCCTTCGAAATATTCCAGGAATTCAAAGCTTTGGTCAAAAATCAGTCAGGGAAAAGAGTCAAAGTTTTCAGGTCTGACAACGAAGGAGAATTCATTTCAAAAGAATTCATAGCATTATGCAAGAAGGAAGGGATAAAGAAAGAAAGTAGTGTGCCTTATACACCTAAAAAAAATTGCATAGCTGAAAGGAAGAACTGGTCGATAATGGAAGCTGATCATGCCATGCTTCATGATCAGAAGGTACCAAAGTTTCTGTGGGTTGAAGCCACACATGTTTCCATGTATGTTTAAAACTAGGTGCCCCATTAAGCATCACGAAATAGGACTCCAGAATAAAAGTTTACAGGCAAAAAACCTAACATCAGTCATCTTCACATATTTGGAGGTCCTTTATTCTTTCAAGTTCCAAAAGAAAAAAGAAATAAGCTCTAAGTTATAGATAGAAAAGGTATGTTTACGGGTTACTGTGAAAACTCTAAGTCTTACATAATATACATTCCTGGTCAAAGGAAGGTTGAAATTAGCAAGGATGTAACCTTTGATGAAAATGTTTCACTTTGTAAAGCGAGAGATATTCCTTCGCCTCCCAAGGAAGATGATGATGATCGGGAAATTCTAGATGGTCTATCTATGCTAGAGTCAGATGATATTGATACTCCCATGGAGCCTATGGATCCTCTAGATCCACCTCCCAGTGAACCTCCTACAAGGAAAATACCGATGTGGCTTCGCAACACTTTACAGGAGAGTGAAAGAAGTATTCCCATTCGTCGATCATTTAGAGGAAGGAACCTTGCAGATATTAGGGATATGTAGCTACTATGAGCACCACGATTCAAGTTGAACCCTCCTCTTTTGAAGAAGTAGCCAAATAATAATTTTGGAAGGATTCTATGGTCGAGGAATACAAATCTATTGTGAAAAATGATGTATGGGATGTTGTGCTAAGACTGCATGGGAAGTCTGTAGTGACTTCAAAATGATTATTTAAGATCAAGAATGGAATCGATGGGAGCATTGAGAAATACAAAGCGAGGTTCATATCTCAAGGTTTCTCTCAGAAAGAGGGAGAAGATTACGATGACATGTTTTCTCCTGTGGCTCGATACACAACTATATGTTCGATAGTTTCCCTTTATACTAGTCAAGGATGGACCCTTCATCAGATGGATGTAAAGACTGCTTTCCTCCATGGTATTCTACAGGAAGAAGTGTATGTGGAACAACCACAGGGATTTGAAGTGGAAGATCACAAAACGCATGTTTTCAGGTTGAAGAAAGCATTGTATGGATTGAAGCAAGCTCCTTGAGCTTGGTATGCTCGCATTGACAAATATCTAATCAAACTGGGTTTCACAAGAAGCAATTTTGATCCCAACCTCTATTTTAATCTTGTCCAAGGTTTGCCACTAATATTGGTTCTATATGTTGATGATATATTATTAATGGGAATTGAACCACTGATGATCGAATGTAAGAGGAAGATAGCCTCTGAATTTGAGATGAAAGACCTCAGTATCATGCACTACATTTTTGGCCTTAAGGTGTGGTAAAGACCTAGTGAGATCTTTCTCTCACAGGGAAAGTATGTAGTGAATTTTTTGGAAAGGTTTGGTATGACTGAGTGAGAATCGATGACTACTCTGATGGAGATGAACTTCAATAAGTTGTGTGGAAAATTATTCGGTCCTCGTATGGAAAATCAATCCGAGTACAAAGAGCTAATTGGGGCTTTGATGTTCCTCATGAACACCCATCCAGATATATGCTATGTAGTGAAGTTGTTGGAAAGGTTTGGTATGACCGAGTGTGAATCGATGACTACTCTTATGGAGATAAACTTCAAGAAGTTGTGTGGAAAATCAGTCGGGCCTGGAATGGAAAATCGATCTGAGTACAAAGAGCTAATTGGAGATTTGATGTTCCTCATGAACACAATGAGTCATTTTATGACTGAGACCCTTCATGTGCATTATATTGTGACCAAACATGTATTTATATACTTACAGGTATCGACCACACTTGGTGTGAGATATTCTGCTAGATATATCCAACTTCGTGGATACATTTATGTTGACTCGGAAGGTAATTTTACCGACAATAAAAGTACATTTGGGTGTTTCTTTAGTCTTGGTTCTGTCGTGATATCTTGGATGAGTAGGAAGAAAAATTAAGTAGCTTTTAGCACCATAGAATCAGAATAAATTGATGTTAGCACAGCTAGTTGTGAAGTTGTGTGGTTAAGGAAGCTCTTAGGTGAGCTCTTTATTCAAGTCTTATATACCATAGTGATATATTGTGATAAAAAAAGCGAGATCCAATTGGTAGAGAATCATGTATTTCATGAAGAGTCCAAGCATATCGAGATCCGATATCACTTCATTTGTGACATGGTGTATACAGGATCTATTAAACTCCACCACATATCGACTGATGAATAGATATTAGATATTATCACAAAGGAACTTCCAAAAATAAATTTCTTTGTCTTCAGAGAACAACTTGTATTGATGGATGTATCCCCTCTGGATAAGGGGCAGCACTGATTGAGGAGACTAAGCAAGCTCTTCCTACCCTGCTTGAGCTCTTGGGCTGAGGAATTGAGATGAAGGGCTCCTAGGATTGAGGGATATCTGGATAATATGGCATTTTCCTATCTATTACCCAAGGTTGATATGTTTCTCCCTTATATTCTGTAATATTCCCAATTAGTCCTAAGCTAATGGGAATATTAAATTTTGTTTTGCTTTCTGTTTCATGAATAAAATTGTGAAGGAGGATCAATAAACCTCCTAAACAGAAAAATAAATCAATGCCACATGTGAAAAAAAACAAATCTGGGCTATTTACATAAGCACACTTAGGTGTGAAAGAGACTGGATCATTTGACCAAGTCAACCAAGACCAAATCAACAGCGTTGTCTAAATGCAATGAACCTCCTAGATGCACATCACAGTTTTAGATGGAGGCTGCACATGTGAAAGAAGCTAAATCATTGAGATGGTTTAGGGTTTTGCAAGATCTCAATCTTATAAAAGGAAGAGGAGGAAAACAAGAGAGGGGTTTTTGATTGGATTATATTTCTAAATATATTGTCTGTTTAGACATATATCATTCTCTTGTTGTTTAGCTGAGAATAGTGTTGTTTAGCACTGGGTGTTCTTGATCAGGAATCCCACTTCCTTCCTTGAGAGGCCTCTTGGAGGAGTCTTGCTGATCTTTTCCACTATCAGGCATTTGACCAAGCTTCACCTTACACCTACAGCGCTGATCCTATTTATGGTTGGGTTTTCCTTGTAAGCTGCAACAAGTGGAGGCTAGATCTACTCAGATCTAGGCCATTCTAGTGCCTCTTTTTAGTGGGAGAGTATTCTATCCCCCTGGCAAGAGAGTATTATACCTTTCGAGCTGCATTTTCAGATCTTGGCATCAGGCCAAACCAGTACTAGAGCCTACAGCGCAGTCTTCCTTTCAGGAATGCGTTATTTGCAAGTATACAGTTGTAGGGTGTTTTGGCATACTTTTGGAGGAGAGATCTCTAATGTTGGGGTTTTCCCTTCACTGTGGTGATCCATGGATTATAGATATAATCCAAGTCTTGTTTCGATACGATATTCTTATCATTGTATTTTGCTTCATAAATTTCTGAATATTACTGCAGATCTGCAACATTAGATCTCGATCTACTCTTTGTATTTCATATCTTGCTCAAAACCCCAAGGGGAATTTGTAGAGGAGCTCTTCTAGTGTACAGATATGATATATATCTAATATTTTGTACACAGATCTTCTCTAGATCTGGAGTGTAATATACAGTTTCTATAGCTCTTTTAAATAACGTTGTCAAGCCTTTTTGCAGTCTAATATATTGTTGCAGCACCTCTTTTTGAGGGTTTTCTTCATACAAGTCTTCTATTTTTCTCTTGTACATTGTATGGGCCACATTGTAAATCTTATTTGTTGATGTACATGTAAATTTTGAGCCTCCACATTTACCTCCTGCTCTTACTCTGCTAAACTGCGTTATTTTCTGAGCATTATTGTTTAATATTATCGTTGTTCCCTTTTGGGGATATTACAGTGGTATCAGAGCAATCATCTTGGCATAGCCTATGCTTTGCTTTCTTGAGAAGCCAATATGTATTCAAAAGAAGATGAGCCTCTTACTGATAAAGATAATAGGTATCTAATAAGAAGACAGAATAATTGTGATTACACAGAAGACAAAGAAAACAAGGGTGAAACCCCTTTTTCTAGAAGATTGAAAGGAGAAGAGTTATCTAAAACTCTTTCTCAAGCTATGTATGAGCTGAAAGGAGAAATCCGGGGAATGAGGAGGGAAATACATGCAGATCCCTAAATAATATTTTTACATAAAGGAAGCACTATTACTTCTTACTATGTGTGTGAGCATTTAGCAACACAACCTGATCTACAATGTTGTAGCATGCCCACTTTCTTAACAAAGGAAGAAGGGAAAGGAGGAACACCAAAGGAGGAAGCTCTTGGTGATTATCTCCAAGAATATGAGTCTCAATCAAAGAGATTCAAGGAGCATCTTAGTTTCCCAGAGTTCTGTCAACTTAAAGAAGAAACAAGATCCAGCAGCTACAGTAGAAGAAGAGGGCGCATGCAGCCCACTTTGGGTAGATTCTCCCTACCTGCTTTTGATGGATCACCTAAGAACTCAGCCAAGTCTTGGGTAAGGAAGCTTGACATGTATTTCCAGCTACATCAAGTGTCAGAAGAGGAAGCCATGAGAGTAACAGTGCTGCATCTTCAAGTTGAGGCTTATGCCTGGTGGCTATTTGAGTCTTCTTCCTTGAAAAGTGTAAATATATCTTCTTATGAAAATTTCACTAGGAGGTTAGTGAAAAGATTTGATTTGAGACATTCTAAAACTTCTTTTGGAGAGCTAATAAATACCAAGAAATCTAAATATTTGTATGATTAGGAAGAATACATAAAGCCAACTCCATCTCTGAACATTGTTGAGGGGGTTGAAGATCTGTTGCATGATTTTCCAAAGGCAAAAACCCCACTACATCAAGGTATTTCTTCTCAAGGAGAAGACATGAGGGTTCCTTCTTCAAGAAGAGATCAAGGAAAAGGGTCTATTAATGATAAGGCATTACCCATTGATGAGGATAAGGGATAGAAAGAGCATAAAATACCCTCCAGCGCTGTGATAACAGGAGGAGATCCAGTTTTATTAGGAGATGGAGATGAAGCAATTGCTTCCACTACAGAGGCTCTTGCATATTTGTAGGGAGTTCCTAAAGATCTTCCATATGGAGGACATGAGAATAATGTGTCTATGCTAAGATACAATGGAACATAACAAAGGAGGTGTCACAAAGCTGACATAGCAGAAGATGATCCACTATTTCTCGGAGGAAAAGATGGAGCAAATGCTCCAATCAGAGCCACTCTTGCATCACTAAGATTTGTCTCCAAATTTCATAAGGCTTCCACACGTGAAACAGAGTTGAACTTGTGCAGTGGAAGCAGAGACATGAGGATTCCATCTATTATGCATATGAGGATGGTCCCTAAAACCTCACTATCTAGTGGAAAAACACCTGGGAGGCCACCTGATTCAGATTTTGTGGGGAAGACCTCACAACTTGCTGTTCCAAACTTAGGTCTAGGAAGGATTGGAGCACTTGAAGACAAAGCTACAGCGATGGGAGACTTGTGTAAGCTCAAGGAGGAGGGAAATCTTCTTCCCCTATCACCACCACCCACTCTCTTTTCTAGATCTGTGCTATGGAAGGAGAAGAATGGAAGGAACAGCTTTCCAACGCACACCTTTGGCATAGGAGATGTCAAGGAGAGGATTAGCAACATGACAGACACTTCTGTTGATGCATCATCAGCGCTGTCATTGTTGAGCAGTGTATATCTGTATTGGAAATCCCAACTGCTAGTGGATTATTCCAAAGATATTCACACATGTGTGATAATTTATGACCAACTGCATAAAGAGGGCTACTTAGTCCAAGGAGGATTCATCTATCATCATGGTAGAATATTTTTGTCTAGAGCTTCTAAGCTTGAGCATAAGATACTATAAGGAGCATACAAAGATTTCTATTTCATCCATATGCATTCCATGAGGATCTACAACATCATCATGAGGAGCTTTGATTGGGAAGGCTTGGAAGAAGGACTACATCAGCATTTTCAAGAATGCATGAGCTATGTGGAGTTGGGGCAGCCATGGGACTCTATGCAAGATTAATTTCAGCCATCTCTTCCTTCTTTGGAAAGAGGAGAAAGATCCATGCACAACTCCATGTGTATGAGAGGCATTGTTGGTAAAGGTTTTGTTCATATGAAGCAAGTTTTATTTTCTGATTGTACATGTTCTATTACCATTCTTATGCAGGCCATGACTCCTAAATGGAGAAATGTATCATGTAAATCTCATGGCAACTATTGGGCCACTAAAACTTATTAATTTGGCCACTTCCTTGAGCAAAGGGATATTTTTCATCATGATGGGTGCTTCCCCGAGGCACCAAACATATCTCTTACCTTCAGCAATAGTGAGATTACTTGGGCAGCAAGTAAGTGGTGGGAAAACCACTTACCATGTCTTGAATTGAGGTAGGCAGGATATGCACTACGTTGGTATCATATGTGGGATTATGACCCACCTCCTCATGCTCAATTTTCTATTTGTATATACATAGCTTTTCTCCCATACATTGATGATATACTTGTACTTCTTGAGAGGATGCATGGTGTAAGGGTGGGAGCCATGTATGTACCGCATGGGATGGAGACTCTCTATGTACCATATGCTACATGTTTCAGAGAGAGTATTGGTTCAACCATGATTTTTTCATTTGAGTTTTTAACTCCTTATGGGATGGGTCATTTACCTCTCATAAGAGCGTTGGAGAAACAATTCATGGAAGTTTGGTTTGGTGAACACTTAGCTCATGGAAGAAGCTTATCACTTGATTGTGTCACCAATGGAAGAGGAAAGGAGTTGCAGCACTAACCTTATCGGTTGCTTGAGGACAAGCAACATTTTGGAGGGGAGGACTATAATATTCCCAATTAGTCCTAAGCTAATGGGAATATTCAATTTTATTTTGCTTTCTGTAACATGAATAAAATTGTGAAGGATGATTAATAAAACTCCTAAACAGCAAAATAAATCAATGCCACATGTGAACAAAGACAAATCTTGGCTATTTACATAAGCACACTTAGGTGTGAAAGAGGCTGGATCATTTGACCAAGTCAAGCAGGACCAAATCAAGAGCGTTGTCTAGATGTAATGAACCTCCTAGATGCACAGTGCAGTTTTAGATGGAGGCTACACATGTGAAAGAAGCTAAATCATTGAGATGGTTTAGGGTTTTGCAAGATCCCAATCTTATAAAAGCAAGAGGAGGACAACAAGAGAGGGGTTGTTGATTGGATTATATTTCTGAATATATTGTCTGTCTATACATATATCATTCTCTTGTTGTTTAGCTAAGAATAGTGTTGTTTAGCACTGGGTGTTCCTGATCGGGAATCCCACTTCCTTCCTTGAGAGGCCTCTTGGAGGAGTCTTGTTGATCTTTTCCACTATCAGGCATTTTTCCAAGCTTCACCTTACACCTACAGTGTTGATCATGTTGAGGGTTGGGTTGTCCTTGTAAGCTGCAACAAGTGGAGGCAAGATCTGCTCAGATCTAGGCTATTCTAGTGCCTCTTTTCAATGGGTGAGTCTTCTATCCCCCTGGAAAGAGAGTATTAGACCTTTGGAGCTACATTTTCAGATCTTGACATCAAGAGCCTACAGCACAATTTTCCTTCTAGGACTACGTTATTTGCAAGTATACAGTTGCAGGGTGTTTTGGCATACTTTTGGAGGAGAGATCTCTAGTGTTGGGTTTTTCCCTTCATTGTGGTGACCCATGGATTACAGATCTAATCCATGTATTTTTAAGATCTTATCTGCTTATCATTGTATTTTGCTTCAGAAATTTCTGAATATTACTACAGATCTGCAACTTTAGATCTCAAATCTACTCTTTGTATTTTATGTCTTGCTCAAAACCCTAAGGGGAATTTGTAGAGGAGCTCTTCTAGTGTACAGATATGATATAGATCTAATATTTTGTACACAGATCTACTCTAGATCTGGAGTTTAATATACATTTGTTGTAGCTCTTTTAAATAACGTTGTCAAGCCTTTTTGCAGTCTAATATATTTTTGCAGCACCTCTTTTTCAGGTTTTTCTACATACAAGTCTTATATTTTTCTCTTGTACATTGTATGGGCCACATTGTAAATCTGATTTGTTGATGTACATGTAAATTGTGAGCCTCCATATTTGCCTCCTGCTATTACTTTACTAAACTTCATTATTTTCTAAGCAGTATTGTTTAATATTGTTGTTGTTCCCTTTTGGGGATATTACATATTCATAGGTTCGGATATGTTTCTCCCTTACTTGGTCTATGTAGAGTATACCCTAGTTGCCATCATACCCTCAAGCAAGCCTTTATGGGAATATTTCTTCTCATTTTTCCAACAAATTGAGAGTGTACTTGGGGTGTACAACCCAAATCTGTTATGATGCAGATGTTCTACCTCTTGATTAATGAGATTCATTAATGGGAATATCAGTAGGCAAAATGATTGGGTTGATAATTCCTCCCCTTTCATGATTTCGGGTTGAGACTAAGCTCCCCAAAGAGGACCTAGGGTCGGAGATGTGCTCCCCTATGTGTTGGATTATCTTGTTGCTAGGTACGGGTGGAAGCTATATCTCCCCGATTCTTCTTCTTCTAGATTCAAGAAATTTTTAGCAGATGGAGTTGAGTCATGATGACACTTTGATGTAAAGATATACAAGTAGATATTTCCAAGTGGAATTATTCCTAGTTGAGAGGGAGTGTTAATATTGGAAACTAGAGTCAAATTCCACATTGGAAAACTCATATGGTTAAGATTATAATTTCATTATATTCCTCTTTCCGAGAGGACCAAAATCGACCTATAGATCGCCCCAATCGGTTAAGTAGAAGTTAAGTTATGAATTATTTTATTATTTTATGGGTCGGCCTAAACTCATGTGGATTTGGTCAAAGCCCCAAGTGGTCCCTCACAAAGTTATAAATAGAAGCAACCCCAAGTTCATTTGAACACATTTTCTCATGAGATCATCTTCATTCTCTCTTGGTATTGGTTCCTATTTTATATTTTTGGCTCGCACAGGTACGTTAAGAGAAGCTTGCGCAAAGGATCAGGATCATAGGCAGGGTCTTGCATCTGATCTGGGTGTTCTAGGCCATAACCGTGGTCAAGCCATAGGCAGGTAGCGACTAAGCTAAGCCAGAATCGCAGGCATGGTTTTTCAAGTCTGCGGTTGAGCTGGTATAGCCGCGGGCAGACCGTCTTCAAGGCACGGCTAGGGTGCCAAGTTGATAAGATCCTCAGTCACGGGCACAGAACATTCAAGTCACGATTAAGGGTGCTTCATTCACAGGCTGAAAGTATTAAGGCCAAAATTAATAGATTTCATAGGCATGTCTATATTGGATCTCATTCATTTGATTGCGCAGTGCCCTCATTCTTATGTCACGCAATCACAGTCGCTTCATAATTGTCTTCAACAACATCCTAATTCAGATCTAGGACTTGGCAGCTGAAGTCACTTGGTTTTGGCGATTCATCATATCTATCCTTTTGATATTGTAGATCTGCAGATTTGTTGATCTGATCTATTTATTTCCATTGCATAGAACTGTTGGGCTCATTGTACTCTCTGCTGAAAACTTTTTGTGACGATATATTGAAGAAGAAGCTTTGAAAGGGTTTCCCCCACAGTGAGGTTTTTCCCTAGTCTTGGATCAATCTATTGTCTCTTATGGTTGTGCTATTGTATTCTCTATCACTACATGCATTGTTCTATCTTTAGTTACTATTTATGGTTATTTACACTGCTATTATTTGGATGCACTGTTAATGAAGAGTAATTTGGGCTAAATTAATTGACTCAACATAGAACAGTATTGAAAAATTAACAAGTGGAAAATACTTAAAACAAGTTTCAAATGGGAATTTAATAATAGAAGTGTGGATTTCTACGTTATAAGAGTGTTTTATATAGACTTGATTTTCATCGTAGGTATTCATATTCTTCTAATTATGATCCGTCAAAAGCCACACTGAAGTCTTGTTTACTACTTCTATCTACCCATATGTTTGTGGATGGATTTTTTTTACGTCTATAACCTCATGTCCATCTTCTTTCACAACATAGTCCAAAATCCATTGAAAAATTTGGTTTCCATCTCTAAAATGATGCTCTTTGGTATCCCAAAGGGTATCCATACTTGTTCAAAGAGAATTTTTTCTACTTCTTTCCCTTTGTTGGTGTTTTTACATGGCATGAGAATTCACATCTTGCTTAACTTTTCAACTCCCATGAATAGATATTCATATCTCTTATCGATTTTTGGTAAAATTCTGACAAATCATGGAAATACTTTCCCAAGGGATGAATTGGTATTGGTAAGAGATGATATAGGTTATTTTTATTGTTATTGATCTTGTTGGTACAACAAATTATACATCACCTAATGAACATTTATACATCCTTTTTCTTTCTAGGTCAATACTTATACCTATATAAGTTGGAAACACCAAAATTCCCTACAATCTATTGGAGCTAGGATCACTAGTGGGGGTGTGAATCAATAGTGATAAAAATTTCAACAATAATGAAACATTTTCTCCAGTAAATTAATCAATTCATTACTTAACATATAACCATTACATCTAAACATGTAACTTCAACTAGAATCAACACATGAGATACATAATCATAAGAAATAAACATGCACAATGAAACACAATCATCACATCAAATAGGAACATAGGATCTATGGTGGAAAACCCCCCTCTAGGGAAAAAAACCACCCTTGTTGTTGTTGCGATGCTCAATATATTTTATTATCTGTCAAGAAAATCATTTCATAGAGAGTAAAATATGGAAAATATTTGAAAGGAACTATGATCTCCATCTCACGACTTGTTATGAAACCAACTCCAAAAATAGAAGAAAATAGAAATCAACGCCTTATAAATTAGCCACTTCGAGGGGGAAACCTCATTTACATTATATAAATGAAAAATTCTTGGATGATACAAATGAAAAAACCTCCTTTCTATATACAGGAGTCCATGGGGTCACAATATAATCCTAGCCGACCTAACAATAATAATGTAAGGGCACAATAATAACAATATGGGGGTTAGAGGGGTACAACAATAACAATAAGGGGGATACACTAACAACAATAAGGGACTACACTAGTGATATAAGGACCTAACATGCACCTCCCCTTAAAAAAAGTGTTGTCCTCAGTGCTTGAGTAGCCCTAGAAGCTTCTGTATAAAATTCTCATCTCCCATGTTGAATCTTTAGTGGGCAAGTTCTTCCACTTGATGAGATACTCTAAAATTGATTGATTTTGTAGATGTCGAGTTCTTGTTTCCGTGACTACTTCGGGTTCCAATATGATTTTTCCTTCCTCGTCAAGTTCTAGAAATAATGTTTGAACTGGATGTTTGTCACCTATAACCTTCTTTAAGCATGAAACATGGAAAACTGGATGCACTCGAGAAGCAGGAAGATCTAATTTGTATGCCATAGTACCAATATTTTGCAACACCTTATAAGGACCATAGTACTTTGGTGATAATTTATTATAATTTTTAGCTTGATTGAGGGAAATTTTTTTGTATGGTTGTAGCCGTAAAACTACCCAATATCCTACATCAAAACTTCTCTCGCTGCGATGTTGATTTTCCTGTTGTTTCATTCGATATTGTGCCAAATTTAGGTTATCCTTTAAGAGTTGGAGAACTTGTTGTTGATGCTCGATGTGATATTCCACTGCTTGAACCTTAGAATTTTCTCTTAAATATGATGTGATGGATGGTGGATGATATCCATAAACTTCCATAAATGGGGTCATTTTTGTTGCAGTATGGAAGGAAGTGTTAGACCACCATTCAGCCAGAGGTAACCACTTGAACCATTGTGTTTGTTTATCAGATACAAAATAGTGAAGATATCCTTCCAAACATTTGTTCACTATCTCAGTTTTCCCATCGGATTGAGGATGATGAGATGAGCTATGAGCTAGTTGAGTACCCAAACAAGAAAATAATTCCGTCCAAAACTTTCCAGTAAAAATGGGATCTCTATCACTTACAATAATCTTTGGGTTTCCATGTAGCTTTTGAATTGTTTCCGTAAATGCAGTAGCAACTGTACTTGCTTTAAATGGATGAGATAATGCACAAAAGTGTGCATAATTGGTAAGTCTATCAACTACCACCATGATGACACTCTTTCCTTCGGAATTAGGTAAACCTGTGATAAAATCCATTGAAATATCCTCCCAACATTGACTTGGAATGGATAAAGGTTGTACAAGACCCAGGGTATTAATTTTCTCAACTTTATTTTTCTTGCAAACCAAACATTCCGCCACAAAATTTTGAATATTAGATTTAAGGCCATCACAAAAAAATTCTTTCTTCACCTTTTGGTAAGTTTTTAAAAATCCTGAGTGTCCTCCTAAGGGAGATGTGTGCAATTCCAAAAGAATATTTTGTTTTAGTTGGGAATTCTTACATAGATATAAGCAATCTTTGTACCATAAGGAATCATTTTTCCAACTAAATGTATCGGATGTACTAGGATCTTGCTACAACTTTTGAATGAGTTTCCACACTTCTTCATCCTTCTTCCATTCATCCCTTGCTTCAGTTATCTAAGCTGGCTGGAAAATAGAAATGGCACAAAGCAATGCTTCCACCTCTTCATCATTTTTTAAGAGTGCATCTGCAACAACATTTAGCTTCCCTTTTTTGTAGATGATTTCAAAGTCATAACCCAACATCTTTGTGACCCATTTTTGCTGCTCTTCTGAAGATAGTCTTTGTTCCAAAAAGTATTTAAGATTATCATGATCATTTTTTACCTTGAAGTGTCTTCCCATCAGGTAAGGTCGCCATTTATTTAGTGCATGTAGTATTGCCAACATTTCCTTCTCATAAATATATTTGTGTAAATACTTTCCTTTGATTGGATGACTTTAAAAACTAATGGGTCTTCCTTTTTGTATTAAAACCACACCAATTCCATTTCCTAAAGCATCATATTCCACAATAAAGGTTTTTGTGAAGTTTGGCGTAGCTAACACTGGTGCTACGCACATTGCCTCTTTAAGATGCTCAAAGGCCTTAGTTGCTTTAGGAGTCCATGAAAGTGAATCTTTCTTCAATAATTTTGTTAGAGGTCTTGTTATTCTCCCATAATTCTTAACAAACTTGCGATAATACCCTTTTAACCCGAGAAATCCTCGCAACTACTTTATGGTTGTGGGGACTTCCCATTCCTTAATGGCTTTAATTTTTTTTAGGGTCTACCTTAACACCCTTGTGAGATACAATATGACCCAGATATTCCACCTCTTGTACTCCAAAGAAACATTTGGAGGTTTTTGCATATAATTTTTTCTCTTCCAATAGTTTGAGAACCATGTCAACATGTTGAACATGATCCTTCCAAGACCTGTTGTAGATTATTATATCATAAAAAAATACTAACACAAATTTTCTAAGAAAGGGTTTGAAAATGGAATTCATTAACCCCTGAAATGTAGAACGTGCATTGGTAAGGCAAAGAGGCATGACCAAAAATTAATAATGACCCTCATGAGTTTGAAATGTTATTTTCGGAATATCTTCAGTATTCATTCTAATTTGATGATATCTTGAACGAAGATCCAACTTGGTAAAATAAATTGCTCCATGTAATTCATCTATTAATTCATCAATCACAGGAATGGGAAATTTATATTTAATAGTGAGCTTATTGAGCTCCCTATAATCTGGACACATGTGCCATGATCCATCCTTCTTGTGCACCAATACTATTGGAGCAGAGAAAGAACTTTGACTAGGTTGAATTATACCAGCCTCTACCATTTCTACAATAATACACTTAATTTTTCTCTTTTGGACATAAGGATATATGTAAGGCCTGATGTTTTGAGGAACACTTCCCGGAATCAAATGAATAGCATGATCGTGATCAAGAATAGGTGGGAGTCCTTTGGAAGTTTCAAACACCTTGGAATTATTGTCCAAGACTTTTTGGAGATCTAGAGAAATAGGTGATTTTGATGTTGGAACTTATAGTGAGCATAATTGTGAAATTAAGCCTCGTTGTTATTTCTTCAAAAACTTTGTCATGACATTAGAGATTATTATCTTTCCTAGCTTCCCCATGATACCCCATAATTCCACTTCCTTTCCTTCCAAAAAAAAATTTTTAAAATCAAGAAAAATTCTTGAAAATTAAAAGCTACCATCCCCAAATATTCCAACCATTGTACTCCTAGTACAAAAATAGCACCTCCCATTGGAATTGAAAGCATTGGAATATTCAATACATATTCCCCCATGGTTAGCTTTATATTATGGCATTTTCCAGAGCAATTTATAGTTCCTCCATTTGCAACCATCACTTGACATTCTGGTGTTGGGTATAGGAAGAAATTCAATTCCTTGGCTACCTTACAATGAATAAAATTATGGGTACTACCCGAATCAATCAACACTATTACCTTTTTCTTATTGATATGTCCTTCTATCTCGAGAGTTTGAGGAGTGGTAATTCCTACCAATGCATTACATGATATGGTCGGACTCATTTCTTCTTTCTCTAGGGTTGGTTCTTAGTGTATATCCTCTTCTTTTGAAGTTTCTTGTTCATTTTCTTCCTCCTCTTCACAATCTATGTAAAATAATTTCTTCTCAGCACACTTATGACCTTTAGTGTATTTGCTATCACAACTGTAGCAAAGCCCTTTTGTTATTTTTTCTTCCAATTGTTGTGGTGTCAACCTTGTAGGTTGTGGGAGTCTAGGAGTAGCAACACTTCCATCTTTATAGATGTGAGTGGTAGGCTTCCTTGTCGCCATAAATTTACATTCAATTTTTCTTTCCAACCTGAATGCCTTCTCTAATGAATTAGGTTCCCCAATGCGAACCTCATGTTGGATGGTATCCTTTAAAGTCCCTATGAAGACATAAATCTTGTGTTCCTCTAGAATATCATTTACCCTTATATTCAATTTTTGGAAGTCCTCAATGTGCTCCACCACTGAACATTTTTGTTTGAAACTTATCAATTGGCTAAAGAAGGTGTTGTTCTTTGCATCCTCATAATGTGCTATCATTTCCTCCGTAAATATTGACAAAGTGACAATTTTTTTACGGGATAAAATCCATCGATACCATACAAATGTATTTTGTTCTACATATAAAGTTCAAATGCGTATCTTTTGTGTGTTTTACACATTAATGAGATCAAAACATTTCTCCATATGTAGTATCCATGTTACACGATCCTTTCCATCAAACTTCCTCATATCGATTTTTGGAATAGGTGGGTCTTCAATCCAACATTAAAGTTTATGAAATCACGATTAAAATTTATTTTGTTCTCATCATGAGTTTCCTCTACTATATTTTCAACATTAGGAAACATTTCTTGTATCAACTTTGTCAAACCCTCCATGTCTTCTTTTAGATCATTCTTCATGTCTTCCATATTGTTTTTCATTTTTTCTTCTGTACCATCCATCTTAGCTTCCATGTCTTCCATGCCATTCTTCAAACAATCCATCTTAGCTTCCACGCCTTTCTTCAAACCATCCATATTAGCTTTCATGCCCTTCTTCAAACCATCCATCTTATCTTCCACACCTTTCTTCAAAACTTTCATTTCATTTTTTGTTTCTCTTTACGAGAGATAAATTTGATGCACTGTCTCTTGTAATTTTGGTATATCATGTTGCACTTCTTCATCTTCATGAGTCATAGTAGAGTATTTTGATGGCTTAATGGGTGTTGAATTATTTTTAGGGGTAATTTTAGAACCCAATACTGATATCTATGCTTCAATATTCCCTTGGAATCACTTCAAACTAATTTTTCAAACAAGACTTATGCAATTTGAAAAAAAACAATACACACCTTTTTCTTGCTTTTGAGGAGATCGATATTGAATCTGAATTATCTTTGTGATTTTGGATCTTCAATATCTAAAATTTGGTCTTGTAGTATCCCTATGAATCTTCTTTCGAACACCATAGGTCTAACCTGGTTTGGATTCTTCAAGGCAAATTTATGCCCAATCTCCCACAATGACCAAATTATGGACTAGTTCAGTAGAGCGAACTTGTACGACGTGCCATGTGTCACTGTTTCCTCCTTTGGATCTAAAAATGATACACAAGAAAAAAAAATCTATGTCCTTTCAGCCACTTTTTACAGAATTCTAATCTGATGCCCAGAGAGAGTGTTATGACTATTTTCCCAAGGTCACCTTTTTTATATGAAATTCGGGAGCCTACAAAAGCCCTAACTTCCATAGATCATATCTCTGAAAATATTGTAAACCAAGATCTGAAATTTTTACACGATGTTCCTCAGTACTTCGGCTTTGTGTAATAAAAATTTCAGCTTCTGAACCTTCGTATAAAACAATTTATAGCGAAAATTCCACAACGACCTGTTTGGAGCAGCGAAACCCTAGAATCCAAAGCTCTAATACCAAATGTTATGAAACCAGCTCCAAAAATAGAAGAAAAGAGAGATCAACGCCTTATAAATCAGCCACTTTAAGTGGGACACCTCCTTTACATTACATAAATGAAAAATTCTTCGATGATAAAAATGACAAAGCCTCCTTTCTATATATAGGAGTCCATGGGATCACAATATAATCCTAGCCAACCTAACAATAATAATGTAAGGGCACAATAATAAAAATATTTGGGTTACAGCGGTACAAAAATAACAATAAGGGGGCTACACTAACAACAGTAAGGGACCTAACAGGACTCTATAGACACCCATCTGATCAACAAGACTTTTCCAACACCCATTGGACTTATGAAGAAATTTGTTCTCAATCCTTTTTTTTTCGGAGCACCCACCCCGCTTCTCTTTGTGTTTCACCTTTCATGCATTTTCAAACTGGAACCCCAGATCTTATCAACATGAACATCACAACAAAAATATCATCATAGCACAAAACATCAATCACTGAATCAAACTCAAATCATACTCCTATCTCACATTTATACATCATTTTCAACTCACATAGCCTCAATACATTTTCTGCAAGAAACTAGATGTAGAAATTCAACAATGCAATACATAACTTCCATATGAGAACATAAGACACTATTGTAGCCAATCTATCACAATCATATAAACTAAAATAAAAATCCTTCCCCTGCAATCACAAATGCATTAGCAAAATCCTTTTTAGCCCTGTCACTTTTCTTCTACATAAGAATAGTCTTTAGCAATGCATACTTATCTCTACTACAACTATACCTCCATGCACATTATTCTTGAAAAAATTCACACTCCTCACTAATGGATCTCCAAAACACTATTAAACCTTTCTCACACAAAATAACCAACCAAATGAGCAACCTTTCTCCACATATTTGTAGTTTCTGGAGATGATTAAATCAATTAATTCCAATCCTGTAGTGGAGCTCATTCATATGCTGAAAGTGGTTTAGTTCAATGATTCTTGACTCAATCTAGACACTAAATTAATTTACTATTGAATATTCTCTTTCAACCATCATCTAGAGTCACAATAACCTTTTTCCGACCTTTACATGAAGAGTCTCGAACAAGACATGCCGGAAAAAAAATAAACACCTGATGAGCATGAGGAATGCGGAAAAATTCTTGTGAAAAACCTCATTTGCACCCACAACATAGGATCTGTGTGACTGTAACTCCTTATTCACTCCCATAGGCCTTCATTCCAGTGACTAGAGCTTCCAGCCACTCCCATAACACTTTCATGCAAGTGACTGTGGCAGAGGATGCTCAAAATCATCTTTCCTTTACTCAAAACCTACTCAAACTTTCTCCATTGGTTAATCATCATCAATAAGTCATTAGGAGGTCATTGTAACCTTTGTAACACTCCAATGATACATTGTAACAACTCCATAACCATCACAAGTCAAACTATGTTGACTTGAATGCATACACTGAGTATCATAAGCATGACTTGATAGTCTCCATTACTATCAACTAGGTGTAGTATCTCCACAACATATTAAGGAATCAACATACAGGCAAAATACCTACACCAATACATGCAGCCATTGAACTAAGGTTTGCAACCAATCCACAAACCAAGTACCTCTACAACAAATGACATCAACAACTCACTCCATGAGGTTGACATCAATGCCAACCATCAACACTACATCACAACATCAATGCCAATAATCTCCCCCTTTGGCATTGATGAAAACCCAAACTAAATCATCCAAACATCCTCTCAAAAACATAACTTCTCATCTTCTTTCCCTTTGACATTAGTGGCAAAGGGAAAAACATCAAACCATCAACACTCTATTGAACAACTAAAGGCTACATAGTAGATCATGCAACAAACACTCTGACTCCGTTAGGAGTGCACGACAAAGTGCGGCAACAATCACTCATTTTCTATTGAAGAAGCAAATTTAATCTCCAAGAACGACACCATCTAGATCAACAACAATGTCAAGACCCAAATAGAAGCAATATATTATGGCTCTCAGTAGTAAAACATATTGTAAACAATAATATAACCATCAGTAGAAACACATCATAAGCAACAGCAACAAAAATAACCATCAAATCCATGATCACCACTCTCAACCAAAGTAGTGACAACATGAGAAACACTCTCTCTGTCAACATCACTAGCAGCAACAACAAAACATCTGATCACCATCATAAATCAATACTACACTACATCCATCAATAATAACATATTTCATACAACGAAAAAAACAACAACATCCTTCCATGCAGCAACATACCATAACCGACAACAATAGAAGCACAACATATGATAACCATCATCCAATATGGTGTGAGCAACAACACATAATTTCCTCTGTGTGACAAGTAAGAGGCTACTCCAAAATAACCAAGGATTGTGACTCAAAAATATTACAATGAGAGTAAAAAGCTTCATAATCCTATTACATGGCTATAAGAATGATACACTGAAATCCCACACATGTTTACAAAACATAGAATATGCCAGTTGACATAAGGCTGAAATAAGCCTCATGATTCTTTCTCTCAAGACAATCTTGACTCATGACCATACACACAATCCATTTCATGGATTACTCAATCAACACAATGAATATAATCAGTGATAATACAAGGCTTTGACCCATGATCAAGATCTAAAAGTGAATAGGTGCATGCCAAAAAGAGTGTGCATAAATATCTCCAAATTTTTTCCAGAACATGTCTTGAACTAGCAATCTGCAATATCAATAATTAGCATCCCCAAAAACGTAAGCCTCCATCAGTGAACTATAGCAACAACTATCCATAAACATGTAGTGAAACACTAGTAGGCATCCATATGAATCAATCAACACTATAACCTCCAGCTGAATAAAAAACAAAAAAATTCTTCAAATCATCAAGAAGCAATCATATGATACAATATATATATATTCCATCAACGCAACCTTGCTTTAACCAGCACCATCGACACACATACATCAAAAGAAATAATATGATCTGAAAATAATAATGCAGTAGCAACATATGCAAGTAATCCTCAAACACAATCAACAATAAAAACCATGAAACCATGTTTATGTATCACAACCTCTAAGCATAAGATGGCCATCCAAAAAATAAGAAATCTGCAATAAAAGCTTTATCCACGTTCTCTTGATATCATATGTGCACCGGTAGACACAATCCTCATAATGATCAGAAAACACATGTAGCAGTCATCAAGGTGAGATCCTCATGAGAAATATTTGACACTAGAAACTTGGGTACTTGTATCTTAACTTAGCTTTACATGACATGGAAGAATTAAAATATCTTGACCTCGTGACAATATGATATGAAAATAGGATGCATGGCTTCATGATAATGCAAATATACTGAATGATGTAGCAATTCTCTTTAAAAACTCACAAGATCGACCAGAAATTTTCTAAGACACATGCATGAACCAATAACCCTTCCTCGTGATAGAAATGACTATCTAATGAAGTACAAGAGTGAGGGTTTCAGTGAGAGTAACATCACTCTCTCAAACTATTACCAAAATTCTCATGGAAGAGATAGTTAGTGTTATACATGAAAAAACATAAAGCCACATCAAACTCCCCCTAAGCATATGCCATATTTCCATAAAAAATTGTTGCTTGATGCATAAAATTTTCTTAAAGTGCATAAATATAAAAATAATCCTCTCACAACATGGCTGCAACTATCAACAATCATGAGACAAAATTATAAAATTATATGTAATGTATCAATCTTGTAGAACTCCCCCTGGACTCATGCACTCTTCTTGTATGCCTCAAACTAATCTTGTGGACCTGAAATGAATAGATGCATGAGCTTGAAATTTCCTCCTTTAATCACATGCACCTATTAATTTTGGCTTCTCTTGAATCCATCTTCTCTTTTGCACAAAACTAATATATACTACCCATGAGTAGATTATCTCTTTGAAAAAAAAAACATTCTTCCTTGATGTCCTTTGAAGGGTTAATTCTTTGCAGCTCATATTTTCTCCTCCATACCTTCTTTGTCTTCAATGGCAAGATTTCTCTTTTTGTTGGCTTGATCTTGTCATATATGTAAGCTAGAGCTTTGTGACCATATTTTCCACACTTGAAACAACGGTTATCCAAAAAAAATTGTTTTCTTGCAAAAAAATTGCATTCTCTAGCATGATGACCATAATTATTGCAAGAAAAACAATACCCATGAAATAAATTTTGATACCTTGTGCTTTAATTTTCTAGACAATGAACACTTAGTTGCTTCCTTGTCTTCATGAACTACTCCATGTTGTGATTATGAATTTTTTTTCTTTTCTTCCATTGATAAACTATTTTCTTCTTTGGCTTCTCTCGATGATGTTGCTTCCTAGATCCTTGATTAACTTTAGAGGTGGTGGACTTGTGATTTTCTACTACTTGGTTGTCCTCCACTTTCTATTTTTATTTCACAAGGCATGATTCTTCTTCAAATCCCAATCTAGTTTTAATAAGTGGAGATCTGACTGATGAGGATTTATCCAAAATTTTGGTGCTTTTCTCCATCTTTCGATACTAGGATAACCGATTGTTTTCATTTTCAAGCTCAGATATCAAGGAGGTTAATTCCTTTTCTAGACTTGCACAATAGGCTTCCTGATCTTGCAGCTAATTTGAAAATTTATCATTTTCCTTGATGACTTCCTCATGCTGGATATTCAGATCAATGATTTTCATGCCATTACTTGTATGGGTACACTCATTATCTTCTTAAGATAAAATTAGATATGTTACTGCTATGAACGTGGAATCATTTTCATCATTCTCTTTCTCTTCAAGAATGCAATGGGATTTTTCAATAATTTCATAATCTTGAAGCCTTTATTTTCCATACAAACTATGTAGCTTGTCCATAATCTCTTTAGTAGTCTTGCATTGTCTCACTATAGCAACATCATGATATAATAGGGTAGACAAGCCCTTACAGTCAAGTAAAAATACTTGGTTTTGGAAAGTGGAGGGAGAATGGAGTGCTCTGGCGATTTCTTCTCTGCCCTAGGTTTTCTTGCAACCAAAAATGCCACCGCCGCTTGCAGGTTTTCATCATTCTGGAGGTGTTTCAATGGCTTTTGGCACCGTGACACCTCTGTTGACCCCCGAGGAGCCATCTCTGCGAGGCTGTGGAACTGTTTACTTGTCTGTCGCGCCAACAGAACAGATGGAAGGGTTTTTGTATCAATTGTGGCGGTCCCCTGCAAATTGGATCGATGCATTGATCTACTGCTATGGACACTTTCGAACGGTGTTGGTATGTGCTCCCCCTAGATTGGCGTGCATTTTTTTGGACGCTCTGGTGAGAAGGGCGGCGACTACACGACAGATGTCTGCAATGCTTGGTGCTGCACAAACCCTCTGTTGCTGCGATATTACATGGAGGCCGCGAGTTTTTCATTAGGATCTGTATACAGGCTAGTGGATCTGTGTGCGGACTCTTGGAGTGGGGTTGCTCTTGGGCATTTGGTCAACTACGCATCTACAAAGGGAACTGCTCCAAACTTGGAAATACTGAAGCAGACACACCAGGAACGATTTGAGCAAAAGACCAATACTATTGCAAAGGATACTCGGGTAAGCCCATATTATTTTCAGATTTTTATCAAAAATCCTAAGGGGCATAGTTTATTGTTTTGGGTAAATTAATCCGAACAGGTCTCTGACCTGAAGAAAACTATTGGGTTAAAAACTGGATACCCAAGTCAGGAACAGTCCCTCATCCATGGAGGGAAATCACTACAGGACACCAACATCCTCAAATTTTATGGTATTTTTCCTGCTTCTACCATCCTACTCAATCTGCGACTGAGAGGGGGTGCTGCTGGTCAACACAGTGCACAGGGTCCCCGGGGCACAAACTCTAACAGTCATGAGTTTCCCACAGGAACATCCTACAAGAATATTTTAAAAGGGGGAAAAAAATCTACTACTCCTATGACACAGACAGCAAATGCCCCTAAACCATACATTGTGGAACAGCTCACCCAGATTCCAAAACTGCAGATTGAACTATCTAAGATTGATGAATACAAGTCTGTCTTTGAAACACAAGCACTCATTTTCGGATTTAAGTGTTTTTTGCCAAAACCAAGGGAGCTATTTCATTGGATTTTCACCAACTGGACGACGAAGTGCGACATACACCTCTGTTCAAAGGGATTTTTCATTGTTAAATTTTTATCCTCGGATACCAGAGAACACATTCAAAATTCTGGGCCGTGGTTCTGGGGATCCACGGGTTTATTCATCACTCCATGGTTTCCAGAGTTTGATGCAAACACCATGGAGGTCGCCAAAATTCCGGTCTGGGTGCGGCTTTATAACCTCCCACTTCATTTCTGGAATGAAGATGTATTGGGCAACATTGGAGACATGATTGGGAGTTATATAAAAATGTACACCCAATGCATGGAGGAAAGGGTTTACACTTTCACACGCATTTGTGTGGAAGCGGACCTCAGCAAGGGGCTTCCAGAATGCATCCTGCTGACTCACAAACAGCAAAAATGGATGCAGCACCTCGATTATGAGAACACTGCCTTCAGATGCAGAATATGCAGGAATACAAGGCATTTGCAGAACACTTGTCCAGATGCTAAAAGAGACAACAGAAAAAAGAAAAAGACAGGAAAAGCTACAAAGGGCTGGCAATTTCCCTCTAATGAACCAAAACAGGAGATGGAAGAAGTCGAGACAGAACCTACTCCAGAAGAAAACAAACAGACAACAACGGAAGTTGAGACACGAGAACAAGAGATGCAAGAGTCATCAAACACAGCTCCACCATCTTTGGACCATGAGGAACCAGGAAGTGGAGGACAAAAAAGACAACACAACATAGACACATCTGATTCGAATAAGGACAACGGAGCAAGCATAAATGAAAATCAGCTCGTACTTATCACAACCATGCCATCACTTGGTCCATGGCAAAAGTTTGAAAAGAAAAAAGGGAGGAAAATTTAATATTTCACTCCCCTGGATTATCTAGCCTCTGGCTGCAACTACTAGCATGTTTTTCTCTGTTCATTACAGCAAAGTGTAACATGTAATTTTGTTTCTTATAATAAAATTACGAATTTTTCCTTTGTGAAAAAAAAATGATATAATAGGGTCTTCAAAATTATATTCCTGGCTCTCTCATTTGATTCATCATATGTATTATATTATAATGAGAGAAAAACATCATCATCAAGATCAACGAAGTATGCTTCCAATCTCACCTTCCATACTGCATAATTTGGTCCATGAAAAATAGGAACTCTATATGTGATAAAATTTCCTTGATTACCCATGATCTACCTTCTAGTGATCAAGTTGTAACAAATGAATTTTTCTTTGATACCAATTTTTAGAACCATGATCACTACTGAGTGGGGGGGGTGAATCAGTAGTGATAAAAATTACAACAATAATAAAAAAAATTCTCCATTAAATTAATCAATTCATTACTTAACAAATAAGCATTAGATATGAACATGCAAATTCAACTAGAATCAACACATGAGAGCCATAATCATAAGAAATAAACATGCACAATGAAACAAAATCATCACATCACATAGGAACACAGGATCTCTGATAGAAAACCCCTCTCCCGAGAAAAAATCGCCCTTGTTGTTAAAGCAATGCTTAATTATTTTATTATATGTCAAGAAAATCATTACATAGAGAATACAATATGGAAAATATCTTAAAGGAACTATGATCTACATCTCACGTCTCTACAAACACCCATATGATCAACAAGCCTTGCCCAACACCCATTAGACTTATGAAAAAAGTTGTTCTCAATCCTTTTTTTTCCAGAGCACCCGCCCCACTTCTCTATTTGGTTCACCTTTCATGAATTTTCAAACTGGATTGCTCAACATGAACATCGCAACAATAATATCATCATAGCACAAAACATCAATCATTAAATCAAACTCAAATCATACTCCTCTCTCACATTCATACATCATTCTCAACTCACATAGCCTCAATACATTATATGCAAGAAAACTAGATGCAAAAGCTCAACAATCCAATACATAACTGTCATATGAGAACATGAGACACTACTGCAACCAATCTATCACAATCATATAAACTCAAATAAAACTTATGTCCCTGCAATCACAAATGCATTAGAAAAATCCTTTGTAGCCCTATCACTTTTCTTCTGAATAATAATATTCTTCAGTCATGCATACTTCTATCTCTACTACATCTATACCTCCATGCACATTCTACTTCAACAAATTCACACTTCTCACCAATGGTTCTCCAAAACACTATGACACTTTTCTCACACAATATAACCAACCAAATGAGAAACCTTTCTCCATATATTTGCAGTTTCTGACAATGATTAAATCAATTAATTCCAATCTTGTAGTGGAGCTTTTCTCATATGCTGAAATTATTTTAGTTCAATTATTCTTGACTCACTCTAGCCATTAACTTCATTTACTAGTGAATATTCTTTTTCAACCATCATCTAGAAGCAAAATAACCTTTTTCTAACCTTTACATGAATATTCTCGAACAAGACATGTTAGAAAAACAAATAAACACCTGATGAGTGCGAGGAATGTGGATAAATTCTTGTGAAAAACTTCGGTCGCACCCACAACACAGGATCCATGTGATTATAACTCCTTAGTCGCTCCCATATGCCTTCATGCCAGCGAATGAAGATTTCAACCACTCCCATAATATTTTATGCAAGTGATTGTGGTAGAGGATTCTCAAAATCATCTTTCCTCTTCTCAAATCCTGCTCAAACTTGCTCTACTGGTTGATCATCATTAGTAAGTCCTCAGGAAGCCATTGTAACCTCTGCAACACTTCATCAATCCATTGTAACAACTCCATCATCATCACATGTCAAACTAGGTTGACTTGAATGCATACACCGAGTATCATAAGCATGACTTGATAGTCTCCAGTACTATCAACTAGGTGTAGTAGCTCCACAACCTTCCAAGGCATCAACATACAAGCCAAATACCTGCACCAATATTTGAAACCATTGAACTAAGGTCTGCAACCAATGCAAAAATTAAGTTCCTCTGCAACACATGATATCAACAACTCAGGCCATCAAGTTTACATCAATGCCAACCATCAACATTGCATCACAACATCAATGCCACATCACAACATCAATGCTAACACAACCTTGGAGGTGTGATCCTCTTTGATTAAATATATCCACTCGCCTTTAGGAACACAAAGTTTTTCTAGCTTATATAGTAACTCATTTTCGATGTTATATTCAATCATTTAGTCACCATAGTCTACATTATTATATCCCTATATTTTTTGAAACACCTCCTTTACTTCCTCATTTTATGTATATTCATTTTCTTATGCATCATGGGTGAAAGGATCCATGTGCATTAAGGTTCCCAACGTTGTAATTTTTGAAGTGGGTAGCCTTGAAAGCATGTCTTCCAACTTGTTTGTGTTTTCCTTCTTATACTTGATAACTAAATGAATTTTTCGTATAAACCCAATACATTTGTATTGTTTGGTATGTTGTTGCTTAGTTTATGCCTACAAGTACTATAAAAACTAGTGATTTATGTGGATTATTGTCAACTTTCCCACCATATAGTATTTCCGCTTTTTCACAACTCAGTATCAGGGCATAGAGATCCTTTTCATAGGTAGGGTAATTAAGAACCACTCCATGAAATATTTTGGAATGGTAGAATAAGACCTTCCTCCTTGCATCAATATTTCTCCCATGACATACCCACTAGCATTAGCCTCCACTCCAAAGGGTTGTTAAAAGTTTGGTAACACAAGAACTAGTGCTTGGATGGATTTTTCTCTTAAACTCATCAAAATAATTTTTCTAACTTTTCCATTAGGGGAATTTTTGGCTCTTAATATGCCTCCTAAGGATAATAATAAAATAAGAGTTACAAATTTTTAATGGAAAAGCAAGAAAACTACTTTGTTTTATTGTATTTTCAACTAATATCCTTATAGGTTTACTCAAATGTCAAGTGTAGGCACCCATTAAATGTGAAATATAATTATGCATCCAATGGGTTCCTAGACTTGAAATTTGATTAAATATATAAGTCGATAACCCCAAAATACAATTAATAAAGGTAGTTTTCATATTTTCCCTCCAAAACTATTTACCCTGGGGGAGGATATGATCATCTTGAATCTTATTAGTTCTTTTAAATTTGATTTTTTTAGTAATATTTTGTTTTGAGGCCCATTTTTTACCTCATAATTCCTCTAATTCCCCACTGGAAGCTCTTACCATTCATCTCTATGTTGTGGAGTGGTGTAGCTACTGCAAAAAATAAAGCTATAAATTTTCTCAAGTACTGTACTTCCCCAACAAAAATCATAACCTTAGAGACATTTGTAGGTACCAACCACTTCATTATGGACTCCATCTTCATAGGATCCATCTTAATCTCCCCTCCACTAATCAAATCGAATAAATACACCAAATAATACTATGTAAAATCACATTTCTTGAGATTTTCTAGTAGTTGGTGCTTATTTAAATTATTTAGGACCTGCATCAAGTGTGAGATGTGCTCCTTCCAAGTAGCACTTTAAACCAGTACATCATCCAAATAAATAATAATAAATGAATATATATAAGGTTACAATACACTATTCATTAGTCTCATGAATGTAGATAGTGCATTACATAGACTAAATGGCATGACTAATTACTCATACAAAACTTGTCTGGTTTTGAAGGTGGTGTTCCAATTTCCTTCTTCTTTGACTCGAATGCAGTGATACTTTGATTTTAAATCTAGCTTAGTGAATTATTTTTCTTTCTACAACTATTCTAACAAATCATCGATCCAAGGTAAGGGATAAATTTTCTTTGGTGAAATATTTTTTAACATTTTCTAATCAATACACATTAGCCATGTCCCATCCTTCTTTGTCATAATTATGATGGTTGACCCATAAGGTGAGGTGCTTGGTAGAATCACACAATGCTCTAGTGGTTTTTTAAAATGCTTCTTCACTTCTCTTGCTTCCATAAAAAACTATTTGTATGGCCTAATACTTGCCATGAAATAGTTTCACAATCATTGGATATTGTGCTCCACTTTCATCTTGTCAGGTGGTAGCCCTTTAGCCTCCTATAACACTCCCTTGTATGCATGTGGAAATCCTTCCACTTATTGTATATGTTCTTTATTACACCCATCCATGGATTAATTTTCCCTTGTTGAATCCTCATCATAATTTTTTTCTCTTAAGAAAATTAACTGGAATTAATCAGCTTCTTGGCTCACTCGACACTTACCAGTGATATCTTTGGCTTGTCTTTGTGCATGTTCTATTCACTCTTTCTACCATGCCATTTTGTTGTGGGGTTCCATCTACAGAAAATTGTCTTTTTATGTCATGTTGTTCACAAAAATCGAAGAATTCATCTGATATATATTCCCCCCCTCTGTTAGATCTAAGACATTTTATTTTTAGATCTAATTCATTTTCAACTAGGGCTTTGAAGATCTGAAATTTTTCAAGAGCTTCATCTTTGTGTTTTATTAACCCAATCCAACACATTCTAGAGAATTCATCAATAAATAGAATATAGTATTGTTCTCCACGGGGTGACTTTTTCCTCATAGGTCCACATACATCGGTATGTATGAGTTCAAGAGGCTTACTTTCTGATCCTTTTTTGGCATTGAATTATACTTTGGTCTTCTTATAGAATTGGAAATATTTTCATATGGTACTTTTAGGCAGAGTGATGTTGAGAAGATCACGAACAGCTTTGAGTCTACTAGATTTGTTGATTTGAGAGAAGCTCAAATGCCCCAATCTTCTGTGCCATAATCAATTTTCTAAGGATTTACCCAAGTAACATTGTTCTTTGAAACCTTTCAATACATACAGATTTCTTGGTGTTCTAGTTCCTTTTAGTACTGTTTTTCCTGTGTCAAGTTCACGTACCACACATTCTTTTGAACTAAAGACAACTTCATTTCCTTGATCACACATTTGACTCACACTTAACAAGTTATGTTTTAATCCATCCACATACATAAAATTGTTAGCTTTTACCTTTTCTTTTATAAAAACATAACCTTTTCCTTTACTGATAGTAGGAGTATCATTTCCAAAGGTAACATTCTTTTCTCTTTCTAGAGCATTGTATGCAAGGAGTTTATTTCTATTACCTGTCATGTGTTTTGAGCATCCGCTATCAATGTACCATTGATTTTCTTCCCCTTCTGCAAATAAGGTTATGCCACAGTTCTCAACCTATGAGCCCTTCTTTCTCCATACCTTAGAACTTGAAGATATATTCTCTTTTGGCTAGAGTTTTCTCCTGCATTCAGATTCTCCATGACCAAATTTATTGCAATAAGCACATTCAATTTCATCTTGAAGAGGAGAAAAGTTGTTATAAGTATTCTTCTTTATTCCAGTCTCATTTCTTTGCTTTCTTGCTTCTCTGATCATGATGGTTTTGTATGCAACACATTGAACAGCTTTATGACCAAAATTATGACATGAAAAACATTGCCCGTTAAAGAAGAAATTTTTGCGATGTCTATTTGTGTTTACCTACAAATTGGTATTTCTCTGATTGATATTTCTTCTATTTTTCTTTGTATTGAAGTGGTCATGCTTTACCTATGAAGTTTCTTTGTTCTTTTGCTGAGAGACAGAATGTTGTAGGCTGGCTTTAGTTGCATTTAGATAGCTTGGTGTTGAAGACTAAGAGGATTCTCCGATATATCCAAGACCTCTCTTTACAAAAGGAGAGCATTGAACCTTGATAATTTCATCTAAGGTTTCAGTTCCTTTAGCGAATCTAAGATTTAAAGTTTTCTCTTTCTTAATTTCCTTTCTTAGACTTACTATTTCACATTCTAATCTCTCATTGTGCTTCTCCTTTTCTATAAGTTGATTCTTTAGAGTATCTATGGAAATTTTTTTTTCTTCCAAACAAATTTTGAGCTGATTAATTTCTTCGAGAAAATAATTTTCTTATAGTGCATCCATAAAGGTATCTTTAGCCTCACTAGAATCCTTTTCAAAAGCCATGGTTAGTCTAACATCTTGATCAGATTCTCCTTCTTCACTATTTGACAACCCATCACTATCTTTATGAGTATAATAAATTTTTCTATTGATAAACCAATTCTTATTTACTTTTGCCACTTCCTTTCCTTTTTCATGTTTTTCTTTATGAGGACACTTAGCAACATAATGACCAACTCTTCCACAAGAAAAACATTTAAAAGGAAGCTTACCTTTGAATCTTCCAGTGCCAAGTTGTAGCTTCTTTACAAAATTTATCTCATCTTCTTCTGAAACATACCCTGATCCTTCTTGTTCTTCTACTTCCTTTCCTTTTGCAGCAGCTCTAACGACAGCTTATTTGACTTCAGATGGACCTCCTTTTCTCATTCCACAAGCAGTCAAAATACCATGAAGTTGAACAATAGTAAGAGTTTGTAGATCCTGCTTCTCTTCAATAGCAGACACTTTTGATTCAAATTTGGGAGTTAGAGATCTTAAAAAAATTTCTACCAGAGTAGTGTCAGTTGTGGTTTCACCTAGATTTCTCATACGATTTACAATATCATCTAGACGTAAAAAGAAACTGGCAATGCTTTCCTCATTATGCATCTTGAGATTTTCATATTGAATTCTGAGAGTTTGGAGTTTAGCACTTTTTACCTTGGTATCACCTTCATAGCTTAGAATGATTTTTTCCCATATTTCCTTTTCTGTATTCAACTGCATGACTTTGAAAAAATCTGATTCAATCAGACTTCCCAATAATTCATTGACCGCCTTTGCATTAGTTTCATATTTCTTTCTTTCCGCTGCATCTGTTAGAACTGACGCTGGATATTGATAACCTCCTTCAACTATAGCCCATACATCTGCTCCAAGACACTGAAGATAGGATTTGGTCCTTGTCTTCCAAAAGATTAAATTGTTTTCATTGAAGAGAGGAGGCCTGATAGATGTTATCCCATCTTGATTTCTCATCTTAGCTGATTTTCCTTCTAGCGATTAAGCTTCTTCAGAAGGACCTGCTCTGATACCAATTGTTGGGAAAAATACTGAGGGGGGGGTGAATCAGTATTTAGAGCTTACTGAAAATATTTTAACTTTTTCTTTACAGAATTCCATACGTGGCTTTGATGAACCCAACTCGTGTATACACGCATATATAAAAAAAGAAACTAGTGTATACTGATATGATTTTGCAGATTAGAAAAACTTTTCAGGAACAATCTTTAACTCAGTTTAGCAGTCATTCATCTATTAGATAATCAGTAAATATGTGTAGTAACAGCAGTATAAATCATCACAAAATAGAAACACACATGAACACCAATATTTAAGGTGGAAACCCAATTCGGGAGAAAACCACCGCTGTTGTCGTCTTTGTCTTCAATATTTATTATATGGAAAACTATTTACAATATTGTATTGATGTAGACTCATATCAGTACACAGGCATCTACCTGCAGAAGGCTACAACCTTCTCTCATTTTACAGCTGCTACTGGAAGGGAGCTACAACCCCCTAATCTTGTTTACCAGCCACTAGTGGAAGGGAGCTTCAACCCCCTAATCCTAACACCAGCTTCTACTGGCAGGAAGCTTCTACTTCCATACTAAAGGCTTCAACCCTCAAAACCACTGTTGACCACATTTCATCAATTTTCATATTGGATCAAACAGCATCAACACAACTCTTCATAAACATCAACAACCATAAACTTTACCCAATACTTCAATCAGAACAGTGAGATCACTGTAACCAGAACTCAGAAATAACCCAGACTTCAAAATAAATATGCAAATACAAATTCAACCCTGAACATTCATCAACTTAAAGTGCATACGCTACTTCACTTCACTGAACCCGCATGTATACGCGCTTCCTTCACACCAACCTGCATATAGCTCTGTGAATACTGTTTTTCAGAATGTAATCAGTTTCAGATCCAGATCTGAGGCTTCAATCAGATATCTTTAGAAATGTTTAACCCTTCATCAGTTAGTCACCATCAACCATGTTTATTCTCTCATTGATCAGATTTTTACATAAACAACTTAATAGCATATACAGTATTCAAACAACCCATATCTACAAGAATACTTCATTGACAGACAGCAGAAAAATAGCAGGAATAACAGAAAAAACCTCTGCAATAAGCTTCAGAAAACCTTAACTACCATACGCACCTTTTCTGAAGAAAACCCGCGTATATACGCGCTTTTACTGAGACGAACTAGCGTATAGATCTGTAAATATAAACTTTGCATAATCAACTAGATCCATATAACTTACCCAAATTTCTTTACTTGACTTCAGCAAAATTGCGCCAGGTCATAGATCTAATCATCTCTTCAATGGATCACACAAGAGAATAGTCATTTCAGATCTAGAGATCCTGAACCATCATTGTAACCATGGGTGCATCATAGATTCAGATCTATCAAATAAAAACAGAGTTCATCTCATGCAGATATACCTCAGAGAAATTTATTCAGTCACAACCCTTACTCAAGCACACCTTGCACTATGATCTTCTTCTCCTTATATAGATTTAGCCTTTACCAATACCATGAGTCAAAACCACACAACTGCTGATGGTATTTTTGGACGAAATCAAATAGTCAATACAACACTCAATACTATGGACTAAAACCATGGTAATGCCCCTTGGTATCATAATTTTAGAGCGCAAAAGGCATACACGACTTGGATCATTCTTATCCACGTGTATACACGACTTCTTGTCATAAAAACTGCGTATATACTTATCCTGAATATATACGCGGGTTTTCTTCATAAAAGTAGCATATACATTGCATCCATACGCGAGTTGCCTTCATCAAACCTGCATATACATTATGACATATTATATTTATCCTTTCTTTGGCACTTACTGGAATTCCTTTCTCTGTCACATCTGAACTGATCTGTAGATACATCATTTTCACATCGAGTACAACATCATCAAGTAGGTTGCCATCAAGGACAACATATTGTGTCATATTGCCAACATTAATTTTTAATTTGTAATTTTTATTTTCTAATATTTAATTATGAATATGGATATATCAAATCTAATTCGAGAATTTTCAAATCTAATTTAATTATTTAAATTTAAATTTTTAATTAAATTGGAAATCTATATTTTATTTTTAGAGTTAGAAGGGTTATAAATAGTTAATGTTAGATATTTAATTATGATTAGTTTTGTATTATTTTGCAATTTAATTTAGATTCTAATTTAATTTTCATTTTAATATAACTATAATAAATAAAAGTTGAATTTAAATTATATATGATTAATTTTATATTTAATTTAAATTTATATCAAATTATTATTTAAATTTTTAATACAAAGATATAATAGTCTAATTAATTTATATATAATTTAATTTTATATTTACTTTAATTCTATATTTAATTTGAAAACCAAATTTTATTTTTAGAGGTATAAGATAATTAATGTTAGATAATTAATTGTGATTAATTTTTGTTTGTTTTTCAAATTTTAATTTAATTTAATTTAAATTAATTATAATATAATAATTGTTTAGTTTAATTTATATATAATCTAATTTTATATTTAATTTAAATTTAAATTTTTTATTTTGATTTTGATTTTTTTTAAATAAAATTAATTGTAATTTTAATTGTTGTTCTTAGGTTATTATTATTCATTATACTTGGGAGATTCTGAAAGGTGGAAGAGGGGGGAAGAGGTAAAAACGGTAAGGGTATTCAAAGGTTGCAATTCTGCGAAAGAAGAGGTACCAACTCCTACTAACCTCAATCCCACTATCTCTGTTGAGATTGTTGGGATGTTTTATGATCTCCAGGGCCTCCCTCATCTTCCTTTTGTAGTAATGGTTCTCTGTAGAGATTAATTCAATGTCCTCAATGCATATGTGATGATTTGACAATGAAAAATGTTCTGTAAGAGCCGAGGTCTTACTTCTTCCATTCCCGATGTCAGTGATGTGCTCTTTGAGTCTGGTTTTGAAAGCTCGCCCAGTTTCCCCAATGTAAAACTTACCACAAGAGAAACTGATTTTGTACACCCCTTTCTGTTGTAGGTGATCTAACTCATATTTTACGGATCTCATCATATGCTTGATGGTATTCAAGGGTTTGAAACAGGTTGAAATGTCTTTCTTTCTGAAGATTTTGGAAATCTTGTCAGTGACACCCTGTATGTATGGAAGATAAGTCTTACCAATAGGGGGAATTTGAGAGGAGGACGAGTTTGGGGATAATTTATATTGGGCTTTCTTAATGGCTTTATTGATTTCCTTCAGTTTGTAGCCATTGTTCAAGAAAACATTTTTTATATACTCTACTTCTTCTTTTATGTGCTCCTTGTCAAAAGTTTGTATTGCTCTAGTGAAGAGTGTGTTGAGTACCCCCATATTTTGGGAAGGATGATGATTTGAATCCGCGTGGAGGTAGATATCAGTGTGGGCCTTCTTTTTATACTCTTTGTGACCCAATGATGCATCAATATTCCTTAGAAGAAAAATGTCAAGGAATGAAATGTTCTTATTCTCTTTAGTTTCCATTGTGAATTTTATGTCATTTGACATGTTGTTGAGATGTTTAAGAAAGTTTTCAAGTTCAATATATCCATGTGGCTAGTCCACGCTGGTGTCATCAACAAACCTTATCCAGTACTTGGGTTTGAAGGGGTGGGTTTCCAAGGCAATCTTCTCAATTTTTTCCATGTAAAGGTTGGCTACTATGGGGGACAATGGTGACCTCATAGAGACGTCTGTGGTTTGTTCAAAGTACTCACCCTGGGAGGTGAAAAATGTAGAACGCAAACAGACCTCGGCAATTCTAGCAGTATTTGGGTCAACCACCTCCTTAACAACTTGGATTGCTTCATCAAGAGGTATTTATGTGGAAATTTGCATGACATAAAAGCTAACAATCTGATCTTCAGGAGACAACCTTATATCCTTAATAAACTCCACATAGTGATTGAAATTTTTTATGTATGAATCAATATTACCTACCAATGGGGCAAGGGATTTTGCCACATATTTTACTAATTCGTATTTGGGGGACCCAATAGTGTTCACTATAGGACTTAGGGGAACATCGTTCTTATGAATCTTAGGAGCTCCATAAATTTGGGGGATGATCTAGCTGCTTGGTAAAAGTCGTTTCTTGATTCCTTCATCGAGACTTGAATGTTTGATGGATTTCTTAAGCTCTTTGATGATGTGGGTGATGGGGTTGGCTTTGACTTTCTTCTAATCATCGTTTTTTTATAAATGATCCCTCATCTCGGTGACATAATCAGATTTGTTCATCACAACTGTAGCACCTCCTTTGTCAGCTTTTAGAATGACAATGTCTTCATTGCTTCTTAGACTTTTGAGAGTTGATACTTGGCCTATGTTCAAGTTGAGAGCTGATACTTGGCCTAAAATTGTTTCCAAGCTTGTCTAATGAATGAATATGTGAAAAATCCTATCAAAGGCCTTCAACCCAATTGATCCTGATACTCAAGGACATGTTTTCTTATTTACCAAGGGTAACTAAACTCATATATGACGACACCATCATATTAACTAGATGTTTTATGAATACTAATCAATGTAATTAATATATCACAAACCATGGGTTCATGATACAATCATCGATTTCTCTCCAATAGATTTTTCCCTTCAATGTAATTTGAATTGTAACAACTCATGGGTGAAATGGATCATGCCAACATCCAAATAATTCAGTACACATATATTTCACTCTAATCCATTACAACTCAACATATAGATTACAAATTTTAACCATAAATCCATTTCCTCAAGAAATAATAAAACACTATAGTGGTGCATTTTTTAAAGCATAGTGAAAATATCATCAAATGGATGAATCATGCTCCTTCTAGGATCCAAAATTTTACCATACCAAATTCATATAATTTCAAACAATATTCTTTTTATTTTACCATATATCTCAACATTTCATTACATCCACTTGAAATTATATGTCACCCATGCAACATACGCAAATAGTTTTCCCTATCCATTAGTTATATTGTAGCATGCAATTCTTGCTTTCGTACAGTATTATTTTACTCATTCATGAGATTGATCATAGCAAATATATTTTCATGTATTCTAACAACAAATAAACAATAACAAAATTACACATAGAAATACATGTATAAAACATGCCATAATTCAATATGTATTTATATATAATATGATCTACCAAACTAACTATGAACAAGTCATTTTCCACCCAACCATAAGCGTCATTTCACATTAACCTCTCTAGAGGTGGCCACACCCAAGCTAGGATATGATACCTCAAGGGGAATTATTCAAGATAATCAATCACATGGGACTACTCTCCCTCATAGGAAAAAGACAACAAGCCACTACTATTTTTCACCAAGAATAGGGTCTAAATAATCTCTAGATTCCTCTTATATGGCTAGCATAGCACCTAAGTATTCCCTTCACACCTCCACAGTTACCTCACTAACTACCTCATCTTGTGCTTCTCATGCTCACCCCACAAGCATCAAACTATGACCCTTGCAACTCAACCAGAGTATCAAAGTTTCTTTTCTCAAATTCTATGCAAAATCTGAGCCTCTATGCCTTGCATATGTGGGAAATTTCATAAGACTAATAGTCTCTAAGTTCACCCATATATCTCAACACTCTCTTCCTTTTTATTGGAAAGCCTTTATACACTACATTCTCATATATACATGCCTATCTACTCACTCCCTATTCAGGGGGACTCTTTGCTCACTTCATTCTCCATTCTCATTATCTCTTTTAATTATATACGATCTACTCATTCCCTCTTTGCTTTTCTAGTCGAATCCTCTACATTTGGGAGTCTCTCTTCACAACCTTCCTACCTATCCTCCTTCACCTTCACAATTGTTTTCTTTTTCTCCAAGGAAACTGGTGGTATGGCATAAATTATCTAGAATTTTTCCTCTCGTCCCAACTTCGATCAATTTCTAAAGAAGCTTCTCAACTTCCACCCAAGCTCCATCGTTAAGACTAGTGATTGTTCTATCTACTTCGTTTAATGACTTTTTCAATCGGAGGGAAAAAGCATAAGTTCAAATTTGAATTTCTCAATATGGATTCAGAAATATAGTTCTCACAACTCCCTCACTAGTTCTCACCCATTTCCACTCATAGTATCATAACTTATATTAGTGCCCATATGTTCCCAATTTGTTGTGTCAGCATATTTTATTAATCAAGACAATATAATTCATATACATTGTTCCTGTATTCATCCAATTCATCTTGTCACAATAACTACATATTCATGTCATCATAGGAAATACAAATATAAAAAGATAATTAATTATGAATCAAGTTGGGGGTCAATATGGGGGTGTTACAATATTATTTTTGCTCCCAATTTGTCTCTTCCTACAACTTTGGGAGAAGCTTCCAACCGTATCCAATACCCATACCCATGTTTCCAATGTTCCCTCATTTTATAAATGTGCAATATAGGTCTTCAGGAATCTTAGAAGATGAAATCAAAAGTTATATCTCCTTTTATTCATGTTTGTCTCACTTTAATAAAATTATTCAATCCATGGAGTTACTCAAAGCGTAGTCTATCACCACTCCCACTAGAGAACTTTGAATCTTGCCATACCTACACAAAACCAAAATGTTGTGAGTCATATTTCACATCTACACCTCTTGGCCAACCATAATTTTTATATTGGGTATTTTACCATGCTCCAATTTTAGAAATAGGGCCAAAACCCACACTAGCCTAGTATAGCTTTCCCTCTAATTTTCTACACCAAACCAATGCAAATTTTGAAGGGGATTCTTGTGCTAGAAACTCCCCAATATTTCATTAGCATCCCATATATTTTGGGGCTTCCCTTAGGAAAATTTAGGCTTAATATAAAATATTAAACCGCCAAAATTCAAGAGGAGGATCAAACCATTGAACTAGAACTCACATAAATGAATTTCACTAGATTATTTTTCCATAAAGAGTACACAAATTATTAAGGCACCACACAAATCTCCAAATTCAACATGCACAAATGATTTTGAATTTAGAGATTTTTCCATATAGTATTTAAAATCGATATTTTTTGTTTTCCCATGTTTTGACTCATATGAACTCCAATTTACATCTTGTTCACATCATCAAATTTGTAATTATGATCCCTTCAAACATATATTTCTAGATTTTGTTGTTTTGATTCTTCATCCAATTTTTTTTTCCTTTAAAGCATTAAGGCATGTAATTTTTTAATTTTAATTTCGATTCACCTATTTTCATCTAATATGGCATCTATATGCTTTGGTTTTACTGGGTATGTGTGCAATAATTCACCATGGAAGCTCTTTCTCTCTATGGTATGTGTACCTTTCAAGTAACCATATTTTCCTAGCATATGGCTTAACATTTCCTCCTTGAGTATGTTTCATTTGTTATTCTTATCGTTGAAGTTTCCTATATGACCAATTTAATTCAAGAAGATGGATTATCCCATCCATATCTTGCATTCACCATTTACCTGACAATAGAATTATCCCCACATGGGTGATCTAGTTTAGTAATCGTTGTTGCATTTTAGAACCCATGATATTGCATCCTCCTTATGATTGGAACTTCATGTAGCCTACATCTTAAAGTTAAGAATATCACACATTTCCTCATCATATTGAAAACCTTACCATTAACTGTCTCACATTTTTAGTTGGCATAACATCTATTGAATTGTTACATATCATAAGCCTTTTTCTTCATTCATATTATGATGATTCTTTATTTTTATGCCTCCATTCACACACCCTTTGGGATATTACCACTTATGGCCTTCCCTTAATTTCTTTAATTTGTCATTTTCACCTCTAGTATCACATCCATTTGGTTGTTTTCTAGGGAATTTATCTCCTAGTCCTCTCATTAGTTTTCCACATAGTCCCCCCTCAAGATTCTATTTGGATATTGTGTCTACTAGAAAATTCACTAGATTCATTGATGGGACTTTGTGCCTTCATGGTTATCTTTCACATTCCCTTAGAACCCCTTTGTAAATATAAGGAGGGTATTTTTCTTATTTGACACATGTTACTTTGTTGGAAACATCCACTTGTGCCCCATCGAGTTTATTATAATAGGCTTCCCCTTATTGATTTTATCACATATATTATAATGGTTTTATGTAAAGGATTGTACCTTGGGCCCATTTTACTCATTGGTGGGTTACCATGAGACAAGCAAGAATAATCCTCATTTCTTATTAACATGGTATTTTATCATGTTCCACTTAGATTTTCCTTCTAGGAGATCCCAAAATGTTTTAAACATGACATTTTTTCCCAAATAAATAGGCAAGCTGCGGCAAAGACAAATGATTTAGTTGGGGATGGAACCACAACATCTGTTGTTCTTGCACATGTTGGAATATTGAAAAATTCCAGAACAATGAATGGAGAATAAATCTCCCTTCCTCTAACACAGAAAATAAAAATTTCTTTGACAGGAGACAGAGTTTCAATACTTTGAAAACAAACTTCTATTCCCTTCAATAACTCAAAAAAAAACTATTACACTACTTCCTCACCGAGAGGGATTACAAAATTATGACTGCTACAAAACGCAGTGCATAAAACCAACTCACTGTCTGTTCAAAACAAACATACTCTGTCTCTAAAACACTCTGCTGTGTTTTTCCCTTTCGCACTGCCGTGCATACACACTTAAAAAGTTACACTCAGTCTTTCACTTTTTACACACTGCTGTGTAATAAAAAATTTACGTACTGTCTATAAAAAAAACTACCAAGCTTTTTTGACCTTTTTATTTTTATATGCCGTAACATATAAAACATATTATAATAAACCCTCTTTTAAAAAAAATAAAATTAAAACTAAATTCTATGGCCCAACTTTCATTTCGCATATGATATATATATAACATATGTTTAAAACATATGTATATATTAAACTATCAAAAAATTAAAGAACCCTTTCCGTCGGACTTCAAAAGTCTGAATAGATTGAATTTCAAACCAAATTCACGTTCCAAAATGGGATGCTGACGTCTACCTAATTTTAACTCGAATTCTCAATCCAATGTGCCCTATAAAAAATTCGGGTCCGGTTTTCAGGTTTTCAGATTCCCTTCAATTTCATGCGATCCAATATTAATGCTCCACGTGTCCTCCTTTGAATTTACAAAACTGTCGGGTAAATTTCTGTTTGTTTAATTTCTGGTTGGTGAATTGAGTTAATGCTGGTTGTTGTGTTTAAATACAATCCTGTACAGAAATATGGCTGCGGCCGTCTACAAAAAAAACTTGCAGGAATTTTAAATGTTGAATTAAATTTCTGGATGGCATGCAAGCAACCTCCAAAAAAAAATGTTGTTGCTGCATCCGTCCTTCTGCTGCAGCAGTTGAAGTTAAAATTCAACAGCACAGGGTTTAATAAGTGAGGGTGTAAAGGTAACTTTTTGTCGATAGTACCGGATTAAGATCATCTATTCATTTTTGTAGGGTCTTATGGTGTTTGGTTTTTTAGTTTTGGGTTGGGCTTATTGAGTCTAAGATAGTTTTTGAGTGAAAAAATTGCTATCGGGTATTAAAAAAATTTGGTTCTTTTGTCAAAATTTATGAGCTTGTTAGGAAATACAAAACTGACAATGGTTGTATCTTAAATTTGTGGAAAATAATTTGAAATGAAACCTTTTTGTTTAGGTTGTTGCAGCAGGTGCAAACCCCATTCAAATTACTAGGGGCATTGACAAGACAATAAAGGCCCTTGTTTCGTAACTCAAAATTTTGTCAAAGGAGGTAAACGCTTGCCTTTTGAGTAGGTTGGTTTTCCTTTTTGCTGATGGTTTGGTGTATCTAATTGAATTAGTTGCCTAAGGTATTTTTGGTTGCAAACTCCTTTTCATTTTTCATACAGTATTTTCCTTGTGGAATACATTTGATTGTGTGGTCTTGTTAGATCTACAACATTTGTAGTTGTTTAGTCTTATGGCCGAGGTGCACTTTTATTATGGAAATAGTTGATGCAATATTTTCATTTAATCCTTATTGCAGGGTAGCATGTTGAGAAGTTTCTTGTGAAACATTTGGTATTCAAAATGACACTTGATCCTATACAGCATCATGCACTTGACTTTAAAATTCATATTCAAAGTGTGCCAGACAATTCTTGCAAAATTTCAAATATTTATGTTGTTTTAAACCATTATCTTTTTCATGTATTGGATGCTGAAAATGTGAAAAAGACTTTGGTATGAAACCAACTGGTGAATAATTTCCAGCAAAACAACCACTCCCAAGACATGATTTAGAAGTAGAACATATGTACTTATGAAGCATAGAAAGATATCCTTGATGCATTGTCAATGTTTGGCTAGGGTTATTTTGGAGAAAATAACTCCTTATTCCTAGAATAGTGATCTTCAATACAAGTAAATGCCAGAGAAGAGAGATCATCGTGTGACGCAACAAAACTGAAATTGGACCCCAAGGAGAGCTGGTGTGTCTACAATCGCTCTGTCAGCATTTTCCCTTGGTGTACCCCGTTCTTTTCCTCCAGCCTGAGTCTTAATTGACTTCTTCTTTCTTTGGGTTTATTTATCAAATTCGTAGAATTTGATAAATAAATACTATCCACAATAGTTGGACTTTAATTTATATTCCCGACTTTATATTATCTCCAATCCTTATAACCAATGTTTAACTTTCAACACTTTTTATTTATACTCCATGTTTCTTTTTAAATAAATAACTTGTAATGAACTTTCGACTCTATATTTCACCACCCAGCCTTACAACAATCACGCTCCAGAATTATGCTAATTATCCGCCAATCGTTTAATTAAACAATTTCATTATACTCCGACCCCACCTATATATATCAATAACCAATCAAACACTCGTATCGTACCTGGCTATCCTCCGCACACCTTAGTTAACCTCCGGGCAAGTTCAACGTGCGACCACCGTCCGATGGCTCTTCTCCAAATCAACGACTCTTGGCAATTTCGCTCAGCTTCCAACGTCGGGCTTTAACGTGCGATGGCACGGGTTAAATGATGGTTTTCCGGGGGTCACTTCGCCATGTGTCGTATTCCCTATGGAATCGCTCGCGAATAGGAAATACTGCCTACTCCGCAAAAGCGGTGCGATATGGGCAACCCGCTTTTGTGATTCCGCTCGTGGTTTTGGTAGAGGGCTTGACCACGGGTGCAAGTCTGGTTCCGCCATCCTTTTGTTTGTTAACTCATGTCCAATCCTCGGGTCAGGTTCCGAAAGCACAACAATTTTGTCTCTTTATTAAGCGGGATTTTTATATTTGAACAGTTTTCACGACCCCGGTTCTATACACAGACCTCGCCTTGGATATTTTTACATAAAAATGATTGTTCTCAATAATTATTTATATAAATTTTCCACATGTTTAGTGTGGTATTCCCATGATTTATTATAAATATGTGTATTATCAAAGAAAACCAACACAAATTTTATAAGATGGGATCAAACAAAATTGTTCTTAAGTCGAGCCCGCCGAACTTCAAACGGCGATAAACCATAATTCAAACCAAATTCGCATTCCAAAATAGCCTGCTGACGTCGGCCAATTTTGTGACGCGAATTTCTTATCAAATTCGCCCTAATATTTTACGGGTCCGGATTTCCACTGCGCGAGTGGCCCAAACAAAGATCCGCTCCAATCAATTTCTGCCACATGTCCTCAATAAAAACTTGCTCTGCTCCCGGCTGCGGGTGCATTCGATGGCGTTTAAGGTGATGGGACATGGATATGGCGATTTCATATCAATCGCATTAACATTTAACGTTGTTCAATTAAATTTTCACATCAAATCTGCATTAATTAATTTTTAACACTGTTCAAGATCGGACCTCCACTCCTCTTAGTGATTCCGCACGCTCCAATTTGATCCGGCCTTCGGCTCTCATTATTAATGATCAGAGATTAATTATGACGGGCGTCCTTTGATTGCATTGCAGACGGGTCGACAAAATGGCATTTAGCCATGGTTTTTCAGACAAGCCGGTTGCTGGATTACACTACCTGCTAACTGTGACGATAAGGAGAAGTGGCCAGCTGAACTTCTGCCTAGACGTTGCTGCATATTTGCATTTATCTCGGTTTTGTCTCTGTCTGTCTTCCTCTGTTAATTGGAATTCTGCTTCTTCGTCTCCTCTTGTGCCCACTGCGCCTGAGATTGCACCCATGCCTCGCGTGCGTCATAGGATGCGTTGCCGCAGGGGGAGCACTAGACGTCAACCCCGGCGCGCTCCCTCCAGCCCCTCAATAGAGTCGACTTCCGACCAGTCCAGTGATTATTACTTAGGTCGATATCCAAATACTAGGAGTGAGCGGGGTCGGCTTGTAGCATCTGGCCACCGTATGGATTCCCCTGCTCCTGGCTTCCCCACCGCTAGTTCACCTTCTCACACGACGCGCACTGTGCAATTTTCCTTTAATTTCTCTCTCAACCGCCCAAGAATCATGGCTTTAGTCACTGTGGTCTTCCGCGAGGAGGCCCAAACGGAGGAAGAATGCACCCGTCCGGCGGGTCTGAGCTCAGAAAAAGCTGGCCAGCATTCGGGCCTTCAGGAGGGGAGTCGTGGCATGCATGTGGAGGTAGCACCTAGCGATCCTGGACCTTCCGAAGGATGGTGCCGAATCGTGGAGGAACCACCGGAGGAGTATTTTGGTTAATTTGTTTTTCTTGCTTAGCAGGCCCACTTAATTGGGCTGCTTTTAGTTTATTTTACTGTGCTGGACCTTTGTAATATTTTTGAATTCTGTAAATTAAACGTTCAAGATTGGTTTCCCCGTATGAGGGCAGTCTTCTTAATTTTTTGATTTTTTGATGACAAATTTTCCATGAGTATGGCCAGGAAATGTTTTTGACTTCGGTGTAATTTTATTCGCAATGTTAATAGATTAACTTTACTTAGAATTCTCACATGATTAGCGTTTTTCTTTATCTGTTCAAGGATTTTGGGTACTTTAATTTGTATTTAGAACAATGGACGTCGGTACTCTATCTGTTGCTTTACTGTTCTACATACTACTATTTCACTTTCTTATAGATGCCTCGGGCATATTTGAATGCTTTCTCAGATTGTCGATAATCTCCATGTGGACCGTTACTGGATTTTATATCATGTCCCCGTATGTGACATGGGGTATTTTTCTATCATTGTCTGGGGTGGGACTTCCACTTTTCTGGATGGATATTTGGGTTCCAATCTTCAGATGTGAAAATGTAATGACTTCATGGATTGCTTTACTTCATATAATATATTCAAAAAAACATTTTTTCTCTTGTGAAAAAAAAATGATTAATGTTTATCACTTTGCCTTCAAAACTAGCGATGCCGGTCTATGTTGTTGGTTTATTGATATGGTCTGATGGTCTTTTTATATTTTGGACATATCACACTCCTCACATGATTAGCGTTTTTCTCTGTTCAAGGATTTTGGGTACTTTAATTTGTATTTGGAACAATGGACGCCGGTACTCTATATGTTGCTTTACTATTCTACATACTGCTATTTCACTTTCTTATAGATGCCTCGGGCATATTTGGATGCTTTCTCAGATTGTCGATAATCTCCATGTGAACCGTTACTGGGTTTTATATCAAGTCGTTGTATGTGACATGGGGTATTTTTCTATCATTGTCTGGGGTGGGACTTCCACTTTTCTGGATGGATATTTGGGTTCCAATCTTCAGATATGAAAATGTAATGACTTCATGGACTGTTTTACTTCATATAATATATTCAAAACAACGTTTTTTCTCTTGTGAAAAAAAAATGATTAATGTTTATCACTCTGCCTTCAAAACTAGCGATGCTGGTCTATGTTGCTGGTTTATTGATATGGTCTGATGGTCTTTTTATATTTTGGACATATCACACTCCTCACATGATTAGCGTTTTTCTCTGTTCAAGGATTTTGGGTACTTTCATTTGTATTTGGAACAATGGACGTTGGTACTCTATATGTTGCTTTACTATTCTACATACTGCTATTTCACTTTCTTATAGATGCCTCGGGCATATTTGGATGCTTTCTCAGATTGTCGATAATCTCCATGTGGACCGTTACTGGGTTTTATATCAAGTCCGTGTATGTGACATGGGGTATTTTTCTATCACTGTCTGGGGTGGGACTTCCACTTTTCTGGATGGATATTTGGGTTCCAATCTTCAGATGTGAAAATGTAATGACTTCATGGACTCTTTTACTTCATATAATATATTCAAAACAGCGTTTTTTTCTCTTGTGAAAAAAAAATGATTAATGTTTATCACTTTGCCTTCAAAACTAGCGATGTTGGTCTATGTTGCCGGTTTATTGATATGGTCTGATGGTCTTTTTATATTTTGGACATATCACACTCCTCACATGATTAGCGTTTTTCTCTGTTGCAGGATTTTGGGTACTTTAAATTGTATTTGGAACAATGGACGTCGGTACTCTATCTGTTGCTTTACTATTCTACATACTTCTATTTCACTTTCTTATAGATGCCTCGGGCATATTTGGATGCTTTCTCAGATTGTCGATAATCTCCATGTGGACCGTTACTGGGTTTTATATCAAGTCCCTGTATGTGACATGGGGTATTTTTCTATCACTGTCTGGGATGGGACTTCCACTTTTCTGGATGGATATTTGGGTTCCAATCTTCAGATGTGAAAATGTAATGATTTCATGGACTGTTTTACTTCATATAATATATTCAAAACAACATTTTTTCTCTTGTGAAAAAAAAATGATTAATGTTTATCACTCTGCATTCAAAACTAGTGATGCTGGTCTATGTTGTTGGTTTATTGATATGGTATGATGGTCTTTTTATATTTTGGACATATCACACTCCTCACATGATTAGCGTTTTTCTCTGTTGCGGGATTTTGGGTACTTTAATTTGTATTTGGAACAATGAACGTCGGTACTCTATCTGTTGCTTTAGTATTCTACATACTGCTATTTCACTTTCTTATAGATGCCTCGGGCATATTTGGATGCTTTCTCAGATTGTCGATAATCTCCATGTGGACCGTTACTGGGTTTTATATCATGTCCCTGTATGTGACATGGGGTATTTTTCTATCATTGTCTACGGTGGGACTTCCACTTTTCTGGATGGATATTTGGGTTCCAATCTTCAGATGTGAAAATGTAATGACTTCATGGACTGTTTTACTTCATATAATATATTCAAAACAGCATTTTTTCTCTTATGAAAAAAAAAATGATTAATGTTTATCACTCTGCCTTCAAAACTAGCGATGCTGGTCTATGTTGCTGGTTTATTGATATGGTCTGATGGTCTTTTTATATTTTGGACATATCACACTCCTCACATGATTATGATTAGCGTTTTTCTCTTTTGCAGGGTTTTGGGTACTTTAATTTGTATTTGGAACAATGGACGTCGGTACTCTATCTGTTGCTTTACTATTCTACATACTGCTATTTCACTTTCATGGACTGTTTTACTTCATATAATATATTCAAAACAGTGTTTCTCGTCTTTTAAAGTTTCAAATTTTTTTTTTAAATTGAACCCTCCGTCGGTCTACCGACGCCTTGTAGACGTCAGAACTGCGACAACCTAGAAACGTCGGAAGAGAGACAGTATGAAAACTTCGGACCACATTTCGTCGAAATTGCGACAGATTACAAACTTCGGAAGAGCGACGTTCCAAACGTCGGACCACATATCGTCGGAATTGCGACAGATTACAAACGTCGGAAGAGCGATGTTCCAAACGTCGGACCACATATCGTCGGCATTGCGACATCTTACAAACATCGGAAGAGCGACGTCCAAAACGTCGAACCACGTTGGGTCGGAATTACGACGGTTTAAAGGCGTCGGAAGAGCGACGTTCCAAACGTCGAACCACATTTCAACGAAAGTGCGAAAGTTTACAAACGTCGGAGGCGCGACGGTTTGTGAGACGTCGGAAGAGTGACACTTGTTCAGAAGCGACGGAAGAAGTGTCGATAGTGCAACACTTTTTACGTGCGACGGCATGACAAACCATGGTTTGTCCACCCTTGAACTGTCGCTCTTGCGACGACTATGTGTCGGAATAGCGACGAATTGGCCGTCGGAATTTCCGCTAAATTTTCTAGTGAATGATCCAGGTGGATATTGGTGGCCACCTGCCTATTCCACTTGGGGCCCCACCATTGTCTCTTTCAGTTCTTTTCACAACTTACTATTTTTAGCATTTTTTCAGGTCCTGGACTTCTGGAGCCGTTTTGAAGCCCCAAACAGAGATAGTATGCCGAAGTTATGTCCCTAGGAAGTTGAAACACCAATTTACCCAAACGGGGCCCATAGTTTTGGCACTTCATCTCCTAGGGTTAGGTTTTTGGACGTTTAGAATTCTCCATTGTTTCTCCATAATAAATAGGCCCTCGAGCCTCATTGTAATAAAGTTCAGAGGTCTGTAGTCGCAAAATCTCTTCTCAGAGATTCGCTACCAACACCCTAGCTATTTTATTTCCATCATGTTTGTAAGCATATTTCTGTGATTTGATATTAATGAAATGAAGCCTTATTTCCGTTGTGTTTCTATTTTTATGGTTATTTTTGTATTCTGTTGCGTTCCTGCATAAATCCGGATCAATTATTTACAAATAAAGGGATTTGACTCAAGTCAAATTCCTTTTCCCTCCAACAAATATAATAAAATATTCCATAAAATTTGGATCTAGATTTGGTTAATAATATTTTAATTATGCACCAATCTCTAGATTAACTCAATATTTTGTTATAAATAGAAGGGTTTTCTCATTCATTTGTCACCTTTTGTTGCGTAAAGATCACTCTAGATCTCAACACTTGGTCTGGCTATTGATCCATAATCATAGCCATACTTTTCCATTTTTTTCTGGGTTTTCTACACCATCAAGAGAGAGGAATTCTAAATCTGAAGTGCTGAGTACTTACAAGAACCCATCCCATTGAGCAGAACAAGGAACACCCTCTTGTGTTTTCCTCCCAGGTGCCATTAATAAAAATATTCATTGGATATATTATTGTCTTGTCTATTGGATCTATGGAGTAAATCTTATTTTTCTACTATTTAAAGTCTTCTAATGCATAGATCTAGATTTTTGCAGCCTTTGTTTTGATCATCTAAGGGCATATATGAAAATATTAGTAGTCATTTCTGTTGTTAGGGTTGTTTGTTATGCGCAGCTAAAGTGGTCTAAACAGGAAACCCCATAAGGAAATATTAAATAAATATATATTTGTTTGATTTTCCTCAAAAATAATTAGTTAAACAGTAGTTTAATTAATATTTCTGGTTATATTTAACCCAAAACAAAGAAATTAATTAGATAAATCATTATTTATCTTATTATTTTCTAAAGAATAATTGTTTAAATCTTATTTAAATAATATTCTTTGTTAAATATGAATAATTCACCCTTAAATAATCAAATAAATCATTATTTATTTGATTATTACTCAACTATATCCTTAAAATAATAAATAAATCATTTATTTATTTATTATTACTTAATCACATCCTTAAAATGATAAATAAATCATTTATTTATTTATTATTTACAAATAAAGGGATTTGACTCAAGTCAAATTCCTTTTCCCTCCAACAAATATAATAAAATATTCCATAAAACTTGGATCTAGATTTGGTTAATAATATTTTAATTATGCACCAATCTCTAGATTAACTCAATATTTTGTTATAAATAGAAGGGTTTTCCCATTCATTTGTCACCTTTTTTTGTGTAAAGATCACTCTGGATCTCAACACTTGGTCTGGCTATTGATCCATAATCATAGCCATACTTTTCCATTTTTGTCTGGGTTTTCTACACCATCAAGAGAGAGGAATTCTAAATCTGAAGTGCTGAGTACTTACAAGAACCCATCCCATTGAGGAGAACAAGGAACACCCTCTTTTGTTTTCCTCCCAGGTTCCATTAATAAAAATATTCATTGGATATATTCTTGTCTTGTCTATTGGATCTATGGAGTAAATCTTATTTTTCTGCTGTTTAAAGTCTTCTAATGCATAGATCTAGATTTTTGCAGCATTTGTCTTGATCATCTAATTGCAGATCTGAAGATATTAGCAGTCATTTCTGTTGTTAGGGCTGTTTGTTATGTGCAGCTAAAGTGGTATTTTTTCATACACTTCGAATCGAGATTCATACTAACAAATATAGATAGAGATATAATAACAAAATCCCTTATACCCCCCCCCCCACCCCGCACCTTTCGCCACTTGTGATATCATAGCCCCTATAAGCGCTCATAGTCTACCAACATTGGTCATTTTCATTTTATTAACTATAAATAAAACTATTTACAATGTTTACAATACCATGGTATATATAACCCACTCATGGTGATCAATATAGAAAAAAACAAAATATCTATGGATATCCTTAAACAAATTTAATTACAAATTTTCTAGGGAGTTAAATTGGCAGGATACAAGAAAAGTAATCAAAATAGAAAGATACATGTTGATATATTCCCTATCATTATCACATAAATTTTCTTCATTAATCAACTCCACAGTTGTGTCATCTACAAATTTTAATAATCAACATTCTACTACATTGTCCAAATGAAAGAAATTCTTCAAAATTCCCACCAAACTCTTCGTATACTATAGTAGCATGCACAGTACAATCATTTCCTAATCTATTAACAAAGAACTGTCACATATGTCACAAATATTATGACATTTATTTTTACAATAGACTCTATTCCCTACATCCCTTTTGTTGCATCTAGTGGCTCAAGTTCATTGGCCATACAAGCTCACATTGTACTATTTTATTTGGAACCTTTTCTTATATGATTTACCTATAAACCATGCTAACTCACTACCTAAACCAATGCTATGAAAATACTATCTCTATGGTCTATCTATGACACGCTCATGCCTCATGTTTTAACCATAGCTTTGAGAGTTCCCATTTCTAATTTTTAGCATAACATTCTAGTCTATCATTATAACCTTCTAATGTTGAAAGTTGCAACAAGAAATAGTGAAATTGGCATCTAGAAACAACATGACAGCACCTACACTAGTGTTGGACCACAGGTCATGTAGTGATGGGTCTTAGCGATACATTAGTGTGCAATTAAATTTATTTAATAAATTGGAAATGTGTCAAATTTAATTATCCCTTAATTAAATTGGACAATAAATTGTAATTTTATCTCATAATCACTTGTAATAGTTAACTCAGTGTGATAGACTCAGTTAGATCATGAATTTCGAGTTGAGGGTGGTTGGTGAGGCATGCAAAGTGATTCTATTAGTTTTTAGAGTTCAAGTTTCAGTTAAGTGCATGAGTTTAATGCATGAGAAATCAGTTAACTCAGTTAGGTAAGTTAAAAGTCAATTGAACTAATTGTAACTGTTTGTTGCACTAGTGAGAGATTTCGTGAATTAAATCAAATTTAATTCACGATCAGTGATCTTCCATGCAATTGATGATTTACTATTAATAGCCGCATGCATGCTAGTTCCAGTGGAGACCCAGTTGAGACAAAGGTTAAAGGGAATTTAACTATCAGTTGTGATATTAGCAGACTGCCCAGATGTAGTTAAAACACCACAGGATGCCCATGATACTCATTGCAGTTGAGAAAGGTTGAAATTCCTAAAGAATAGGGATTGCATTCATCAGGAATTGCGTGAGCAAGGCAGGCTGAAGATAGGCTAAGAATTGGCTAAGTGTTGGCCCAATTTTGTCTAGATCAGTGTGAGACGATAGGTAGAGTGCATGAGACTCTTGTGAGAAGAGTGCATTGTAATTGTTTCATGATTCCTTATGAAATATAAAATATATGATAGAGGGGTTTTGAGCAGTAAGCTTTCCCCGGGAATTTATTTGTGTTGTGGATTGGTTTGATTATTTATTTACTTGTTCTGATTGGTGATCATGTTTATTTTTCCGCAATTGATTTGTAGAAGGATTCAATATCTAGCTTTAGTAAATTTCTTGATCAGATTGAATCCATTGATATACAAATGTTTGTATAGTTTCTACATATAATTTGAGCTTAGAACAATTCTTTACTACATCTTAGCTCTTATTCCTAGCCTATGGTGGTCCAATGTTTGAGCAATGTTATAACAATTTTCAATCCCAACAATCACTAGGATCACATGTCCATTCACCACTTAAAATGTGCTAGCTCCCAAAGTTGCATTCAATGTTTTTTCCTTGATTCAGAACTCATATGTCACTAACTTAGAGGCATATCTTTGGCCCATCCAAGTCCATCATTGGAACTGTCTTTAGTTGTGTGAATTTTCCCTAAACTTCACTATTGTCTCTCTTGTATGTTAATATATCTAATCATCTATCAATCTCACTTCAATACACAACACATCTTCTTCCTTAGTATCTTTCCAAGACAAGTCTTAGCCCATAGTATTATGTTGTTTAAACTCTGCTCTATTACCACTTTGTAACATACACAAGCCCTGAGTATGATTTAGTAGGTTGGGTATCCAATTTTTTAATCTCAAGAACATTTCACAGTGTGAATTTGATGATACTTTTGGGCTCATGTTTAGATTCTACTCATCAAAATAATTTTGAAAATTATAATTTTACCCAATTATAAGTCTAGAATGGAGAGTTATGGCCCTTAAAATATTACAATAGTCACTTTCTCTCTCTTGCCACATTGGAATTTGTACCATGCCACATCAATTCACCCATTTAGAATTTGTGAAACACCATATCATCATTCATATGGACTATCATAGGTTCATAGGCTAGTTTTACTAGCACCAACTTTATTTCCTTGTATTGGTGAGTTGATATTTTCTTCTCATTAATTCATTTTCTCTTACCATTTACCCATGCTTTTATTCCATGGATACCATCACACCTTCATTTCTGAAACAATCTTCCTCTCCTTATCATTTCTCTTTCTTCTTTCTCTAATGATGTATCGATGACACATTTATTTCTTCTAGTGACATGTTGACTTTATTATATTTTCTTCTTCGACAAAGTTTCTTATTTATCAGTAGGAATATCTCTTATTCTTATTGACATTTTAGTATCCAAATCTCTTCCTTATTGGCAATGAATTACTTTCTTCGTGGATGTACTAGAATCAATACCACATCTCCTTACCAACCTATCTCTTCTTATCAATGAGATTTCCCTTTTTCCTGTGGAAATATGTTGGAGCCAACATCTTTACTTCCTCTGACATATCGATAATACTTTATTTTGTTCCCATCAATACACCTTCTCCTATCAATTCTCTCAGATCTTCTTTGCTAATGATATATTCCCTTATATAGGGACACCTTTATATTCTTGTCTCACCGACATATCATGTAAGAAAATATTTCTTCTCCATTGATGGACCTATCTTTTATCAATGCAATAATTGTTTCTTTATGTTGATATGAGATCATTTATCAATACTTATTATCTTTTTCTCTTATAAATGTATCACCATTGTTTCATTTTTCTTTTCCTTGTGGTTTTATTAAGCCCTTACCACTCTATAGATGAAATATTCATTTCAAATTTTCTAGCAACAAGGTGAGGTCTACTCATGATCTATAAAATTTTGTGGATATATAGTTTATCACAACATATATAATAAAATAAACTCAAATTTATTCTTTGAAGGTTAAATTTATTTATATTCCAGATTTCTTAATTTTTTATTTTCTGCTTATGCATAAAATAGATCAAATGCAGAGAAACAAATACAATCATGCACCTTTCACAATGAACATAAATATTTTCTTTGGGAAACTCTTACAAGAGAAAACCCAGTTTGAAGGTGAGGTTTCTTTGTTATACAAAGGAAAGGAACTATCTGTGGAGTTATTAGAGACTTGTGGCTTGTTATTCTACTAAAACACATTAATTTCCACTTTAACTCCCACTTATAGTTTCTTTTCTCTACTATGGAACAACATTTAGTAGCCTGGAATGGAACTCCTAATATTCCTAGTGGCTTAGTTTTACATATCTTAATAGTCGAATAGGGATTAGTTTTGACTCCTTAAACCCTTAAATAGAGTTAAAACTTTGACCCTTTGATAATCTTCTTCATATATACCACATGTATATCCCCTTTTGCATGAGTCACAGGGGTTGGCATGGCATCCTTTTGAACCATGGTGGTCAAATTGGAAGGTCAACTCCTAGGAGGCATAAATTTTGTATATGAACTCTAATTAATTTTTTTCTTGCACTATTGAAAAGGTATTTGAGTTTATAAAAACACCAGGGATCATAAATGAGCAATATTTTTTTGACACCAAAAACTTTTATTTAATGCCTCAAAGTGGCCTTAAAAGGTTCCAGGCCCCAATTTTCCAAAATGTGACCTATTAGTAAGAATGGCCTTGCAAGTTTATTTCTCTAACTTTTTCCAATACAAAAGTATCGAGACAAATGAAATATAATATAATGATCCAATTCATATCATACATCCCCATTTTTTGAGGCTTTTGGTCCCCAAAAAAATTCACTAAATGAGGTGATAAAAATTTCCCCATATCTTCTCCCTTGAGTACGATTTATGTTTATTTGTAAATTTTCCTTGCAACCCAATATTCTAGAGATCATATTGCCCATGTCTTGTGGTTATATAAATCTATTAATTTTTATGGCATTTACTAAATATACCTAATCATATGATCCAAGTGGATCTTTACACTGAATGTAAACTTTTTTGATTCATGATCATATACCAAGTCTCTTCTAGATAAATCACAAAGAATTCATAGTGATTGATCTAGAAGAGACTTGATATATGGATCTTTACAACTGATAAAATCTGATTATCTCAAATTTTTATGAAAAGCTATCCATTTAAAATAGCTCATCAATATTTTTCTAATGACACTTGAATGAGATCAAATGGAAATTGTATGAGAAAGTTATGGCCTAATGAAGTTTTTTCCAAATACGAAAAAAGATATGCAGGTTTGACACATGGCATCACCAGGAGCTGACATGTATTTGTATGGATGTTGATGTGGCAATACAAATCGTAACAAGTAGTAGAACAAATGGTGATGCGGCATGTTGATTAGAATGTATTCATGTTAATTTGGTGCTAACATGGTACTGTTGATGTGGCATGTGAGCTAATGTCGTAAGATGATGTGGAATGTTGATTTTGTCGAGGGGTTAACGTGGATGAATGTGCAAAAATCAGAGGATGCCACATGGTAGCCTCAAAATCACCATGAGAGTCAGAAAAAAACTTGTTGAGCGAGTTTGAACCCCCAACCTTTTCGCAACAAAAAAAATGGATTTACCACTGCGCCAACGGACAACTATTGTAAATAAAACAACACATACCATATTTGAATTTGAATTGTTATTCCTTGTTTAAAATTAACATCAAGGGGCTTTGACACTGTAACATCTACCCAACAAAAATAATGTTTTAACCATTGTTCCGCCTAATTTATTTTTATGGTAGGTTGGTTAATATTATCTTTGAATTGTAATATTTCCAAATCTTAAAAAATCATAACAGTCTACAAGTTTGATCTTGCGAACTGGTCCATATAGCTCCAATGTTTTACCACTCCACCACAATGTGTAGTTTTGAAAGGATTTGACATTTATTTGTGTAAATTTAAGAAATAGGGGTTTTTAGGCTAGTTCTTGGCAATTTTAAAGTGGGAGAAAAAAAATTTGGAGTGTCACGATGTCTATATAAAATATAAACGACATGATTATTTTAAGGTTGAAGACCAAGTGGGTGTAACAAGCATGTTTGTATCTAATAATGAATCAGTTCCTCATTTAAGAGTGGACCCGAATACATAGCCTACGATGGTTGAACTCTATTATCAACCTCTATTTCTTGTCTCTGATATTTTGTGTTCTTCACGTACTCAATTTAGACTTTCAATTGTTCATTAAACTTTACAATTTAAGCAAATTCAATTCACACAATTATTTTTAAAATCAACCAGTAATTCATATTAGCATATAGTTCTAATTCCTTTATGAAAGGTAGGACTCAACCCTCCTCTTGATCAAACATGGAAGGCTCATAAAGTTTGATTTCCCCCCCTTCACCATAGAATAAATTTACACGAATGGGGGTATACTAAGTCTCTATGAATTATCTCCCACCTTTTCAGTACCTTGAAAGGAAGATATCGCAGAGCCTTGATCTTCTTGCCATGACCCTATTGGATTTCCTTGTTAAAATGTAACCATATTCCATCTCCCACTGTAAATGAATTTTCTATTATGTCTTGATCATGCCTAGCCTTATATTTTTCTTGTAATTTCTTCTGTATATATTGTACTTGAAATGGATCTTCCTAATATTTTCAAAAAAAAAAACTATACTAAATGCATCCCCTATGAGATCCTCCCTCACTTATCCTTTCTATCTATATAAAACATGAAAAAATTGTTCACTTTTTGAAACTAGAGTAAAATTCCACATTGGAAAAATCAAATGGTTAATATTATAATTTCAGTAGATTCCTCTTTTCGAGAGGACCAAAATCGACCTATATATCGCCCCAATTAGTTAAGCAAAAGTTAAGTTATGAATTATTTTATTATTTTAAGGGTCGGCCTAAACTCGTGTGGATTCGGTCAAAGCCCCAAGCGGTCCCTCACAAAGTTATAAATAGAAGTGATCCCAAGTTCATATGCACACATTTTCTCATGAGATTGTCTTCATGCACTCTTTTTATTGGTTCGTATTTTTTTTTTGGCTCGCATAAGTACGTCAAGAGAAGCTCGAGCAATGGATCGGGATCATAGGTAGGGTCTTGCATTTGATCTGGGTGTTCTGGGCCATAACCGTGGGCAGGTAGTGACTGAGCTTATCCAGAACCATGGGCATGGTTTTTCAAGGCCATGGTTGAGCTAGTATAGCCATGGTCAAACTATCTTCAGAGTGCGGCTACGGTTTTGGGTTGATCAGGCCCTAATCCACAAGCACAGAACATTTAGGTCGCAGTTATGGGTGCTTCAGACGTGGGTTGAGAGTGTTAAGGGATTGGTTAAGATATTTCATGGGAAGATCTAGATTGGAACTCATTCAGTTGATTGCATAATCTTCTCATCCTTCTTTCACACATTCATAGTCACTTTAGAATAATCTTCAACAACATATTGGATTCAGATCTAGGACTTGGAAGCTGAAGTCACTTGGTTTTGGTGATTCATCATATTTGTGCTTTTGATATTATATATCTACAAATCTATTGATATGATATGTTTATTTCCGTTGCATATATTTATTGGGCTAATTTTACTCTCAACTGAAAATTTTTTATGATGATCTATTGAAGAAGAAGATTTGAAAGGGTTTCCCCCATAGTGGGGTTTTTCCCTAGTCTTGGACCAATATGATGACTCTTATGGTTGTGATATTTTCTTCTCTATCACTGCATTTATTTTTCTATCTTCAATTACTATTTATGGTTATTTACATTGCTATTATTGGGATGCATTGTTAATGAAAAGTAATTTGGGCTAAATTAATTGATTCAACATAGAAAAATATTGAAAAATTAGCATGGTACAGAGCTAAGGTGAAGGAAAAGCCCAAGAGAATATAATCAGTGAAGCCCTCATTTATTTGAAATCATATCTACAAGCCAAGGTCAATATGTATAATTTCTCTACCATCAAGGATCATGAGAAGATGGGTGATGCATCTAATTTTGGTACATGGAAAATCAGATTGGAGATCATTGCTGACAACAACGATGTGTTGGAATGCATTCAAGGAAGGATGCCCAAACCTTTAGAAGATTCCTCTGTCGCTGCCAAGAAAAAAAATAACAAAGGTGAGTCCAAATAAAAGAAAATAATAGATGTTGGGAGTTTAAGAAAATATAAATATATGTATGACAAGATATCTGACATGTATGAAGTGAACAATCTAAATGAGATAGTCACCTTGAAATATCAACTCAAGGAAGTGAAGATGAACAAAGGTGAAATTTTTCAGTATTACATTATGAGTATCTCTCATCTTAGAGACCATATGCAGAGGGTTGAAGAGAATGTCGTTGATAGAGAGCTAGGTTTCATGACCCTTAGAGGTTTTCCTTCTATCTGGGAAACATTCATCACTACTATCAGTAACAACAACATTCTTCCATCATTTGATGAGATAGTTGAAAAAATCACTCAAGAAGTATCAATAATGATAGCAAGAGGGAGGATTTGGAAGCATGAAGAAGGATAGCTTGCTACATATGTCGCTCATTGGTGAGCCCTGGTATTACACCAAGAGTGTTGCAACTCCCAAGGGCTACTACCCTACTTTACTTTATCAACCCAGGGTTTGTACAAACTTTGAGATGACAGTGCTATATACATAGCAGATGCATTCTGCTCATTTCATCCTCTTCCGCTCTACGAAAAGGTGCTACTTCTAGGGTTTCTCATTGAATTTTGTCACACTTCAATGAAGCTAAACTAAATTGCAGAAAGGAAACTAAATTAAATTGCTGAAAATAAATGACAGGAAAGGAAACTAATTCTAACCACACTTAATGGGCCAAACAGCTAAACGCACTCTACTTATCCTATGATCTATCTACCATGCTACCATGCTTCTAACCAGGCAACTATTCATGATGTAACTAAACTTGAAAAAGTGTTCCTTGCAGTCTGGAGGAAAAATGGATAAAGATGCTAATGGAAGGCTTAACACATGTGACAAGGCTTAGAGGTAGAAATTTGGGTTTAGACTTCATTAAACCTTATGATATCGCAAAAATTCTTTGGAGAGGGAGGCTTTGAAAATTTCTATGGCGGAATTTCAATGGGAGGACGGAAGTGCGATATGCGATATGAAATATCTCAATTCGGAATATCGCAAAGCTGGGAGCAACGGAAGTGTTTTTCGAGAGCGGGAGTGAAATGAAAAATGCGTTGGGATAGGATTTGTGATTGCAATGGGTGAAAAAAGTGCAAGATGCGATATGTGATACTGAATCGCAAGACCTCAAAGTTGGAGAGTAGCGGGAGTGTTGTTCGAGAGCAAAATGTGAAATGCAATATGCAACAGGTGACGTGGAAGAGTACGGAAAGAATACCGTAATTGGCGGACATGAGCAGTAAGTATTACGGGAACCAAATGATAAATGCAATTTGTGATTACGATAAGTATTTGAAGGAAAAAGGATTGGGTTCCAATGTTTATGAAGTTATTTTTTACTGATAAGCAGCAAATGTAAGGCGGAAGGAAATATCGCAATTGGGGCTTGGAATGGGAGAGCATAAGCAGAGAACGCAAGAGATCTACGATTTGCGATGAGCAAAGTACGGTGAGCGGGAGTTTCAAGGAGCAAGGGAGGAGGTCAAACTTTTAATTTTTTTCAAGCGTTTTGTGAATAAAAAGGGCGACATCTACAATAAAAGAAGAATGAGGGAATAGAGCGTAACAGAGGTGTTTGGAAGTGTGAAAACGGAGATGGAAAATGAATCGGGAAGGTGAGGGTGAACTTCTCTGAAAATTTAATACTGATTCCTACAAACAAACCTATGGATTCATGCACTGAAAAATAGACAAAATGTGCGATAACACAGTGAAAGAAAGACTGAAACTGTTATTTCACTCTACTCTAATCTGAGAAGCAACGAATCATTAAAAAAAAAAAAAAAAAATTGGTCTGTGGGAAGGTTTACCCTCCTCGAGCTCTATCGATAGAGATGAGAGGGTAAGGTTTCCTCACAGTTTTATGGAGTTCATCAACTATTCTACATTTCAGATAAGCAGATTAAAACTACCACAGAAAACTATAACAACTATGAAAATATCATACATAAAACTAGCTAAATGACAGAAAGAAAAGAATGAAAAAAATAGAGAAACTGAGGCACATGGGTTGGGCCCTAACCCACGAGCCAAGCTCTCTGGAACTAAATCAGTAAAATGGAGTCGTCTGATCATTTCAGGAAGAGAATAGCCTTGTGACATTTCTAAAAGTTTAATCAATGAGTACAATAATAAAAATATTAATAGCTTGCAACAAAAGTTCTGAATGGAATCGAATCCATTCCTAGCTTTAGCTCTACTCTATTTATTCTACAAGGCAGCTACTAACAGCTCCCTAGAAAAAAGTGATTGAGTCCATTTTTACTCCAAGTATACCATATATTGAGTGCACTTCATCCTCAATTTTCTTGGTTTCCTTTGATAGTTAAGGAGGGTGGACAAACCCCTTGAATCTCTCCAATATTTCTCCATAATTTCATGACATTGTGCTCATATATTCTTTAATATTGATCTTCCAGTGGTATGGAGAAAGTCCCTAAATTATCTCCTTCTCCAAATCTGCATAATCTGCCCAATATTCTTGAAATATTCTATAAAAATAATCAATATTAGGCACAAATATGCAATTACCTTTAAACCTTCATAAGAACATATTAAATCATATGAAAACATTATTAAGTGTAGAAGGAGAAATTTAATATATATTTTATGTGCATAACGAAGGATATATGGGCCTAAGAAAGGTTAGAAGGGCCTTATTTTATGTCTAATTTAGAGGTCCATGATCACCCCCCTACTGAAATTGTTACTCATCCTCTGAGCAACCTATCCATCCTCCCTACCTTTTGGCTCTTCCTGCATGTTGGCTTATTTCGTTTTCTATTTATTGGCCCATATGTTGCTCCTCATGCTTATCTTCTTGCTATTCTTCTTGCATTTCTTCTTTTGGGTGTTGCATGGAGGTCCTTATATGCCTTAAGAAAATTTTTATTTTGCATGCCAAGAGGTGGTGGGTCCACCGTTTATTTAATTTTTTCTATTTTGTTCTCTTTTTTCTTCTCTTTTTTCCTTTTTTTTTCTTCTCTTTTTTTTTATTGCATGCAAAATAAACTCAAAGTTATTTTTCTATTAAATGAGTTTACCCTTGGTTACTCCTTGGCACTCCTGGTCTTCCATTACAATGAAATTATTACTACCCACTTTCTCAAGTCCTTTTTACATCTGTCTTGTTCCTCTTCTTGGTGGAAAAAGTGAGGCTAGTCGCTAGATAAGGCTAAAGTTGCTCTGCTACTGATTTTAGTTATATAAAAAAAGCTTTCCTTCTCACACTTTTTAATGTTTTCTTAAGCTAAAATAGATTTGAGGAAAGGGTTAGATGATTGCATACATGAGCCTTACCATTGTTTTGTTTTTGCAGGTGATATTGAAGATGTTGTTGAAGCTGCTACTGAAGCTGCATGTGGCGATCTTCTTGAGGTCCTTTTGGAGCATCTGATCACATGAGGAGGAAGTCCAAGTTTGACTACCTTTGACTAAAGTGTTGACCAAATTTTCTTTGTGCCAACTTGTTGTTGTCTGCTTGCAAAGGTTGGAGAGCACCTGTATTCATTAGAGAGAGATACATGGAGAAATTCATTTTCTTTTTTTTTTAAGGCCTACTAGCTGCCTTAATGAGGTTTTCAACTAGTAGATCTACCTAGGCGCCTCAAAGGAGGTTTTCACCTAAGATATTTTATTTTTATCCTTTTTTTTCTTTTCTTTTTTTCAACCCAATGACTGCCTCATGGAGGTTTTCAATCAGTGAGCCAATCTAAAATGCCTCAAAAGAGGTTTTCACTTGAGATTTTATTTCTTCCCCTTTTTCTTTTTTCACTTTCCTACTTTAATTGAAAAAATAAAACCTTTTTAAAGTATAGGAATATATTTATTTTAGAGTCACTTAAAAAACACTAAAGTACCATCCCGCGCTCTGCAACTTTCTCTGAGATTTGAAGATCTGGTTGCTCGGCTCGGATTGCTGGGCTGCCGGAGAGGCGCTCAGGCCCGGCCCTGGTGCTTTCTTCCCGCCTCTTGGTCCTCTTTTGCAGGTTTCGTTGTCTGGAGGCTCACTCTTCTGCCTGCAGCTGTTCTATCCGGTGGTTTCTTTGCCTTATTGCGCAGTGTTTTCGTTTTCTGGAGGCTCGATCTACTGCCTGCAGCTGTTCTTTCCGTTGGTTTCATTGCCTTATTGCGCAGTGTTCCTGGATGGCCTCGTGATTGTCTCTGCGTCCCCAGCAAGGTCTGATCCGGGTGATCGTTCTCCATGGAGGCCATTGGGGAGTCTGTCTCCCCCCCTCTGCCTCCGGAGGTGCAGGCATTCAAATCCTTAGTTGCATCTGGAACAAAGAGACCTCCCTCTGAGTCTCTGAAGAAGTTTGTGAAGAAGATGGATTCAATCCCAACAGTAGCTCTCCCTGAAGAAGATACTTGCAGAGCTGCCCTGAATCTGGCTGAAAGAGGTCTCATAGGCCAGTTCACGGGCCTCTGGCCCTCGCCAAAATCGGTTGAGGAATGGACTCAAAGAAACTGGAAACCTCTCATTAAAGAGGGAGTCAAAAGCTACTTCGTCGGTAAGGGCTACTTTGTTTTTGTCTTCGAAAACTCAGATGATAAAGGATTAATTTTCAGAAATGGGCCTTATTTCATGGGCCCTCAGGGCTTATACCTAAACAAATGGTCCCCGGACTTTGACCCAACTCAGGACGTTCCTTCGGCTGTCCCGGTTTGGGTTCGGCTACCCCACCTGCCTCTCCATTGCTGGAACCACAAAACCCTGCAGATCATAGGAAATGCGTTGGGAAATTACATAGATCAAGCTGCTAGGAAGGATCAGTATTCATGTGCACGCATCTATGTTGAAGTAGATCTGGAAGAAGGGTTGCCAGAAGCAATTAAAATCACTGTAGCTGGGTGGACATATGTACAAGAGTTGGACTATGAGCAGCTGCCTTTTAAATGCAGACACTGCCATGGCCACGGCCACTTTGCCAAACACTGCAAGAAGAAGGCGGAGGAACAAGGTGACAAACAAAATGGGGACCAATGGATCTTAGTGCAGAAAAACGCAAACACAAAAAAAGGTTCAGGAAAAGGCAATAAGAATGGAGAAACCAGCAGACCCAAAAGAAATCAAGAAGAGGACGCAAATCCAAATGGTATAGAAAGTGAACAGCAGATCCACCAAGTTAACTCAACGCAGGAGAATGAGGAGCAAGAAGAAACTACACCTCCAATCAAAGAGGGAGTGGAAGCTGCCCAGAGAGAACCAAACCAAGACAGTCCAACAAATCTATCATATGCTGATATAACCAGGAAAAAACCAATGGAGAGCTCGGACACATCGGAGGACGAAACCTTCGAGCGTCAAGAAAAAAAAGCAGGAAGGAAATCCAGAAAGGAAAAGAGGGAGGAGGAGGCAGAAAGGCTCAAAACACAAGGAAGCCAGCCTACAATAGAAATGTCTATTGGGCGAAACACCAGACCAAGGCCTTCCAAGGGAGGCCACAACCAGCAAATCAATAAATAATGAAGCTAGTTTCTTGGAACTGTAGAGGACTGGGGAATCCCTCCAAAATTGAGGCTGTCAAAGACCTTTTGAAAGTTGAGCCCTCAGAAATTCTCATGCTCCAAGAGACAAAAATAGAAGGGCAAGCCCTTCTAGAGATCAGCAGATTAAAGTGGCATAAAAAAGCAGGAAATGCAGTTAGTGCAAGGGGCACCTCCGGGGGTTTGGCTACTCTTTGGAATGAAGACCAATTACAGCTGATCAACTCCCATGAAACCCAGCACTGGATCTTCACAGAATTGAAACACAAAGCAAGTAAGTTATCTATCTCCCTTTTTAATCTTTATGTACCAGTCTCTTACACAGAAAAAAGAGAGTGCTGGAGCAGCCTCTCTAATTTTTTAGAAACAACTTCTCCCAGCAATATTATTATAGCAGGGGATCTAAACATAGTATTGAAAGCAAAAGAGAAGAGGGGGGGAATTAGTAGCAGAGACCCCTTGCTGCCAATAGTGGAGGAGCTCTCTCAGACTTGGGATCTGATGGACTTTAACCCAGCTCGTGGCATTTATACCTGGTCCAATAACCGAACAGGATTAGAACACATCTCAGCTAGATTAGATCGCTTTCTGGTGCAAAGTTCCATTATGATGAACAATAAAATCATCATTACAAAAAATTTTCCAAAACTTACCTCTGACCATAAACCAATACAGCTCCTAATTGAAGAAGAAGAAGATCTTGGACCGATACCTTTCCGATTCAGCCCTCTTTGGATAGAGAGAGATGGCTTCTTAGACATTGTGAAAAAAGCTTGGTCCAAACCTATCTCCGGATCCACAAGCTATGTTTGGGAGCAGAAGCTGAAAGAGACAAAATATGCCTTGAAAGAATGGATCAAAAAGCCAACATATACTCCTCCTGAACAAAGAAAAGAGGCAGTTCACACATTGCAAGATCTGCAAAATGACATGGAAGACAAAGATATTACAACAGATTTGCTGGAAACAGAAATTCAAGTTCAACGAACAGCATATCAAGCCTTTCGAAGGGAAGAGGAATATTGGAGAATCAAGTCCAGAAGTCTGTGGTTGAAGGCTGGGGATCGGAATACACCATTCTTCCATAGGCAATACAGAGCAAGACTGTCACGAAACCATATATCAGAAATCAAAACAGCAGATGGACAACTTTGCAAAGGGTTCAAACAAGTCAAAGCAGCAGCTGAAGCTTACTTCAAAAGTCTTTACAATGCAGAAGTTCAGAACAATGAGGAGGAATCTGGGGATTTTCTTTCAAATATTCCTAACCTCATCAGCCCAGAAGAAAATGCAAATCTCTGCAGACCCATAACGGAGGAGGAAATCATAAATGTAATTTGGGCCATGGAGCCGGACAAGGCACCGGGACCTGATGGATTCACAATCCACTTCTTTCAAGCTTGCTGGCAGATAATAAAGGTGGACCTGCAGAAAATGATAAGAGGATGTATGGCAAAAGCAAAGATCGGTGGAGGAACCAATTCAACTTACTTAGCACTAATACCCAAAGACTCTAATCCGGAAAATTTTTCTAGGTACAGGCCTATTTCGTTGTGTAATGCATCATACAAAATTCTGGCAAAGTTGTTAGCAAACAGAATTAAACCACTGTTAAAAAGAGTGATCTCTTGCTCTCAAAGTGGGTTTGTGGAAGGTAGGCAAATCCTGGATAATGTAATCCAGGTTCAGGAAACAATACACTCCAGCAGACAGAGGAAAGAGAAAGGAATGGTGATTAAATTAGACATGGCAAATGCGTTTGATAGAGTGAATCGATCTTACCTCTGTAAAATACTGCTGTCCTTTGGCTTCTCGCCCGACTTTGTTCAACTTATCAAAGCCTGCATTGACTCCCCATGGATTGCACCACTAGTCAACGGTCGCCCAACATCCTTCTTCCAAGCCAAGAGAGGCATTAGGCGGGGATGCCCTCTCTCGCCCTACTTGTACATTCTAATGGCGGACTCTTTAAGCCGAAAGCTAAATGCTGAGAAAGCTGCTGGTAGCATTCCAGGCCTCAAATCATCAACAGTTGCAGACTCTTCGAATCATGCATTGTTTGCTGATGACTCTCTCCTCTTAGGAGGAGCTTCCACAAGAATCGCTCGAGCATTTGACACCGTCATCAGAAGTTATTGTAGAGTTTCTGGAGCTGCTGTGAATGAAAGCAAGAGTGAAGTGTATAGCTGGAACATTGCCCAACAAGAACTTGAAGCCATAACTACACTTCTTGGGTTTAAAGGTCAAGCAATCTGGGACAGATTCAAGTATCTTGGCCTGCCCATTAACTCAGGAATCAACAAAAGAGATTTATGGAGTGATATAGTTTCGAAAATCAAAAGCAAGATAGCTGTATGGGGGGGTTACTGGTTGACCAAGGGAGGCAAAGTAATACTGATCAAATCAGTGTTGTCAGCGCTTCCCATATTCCAAGCTTCGTTCCTTTTGGCGCCCAGAAACGTAATGGAACAGATTTCCAAACTTCTCAGGCAATTTCTGTGGCAAGGAGGCAAAGGCAACGAAAATAAAATGCACCTGGTGAGTTGGGACGTTGTCAAAAGGCCAAAGGATGAAGGGGGACTGCAAATAAGGGATCCCTTGCTGGTAAACTATGCCTTAGGAGGGAAAATCTTGTGGAATCTTCTTCACGATCCCTCTCATCCTGTTAGCAGAACGCTGAGGTTAAAGTATGGGGTAAACAACGAGCTCAGCAACATATCAAACAGAATCACAAATAAGACCACGCAAGTCTGGAGCCTTTGCTGCAAGAGCAGCATTCAATTTTTAAAACAGGTGTACAGAATTCCAGGCAGTGGAAAACGCATACACCTGTGGAAAGATCGTATTATGGGAAACGCCCCACTTCAAGAAAACAGAGATATTGCAGAGATTAAAGATTGGATGGAACGCGCAGGAGTTAAACGCCTTTTCGAATTAGCTAAGTGGAATCACCGTGGGGAATGGGAGGGCTGGGACTTTCATGGAGTCCCAGATCGTTTGAGCCACCAGCAAGCACAGCTCGAAGACCTTCTGGAAGAGGCTGCACCGGTTCACAAGGCCGCAAGAGACTGTTGGGGTTGGGGCCCAACAGGTCTATATTCCACAGCACTCGGATATAAAGAATTGCAGGGTAATCGAAATAGAAACTACACTGCAGAAATCTGGAAAATCGTTTGGGATTCATTTGCCACTCCTAAAGTGAATTTTTTTATTTGGACTGTGATCCATAATAAAATTCTCACAAGAGATAATTTGGAGAAAAGAAACATTGCGGGGCCTCACAGGTGTGCGATGTGTAACAACAACTCAGAGACAGTCCAGCACTTGCTCATAGGCTGCAGCGTGGCAAAGGATGTATGGAGGTTCATCCTAATGGATTTGCAGATCACTGTCCCAACCTTTAACTCAGCAGCCGAACTCTTTGCCTCTTGGAGGCAGCTCTACCCCCACCATATCCCTCAAAAATCTTTTTGGAGTAGAATCTGGACAGCATTACCTAAATATGTCTGTTGGCAGATTTGGCTGTCACGTAATCATCTGATCTTTAATGAGGAGAGGCATTCCCCGATGAAAATAGCTGCAAAATCCAAAGCCTTCCTGATGGAAGTGGCCAAACAGCAGTACATAAAATAAGACACTACTCTGCTGCAAGAAGAAAAGATATGGTTAGGGGACCTTGTGCCTTACCCGGGCAGAAATCCTCCTATTCCTCAAAATGGAAAGCCGGGATGGCGCTTAAGAGAGGAAGAGGAAATCTTTCAAAGTTGGTGGAGATCACAAAACATACATACTATCTTCTTCGATGGGGCGTCAAAAGGGAACCCTGGGGCAGCTGGAGCGGGGGGAGTCATATATACTACAGATGGACTTTCCAAAGATTTCTTCTTCTGGGGGTTAGGAAAGAAGACCAACAACCAAGCTGAGCTCTTCGGGCTTCTCAAAGCCTGCCAGATAGCTAGGGACAAAGGTGTTCAAAAACTACAAGTCTTTGGAGATTCTGAGCTTATTATAAAAAATTTAAACAAGGGAGCTCGTTTCAACAACCCTAGCCTCAACAATATTGCGGATAGATTGAAAAGAGTGCTCCAAGAATTTGACAGCTGCAAATTTTACCACATCCTCAGGAAATTAAACAGTGAAGCGGACCAAATGGAAAATAAAGGCAGTGAACTCATGAAAGGCCTAATTTTTGTTAACAATGACAGCTATATACAAATGCCCTGAAATCTGTAATAGAGGAAACAGGCAGAATCTAGAAATCTGCATTGTACAAGGGGTTAGATTGGAAAAGAACCCACAATCTTTCAGATAAATAAAAAAAATCTATAACCGTTTTAGTTAAAAAAAAAAAAAAAAGTATAGGAATACATCCAATTGAGCCATGTACACATCAAGATGAAAAATAAAATCGTGTTCACACTTGGAATAAATGCTTTGACATGTACCCGAATATGAGAGATGAATTTCTTTGAATGGGATTGTATCAAGTATTGTTGTAGAAGAGCATGTTGTTGCAAATTAATGACAGTTTGGAACCATATGTAAATATAGTTTGATGTCCCTGGTCCACTTGCTGAGTTGGATCACCTTGGATGTCCTCTTCTATTATGACATTCAAATCTTCCACTTTTTGCTGATTGTTCTCTTGAACACATGGAGGAAATGTTGGTAAACATGAGGAAACTTTCTCAACATCTGATTCTAATATGGGCTCTTCATCAAGTGCCTCCCTTGATCTTTTGATCTCCTAATTTTGATCTTCTTCTTCTTGATGTAGTCCTTCAGTTACATTAAGTAAAACTCTTCATTGAAATACCTTACTTGAACTAAGATGAATACCATCTAGATAAAGAGGAGATGTTTGGAAGTGTTATACATCAGCATTGTAAGTGAGTTGAGATACTTCATTGTATGGGTTTGGAAATGGTGGTACAAGTTGACATGGATGTGGTTGAGGTTGTGTTTGTGGTGGAGGTGGATGGTATGGATAGCATGGAGTTGGGTATGGAGGATATGGAGGGAAATATTGAGTATATTGTGGATTTTCCCAATAAGGTCCTTGCCAACCATGTTGCCAAGATTGGTTTTGGGGTTGAGATGGCCAAGGTTTCCAAGGATGTTTTGTGTCCCAATTAGTTTGATATGGATGTGAATAAGCTTTAAATTGTGAAGTGGGTCCTTGCATCATATCAAGTTGACTAGGCTGCTAGGGTCTCCTTGGAGCTACATAACATAGCTTCTTTGGTGATTGCCTTGCTCCATTGTCTTCCTGGTAAACTTCTTTAAACCTGGGGAGTGATGGACAACATTTAGTAGCATATGATTCTGCATGGATAACAAAAATATCAGCATCTTCTTTTTGCTCATTTTTCATTCTTAACATTTCTACTTGTTCACTTAGATTGCTAATAATTTCTGTTTTAAAGTTGTCAAGCAAATTTCCAATTTCATCTTGCCTTACCAATGTTGAGGCAGATTTACTTACTCTTTCCCTTCCTCTTGATATGTGCTTTCATGTTTCACAAATTTCTTCAAATGACAATTGGTATACATATCCTCCACACATGAGATTAAGGAGATCAATCCACTCATCCCTAATTGTTCTAAGTAAGAGGGTTTTTAGTGTGTCAAATCCTAAATGATGCATTTTTCCCTCTTAACATTAAACATGAACCTATCTATCAGATCCTCAAGGCTCTCATCCTCTTTTTTATTCATTCTAAAAATTTCTTCTTTAAGATCACGGTTTTAGATTTTCCTTGAAATATCTTTTGCATATGATTCCATGGTCTTATTGAATTAGTACCTAGACTCATGAACCATTTAAGATCTTTATCCTTCAATGTTGCAGGAAACAATCTCAGTTTTTTGAGTGTGTGATAAGTAGCCATAAGATCTACAAAGTATCTTAAATTCAAATAGAAATGTTTCTGGATCTTCTGTCCTCATACCATGGAAGTTGGGAAGGAAAGATGGAGGGATGTTCTTCATATGTACACTGATGTCCATATCTTGAATGGGAAACCCAATAAGATCTTCTTCATTATCTTCACATCCATCCATCTCTTCTACCTTCGAAATTGTATGATGATGTGGTTCTTACTACACCATATGGTCAAGTGGGGGGGTTGGTATTAGAGAAGTATTTTTTTTTTGTTCTGAGTATCCCTACTCCTATGAGGCATGAAATATCAGATTTTTTTGTATTTTTCAATATTTCAGAAACAACATGAAAAAGGAAAGCAGAAAAGAATTCTAAAACATAATCAAAGAATCTACTAGACACCTCCCCGACAACAGCACCAGAAAGTGGTGAGCCCTAGTATTGCACGAAGAGTGCTGCAACTCCAAGGAGTTGTTGCCCTACTTTACTTTATCAACCTGGGGTTCGTACAAACTTGGAGGTGACACTACTATATACACAGCCGATGCATTCTACTCATTTCATCCTCTTCCGCTCTACAAAAGGGTGCTACTTATAGGGTTTCTCGGTGAATTCTATCACACTTCAATGAAAATAAACTAAATTGCAGAAAGGAAATGACAGAAAGGAAACTAAATTAAATTGTTGAAAAGAAATGACAGGAAAGGAAACTAATTCTAACCACACTTAATGGGCCAAACAACTAAACACACTCTACTTATCCTATTATCTATCTACCATTCGACCATGCTTCTAACCATGCAACTATTCATGATCTAACTAAACTTGAAAAAGTGTTGCTTGCGGTTTGGAGGAAAAAGGGTTGAAGATTCTAATGGAAGGTTTAACATATGTGACAAGGCTTAGAGCTGAAAAGAGGGGTTTAGACTTCATTAAACATTATGATATCACAAAAATTCTTTGGAGAGGGAGGCTTTGAAAATTGTGATGGTGAAATTGCAATGGGAGGACGGAAGTGTGATATGCGTTATGCGATATCGCAATTCGCAATATCGCAAAGCTAGAGGAGCGGCGGAAGTGTTGTTTGGGAGTGGGAGAAAAATGTGAAATGCGATGGGATATGATTTGCAATTTCGATGGGTGATGGAAGTGCGAGATACGATATGCAATATTCTAATTGCAAGACCACAAAGCTGGAGAGTAGAAGAAGTGTTGTTCAGGAGCGAAATGCGAAATGCGATATGTGATGGGTGACGTGGAGGAGTACGGAAAGAATATCGCAATCAGCAGACAAGAGCGGTAAGTATTACAAGAACCAAATGAGAAATGTGATTTGTGATTGCGGTAAGTCTTTGAAGGAAAAAGGATCGGGTTCTAATGTTTATGAAGTTCTTTTTTACTGATAAGAGGCAAAGGTAAGGCAGAAGTAAATATTGCAATCGGGGGTTGGAATGTAAAAGCATAAACAGAGAACCCAAGAGATATGTGATTTGCGATGAGAAAAGTACGGTGAGTGGGATTTTTGAGGAGCAAGGGCAGAGTTCAAACTTTTAATGTTTTTTCAAGTGTTTTGTGAAAAAAAGGACGATAGCTGCAATAAAAGGAGGGAATAGAGCGTAACAGAGGTGTTTGGAAGCGTGAAAACAAATATGGAAAATGAAGCGGGAAGGCGAGGGTGAAATTCTCCAAGACTTTAATACTGATTCCTACAAACAAACCTGTGGATTCATGCACGAAAAAATAGAAAAAATGTGTGATAACACAGTGGAAAAAAGATTGAAACTGTTATTGCACTCTACTCTAATATGAGAAGTAGCGAATCATAAACATAAATACTTTTTGTTCTGCGGGAAGGTCTACCCTCCTTGAGATCTATCGACATAGATGAGAGGGGAAGGTTGCCTCACAGTTTTATGGAGTTCATCAACTATTCTACATCGCAGATAAGCAGATTAAATCTACAGCAACAAACTATAACAAAAATGAAAATATCAAAAATAAAACTAGCTAAATGGCATAAAGAAAAGAATGAAAACAACATAGAAGATGAGGCACATGGGTTGGGCCCTAACCCACAAGCCCGACTCTCTAGAACTACTCAGTAAAATGGATTATGTCTACTCATTTCAGGAAGAGAATCGCCTCGTTACATTTCTGAAATTTTAATCACTAAGTACAATAATAAAAATTTTAATATCTTGCAACAAAAGTTTTGAATGGGATTGAATCTCTTCCTAGCTATATCTTTGCTCTATTTATTCTACAGGGCAGCTACCAACATCTCCCTAGAAAATAGTGATTAAGTCCATTTTGACTCCAAGTAAACCATAGATTGAGTGCACTTCATCCTCAGTTTGCTTAGTTGCCTTTGATAGTTAAGGAGGGTGGAAAAACCCCTTGAATCTCTCCAGTGGCAGGGAGCAAGTCCCTAAATTATCTACTTCTCCAAATCTGCATAATCTACCCAATATTCTCACAATATTCTACAAAAATAACCAATATTAGGAAAAAATATGAAATTACCTTTAAACCTTCCTAAGAACATATTAAAGCATAAGAAAACATTATTAAGTGTAGAAGGAGAGATTTAATATATCTTTTATGTTCATAAGGAAAGTTAGATGGGCCTAAGAAAGGTTAGATGGGCCTTATTTTATGTGTAATTTAGAGGCCCATCACTCATCACAAAAGAAAGAGATCAAAAGGATGCCCTTCAAGAAGACCTCCTCCTCAGAGCTCAAAAGAAAATAATTACAGGTCTCTAGCCCATATTGAATGCTACAACTACCACAAGAAAGGCCACTATACACGTGACTATCCCGAAAAGAGAAAGGGACCACGATACAACACTAGAAGAAACTACAACGATAAAAGAAGAAGAGACAATCAAAGGTACAACCGCGACAGAACATATGAAAGGAGAAGATATCCTTCAAGCGATCATGAAGAAGAAAGTCATTCTCGTAAGAAGTCAAGGGCTCCCAGGTATGAAAGTAATTTTGTGAATAAAACTGCATATATTTTGATTTATGCACTTACTATTTCTTCTCCACCAGATTCATGGGATATTTGATTGGTTGACAACGGGGCCACTCATCACTTCTCTGGATACAAAGAAGTCCTATCTAATCTAGAATAGAAGGAGACCAAGCTGAAAATCATTCTTAGAGATAAATCCACTCATCTTGTAAGAGGATTTCGATCTGTCAAGTTTCAGTTGAACTCCAAGGAATCAATATTGTTGCAGGATGTTATGTATGTTCCAGGACTTGTGAATAATTTGATTTCTATATATGCATTGAAGATAAAGGGATGAGGGTTTCCCTCATAAATGGAAAGGAATTATCTTGACCTACTGATTCACATATGAAATATGCATTCACATTAGGACTGAGATCTGAGGGACTCTACAAAATCACATGAAGGCCACTTCTAGCATTGGTTCACAATACCAATCGTCTCAGTGAATTATGGTACCACGGGTTGTCTCATATACACTATGATTCTCTTCCAAAATTGAAGAGACTAGTATCAGGTATTCCCAATGTTCAAGTTCAACATGATGGGGTTTTTCAAGGTTACGCAAGTGGAAAGAAAACAAGGGGACCATGCCCCTCCAGTAAGAACAAAACAATTGACATCCTTCATCTCATTCATTCAGATATATGTGGTTTTATTCTCGTACACTTGGTTGGTGGTCATCTCTACTACATCACCTTCATTGATGATTTCTCAAGAAATACATGGTTGTACTGCCTCAAGCATAATGATGAAGCCTTCGAAATATTCCAGGAATTCAAAGCTTTGGTCAAAAATCAGTCAGGGAAAAGAGTCAAAGTTTTCAGGTCTGACAACGAAGGAGAATTCATTTCAAAAGAATTCATAGCATTATGCAAGAAGGAAGGGATAAAGAAAGAAAGTAGTGTGCCTTATACACCTAAAAAAAATTGCATAGCTGAAAGGAAGAACTGGTCGATAATGGAAGCTGATCATGCCATGCTTCATGATCAGAAGGTACCAAAGTTTCTGTGGGTTGAAGCCACACATGTTTCCATGTATGTTTAAAACTAGGTGCCCCATTAAGCATCACGAAATAGGACTCCAGAATAAAAGTTTACAGGCAAAAAACCTAACATCAGTCATCTTCACATATTTGGAGGTCCTTTATTCTTTCAAGTTCCAAAAGAAAAAAGAAATAAGCTCTAAGTTATAGATAGAAAAGGTATGTTTACGGGTTACTGTGAAAACTCTAAGTCTTACATAATATACATTCCTGGTCAAAGGAAGGTTGAAATTAGCAAGGATGTAACCTTTGATGAAAATGTTTCACTTTGTAAAGCGAGAGATATTCCTTCGCCTCCCAAGGAAGATGATGATGATCGGGAAATTCTAGATGGTCTATCTATGCTAGAGTCAGATGATATTGATACTCCCATGGAGCCTATGGATCCTCTAGATCCACCTCCCAGTGAACCTCCTACAAGGAAAATACCGATGTGGCTTCGCAACACTTTACAGGAGAGTGAAAGAAGTATTCCCATTCGTCGATCATTTAGAGGAAGGAACCTTGCAGATATTAGGGATATGTAGCTACTATGAGCACCACGATTCAAGTTGAACCCTCCTCTTTTGAAGAAGTAGCCAAATAATAATTTTGGAAGGATTCTATGGTCGAGGAATACAAATCTATTGTGAAAAATGATGTATGGGATGTTGTGCTAAGACTGCATGGGAAGTCTGTAGTGACTTCAAAATGATTATTTAAGATCAAGAATGGAATCGATGGGAGCATTGAGAAATACAAAGCGAGGTTCATATCTCAAGGTTTCTCTCAGAAAGAGGGAGAAGATTACGATGACATGTTTTCTCCTGTGGCTCGATACACAACTATATGTTCGATAGTTTCCCTTTATACTAGTCAAGGATGGACCCTTCATCAGATGGATGTAAAGACTGCTTTCCTCCATGGTATTCTACAGGAAGAAGTGTATGTGGAACAACCACAGGGATTTGAAGTGGAAGATCACAAAACGCATGTTTTCAGGTTGAAGAAAGCATTGTATGGATTGAAGCAAGCTCCTTGAGCTTGGTATGCTCGCATTGACAAATATCTAATCAAACTGGGTTTCACAAGAAGCAATTTTGATCCCAACCTCTATTTTAATCTTGTCCAAGGTTTGCCACTAATATTGGTTCTATATGTTGATGATATATTATTAATGGGAATTGAACCACTGATGATCGAATGTAAGAGGAAGATAGCCTCTGAATTTGAGATGAAAGACCTCAGTATCATGCACTACATTTTTGGCCTTAAGGTGTGGTAAAGACCTAGTGAGATCTTTCTCTCACAGGGAAAGTATGTAGTGAATTTTTTGGAAAGGTTTGGTATGACTGAGTGAGAATCGATGACTACTCTGATGGAGATGAACTTCAATAAGTTGTGTGGAAAATTATTCGGTCCTCGTATGGAAAATCAATCCGAGTACAAAGAGCTAATTGGGGCTTTGATGTTCCTCATGAACACCCATCCAGATATATGCTATGTAGTGAAGTTGTTGGAAAGGTTTGGTATGACCGAGTGTGAATCGATGACTACTCTTATGGAGATAAACTTCAAGAAGTTGTGTGGAAAATCAGTCGGGCCTGGAATGGAAAATCGATCTGAGTACAAAGAGCTAATTGGAGATTTGATGTTCCTCATGAACACAATGAGTCATTTTATGACTGAGACCCTTCATGTGCATTATATTGTGACCAAACATGTATTTATATACTTACAGGTATCGACCACACTTGGTGTGAGATATTCTGCTAGATATATCCAACTTCGTGGATACATTTATGTTGACTCGGAAGGTAATTTTACCGACAATAAAAGTACATTTGGGTGTTTCTTTAGTCTTGGTTCTGTCGTGATATCTTGGATGAGTAGGAAGAAAAATTAAGTAGCTTTTAGCACCATAGAATCAGAATAAATTGATGTTAGCACAGCTAGTTGTGAAGTTGTGTGGTTAAGGAAGCTCTTAGGTGAGCTCTTTATTCAAGTCTTATATACCATAGTGATATATTGTGATAAAAAAAGCGAGATCCAATTGGTAGAGAATCATGTATTTCATGAAGAGTCCAAGCATATCGAGATCCGATATCACTTCATTTGTGACATGGTGTATACAGGATCTATTAAACTCCACCACATATCGACTGATGAATAGATATTAGATATTATCACAAAGGAACTTCCAAAAATAAATTTCTTTGTCTTCAGAGAACAACTTGTATTGATGGATGTATCCCCTCTGGATAAGGGGCAGCACTGATTGAGGAGACTAAGCAAGCTCTTCCTACCCTGCTTGAGCTCTTGGGCTGAGGAATTGAGATGAAGGGCTCCTAGGATTGAGGGATATCTGGATAATATGGCATTTTCCTATCTATTACCCAAGGTTGATATGTTTCTCCCTTATATTCTGTAATATTCCCAATTAGTCCTAAGCTAATGGGAATATTAAATTTTGTTTTGCTTTCTGTTTCATGAATAAAATTGTGAAGGAGGATCAATAAACCTCCTAAACAGAAAAATAAATCAATGCCACATGTGAAAAAAAACAAATCTGGGCTATTTACATAAGCACACTTAGGTGTGAAAGAGACTGGATCATTTGACCAAGTCAACCAAGACCAAATCAACAGCGTTGTCTAAATGCAATGAACCTCCTAGATGCACATCACAGTTTTAGATGGAGGCTGCACATGTGAAAGAAGCTAAATCATTGAGATGGTTTAGGGTTTTGCAAGATCTCAATCTTATAAAAGGAAGAGGAGGAAAACAAGAGAGGGGTTTTTGATTGGATTATATTTCTAAATATATTGTCTGTTTAGACATATATCATTCTCTTGTTGTTTAGCTGAGAATAGTGTTGTTTAGCACTGGGTGTTCTTGATCAGGAATCCCACTTCCTTCCTTGAGAGGCCTCTTGGAGGAGTCTTGCTGATCTTTTCCACTATCAGGCATTTGACCAAGCTTCACCTTACACCTACAGCGCTGATCCTATTTATGGTTGGGTTTTCCTTGTAAGCTGCAACAAGTGGAGGCTAGATCTACTCAGATCTAGGCCATTCTAGTGCCTCTTTTTAGTGGGAGAGTATTCTATCCCCCTGGCAAGAGAGTATTATACCTTTCGAGCTGCATTTTCAGATCTTGGCATCAGGCCAAACCAGTACTAGAGCCTACAGCGCAGTCTTCCTTTCAGGAATGCGTTATTTGCAAGTATACAGTTGTAGGGTGTTTTGGCATACTTTTGGAGGAGAGATCTCTAATGTTGGGGTTTTCCCTTCACTGTGGTGATCCATGGATTATAGATATAATCCAAGTCTTGTTTCGATACGATATTCTTATCATTGTATTTTGCTTCATAAATTTCTGAATATTACTGCAGATCTGCAACATTAGATCTCGATCTACTCTTTGTATTTCATATCTTGCTCAAAACCCCAAGGGGAATTTGTAGAGGAGCTCTTCTAGTGTACAGATATGATATATATCTAATATTTTGTACACAGATCTTCTCTAGATCTGGAGTGTAATATACAGTTTCTATAGCTCTTTTAAATAACGTTGTCAAGCCTTTTTGCAGTCTAATATATTGTTGCAGCACCTCTTTTTGAGGGTTTTCTTCATACAAGTCTTCTATTTTTCTCTTGTACATTGTATGGGCCACATTGTAAATCTTATTTGTTGATGTACATGTAAATTTTGAGCCTCCACATTTACCTCCTGCTCTTACTCTGCTAAACTGCGTTATTTTCTGAGCATTATTGTTTAATATTATCGTTGTTCCCTTTTGGGGATATTACAGTGGTATCAGAGCAATCATCTTGGCATAGCCTATGCTTTGCTTTCTTGAGAAGCCAATATGTATTCAAAAGAAGATGAGCCTCTTACTGATAAAGATAATAGGTATCTAATAAGAAGACAGAATAATTGTGATTACACAGAAGACAAAGAAAACAAGGGTGAAACCCCTTTTTCTAGAAGATTGAAAGGAGAAGAGTTATCTAAAACTCTTTCTCAAGCTATGTATGAGCTGAAAGGAGAAATCCGGGGAATGAGGAGGGAAATACATGCAGATCCCTAAATAATATTTTTACATAAAGGAAGCACTATTACTTCTTACTATGTGTGTGAGCATTTAGCAACACAACCTGATCTACAATGTTGTAGCATGCCCACTTTCTTAACAAAGGAAGAAGGGAAAGGAGGAACACCAAAGGAGGAAGCTCTTGGTGATTATCTCCAAGAATATGAGTCTCAATCAAAGAGATTCAAGGAGCATCTTAGTTTCCCAGAGTTCTGTCAACTTAAAGAAGAAACAAGATCCAGCAGCTACAGTAGAAGAAGAGGGCGCATGCAGCCCACTTTGGGTAGATTCTCCCTACCTGCTTTTGATGGATCACCTAAGAACTCAGCCAAGTCTTGGGTAAGGAAGCTTGACATGTATTTCCAGCTACATCAAGTGTCAGAAGAGGAAGCCATGAGAGTAACAGTGCTGCATCTTCAAGTTGAGGCTTATGCCTGGTGGCTATTTGAGTCTTCTTCCTTGAAAAGTGTAAATATATCTTCTTATGAAAATTTCACTAGGAGGTTAGTGAAAAGATTTGATTTGAGACATTCTAAAACTTCTTTTGGAGAGCTAATAAATACCAAGAAATCTAAATATTTGTATGATTAGGAAGAATACATAAAGCCAACTCCATCTCTGAACATTGTTGAGGGGGTTGAAGATCTGTTGCATGATTTTCCAAAGGCAAAAACCCCACTACATCAAGGTATTTCTTCTCAAGGAGAAGACATGAGGGTTCCTTCTTCAAGAAGAGATCAAGGAAAAGGGTCTATTAATGATAAGGCATTACCCATTGATGAGGATAAGGGATAGAAAGAGCATAAAATACCCTCCAGCGCTGTGATAACAGGAGGAGATCCAGTTTTATTAGGAGATGGAGATGAAGCAATTGCTTCCACTACAGAGGCTCTTGCATATTTGTAGGGAGTTCCTAAAGATCTTCCATATGGAGGACATGAGAATAATGTGTCTATGCTAAGATACAATGGAACATAACAAAGGAGGTGTCACAAAGCTGACATAGCAGAAGATGATCCACTATTTCTCGGAGGAAAAGATGGAGCAAATGCTCCAATCAGAGCCACTCTTGCATCACTAAGATTTGTCTCCAAATTTCATAAGGCTTCCACACGTGAAACAGAGTTGAACTTGTGCAGTGGAAGCAGAGACATGAGGATTCCATCTATTATGCATATGAGGATGGTCCCTAAAACCTCACTATCTAGTGGAAAAACACCTGGGAGGCCACCTGATTCAGATTTTGTGGGGAAGACCTCACAACTTGCTGTTCCAAACTTAGGTCTAGGAAGGATTGGAGCACTTGAAGACAAAGCTACAGCGATGGGAGACTTGTGTAAGCTCAAGGAGGAGGGAAATCTTCTTCCCCTATCACCACCACCCACTCTCTTTTCTAGATCTGTGCTATGGAAGGAGAAGAATGGAAGGAACAGCTTTCCAACGCACACCTTTGGCATAGGAGATGTCAAGGAGAGGATTAGCAACATGACAGACACTTCTGTTGATGCATCATCAGCGCTGTCATTGTTGAGCAGTGTATATCTGTATTGGAAATCCCAACTGCTAGTGGATTATTCCAAAGATATTCACACATGTGTGATAATTTATGACCAACTGCATAAAGAGGGCTACTTAGTCCAAGGAGGATTCATCTATCATCATGGTAGAATATTTTTGTCTAGAGCTTCTAAGCTTGAGCATAAGATACTATAAGGAGCATACAAAGATTTCTATTTCATCCATATGCATTCCATGAGGATCTACAACATCATCATGAGGAGCTTTGATTGGGAAGGCTTGGAAGAAGGACTACATCAGCATTTTCAAGAATGCATGAGCTATGTGGAGTTGGGGCAGCCATGGGACTCTATGCAAGATTAATTTCAGCCATCTCTTCCTTCTTTGGAAAGAGGAGAAAGATCCATGCACAACTCCATGTGTATGAGAGGCATTGTTGGTAAAGGTTTTGTTCATATGAAGCAAGTTTTATTTTCTGATTGTACATGTTCTATTACCATTCTTATGCAGGCCATGACTCCTAAATGGAGAAATGTATCATGTAAATCTCATGGCAACTATTGGGCCACTAAAACTTATTAATTTGGCCACTTCCTTGAGCAAAGGGATATTTTTCATCATGATGGGTGCTTCCCCGAGGCACCAAACATATCTCTTACCTTCAGCAATAGTGAGATTACTTGGGCAGCAAGTAAGTGGTGGGAAAACCACTTACCATGTCTTGAATTGAGGTAGGCAGGATATGCACTACGTTGGTATCATATGTGGGATTATGACCCACCTCCTCATGCTCAATTTTCTATTTGTATATACATAGCTTTTCTCCCATACATTGATGATATACTTGTACTTCTTGAGAGGATGCATGGTGTAAGGGTGGGAGCCATGTATGTACCGCATGGGATGGAGACTCTCTATGTACCATATGCTACATGTTTCAGAGAGAGTATTGGTTCAACCATGATTTTTTCATTTGAGTTTTTAACTCCTTATGGGATGGGTCATTTACCTCTCATAAGAGCGTTGGAGAAACAATTCATGGAAGTTTGGTTTGGTGAACACTTAGCTCATGGAAGAAGCTTATCACTTGATTGTGTCACCAATGGAAGAGGAAAGGAGTTGCAGCACTAACCTTATCGGTTGCTTGAGGACAAGCAACATTTTGGAGGGGAGGACTATAATATTCCCAATTAGTCCTAAGCTAATGGGAATATTCAATTTTATTTTGCTTTCTGTAACATGAATAAAATTGTGAAGGATGATTAATAAAACTCCTAAACAGCAAAATAAATCAATGCCACATGTGAACAAAGACAAATCTTGGCTATTTACATAAGCACACTTAGGTGTGAAAGAGGCTGGATCATTTGACCAAGTCAAGCAGGACCAAATCAAGAGCGTTGTCTAGATGTAATGAACCTCCTAGATGCACAGTGCAGTTTTAGATGGAGGCTACACATGTGAAAGAAGCTAAATCATTGAGATGGTTTAGGGTTTTGCAAGATCCCAATCTTATAAAAGCAAGAGGAGGACAACAAGAGAGGGGTTGTTGATTGGATTATATTTCTGAATATATTGTCTGTCTATACATATATCATTCTCTTGTTGTTTAGCTAAGAATAGTGTTGTTTAGCACTGGGTGTTCCTGATCGGGAATCCCACTTCCTTCCTTGAGAGGCCTCTTGGAGGAGTCTTGTTGATCTTTTCCACTATCAGGCATTTTTCCAAGCTTCACCTTACACCTACAGTGTTGATCATGTTGAGGGTTGGGTTGTCCTTGTAAGCTGCAACAAGTGGAGGCAAGATCTGCTCAGATCTAGGCTATTCTAGTGCCTCTTTTCAATGGGTGAGTCTTCTATCCCCCTGGAAAGAGAGTATTAGACCTTTGGAGCTACATTTTCAGATCTTGACATCAAGAGCCTACAGCACAATTTTCCTTCTAGGACTACGTTATTTGCAAGTATACAGTTGCAGGGTGTTTTGGCATACTTTTGGAGGAGAGATCTCTAGTGTTGGGTTTTTCCCTTCATTGTGGTGACCCATGGATTACAGATCTAATCCATGTATTTTTAAGATCTTATCTGCTTATCATTGTATTTTGCTTCAGAAATTTCTGAATATTACTACAGATCTGCAACTTTAGATCTCAAATCTACTCTTTGTATTTTATGTCTTGCTCAAAACCCTAAGGGGAATTTGTAGAGGAGCTCTTCTAGTGTACAGATATGATATAGATCTAATATTTTGTACACAGATCTACTCTAGATCTGGAGTTTAATATACATTTGTTGTAGCTCTTTTAAATAACGTTGTCAAGCCTTTTTGCAGTCTAATATATTTTTGCAGCACCTCTTTTTCAGGTTTTTCTACATACAAGTCTTATATTTTTCTCTTGTACATTGTATGGGCCACATTGTAAATCTGATTTGTTGATGTACATGTAAATTGTGAGCCTCCATATTTGCCTCCTGCTATTACTTTACTAAACTTCATTATTTTCTAAGCAGTATTGTTTAATATTGTTGTTGTTCCCTTTTGGGGATATTACATATTCATAGGTTCGGATATGTTTCTCCCTTACTTGGTCTATGTAGAGTATACCCTAGTTGCCATCATACCCTCAAGCAAGCCTTTATGGGAATATTTCTTCTCATTTTTCCAACAAATTGAGAGTGTACTTGGGGTGTACAACCCAAATCTGTTATGATGCAGATGTTCTACCTCTTGATTAATGAGATTCATTAATGGGAATATCAGTAGGCAAAATGATTGGGTTGATAATTCCTCCCCTTTCATGATTTCGGGTTGAGACTAAGCTCCCCAAAGAGGACCTAGGGTCGGAGATGTGCTCCCCTATGTGTTGGATTATCTTGTTGCTAGGTACGGGTGGAAGCTATATCTCCCCGATTCTTCTTCTTCTAGATTCAAGAAATTTTTAGCAGATGGAGTTGAGTCATGATGACACTTTGATGTAAAGATATACAAGTAGATATTTCCAAGTGGAATTATTCCTAGTTGAGAGGGAGTGTTAATATTGGAAACTAGAGTCAAATTCCACATTGGAAAACTCATATGGTTAAGATTATAATTTCATTATATTCCTCTTTCCGAGAGGACCAAAATCGACCTATAGATCGCCCCAATCGGTTAAGTAGAAGTTAAGTTATGAATTATTTTATTATTTTATGGGTCGGCCTAAACTCATGTGGATTTGGTCAAAGCCCCAAGTGGTCCCTCACAAAGTTATAAATAGAAGCAACCCCAAGTTCATTTGAACACATTTTCTCATGAGATCATCTTCATTCTCTCTTGGTATTGGTTCCTATTTTATATTTTTGGCTCGCACAGGTACGTTAAGAGAAGCTTGCGCAAAGGATCAGGATCATAGGCAGGGTCTTGCATCTGATCTGGGTGTTCTAGGCCATAACCGTGGTCAAGCCATAGGCAGGTAGCGACTAAGCTAAGCCAGAATCGCAGGCATGGTTTTTCAAGTCTGCGGTTGAGCTGGTATAGCCGCGGGCAGACCGTCTTCAAGGCACGGCTAGGGTGCCAAGTTGATAAGATCCTCAGTCACGGGCACAGAACATTCAAGTCACGATTAAGGGTGCTTCATTCACAGGCTGAAAGTATTAAGGCCAAAATTAATAGATTTCATAGGCATGTCTATATTGGATCTCATTCATTTGATTGCGCAGTGCCCTCATTCTTATGTCACGCAATCACAGTCGCTTCATAATTGTCTTCAACAACATCCTAATTCAGATCTAGGACTTGGCAGCTGAAGTCACTTGGTTTTGGCGATTCATCATATCTATCCTTTTGATATTGTAGATCTGCAGATTTGTTGATCTGATCTATTTATTTCCATTGCATAGAACTGTTGGGCTCATTGTACTCTCTGCTGAAAACTTTTTGTGACGATATATTGAAGAAGAAGCTTTGAAAGGGTTTCCCCCACAGTGAGGTTTTTCCCTAGTCTTGGATCAATCTATTGTCTCTTATGGTTGTGCTATTGTATTCTCTATCACTACATGCATTGTTCTATCTTTAGTTACTATTTATGGTTATTTACACTGCTATTATTTGGATGCACTGTTAATGAAGAGTAATTTGGGCTAAATTAATTGACTCAACATAGAACAGTATTGAAAAATTAACAAGTGGAAAATACTTAAAACAAGTTTCAAATGGGAATTTAATAATAGAAGTGTGGATTTCTACGTTATAAGAGTGTTTTATATAGACTTGATTTTCATCGTAGGTATTCATATTCTTCTAATTATGATCCGTCAAAAGCCACACTGAAGTCTTGTTTACTACTTCTATCTACCCATATGTTTGTGGATGGATTTTTTTTACGTCTATAACCTCATGTCCATCTTCTTTCACAACATAGTCCAAAATCCATTGAAAAATTTGGTTTCCATCTCTAAAATGATGCTCTTTGGTATCCCAAAGGGTATCCATACTTGTTCAAAGAGAATTTTTTCTACTTCTTTCCCTTTGTTGGTGTTTTTACATGGCATGAGAATTCACATCTTGCTTAACTTTTCAACTCCCATGAATAGATATTCATATCTCTTATCGATTTTTGGTAAAATTCTGACAAATCATGGAAATACTTTCCCAAGGGATGAATTGGTATTGGTAAGAGATGATATAGGTTATTTTTATTGTTATTGATCTTGTTGGTACAACAAATTATACATCACCTAATGAACATTTATACATCCTTTTTCTTTCTAGGTCAATACTTATACCTATATAAGTTGGAAACACCAAAATTCCCTACAATCTATTGGAGCTAGGATCACTAGTGGGGGTGTGAATCAATAGTGATAAAAATTTCAACAATAATGAAACATTTTCTCCAGTAAATTAATCAATTCATTACTTAACATATAACCATTACATCTAAACATGTAACTTCAACTAGAATCAACACATGAGATACATAATCATAAGAAATAAACATGCACAATGAAACACAATCATCACATCAAATAGGAACATAGGATCTATGGTGGAAAACCCCCCTCTAGGGAAAAAAACCACCCTTGTTGTTGTTGCGATGCTCAATATATTTTATTATCTGTCAAGAAAATCATTTCATAGAGAGTAAAATATGGAAAATATTTGAAAGGAACTATGATCTCCATCTCACGACTTGTTATGAAACCAACTCCAAAAATAGAAGAAAATAGAAATCAACGCCTTATAAATTAGCCACTTCGAGGGGGAAACCTCATTTACATTATATAAATGAAAAATTCTTGGATGATACAAATGAAAAAACCTCCTTTCTATATACAGGAGTCCATGGGGTCACAATATAATCCTAGCCGACCTAACAATAATAATGTAAGGGCACAATAATAACAATATGGGGGTTAGAGGGGTACAACAATAACAATAAGGGGGATACACTAACAACAATAAGGGACTACACTAGTGATATAAGGACCTAACATGCACCTCCCCTTAAAAAAAGTGTTGTCCTCAGTGCTTGAGTAGCCCTAGAAGCTTCTGTATAAAATTCTCATCTCCCATGTTGAATCTTTAGTGGGCAAGTTCTTCCACTTGATGAGATACTCTAAAATTGATTGATTTTGTAGATGTCGAGTTCTTGTTTCCGTGACTACTTCGGGTTCCAATATGATTTTTCCTTCCTCGTCAAGTTCTAGAAATAATGTTTGAACTGGATGTTTGTCACCTATAACCTTCTTTAAGCATGAAACATGGAAAACTGGATGCACTCGAGAAGCAGGAAGATCTAATTTGTATGCCATAGTACCAATATTTTGCAACACCTTATAAGGACCATAGTACTTTGGTGATAATTTATTATAATTTTTAGCTTGATTGAGGGAAATTTTTTTGTATGGTTGTAGCCGTAAAACTACCCAATATCCTACATCAAAACTTCTCTCGCTGCGATGTTGATTTTCCTGTTGTTTCATTCGATATTGTGCCAAATTTAGGTTATCCTTTAAGAGTTGGAGAACTTGTTGTTGATGCTCGATGTGATATTCCACTGCTTGAACCTTAGAATTTTCTCTTAAATATGATGTGATGGATGGTGGATGATATCCATAAACTTCCATAAATGGGGTCATTTTTGTTGCAGTATGGAAGGAAGTGTTAGACCACCATTCAGCCAGAGGTAACCACTTGAACCATTGTGTTTGTTTATCAGATACAAAATAGTGAAGATATCCTTCCAAACATTTGTTCACTATCTCAGTTTTCCCATCGGATTGAGGATGATGAGATGAGCTATGAGCTAGTTGAGTACCCAAACAAGAAAATAATTCCGTCCAAAACTTTCCAGTAAAAATGGGATCTCTATCACTTACAATAATCTTTGGGTTTCCATGTAGCTTTTGAATTGTTTCCGTAAATGCAGTAGCAACTGTACTTGCTTTAAATGGATGAGATAATGCACAAAAGTGTGCATAATTGGTAAGTCTATCAACTACCACCATGATGACACTCTTTCCTTCGGAATTAGGTAAACCTGTGATAAAATCCATTGAAATATCCTCCCAACATTGACTTGGAATGGATAAAGGTTGTACAAGACCCAGGGTATTAATTTTCTCAACTTTATTTTTCTTGCAAACCAAACATTCCGCCACAAAATTTTGAATATTAGATTTAAGGCCATCACAAAAAAATTCTTTCTTCACCTTTTGGTAAGTTTTTAAAAATCCTGAGTGTCCTCCTAAGGGAGATGTGTGCAATTCCAAAAGAATATTTTGTTTTAGTTGGGAATTCTTACATAGATATAAGCAATCTTTGTACCATAAGGAATCATTTTTCCAACTAAATGTATCGGATGTACTAGGATCTTGCTACAACTTTTGAATGAGTTTCCACACTTCTTCATCCTTCTTCCATTCATCCCTTGCTTCAGTTATCTAAGCTGGCTGGAAAATAGAAATGGCACAAAGCAATGCTTCCACCTCTTCATCATTTTTTAAGAGTGCATCTGCAACAACATTTAGCTTCCCTTTTTTGTAGATGATTTCAAAGTCATAACCCAACATCTTTGTGACCCATTTTTGCTGCTCTTCTGAAGATAGTCTTTGTTCCAAAAAGTATTTAAGATTATCATGATCATTTTTTACCTTGAAGTGTCTTCCCATCAGGTAAGGTCGCCATTTATTTAGTGCATGTAGTATTGCCAACATTTCCTTCTCATAAATATATTTGTGTAAATACTTTCCTTTGATTGGATGACTTTAAAAACTAATGGGTCTTCCTTTTTGTATTAAAACCACACCAATTCCATTTCCTAAAGCATCATATTCCACAATAAAGGTTTTTGTGAAGTTTGGCGTAGCTAACACTGGTGCTACGCACATTGCCTCTTTAAGATGCTCAAAGGCCTTAGTTGCTTTAGGAGTCCATGAAAGTGAATCTTTCTTCAATAATTTTGTTAGAGGTCTTGTTATTCTCCCATAATTCTTAACAAACTTGCGATAATACCCTTTTAACCCGAGAAATCCTCGCAACTACTTTATGGTTGTGGGGACTTCCCATTCCTTAATGGCTTTAATTTTTTTTAGGGTCTACCTTAACACCCTTGTGAGATACAATATGACCCAGATATTCCACCTCTTGTACTCCAAAGAAACATTTGGAGGTTTTTGCATATAATTTTTTCTCTTCCAATAGTTTGAGAACCATGTCAACATGTTGAACATGATCCTTCCAAGACCTGTTGTAGATTATTATATCATAAAAAAATACTAACACAAATTTTCTAAGAAAGGGTTTGAAAATGGAATTCATTAACCCCTGAAATGTAGAACGTGCATTGGTAAGGCAAAGAGGCATGACCAAAAATTAATAATGACCCTCATGAGTTTGAAATGTTATTTTCGGAATATCTTCAGTATTCATTCTAATTTGATGATATCTTGAACGAAGATCCAACTTGGTAAAATAAATTGCTCCATGTAATTCATCTATTAATTCATCAATCACAGGAATGGGAAATTTATATTTAATAGTGAGCTTATTGAGCTCCCTATAATCTGGACACATGTGCCATGATCCATCCTTCTTGTGCACCAATACTATTGGAGCAGAGAAAGAACTTTGACTAGGTTGAATTATACCAGCCTCTACCATTTCTACAATAATACACTTAATTTTTCTCTTTTGGACATAAGGATATATGTAAGGCCTGATGTTTTGAGGAACACTTCCCGGAATCAAATGAATAGCATGATCGTGATCAAGAATAGGTGGGAGTCCTTTGGAAGTTTCAAACACCTTGGAATTATTGTCCAAGACTTTTTGGAGATCTAGAGAAATAGGTGATTTTGATGTTGGAACTTATAGTGAGCATAATTGTGAAATTAAGCCTCGTTGTTATTTCTTCAAAAACTTTGTCATGACATTAGAGATTATTATCTTTCCTAGCTTCCCCATGATACCCCATAATTCCACTTCCTTTCCTTCCAAAAAAAAATTTTTAAAATCAAGAAAAATTCTTGAAAATTAAAAGCTACCATCCCCAAATATTCCAACCATTGTACTCCTAGTACAAAAATAGCACCTCCCATTGGAATTGAAAGCATTGGAATATTCAATACATATTCCCCCATGGTTAGCTTTATATTATGGCATTTTCCAGAGCAATTTATAGTTCCTCCATTTGCAACCATCACTTGACATTCTGGTGTTGGGTATAGGAAGAAATTCAATTCCTTGGCTACCTTACAATGAATAAAATTATGGGTACTACCCGAATCAATCAACACTATTACCTTTTTCTTATTGATATGTCCTTCTATCTCGAGAGTTTGAGGAGTGGTAATTCCTACCAATGCATTACATGATATGGTCGGACTCATTTCTTCTTTCTCTAGGGTTGGTTCTTAGTGTATATCCTCTTCTTTTGAAGTTTCTTGTTCATTTTCTTCCTCCTCTTCACAATCTATGTAAAATAATTTCTTCTCAGCACACTTATGACCTTTAGTGTATTTGCTATCACAACTGTAGCAAAGCCCTTTTGTTATTTTTTCTTCCAATTGTTGTGGTGTCAACCTTGTAGGTTGTGGGAGTCTAGGAGTAGCAACACTTCCATCTTTATAGATGTGAGTGGTAGGCTTCCTTGTCGCCATAAATTTACATTCAATTTTTCTTTCCAACCTGAATGCCTTCTCTAATGAATTAGGTTCCCCAATGCGAACCTCATGTTGGATGGTATCCTTTAAAGTCCCTATGAAGACATAAATCTTGTGTTCCTCTAGAATATCATTTACCCTTATATTCAATTTTTGGAAGTCCTCAATGTGCTCCACCACTGAACATTTTTGTTTGAAACTTATCAATTGGCTAAAGAAGGTGTTGTTCTTTGCATCCTCATAATGTGCTATCATTTCCTCCGTAAATATTGACAAAGTGACAATTTTTTTACGGGATAAAATCCATCGATACCATACAAATGTATTTTGTTCTACATATAAAGTTCAAATGCGTATCTTTTGTGTGTTTTACACATTAATGAGATCAAAACATTTCTCCATATGTAGTATCCATGTTACACGATCCTTTCCATCAAACTTCCTCATATCGATTTTTGGAATAGGTGGGTCTTCAATCCAACATTAAAGTTTATGAAATCACGATTAAAATTTATTTTGTTCTCATCATGAGTTTCCTCTACTATATTTTCAACATTAGGAAACATTTCTTGTATCAACTTTGTCAAACCCTCCATGTCTTCTTTTAGATCATTCTTCATGTCTTCCATATTGTTTTTCATTTTTTCTTCTGTACCATCCATCTTAGCTTCCATGTCTTCCATGCCATTCTTCAAACAATCCATCTTAGCTTCCACGCCTTTCTTCAAACCATCCATATTAGCTTTCATGCCCTTCTTCAAACCATCCATCTTATCTTCCACACCTTTCTTCAAAACTTTCATTTCATTTTTTGTTTCTCTTTACGAGAGATAAATTTGATGCACTGTCTCTTGTAATTTTGGTATATCATGTTGCACTTCTTCATCTTCATGAGTCATAGTAGAGTATTTTGATGGCTTAATGGGTGTTGAATTATTTTTAGGGGTAATTTTAGAACCCAATACTGATATCTATGCTTCAATATTCCCTTGGAATCACTTCAAACTAATTTTTCAAACAAGACTTATGCAATTTGAAAAAAAACAATACACACCTTTTTCTTGCTTTTGAGGAGATCGATATTGAATCTGAATTATCTTTGTGATTTTGGATCTTCAATATCTAAAATTTGGTCTTGTAGTATCCCTATGAATCTTCTTTCGAACACCATAGGTCTAACCTGGTTTGGATTCTTCAAGGCAAATTTATGCCCAATCTCCCACAATGACCAAATTATGGACTAGTTCAGTAGAGCGAACTTGTACGACGTGCCATGTGTCACTGTTTCCTCCTTTGGATCTAAAAATGATACACAAGAAAAAAAAATCTATGTCCTTTCAGCCACTTTTTACAGAATTCTAATCTGATGCCCAGAGAGAGTGTTATGACTATTTTCCCAAGGTCACCTTTTTTATATGAAATTCGGGAGCCTACAAAAGCCCTAACTTCCATAGATCATATCTCTGAAAATATTGTAAACCAAGATCTGAAATTTTTACACGATGTTCCTCAGTACTTCGGCTTTGTGTAATAAAAATTTCAGCTTCTGAACCTTCGTATAAAACAATTTATAGCGAAAATTCCACAACGACCTGTTTGGAGCAGCGAAACCCTAGAATCCAAAGCTCTAATACCAAATGTTATGAAACCAGCTCCAAAAATAGAAGAAAAGAGAGATCAACGCCTTATAAATCAGCCACTTTAAGTGGGACACCTCCTTTACATTACATAAATGAAAAATTCTTCGATGATAAAAATGACAAAGCCTCCTTTCTATATATAGGAGTCCATGGGATCACAATATAATCCTAGCCAACCTAACAATAATAATGTAAGGGCACAATAATAAAAATATTTGGGTTACAGCGGTACAAAAATAACAATAAGGGGGCTACACTAACAACAGTAAGGGACCTAACAGGACTCTATAGACACCCATCTGATCAACAAGACTTTTCCAACACCCATTGGACTTATGAAGAAATTTGTTCTCAATCCTTTTTTTTTCGGAGCACCCACCCCGCTTCTCTTTGTGTTTCACCTTTCATGCATTTTCAAACTGGAACCCCAGATCTTATCAACATGAACATCACAACAAAAATATCATCATAGCACAAAACATCAATCACTGAATCAAACTCAAATCATACTCCTATCTCACATTTATACATCATTTTCAACTCACATAGCCTCAATACATTTTCTGCAAGAAACTAGATGTAGAAATTCAACAATGCAATACATAACTTCCATATGAGAACATAAGACACTATTGTAGCCAATCTATCACAATCATATAAACTAAAATAAAAATCCTTCCCCTGCAATCACAAATGCATTAGCAAAATCCTTTTTAGCCCTGTCACTTTTCTTCTACATAAGAATAGTCTTTAGCAATGCATACTTATCTCTACTACAACTATACCTCCATGCACATTATTCTTGAAAAAATTCACACTCCTCACTAATGGATCTCCAAAACACTATTAAACCTTTCTCACACAAAATAACCAACCAAATGAGCAACCTTTCTCCACATATTTGTAGTTTCTGGAGATGATTAAATCAATTAATTCCAATCCTGTAGTGGAGCTCATTCATATGCTGAAAGTGGTTTAGTTCAATGATTCTTGACTCAATCTAGACACTAAATTAATTTACTATTGAATATTCTCTTTCAACCATCATCTAGAGTCACAATAACCTTTTTCCGACCTTTACATGAAGAGTCTCGAACAAGACATGCCGGAAAAAAAATAAACACCTGATGAGCATGAGGAATGCGGAAAAATTCTTGTGAAAAACCTCATTTGCACCCACAACATAGGATCTGTGTGACTGTAACTCCTTATTCACTCCCATAGGCCTTCATTCCAGTGACTAGAGCTTCCAGCCACTCCCATAACACTTTCATGCAAGTGACTGTGGCAGAGGATGCTCAAAATCATCTTTCCTTTACTCAAAACCTACTCAAACTTTCTCCATTGGTTAATCATCATCAATAAGTCATTAGGAGGTCATTGTAACCTTTGTAACACTCCAATGATACATTGTAACAACTCCATAACCATCACAAGTCAAACTATGTTGACTTGAATGCATACACTGAGTATCATAAGCATGACTTGATAGTCTCCATTACTATCAACTAGGTGTAGTATCTCCACAACATATTAAGGAATCAACATACAGGCAAAATACCTACACCAATACATGCAGCCATTGAACTAAGGTTTGCAACCAATCCACAAACCAAGTACCTCTACAACAAATGACATCAACAACTCACTCCATGAGGTTGACATCAATGCCAACCATCAACACTACATCACAACATCAATGCCAATAATCTCCCCCTTTGGCATTGATGAAAACCCAAACTAAATCATCCAAACATCCTCTCAAAAACATAACTTCTCATCTTCTTTCCCTTTGACATTAGTGGCAAAGGGAAAAACATCAAACCATCAACACTCTATTGAACAACTAAAGGCTACATAGTAGATCATGCAACAAACACTCTGACTCCGTTAGGAGTGCACGACAAAGTGCGGCAACAATCACTCATTTTCTATTGAAGAAGCAAATTTAATCTCCAAGAACGACACCATCTAGATCAACAACAATGTCAAGACCCAAATAGAAGCAATATATTATGGCTCTCAGTAGTAAAACATATTGTAAACAATAATATAACCATCAGTAGAAACACATCATAAGCAACAGCAACAAAAATAACCATCAAATCCATGATCACCACTCTCAACCAAAGTAGTGACAACATGAGAAACACTCTCTCTGTCAACATCACTAGCAGCAACAACAAAACATCTGATCACCATCATAAATCAATACTACACTACATCCATCAATAATAACATATTTCATACAACGAAAAAAACAACAACATCCTTCCATGCAGCAACATACCATAACCGACAACAATAGAAGCACAACATATGATAACCATCATCCAATATGGTGTGAGCAACAACACATAATTTCCTCTGTGTGACAAGTAAGAGGCTACTCCAAAATAACCAAGGATTGTGACTCAAAAATATTACAATGAGAGTAAAAAGCTTCATAATCCTATTACATGGCTATAAGAATGATACACTGAAATCCCACACATGTTTACAAAACATAGAATATGCCAGTTGACATAAGGCTGAAATAAGCCTCATGATTCTTTCTCTCAAGACAATCTTGACTCATGACCATACACACAATCCATTTCATGGATTACTCAATCAACACAATGAATATAATCAGTGATAATACAAGGCTTTGACCCATGATCAAGATCTAAAAGTGAATAGGTGCATGCCAAAAAGAGTGTGCATAAATATCTCCAAATTTTTTCCAGAACATGTCTTGAACTAGCAATCTGCAATATCAATAATTAGCATCCCCAAAAACGTAAGCCTCCATCAGTGAACTATAGCAACAACTATCCATAAACATGTAGTGAAACACTAGTAGGCATCCATATGAATCAATCAACACTATAACCTCCAGCTGAATAAAAAACAAAAAAATTCTTCAAATCATCAAGAAGCAATCATATGATACAATATATATATATTCCATCAACGCAACCTTGCTTTAACCAGCACCATCGACACACATACATCAAAAGAAATAATATGATCTGAAAATAATAATGCAGTAGCAACATATGCAAGTAATCCTCAAACACAATCAACAATAAAAACCATGAAACCATGTTTATGTATCACAACCTCTAAGCATAAGATGGCCATCCAAAAAATAAGAAATCTGCAATAAAAGCTTTATCCACGTTCTCTTGATATCATATGTGCACCGGTAGACACAATCCTCATAATGATCAGAAAACACATGTAGCAGTCATCAAGGTGAGATCCTCATGAGAAATATTTGACACTAGAAACTTGGGTACTTGTATCTTAACTTAGCTTTACATGACATGGAAGAATTAAAATATCTTGACCTCGTGACAATATGATATGAAAATAGGATGCATGGCTTCATGATAATGCAAATATACTGAATGATGTAGCAATTCTCTTTAAAAACTCACAAGATCGACCAGAAATTTTCTAAGACACATGCATGAACCAATAACCCTTCCTCGTGATAGAAATGACTATCTAATGAAGTACAAGAGTGAGGGTTTCAGTGAGAGTAACATCACTCTCTCAAACTATTACCAAAATTCTCATGGAAGAGATAGTTAGTGTTATACATGAAAAAACATAAAGCCACATCAAACTCCCCCTAAGCATATGCCATATTTCCATAAAAAATTGTTGCTTGATGCATAAAATTTTCTTAAAGTGCATAAATATAAAAATAATCCTCTCACAACATGGCTGCAACTATCAACAATCATGAGACAAAATTATAAAATTATATGTAATGTATCAATCTTGTAGAACTCCCCCTGGACTCATGCACTCTTCTTGTATGCCTCAAACTAATCTTGTGGACCTGAAATGAATAGATGCATGAGCTTGAAATTTCCTCCTTTAATCACATGCACCTATTAATTTTGGCTTCTCTTGAATCCATCTTCTCTTTTGCACAAAACTAATATATACTACCCATGAGTAGATTATCTCTTTGAAAAAAAAAACATTCTTCCTTGATGTCCTTTGAAGGGTTAATTCTTTGCAGCTCATATTTTCTCCTCCATACCTTCTTTGTCTTCAATGGCAAGATTTCTCTTTTTGTTGGCTTGATCTTGTCATATATGTAAGCTAGAGCTTTGTGACCATATTTTCCACACTTGAAACAACGGTTATCCAAAAAAAATTGTTTTCTTGCAAAAAAATTGCATTCTCTAGCATGATGACCATAATTATTGCAAGAAAAACAATACCCATGAAATAAATTTTGATACCTTGTGCTTTAATTTTCTAGACAATGAACACTTAGTTGCTTCCTTGTCTTCATGAACTACTCCATGTTGTGATTATGAATTTTTTTTCTTTTCTTCCATTGATAAACTATTTTCTTCTTTGGCTTCTCTCGATGATGTTGCTTCCTAGATCCTTGATTAACTTTAGAGGTGGTGGACTTGTGATTTTCTACTACTTGGTTGTCCTCCACTTTCTATTTTTATTTCACAAGGCATGATTCTTCTTCAAATCCCAATCTAGTTTTAATAAGTGGAGATCTGACTGATGAGGATTTATCCAAAATTTTGGTGCTTTTCTCCATCTTTCGATACTAGGATAACCGATTGTTTTCATTTTCAAGCTCAGATATCAAGGAGGTTAATTCCTTTTCTAGACTTGCACAATAGGCTTCCTGATCTTGCAGCTAATTTGAAAATTTATCATTTTCCTTGATGACTTCCTCATGCTGGATATTCAGATCAATGATTTTCATGCCATTACTTGTATGGGTACACTCATTATCTTCTTAAGATAAAATTAGATATGTTACTGCTATGAACGTGGAATCATTTTCATCATTCTCTTTCTCTTCAAGAATGCAATGGGATTTTTCAATAATTTCATAATCTTGAAGCCTTTATTTTCCATACAAACTATGTAGCTTGTCCATAATCTCTTTAGTAGTCTTGCATTGTCTCACTATAGCAACATCATGATATAATAGGGTAGACAAGCCCTTACAGTCAAGTAAAAATACTTGGTTTTGGAAAGTGGAGGGAGAATGGAGTGCTCTGGCGATTTCTTCTCTGCCCTAGGTTTTCTTGCAACCAAAAATGCCACCGCCGCTTGCAGGTTTTCATCATTCTGGAGGTGTTTCAATGGCTTTTGGCACCGTGACACCTCTGTTGACCCCCGAGGAGCCATCTCTGCGAGGCTGTGGAACTGTTTACTTGTCTGTCGCGCCAACAGAACAGATGGAAGGGTTTTTGTATCAATTGTGGCGGTCCCCTGCAAATTGGATCGATGCATTGATCTACTGCTATGGACACTTTCGAACGGTGTTGGTATGTGCTCCCCCTAGATTGGCGTGCATTTTTTTGGACGCTCTGGTGAGAAGGGCGGCGACTACACGACAGATGTCTGCAATGCTTGGTGCTGCACAAACCCTCTGTTGCTGCGATATTACATGGAGGCCGCGAGTTTTTCATTAGGATCTGTATACAGGCTAGTGGATCTGTGTGCGGACTCTTGGAGTGGGGTTGCTCTTGGGCATTTGGTCAACTACGCATCTACAAAGGGAACTGCTCCAAACTTGGAAATACTGAAGCAGACACACCAGGAACGATTTGAGCAAAAGACCAATACTATTGCAAAGGATACTCGGGTAAGCCCATATTATTTTCAGATTTTTATCAAAAATCCTAAGGGGCATAGTTTATTGTTTTGGGTAAATTAATCCGAACAGGTCTCTGACCTGAAGAAAACTATTGGGTTAAAAACTGGATACCCAAGTCAGGAACAGTCCCTCATCCATGGAGGGAAATCACTACAGGACACCAACATCCTCAAATTTTATGGTATTTTTCCTGCTTCTACCATCCTACTCAATCTGCGACTGAGAGGGGGTGCTGCTGGTCAACACAGTGCACAGGGTCCCCGGGGCACAAACTCTAACAGTCATGAGTTTCCCACAGGAACATCCTACAAGAATATTTTAAAAGGGGGAAAAAAATCTACTACTCCTATGACACAGACAGCAAATGCCCCTAAACCATACATTGTGGAACAGCTCACCCAGATTCCAAAACTGCAGATTGAACTATCTAAGATTGATGAATACAAGTCTGTCTTTGAAACACAAGCACTCATTTTCGGATTTAAGTGTTTTTTGCCAAAACCAAGGGAGCTATTTCATTGGATTTTCACCAACTGGACGACGAAGTGCGACATACACCTCTGTTCAAAGGGATTTTTCATTGTTAAATTTTTATCCTCGGATACCAGAGAACACATTCAAAATTCTGGGCCGTGGTTCTGGGGATCCACGGGTTTATTCATCACTCCATGGTTTCCAGAGTTTGATGCAAACACCATGGAGGTCGCCAAAATTCCGGTCTGGGTGCGGCTTTATAACCTCCCACTTCATTTCTGGAATGAAGATGTATTGGGCAACATTGGAGACATGATTGGGAGTTATATAAAAATGTACACCCAATGCATGGAGGAAAGGGTTTACACTTTCACACGCATTTGTGTGGAAGCGGACCTCAGCAAGGGGCTTCCAGAATGCATCCTGCTGACTCACAAACAGCAAAAATGGATGCAGCACCTCGATTATGAGAACACTGCCTTCAGATGCAGAATATGCAGGAATACAAGGCATTTGCAGAACACTTGTCCAGATGCTAAAAGAGACAACAGAAAAAAGAAAAAGACAGGAAAAGCTACAAAGGGCTGGCAATTTCCCTCTAATGAACCAAAACAGGAGATGGAAGAAGTCGAGACAGAACCTACTCCAGAAGAAAACAAACAGACAACAACGGAAGTTGAGACACGAGAACAAGAGATGCAAGAGTCATCAAACACAGCTCCACCATCTTTGGACCATGAGGAACCAGGAAGTGGAGGACAAAAAAGACAACACAACATAGACACATCTGATTCGAATAAGGACAACGGAGCAAGCATAAATGAAAATCAGCTCGTACTTATCACAACCATGCCATCACTTGGTCCATGGCAAAAGTTTGAAAAGAAAAAAGGGAGGAAAATTTAATATTTCACTCCCCTGGATTATCTAGCCTCTGGCTGCAACTACTAGCATGTTTTTCTCTGTTCATTACAGCAAAGTGTAACATGTAATTTTGTTTCTTATAATAAAATTACGAATTTTTCCTTTGTGAAAAAAAAATGATATAATAGGGTCTTCAAAATTATATTCCTGGCTCTCTCATTTGATTCATCATATGTATTATATTATAATGAGAGAAAAACATCATCATCAAGATCAACGAAGTATGCTTCCAATCTCACCTTCCATACTGCATAATTTGGTCCATGAAAAATAGGAACTCTATATGTGATAAAATTTCCTTGATTACCCATGATCTACCTTCTAGTGATCAAGTTGTAACAAATGAATTTTTCTTTGATACCAATTTTTAGAACCATGATCACTACTGAGTGGGGGGGGTGAATCAGTAGTGATAAAAATTACAACAATAATAAAAAAAATTCTCCATTAAATTAATCAATTCATTACTTAACAAATAAGCATTAGATATGAACATGCAAATTCAACTAGAATCAACACATGAGAGCCATAATCATAAGAAATAAACATGCACAATGAAACAAAATCATCACATCACATAGGAACACAGGATCTCTGATAGAAAACCCCTCTCCCGAGAAAAAATCGCCCTTGTTGTTAAAGCAATGCTTAATTATTTTATTATATGTCAAGAAAATCATTACATAGAGAATACAATATGGAAAATATCTTAAAGGAACTATGATCTACATCTCACGTCTCTACAAACACCCATATGATCAACAAGCCTTGCCCAACACCCATTAGACTTATGAAAAAAGTTGTTCTCAATCCTTTTTTTTCCAGAGCACCCGCCCCACTTCTCTATTTGGTTCACCTTTCATGAATTTTCAAACTGGATTGCTCAACATGAACATCGCAACAATAATATCATCATAGCACAAAACATCAATCATTAAATCAAACTCAAATCATACTCCTCTCTCACATTCATACATCATTCTCAACTCACATAGCCTCAATACATTATATGCAAGAAAACTAGATGCAAAAGCTCAACAATCCAATACATAACTGTCATATGAGAACATGAGACACTACTGCAACCAATCTATCACAATCATATAAACTCAAATAAAACTTATGTCCCTGCAATCACAAATGCATTAGAAAAATCCTTTGTAGCCCTATCACTTTTCTTCTGAATAATAATATTCTTCAGTCATGCATACTTCTATCTCTACTACATCTATACCTCCATGCACATTCTACTTCAACAAATTCACACTTCTCACCAATGGTTCTCCAAAACACTATGACACTTTTCTCACACAATATAACCAACCAAATGAGAAACCTTTCTCCATATATTTGCAGTTTCTGACAATGATTAAATCAATTAATTCCAATCTTGTAGTGGAGCTTTTCTCATATGCTGAAATTATTTTAGTTCAATTATTCTTGACTCACTCTAGCCATTAACTTCATTTACTAGTGAATATTCTTTTTCAACCATCATCTAGAAGCAAAATAACCTTTTTCTAACCTTTACATGAATATTCTCGAACAAGACATGTTAGAAAAACAAATAAACACCTGATGAGTGCGAGGAATGTGGATAAATTCTTGTGAAAAACTTCGGTCGCACCCACAACACAGGATCCATGTGATTATAACTCCTTAGTCGCTCCCATATGCCTTCATGCCAGCGAATGAAGATTTCAACCACTCCCATAATATTTTATGCAAGTGATTGTGGTAGAGGATTCTCAAAATCATCTTTCCTCTTCTCAAATCCTGCTCAAACTTGCTCTACTGGTTGATCATCATTAGTAAGTCCTCAGGAAGCCATTGTAACCTCTGCAACACTTCATCAATCCATTGTAACAACTCCATCATCATCACATGTCAAACTAGGTTGACTTGAATGCATACACCGAGTATCATAAGCATGACTTGATAGTCTCCAGTACTATCAACTAGGTGTAGTAGCTCCACAACCTTCCAAGGCATCAACATACAAGCCAAATACCTGCACCAATATTTGAAACCATTGAACTAAGGTCTGCAACCAATGCAAAAATTAAGTTCCTCTGCAACACATGATATCAACAACTCAGGCCATCAAGTTTACATCAATGCCAACCATCAACATTGCATCACAACATCAATGCCACATCACAACATCAATGCTAACACAACCTTGGAGGTGTGATCCTCTTTGATTAAATATATCCACTCGCCTTTAGGAACACAAAGTTTTTCTAGCTTATATAGTAACTCATTTTCGATGTTATATTCAATCATTTAGTCACCATAGTCTACATTATTATATCCCTATATTTTTTGAAACACCTCCTTTACTTCCTCATTTTATGTATATTCATTTTCTTATGCATCATGGGTGAAAGGATCCATGTGCATTAAGGTTCCCAACGTTGTAATTTTTGAAGTGGGTAGCCTTGAAAGCATGTCTTCCAACTTGTTTGTGTTTTCCTTCTTATACTTGATAACTAAATGAATTTTTCGTATAAACCCAATACATTTGTATTGTTTGGTATGTTGTTGCTTAGTTTATGCCTACAAGTACTATAAAAACTAGTGATTTATGTGGATTATTGTCAACTTTCCCACCATATAGTATTTCCGCTTTTTCACAACTCAGTATCAGGGCATAGAGATCCTTTTCATAGGTAGGGTAATTAAGAACCACTCCATGAAATATTTTGGAATGGTAGAATAAGACCTTCCTCCTTGCATCAATATTTCTCCCATGACATACCCACTAGCATTAGCCTCCACTCCAAAGGGTTGTTAAAAGTTTGGTAACACAAGAACTAGTGCTTGGATGGATTTTTCTCTTAAACTCATCAAAATAATTTTTCTAACTTTTCCATTAGGGGAATTTTTGGCTCTTAATATGCCTCCTAAGGATAATAATAAAATAAGAGTTACAAATTTTTAATGGAAAAGCAAGAAAACTACTTTGTTTTATTGTATTTTCAACTAATATCCTTATAGGTTTACTCAAATGTCAAGTGTAGGCACCCATTAAATGTGAAATATAATTATGCATCCAATGGGTTCCTAGACTTGAAATTTGATTAAATATATAAGTCGATAACCCCAAAATACAATTAATAAAGGTAGTTTTCATATTTTCCCTCCAAAACTATTTACCCTGGGGGAGGATATGATCATCTTGAATCTTATTAGTTCTTTTAAATTTGATTTTTTTAGTAATATTTTGTTTTGAGGCCCATTTTTTACCTCATAATTCCTCTAATTCCCCACTGGAAGCTCTTACCATTCATCTCTATGTTGTGGAGTGGTGTAGCTACTGCAAAAAATAAAGCTATAAATTTTCTCAAGTACTGTACTTCCCCAACAAAAATCATAACCTTAGAGACATTTGTAGGTACCAACCACTTCATTATGGACTCCATCTTCATAGGATCCATCTTAATCTCCCCTCCACTAATCAAATCGAATAAATACACCAAATAATACTATGTAAAATCACATTTCTTGAGATTTTCTAGTAGTTGGTGCTTATTTAAATTATTTAGGACCTGCATCAAGTGTGAGATGTGCTCCTTCCAAGTAGCACTTTAAACCAGTACATCATCCAAATAAATAATAATAAATGAATATATATAAGGTTACAATACACTATTCATTAGTCTCATGAATGTAGATAGTGCATTACATAGACTAAATGGCATGACTAATTACTCATACAAAACTTGTCTGGTTTTGAAGGTGGTGTTCCAATTTCCTTCTTCTTTGACTCGAATGCAGTGATACTTTGATTTTAAATCTAGCTTAGTGAATTATTTTTCTTTCTACAACTATTCTAACAAATCATCGATCCAAGGTAAGGGATAAATTTTCTTTGGTGAAATATTTTTTAACATTTTCTAATCAATACACATTAGCCATGTCCCATCCTTCTTTGTCATAATTATGATGGTTGACCCATAAGGTGAGGTGCTTGGTAGAATCACACAATGCTCTAGTGGTTTTTTAAAATGCTTCTTCACTTCTCTTGCTTCCATAAAAAACTATTTGTATGGCCTAATACTTGCCATGAAATAGTTTCACAATCATTGGATATTGTGCTCCACTTTCATCTTGTCAGGTGGTAGCCCTTTAGCCTCCTATAACACTCCCTTGTATGCATGTGGAAATCCTTCCACTTATTGTATATGTTCTTTATTACACCCATCCATGGATTAATTTTCCCTTGTTGAATCCTCATCATAATTTTTTTCTCTTAAGAAAATTAACTGGAATTAATCAGCTTCTTGGCTCACTCGACACTTACCAGTGATATCTTTGGCTTGTCTTTGTGCATGTTCTATTCACTCTTTCTACCATGCCATTTTGTTGTGGGGTTCCATCTACAGAAAATTGTCTTTTTATGTCATGTTGTTCACAAAAATCGAAGAATTCATCTGATATATATTCCCCCCCTCTGTTAGATCTAAGACATTTTATTTTTAGATCTAATTCATTTTCAACTAGGGCTTTGAAGATCTGAAATTTTTCAAGAGCTTCATCTTTGTGTTTTATTAACCCAATCCAACACATTCTAGAGAATTCATCAATAAATAGAATATAGTATTGTTCTCCACGGGGTGACTTTTTCCTCATAGGTCCACATACATCGGTATGTATGAGTTCAAGAGGCTTACTTTCTGATCCTTTTTTGGCATTGAATTATACTTTGGTCTTCTTATAGAATTGGAAATATTTTCATATGGTACTTTTAGGCAGAGTGATGTTGAGAAGATCACGAACAGCTTTGAGTCTACTAGATTTGTTGATTTGAGAGAAGCTCAAATGCCCCAATCTTCTGTGCCATAATCAATTTTCTAAGGATTTACCCAAGTAACATTGTTCTTTGAAACCTTTCAATACATACAGATTTCTTGGTGTTCTAGTTCCTTTTAGTACTGTTTTTCCTGTGTCAAGTTCACGTACCACACATTCTTTTGAACTAAAGACAACTTCATTTCCTTGATCACACATTTGACTCACACTTAACAAGTTATGTTTTAATCCATCCACATACATAAAATTGTTAGCTTTTACCTTTTCTTTTATAAAAACATAACCTTTTCCTTTACTGATAGTAGGAGTATCATTTCCAAAGGTAACATTCTTTTCTCTTTCTAGAGCATTGTATGCAAGGAGTTTATTTCTATTACCTGTCATGTGTTTTGAGCATCCGCTATCAATGTACCATTGATTTTCTTCCCCTTCTGCAAATAAGGTTATGCCACAGTTCTCAACCTATGAGCCCTTCTTTCTCCATACCTTAGAACTTGAAGATATATTCTCTTTTGGCTAGAGTTTTCTCCTGCATTCAGATTCTCCATGACCAAATTTATTGCAATAAGCACATTCAATTTCATCTTGAAGAGGAGAAAAGTTGTTATAAGTATTCTTCTTTATTCCAGTCTCATTTCTTTGCTTTCTTGCTTCTCTGATCATGATGGTTTTGTATGCAACACATTGAACAGCTTTATGACCAAAATTATGACATGAAAAACATTGCCCGTTAAAGAAGAAATTTTTGCGATGTCTATTTGTGTTTACCTACAAATTGGTATTTCTCTGATTGATATTTCTTCTATTTTTCTTTGTATTGAAGTGGTCATGCTTTACCTATGAAGTTTCTTTGTTCTTTTGCTGAGAGACAGAATGTTGTAGGCTGGCTTTAGTTGCATTTAGATAGCTTGGTGTTGAAGACTAAGAGGATTCTCCGATATATCCAAGACCTCTCTTTACAAAAGGAGAGCATTGAACCTTGATAATTTCATCTAAGGTTTCAGTTCCTTTAGCGAATCTAAGATTTAAAGTTTTCTCTTTCTTAATTTCCTTTCTTAGACTTACTATTTCACATTCTAATCTCTCATTGTGCTTCTCCTTTTCTATAAGTTGATTCTTTAGAGTATCTATGGAAATTTTTTTTTCTTCCAAACAAATTTTGAGCTGATTAATTTCTTCGAGAAAATAATTTTCTTATAGTGCATCCATAAAGGTATCTTTAGCCTCACTAGAATCCTTTTCAAAAGCCATGGTTAGTCTAACATCTTGATCAGATTCTCCTTCTTCACTATTTGACAACCCATCACTATCTTTATGAGTATAATAAATTTTTCTATTGATAAACCAATTCTTATTTACTTTTGCCACTTCCTTTCCTTTTTCATGTTTTTCTTTATGAGGACACTTAGCAACATAATGACCAACTCTTCCACAAGAAAAACATTTAAAAGGAAGCTTACCTTTGAATCTTCCAGTGCCAAGTTGTAGCTTCTTTACAAAATTTATCTCATCTTCTTCTGAAACATACCCTGATCCTTCTTGTTCTTCTACTTCCTTTCCTTTTGCAGCAGCTCTAACGACAGCTTATTTGACTTCAGATGGACCTCCTTTTCTCATTCCACAAGCAGTCAAAATACCATGAAGTTGAACAATAGTAAGAGTTTGTAGATCCTGCTTCTCTTCAATAGCAGACACTTTTGATTCAAATTTGGGAGTTAGAGATCTTAAAAAAATTTCTACCAGAGTAGTGTCAGTTGTGGTTTCACCTAGATTTCTCATACGATTTACAATATCATCTAGACGTAAAAAGAAACTGGCAATGCTTTCCTCATTATGCATCTTGAGATTTTCATATTGAATTCTGAGAGTTTGGAGTTTAGCACTTTTTACCTTGGTATCACCTTCATAGCTTAGAATGATTTTTTCCCATATTTCCTTTTCTGTATTCAACTGCATGACTTTGAAAAAATCTGATTCAATCAGACTTCCCAATAATTCATTGACCGCCTTTGCATTAGTTTCATATTTCTTTCTTTCCGCTGCATCTGTTAGAACTGACGCTGGATATTGATAACCTCCTTCAACTATAGCCCATACATCTGCTCCAAGACACTGAAGATAGGATTTGGTCCTTGTCTTCCAAAAGATTAAATTGTTTTCATTGAAGAGAGGAGGCCTGATAGATGTTATCCCATCTTGATTTCTCATCTTAGCTGATTTTCCTTCTAGCGATTAAGCTTCTTCAGAAGGACCTGCTCTGATACCAATTGTTGGGAAAAATACTGAGGGGGGGGTGAATCAGTATTTAGAGCTTACTGAAAATATTTTAACTTTTTCTTTACAGAATTCCATACGTGGCTTTGATGAACCCAACTCGTGTATACACGCATATATAAAAAAAGAAACTAGTGTATACTGATATGATTTTGCAGATTAGAAAAACTTTTCAGGAACAATCTTTAACTCAGTTTAGCAGTCATTCATCTATTAGATAATCAGTAAATATGTGTAGTAACAGCAGTATAAATCATCACAAAATAGAAACACACATGAACACCAATATTTAAGGTGGAAACCCAATTCGGGAGAAAACCACCGCTGTTGTCGTCTTTGTCTTCAATATTTATTATATGGAAAACTATTTACAATATTGTATTGATGTAGACTCATATCAGTACACAGGCATCTACCTGCAGAAGGCTACAACCTTCTCTCATTTTACAGCTGCTACTGGAAGGGAGCTACAACCCCCTAATCTTGTTTACCAGCCACTAGTGGAAGGGAGCTTCAACCCCCTAATCCTAACACCAGCTTCTACTGGCAGGAAGCTTCTACTTCCATACTAAAGGCTTCAACCCTCAAAACCACTGTTGACCACATTTCATCAATTTTCATATTGGATCAAACAGCATCAACACAACTCTTCATAAACATCAACAACCATAAACTTTACCCAATACTTCAATCAGAACAGTGAGATCACTGTAACCAGAACTCAGAAATAACCCAGACTTCAAAATAAATATGCAAATACAAATTCAACCCTGAACATTCATCAACTTAAAGTGCATACGCTACTTCACTTCACTGAACCCGCATGTATACGCGCTTCCTTCACACCAACCTGCATATAGCTCTGTGAATACTGTTTTTCAGAATGTAATCAGTTTCAGATCCAGATCTGAGGCTTCAATCAGATATCTTTAGAAATGTTTAACCCTTCATCAGTTAGTCACCATCAACCATGTTTATTCTCTCATTGATCAGATTTTTACATAAACAACTTAATAGCATATACAGTATTCAAACAACCCATATCTACAAGAATACTTCATTGACAGACAGCAGAAAAATAGCAGGAATAACAGAAAAAACCTCTGCAATAAGCTTCAGAAAACCTTAACTACCATACGCACCTTTTCTGAAGAAAACCCGCGTATATACGCGCTTTTACTGAGACGAACTAGCGTATAGATCTGTAAATATAAACTTTGCATAATCAACTAGATCCATATAACTTACCCAAATTTCTTTACTTGACTTCAGCAAAATTGCGCCAGGTCATAGATCTAATCATCTCTTCAATGGATCACACAAGAGAATAGTCATTTCAGATCTAGAGATCCTGAACCATCATTGTAACCATGGGTGCATCATAGATTCAGATCTATCAAATAAAAACAGAGTTCATCTCATGCAGATATACCTCAGAGAAATTTATTCAGTCACAACCCTTACTCAAGCACACCTTGCACTATGATCTTCTTCTCCTTATATAGATTTAGCCTTTACCAATACCATGAGTCAAAACCACACAACTGCTGATGGTATTTTTGGACGAAATCAAATAGTCAATACAACACTCAATACTATGGACTAAAACCATGGTAATGCCCCTTGGTATCATAATTTTAGAGCGCAAAAGGCATACACGACTTGGATCATTCTTATCCACGTGTATACACGACTTCTTGTCATAAAAACTGCGTATATACTTATCCTGAATATATACGCGGGTTTTCTTCATAAAAGTAGCATATACATTGCATCCATACGCGAGTTGCCTTCATCAAACCTGCATATACATTATGACATATTATATTTATCCTTTCTTTGGCACTTACTGGAATTCCTTTCTCTGTCACATCTGAACTGATCTGTAGATACATCATTTTCACATCGAGTACAACATCATCAAGTAGGTTGCCATCAAGGACAACATATTGTGTCATATTGCCAACATTAATTTTTAATTTGTAATTTTTATTTTCTAATATTTAATTATGAATATGGATATATCAAATCTAATTCGAGAATTTTCAAATCTAATTTAATTATTTAAATTTAAATTTTTAATTAAATTGGAAATCTATATTTTATTTTTAGAGTTAGAAGGGTTATAAATAGTTAATGTTAGATATTTAATTATGATTAGTTTTGTATTATTTTGCAATTTAATTTAGATTCTAATTTAATTTTCATTTTAATATAACTATAATAAATAAAAGTTGAATTTAAATTATATATGATTAATTTTATATTTAATTTAAATTTATATCAAATTATTATTTAAATTTTTAATACAAAGATATAATAGTCTAATTAATTTATATATAATTTAATTTTATATTTACTTTAATTCTATATTTAATTTGAAAACCAAATTTTATTTTTAGAGGTATAAGATAATTAATGTTAGATAATTAATTGTGATTAATTTTTGTTTGTTTTTCAAATTTTAATTTAATTTAATTTAAATTAATTATAATATAATAATTGTTTAGTTTAATTTATATATAATCTAATTTTATATTTAATTTAAATTTAAATTTTTTATTTTGATTTTGATTTTTTTTAAATAAAATTAATTGTAATTTTAATTGTTGTTCTTAGGTTATTATTATTCATTATACTTGGGAGATTCTGAAAGGTGGAAGAGGGGGGAAGAGGTAAAAACGGTAAGGGTATTCAAAGGTTGCAATTCTGCGAAAGAAGAGGTACCAACTCCTACTAACCTCAATCCCACTATCTCTGTTGAGATTGTTGGGATGTTTTATGATCTCCAGGGCCTCCCTCATCTTCCTTTTGTAGTAATGGTTCTCTGTAGAGATTAATTCAATGTCCTCAATGCATATGTGATGATTTGACAATGAAAAATGTTCTGTAAGAGCCGAGGTCTTACTTCTTCCATTCCCGATGTCAGTGATGTGCTCTTTGAGTCTGGTTTTGAAAGCTCGCCCAGTTTCCCCAATGTAAAACTTACCACAAGAGAAACTGATTTTGTACACCCCTTTCTGTTGTAGGTGATCTAACTCATATTTTACGGATCTCATCATATGCTTGATGGTATTCAAGGGTTTGAAACAGGTTGAAATGTCTTTCTTTCTGAAGATTTTGGAAATCTTGTCAGTGACACCCTGTATGTATGGAAGATAAGTCTTACCAATAGGGGGAATTTGAGAGGAGGACGAGTTTGGGGATAATTTATATTGGGCTTTCTTAATGGCTTTATTGATTTCCTTCAGTTTGTAGCCATTGTTCAAGAAAACATTTTTTATATACTCTACTTCTTCTTTTATGTGCTCCTTGTCAAAAGTTTGTATTGCTCTAGTGAAGAGTGTGTTGAGTACCCCCATATTTTGGGAAGGATGATGATTTGAATCCGCGTGGAGGTAGATATCAGTGTGGGCCTTCTTTTTATACTCTTTGTGACCCAATGATGCATCAATATTCCTTAGAAGAAAAATGTCAAGGAATGAAATGTTCTTATTCTCTTTAGTTTCCATTGTGAATTTTATGTCATTTGACATGTTGTTGAGATGTTTAAGAAAGTTTTCAAGTTCAATATATCCATGTGGCTAGTCCACGCTGGTGTCATCAACAAACCTTATCCAGTACTTGGGTTTGAAGGGGTGGGTTTCCAAGGCAATCTTCTCAATTTTTTCCATGTAAAGGTTGGCTACTATGGGGGACAATGGTGACCTCATAGAGACGTCTGTGGTTTGTTCAAAGTACTCACCCTGGGAGGTGAAAAATGTAGAACGCAAACAGACCTCGGCAATTCTAGCAGTATTTGGGTCAACCACCTCCTTAACAACTTGGATTGCTTCATCAAGAGGTATTTATGTGGAAATTTGCATGACATAAAAGCTAACAATCTGATCTTCAGGAGACAACCTTATATCCTTAATAAACTCCACATAGTGATTGAAATTTTTTATGTATGAATCAATATTACCTACCAATGGGGCAAGGGATTTTGCCACATATTTTACTAATTCGTATTTGGGGGACCCAATAGTGTTCACTATAGGACTTAGGGGAACATCGTTCTTATGAATCTTAGGAGCTCCATAAATTTGGGGGATGATCTAGCTGCTTGGTAAAAGTCGTTTCTTGATTCCTTCATCGAGACTTGAATGTTTGATGGATTTCTTAAGCTCTTTGATGATGTGGGTGATGGGGTTGGCTTTGACTTTCTTCTAATCATCGTTTTTTTATAAATGATCCCTCATCTCGGTGACATAATCAGATTTGTTCATCACAACTGTAGCACCTCCTTTGTCAGCTTTTAGAATGACAATGTCTTCATTGCTTCTTAGACTTTTGAGAGTTGATACTTGGCCTATGTTCAAGTTGAGAGCTGATACTTGGCCTAAAATTGTTTCCAAGCTTGTCTAATGAATGAATATGTGAAAAATCCTATCAAAGGCCTTCAACCCAATTGATCCTGATACTCAAGGACATGTTTTCTTATTTACCAAGGGTAACTAAACTCATATATGACGACACCATCATATTAACTAGATGTTTTATGAATACTAATCAATGTAATTAATATATCACAAACCATGGGTTCATGATACAATCATCGATTTCTCTCCAATAGATTTTTCCCTTCAATGTAATTTGAATTGTAACAACTCATGGGTGAAATGGATCATGCCAACATCCAAATAATTCAGTACACATATATTTCACTCTAATCCATTACAACTCAACATATAGATTACAAATTTTAACCATAAATCCATTTCCTCAAGAAATAATAAAACACTATAGTGGTGCATTTTTTAAAGCATAGTGAAAATATCATCAAATGGATGAATCATGCTCCTTCTAGGATCCAAAATTTTACCATACCAAATTCATATAATTTCAAACAATATTCTTTTTATTTTACCATATATCTCAACATTTCATTACATCCACTTGAAATTATATGTCACCCATGCAACATACGCAAATAGTTTTCCCTATCCATTAGTTATATTGTAGCATGCAATTCTTGCTTTCGTACAGTATTATTTTACTCATTCATGAGATTGATCATAGCAAATATATTTTCATGTATTCTAACAACAAATAAACAATAACAAAATTACACATAGAAATACATGTATAAAACATGCCATAATTCAATATGTATTTATATATAATATGATCTACCAAACTAACTATGAACAAGTCATTTTCCACCCAACCATAAGCGTCATTTCACATTAACCTCTCTAGAGGTGGCCACACCCAAGCTAGGATATGATACCTCAAGGGGAATTATTCAAGATAATCAATCACATGGGACTACTCTCCCTCATAGGAAAAAGACAACAAGCCACTACTATTTTTCACCAAGAATAGGGTCTAAATAATCTCTAGATTCCTCTTATATGGCTAGCATAGCACCTAAGTATTCCCTTCACACCTCCACAGTTACCTCACTAACTACCTCATCTTGTGCTTCTCATGCTCACCCCACAAGCATCAAACTATGACCCTTGCAACTCAACCAGAGTATCAAAGTTTCTTTTCTCAAATTCTATGCAAAATCTGAGCCTCTATGCCTTGCATATGTGGGAAATTTCATAAGACTAATAGTCTCTAAGTTCACCCATATATCTCAACACTCTCTTCCTTTTTATTGGAAAGCCTTTATACACTACATTCTCATATATACATGCCTATCTACTCACTCCCTATTCAGGGGGACTCTTTGCTCACTTCATTCTCCATTCTCATTATCTCTTTTAATTATATACGATCTACTCATTCCCTCTTTGCTTTTCTAGTCGAATCCTCTACATTTGGGAGTCTCTCTTCACAACCTTCCTACCTATCCTCCTTCACCTTCACAATTGTTTTCTTTTTCTCCAAGGAAACTGGTGGTATGGCATAAATTATCTAGAATTTTTCCTCTCGTCCCAACTTCGATCAATTTCTAAAGAAGCTTCTCAACTTCCACCCAAGCTCCATCGTTAAGACTAGTGATTGTTCTATCTACTTCGTTTAATGACTTTTTCAATCGGAGGGAAAAAGCATAAGTTCAAATTTGAATTTCTCAATATGGATTCAGAAATATAGTTCTCACAACTCCCTCACTAGTTCTCACCCATTTCCACTCATAGTATCATAACTTATATTAGTGCCCATATGTTCCCAATTTGTTGTGTCAGCATATTTTATTAATCAAGACAATATAATTCATATACATTGTTCCTGTATTCATCCAATTCATCTTGTCACAATAACTACATATTCATGTCATCATAGGAAATACAAATATAAAAAGATAATTAATTATGAATCAAGTTGGGGGTCAATATGGGGGTGTTACAATATTATTTTTGCTCCCAATTTGTCTCTTCCTACAACTTTGGGAGAAGCTTCCAACCGTATCCAATACCCATACCCATGTTTCCAATGTTCCCTCATTTTATAAATGTGCAATATAGGTCTTCAGGAATCTTAGAAGATGAAATCAAAAGTTATATCTCCTTTTATTCATGTTTGTCTCACTTTAATAAAATTATTCAATCCATGGAGTTACTCAAAGCGTAGTCTATCACCACTCCCACTAGAGAACTTTGAATCTTGCCATACCTACACAAAACCAAAATGTTGTGAGTCATATTTCACATCTACACCTCTTGGCCAACCATAATTTTTATATTGGGTATTTTACCATGCTCCAATTTTAGAAATAGGGCCAAAACCCACACTAGCCTAGTATAGCTTTCCCTCTAATTTTCTACACCAAACCAATGCAAATTTTGAAGGGGATTCTTGTGCTAGAAACTCCCCAATATTTCATTAGCATCCCATATATTTTGGGGCTTCCCTTAGGAAAATTTAGGCTTAATATAAAATATTAAACCGCCAAAATTCAAGAGGAGGATCAAACCATTGAACTAGAACTCACATAAATGAATTTCACTAGATTATTTTTCCATAAAGAGTACACAAATTATTAAGGCACCACACAAATCTCCAAATTCAACATGCACAAATGATTTTGAATTTAGAGATTTTTCCATATAGTATTTAAAATCGATATTTTTTGTTTTCCCATGTTTTGACTCATATGAACTCCAATTTACATCTTGTTCACATCATCAAATTTGTAATTATGATCCCTTCAAACATATATTTCTAGATTTTGTTGTTTTGATTCTTCATCCAATTTTTTTTTCCTTTAAAGCATTAAGGCATGTAATTTTTTAATTTTAATTTCGATTCACCTATTTTCATCTAATATGGCATCTATATGCTTTGGTTTTACTGGGTATGTGTGCAATAATTCACCATGGAAGCTCTTTCTCTCTATGGTATGTGTACCTTTCAAGTAACCATATTTTCCTAGCATATGGCTTAACATTTCCTCCTTGAGTATGTTTCATTTGTTATTCTTATCGTTGAAGTTTCCTATATGACCAATTTAATTCAAGAAGATGGATTATCCCATCCATATCTTGCATTCACCATTTACCTGACAATAGAATTATCCCCACATGGGTGATCTAGTTTAGTAATCGTTGTTGCATTTTAGAACCCATGATATTGCATCCTCCTTATGATTGGAACTTCATGTAGCCTACATCTTAAAGTTAAGAATATCACACATTTCCTCATCATATTGAAAACCTTACCATTAACTGTCTCACATTTTTAGTTGGCATAACATCTATTGAATTGTTACATATCATAAGCCTTTTTCTTCATTCATATTATGATGATTCTTTATTTTTATGCCTCCATTCACACACCCTTTGGGATATTACCACTTATGGCCTTCCCTTAATTTCTTTAATTTGTCATTTTCACCTCTAGTATCACATCCATTTGGTTGTTTTCTAGGGAATTTATCTCCTAGTCCTCTCATTAGTTTTCCACATAGTCCCCCCTCAAGATTCTATTTGGATATTGTGTCTACTAGAAAATTCACTAGATTCATTGATGGGACTTTGTGCCTTCATGGTTATCTTTCACATTCCCTTAGAACCCCTTTGTAAATATAAGGAGGGTATTTTTCTTATTTGACACATGTTACTTTGTTGGAAACATCCACTTGTGCCCCATCGAGTTTATTATAATAGGCTTCCCCTTATTGATTTTATCACATATATTATAATGGTTTTATGTAAAGGATTGTACCTTGGGCCCATTTTACTCATTGGTGGGTTACCATGAGACAAGCAAGAATAATCCTCATTTCTTATTAACATGGTATTTTATCATGTTCCACTTAGATTTTCCTTCTAGGAGATCCCAAAATGTTTTAAACATGACATTTTTTCCCAAATAAATGGCTCCAATTGTCATACTTTGGGTGTTGGTCCTCGAAGGTTCCTCTTATCCATAGGTTCCAACAAAATTTTCCCTATGGACACCAACATATTGATTATAGATTTTAGTCTTTTTTTTTGTAAACCATGGTCATATTTTCATCATTGATGATTTATCTTAGACCAAGTTGATAGAATACCCATTACTATCAAACTCGGTAGTATCTCACATGCTTGACTCCAACTCATTATCACACTGTTAAAATTCATACATGTTTTCAATGACTCAACCCCAATTGTAATTCATTGGATTTAACAGATAATATTTAGCACCAATTAAATCTACTAGCTTAAGCTTCCCTTTTCACATTGCACTTCATATTCTGGTTTCTCTTTTTGCTCAATATGGATTCTTTAGTTATTTTAGTGTCTATGGATTTAGATTAGTTGTAATATTCACTATGATTTTATGTTTTTCCTAACCTCTTAATTATAGTATTGTGTTTAGGACCATGATGGGCCCTTTAATTATATCTTAAAGGTTCATATACAACCCCTATCACCTTGAAAATCATGCATTTTTTACATCGAGTGTTATGCAGTTTTATAATTTGCATTTTATTCCTTTTGTTGAGTGTACGATTAAGTGATTTAATCATGCTAATTATTTATATGACCATTGGTAGCCTTAGCATATTGGTTTGGACAGCTTTTTTAATAATCAACGAGTTCCTCCAACGGCATACCATGAAGGTTGTTAAAGAATGTAACTAGGTTTGGTCTTCATAATTGTATTTGAGTCGTAATAAAAAGTATTTATCAAAAGAATGAAAAATAAAATTGTATTATTATTGCAATGACTAATTAAAGCACGAGTTTCATGCTTAGTTCATCATTTTCTAGGTCAAAGTCCCCATTGAGGTCTTCTAGGTTTTATATTGAGTCATTAGATTCATTGTCCATTTTATGACACCCTTCTTGGGATTTTGAATCATGTAAAAAGAATTATTATTGAGTAAAATATGTCAATTTTCACTTCCACACCAAGTCGGCCCTTGCCTGATGAAGTCGAACTACATTAGGGAAATTCAACCCATAGAAGAGACTATATATACAAGTGAAATTTGATCCATTTACTAAGTCACTAAACAAGTTTGATACATGAAGTAAGTGCAAAAAAGTGTGAATTTTAAAGAGAATAAAGAGAATTGCAAGCAAAGAACAAAGTCAAAGCTTTTGGGCTATCTCTCTCTCACTTGTACGAAGTTACTGGGAAATTGTTGGGGTCGAATTTATGTTGTTGGATAGGTAAAAGTTCTATTTCTTGATAGTTCGAAGTTATGTTGCTGGATAGGTTGAAGTTCTGTTTTTGGATAGGTCTAAGTTTTGTTGTTGCAGGATCGAAGTTGTTGGAAGGAAGGGTTGACTTGGTGATTGGAGGAAGTATGTGTCTAGGTCGAAGAGTCTTGGATTATCTTGTCTTGTCTTTTGAAAACTACTAAAGGAAGATGTTTGACGGGGTTTTCCTCCATATGGGGGTTTTTCCCTGGCTGAGTGCTTATATCTTGTGTCTCTTGTTCTTGTGATATTCATACACACATAATCCGGTAATTAGTTGATGAAAGATAATATAATAAAGAAGGAGAAGCCAACATAATTCACAATTAATTATCAAGAAAGAGGAATCAAAACCCTAATTCTACAAGCATTTATTTCTCAACAAAGGTAAGGGCCCTATCCCCTAGGTTGCTAGTATAAACCTAAAGGACTGCTAAAAATAAAGGTTTATTAGCAATTAATATTAGAGGTGGCTACACAACAATCCTAAGAAGACCAATTGCCATAACTGTAGGGAATTTTTTAGGGAATTTGGAGGGAAAATTAGCCCTCCTAATAAGGATACTGCTCCATCAACATTTTGTATAAAAGGACCCAGTCTAGTTGAGAAATAACTTCTTAGAGGAAAGAACAATTTTTTTATTTGTGGCTCTACAAATTTTCATTTTCATACTTATGTAAAGTCAATTTTGAAATAATGAAGTTGTTTCTTTGGAAAGCATTTAGTGTTGATTTCACTTGGGTTCCTGAGCACCTTGGGGAGGTCCCACCCATAGTAGCTCTAGAAACCCTCTTGTACTTTCTATACTTCATTTCCATGTTATTTCTTAGGATATCATAATTTATTTATTTTTTATAGTCAAGTTCATAGAATAGTGCATATTGATGTTTAATGTAAATACTTAGGGATCTAGTGTTTTTAAATTTTGATTTGTTATCATGAGTTGCATGTACTAGAAGTAACTTCTTTTATTAATTGTTAGCTTCATTTCATCCATTTGTTGCACTTCGCTCAAATTTGGGAAGTTTCTTGTAGAACTATAGGTTTTCCTATAGGATATGGAGCTACCTATAAAATAGTTCTGTTAGCTTCAATTTTTCATTATTTCTCATTATTTTATGTTATTCATCTAAAGGATACCTTGAACATTAATCTTAGACATGATCTAGAGAATGAGGGGAGGTCAAGAAGAAAATTGTCACATCTATATGGTACGTTACTCTATTGAAAATTGTTTTTTATTGTTTTATGTGTGGATTGATTCATGCAAAATATGGGTAGGGTTTATTTCCTTGCAAATGTAATGTAGTTCCTTTTTCATTACAAAATGGCATGTTCTTCATTTCTTGCAACTTTTTTTTTATGTACTTCATTTCCTGTAACTTGACATTTGAGTAATTTGTTTCCTGCAACTTTGTTTTTGCAATTTGTTTCTTGCACTTTAATTCCTACATTCTCATCACTTGCAAGAGTAATCCAAGTTAAATGAATGTTTCTCTGCATGAACACCCATGCCACTTGATCAAAAATGTCAATTTTTTTCAAAGGTTAGTGTGTTTTGAGAAGTAAGAAAAAATTGCAACTTGTATATACAGTGCATGATACCTCTTAAGTTTGTATGAACCCCACATTGACATATTAAAGTTGATGCCTCTAGGACTATAACATTGCTATTGGAATACTAAGGTGCATATACCCTTAATATAATTGTATTATGATTTGATGCCTCGTCATTATGGTCACATATTGTATTGTGACACCATTTTGTCTCATTGGCCTAGTCTATTTTTTCCATGATATGTTTGATTAGAGAAATTTTGAGGTCCAATAGTTATGAATTTTCTAAGAGAAGAAGAAAAAAAAAAAAAAAATTTAAGCGTATTTTCAACAAATCTCTTTATATAGATTTACTCAAATTTTACATGTAGGCACTCATTGGATGCATAATTAAATTCCTCATCCAAAGAGTACCCATATTGTTTTTTTTTTATAAACCAATAGTTATATTAACAAATATGTGTTTCATGTATATCCAATTTATATTACAGAAGGTCTAAAAAAGGTATGGCATTGGTAGAAACAAATTTTTCATTTATTTCCAATTTATATCAAGATAGGCCTATTAAAAGTTTGGAATGGGTACTAATTGGAGGAGGAATTTAATTATACATCTAATGAGTGCCTACACTTGAAATCTCTTAATATAAGGAGATATGTCTAAAATACAATTAAATCCTTTTTTCTTTCCCTGCAAATTTACCTTTATGCCTTACATCATCAACTTGAATCCTACTAGCTCTTTTAAAAATGATGGTAATAGAACATTTTTATTTTGAGACCCATTTTTTACCTAGAAATTTATGTAATGATTGTATTTTTTTTAGAAATGTCTTAATGAGCATGGGTATGCCCACCTCATCCCCATTAAAATATTATACACACCTCACTTTTTTTGTTTTTTTCTTTATATGTTGTTACCCTTCACCCTTCTACAGGTCATCCTTCTTTTGAGGAAACCTTGAGCCCTCCTTGATCCTTCCCTTGCTTAGGTAAATAAATTATGATGCATTACAACCATATGACTTGCTCCTAACCTCACACATTATGGGAAATACATTATTACCTTAAAATTATTCACTTAAGCCATTTTCAACATTTATACTTCAATACATCATGTTGGCATGCAAAATCATCATCCTTCACTCCATTCCACTAGCACATGACCTCAAACTTGCCAAAATCATTAAATTCAACCCCAAAAGGTGACAAAATTTGGTCAATGTAGATATTGGCCCACTAAGTGAGTGCTGACAATCTATATAAAAATTAAAAAGTCGTTTTTCCCCTAAAAGTCATCATTTTTAACTATTTTCAAAACTCCACCAATGCACCCAAGCTATTGTGATGGATGTTATTTACTTGTATACCATGTCAAACCATAATTTTTATTTTTAACTTTTGATTTATTCATATTTAACCACTACAAGGAATACCACTTTAAGAGGATTTTCCACCATGCACCTATAAATAAATCCCTTCAGGTCTCTCATCCATATTGAACCATCTAAGGTTATGTTGCTAGAATATCAATAGAACCTTGAGAACCCCTTTCTCTTGATTCCGCATTCTAGTCTTTGCTTCTTGTAAGTAAGGTTGGTGGGGGAATAAATTGAGGAAGCAAAGGACCCATCCCAACAAGGGGCTTTAGAGCCTAGTTTACTTCTTCAAGCTTCTTCATCAAGTGTTGTTTACTATGCCATTCTATTGGGTTAATGAAAAGTTTAACATTATTTATTTAAGTGTTCATGTTAAATAAGATTAATTTATGCATTTGGGTTTCACTTGTTGCATGCATTAGGGTTTGATGTATGTGAATTTACTTAGGGTTTCACTTCTAGTTGTATTAACCATGTGTCTCTTGTTTGATCCGCAACCATCAAGTTAAAGGGTTTCTTGTCACCCTAGTGAAAAATACTCACCAATATGAGAAAGCAAACGACCCATCCCAAGGAGGGGATTTGAAGAACATTTTCCTTATTCAAGCTACTTCATCATGTGTTATTTACTTTTTTTTGATGTTGTGTTAATAAAAATGTTCACATTCTTTATTTACTTGTTCATGTTAAGTAAGGTTTTTTATGCATTTCGATTTCACATCTTGTATGGATTAGGGTTTGATGTATGTGAATGTACTTAGGGAACTTCTAGTTGCATTAACAAGATTTAATTGCTTGATCCACAAACATCAAGTTAGGGGTTTCTGCCCCTTGGGACAAAGACCCACAAATTCGGTTGAGGAAAAGTCCTTGAATTTGATGGTTGTGAATCAAGAAATACGCATGTGATTAATGCACCTAGAAATTAAATCCGAAGCACATTCACATATATTCAACCCTAATCCATGTAAGAAGTGAAATATAAATGCATACAAGAAATCTTGATTAACATAAACAATGAAATAAAGAATGTGAGCTTTTTCATTAACCCAATAGAATGGAAAAGTAAACAGCGTCTAATAAAGAGGCTTGATGAAGACAAATGGGCCCCAAAGTCCCTCCTTGGGACAGGTAATTTGCTTCCTTGGTTGCTCCAACTTCAATCCTAGTTAACAGAGGCAAAGAGACTAGGGTGTGGAATCAAGAAAAAAGAGTTCTAAAGATTCTAATGGTATTTCAATAGCATAACTTTACTTATATGGATTGATTAGATGAGTGACCTCGAGGGATTTATTTGTACTTGTATGGTGTAAAACTCTCTTGACACAGTCTTCCTTATAGTGGTGTAAGATGACTAGATCAAAAGTTAAAAATAACAACTAAGGTTTAGGATGGTCCATATGTAACTAACATTCCATTAAAACTACTTAGGTGCATTTTTTGGGCCAAAAAATAGTTAACCAACTTTGGTTAACATTTGGTGTTGACTTGGTTTATTTTGGCAAGTTTGAAGTCATATGATAAGAGGGATGTATCGAAGTATGTGGGTTATGAATGCCAAGGTGTTGTATTCAAGTGTAATTACTAAAAATGTTGCAAGTGAGTAGCTTTAGGGTGATAACAATGTCAACAAAAAGGTCCTCAAACTTGTGATCAAACACTAAGGTGTTTTGGATTACCTAAGAACCATGAAAAATTATAGCAATATTGTGAATGTCATCTAGAAGAAGAAAAAAAAATTATGGATGCTTTGATAATGAAAACAATACATCACTCATATCTCTACCTAAGTCTAAATCATGACCTTCAAAGATATGTGGTGGATAAAATTCCCATGCATTGTTTTCATTTTATATGTTTGAAAAATAGTTTCATATCTCAATAATAAAACTTAAAAATAAAGATTCCTTGTGAGGATTACCATTTTCTTATAAAACTTTAGAATGAACCCGTGATGCTTCTTTAGGGTGACCATAATTTTCCTTATCCCTAATTTATTTGGGCTAGGTCTTAGTAATATTTATTTTCTCCTCGTGGGACGATCGAGTGGTTGGCACAATGGGATGTTACCCCCTACACCTAGTTTCAAATCACACGAGGGGACATCTTTGGCATGTTGTGATAACGCTCAAGAAGTAGGCTACCCCACCCTCATGAATTCTTAGCTCTTACCAAGTCATAAAATCTTGGTATATCTATCTTATGGGTTGTTGGATATACTCTTGGCGTTATAGTGGTAGCCACGAGGTTTGATCTTGGGCCTCGCCCAATTACTCCAACGAGTTATATATATATATATATATATATATGGGTTGTTGGATATACTCTTGGTGTTATAGTGGTAGCCACGAGGTTTGATCTTGGGCCTTGCCCAATTACTCCAACGAGTTATTGACTCACGATATATATATATATATATATATATATATATATAGAGAGAGAGAGAGAGAGAGAGAGATTTCAACTATATTTGGCTTAAATTCTTTATGCATGAAATGTAAAAGTTTGTGCTTTGATTATTAGTATTATTATATTTTAACAATAATTGGGAAAATTTATATTATAATAACACTACAACAAATGTTACAATAGGTGTTACAACACTGAAATGTTTCTAAATTTCAAAAAAAATATAACATTATTAGTATCCAATCCTACTAAAAGTCTATAACACAAGATATAATAGATGCCTAAAATTTGAATAGTTATGTAATACATAAGAACTAACAAAGTGCTAATAGTGGGAAACATCTCCCAAATCTATGCTTGTATTTTTTTCCTAATCAACTAGTGTCATCTCCTCATCAAATCAGTGATTCATTGTTTTTCCTCCTTCATATTCACCTACAAATGAGCACACTACCATTTTATGAGATGACACAATTAATTGATCACCTTGACATATATTCAAGGTGAGGAATATGCTTCAACCACCACTATCTACATTTCAGCCACCTAAGCAGAAATATGGATTTCTAGGTCATGCAATTTGGAAACTATATTGAATACCTATCACAATGCACATGCTCTTTGTGACATTGATGAGCACTTCAAATCTGGTGCAACATGCAAATAACTAAAACACACCATATACTTTATTAAAATTAAATCATTCTCAAACTTGGCTTTTCAAATAAATTACATGGTTATTTATTCTTGAGGAAGAAAACTCTTGAATTCCTTCAAGAGAAACTTCCTCCTAGAAATTTGGAGGAAGTTGAGAATTTTCCTCTCAGCTTTAGAAACCTATCCTAACTTCCTAATATCCTATTAAATTCTATAATGACTCGTAAATTCTAGAAAAATCTAGATTCCCCAAATTAAAATATGTGATGTTCATGCATCATACTACCGGGGAAGAAAAAGATACAATCATATGGTTTGCTTCTGAAGTTCTTTAATACTAGTACCATATTTTGAAATCTTTGTTGTTTTCATCCAAGTAGCATCTTCAACTGGTTGATTCTTCCATTTGACCAAGTATTGAGGATACTCTTTCCTTTTAGCCACTCTTTGATCGATGATTGATTCAATCTTCTTTATTGGTGTTGAAGGTAGTTGTTTCTCCCATTGAATTTTGTCACTAACAGATGCATATGTAGGATCATTCACTGGTTCCTTAAAGGGGTATATATATGAAACATTAAAGATTGGTGAAATGCCAAAACCTTTGGGTAGTTCTATTTCTTAAGCATTTGAGGAAAAATTCCCCAAATTTTTTCATAGTCCAATATTTTACAATTTTAAATTATTATATTCCCCTTTAGGAAATATTTCTTTCCGAAGATGTACCATAACAAAGTCTCCAACATTAAACTCTAACTGCCTTCTTTTGGAGTCTTCTCTTCGTTTATACTTATTTCTGCTTTCTTGTAGTTGTTGCTTAACTTTGTCCAATATTTCCTACATACTCGCTGCAAAATTTTCACCATATACACTTCTAAATTGTTGTTTTCCCACGTTCCTCAACCCATAAATTCCTCTTGGATGCATCCCATAAACAATTTGATATGGACTCAACCCGGTGCTTTTTTTGGGTGAATCGTTATATGCAAATTATGCCTGAGCAAGTACCTGATCCCATTATTTGGGATGTTCACTTACCAAACTCCTCAATATATTTCCAAGGCTTCTATTTACCACTTACGTCTAACCATTGGTCTGGGGATGATATGTTGAGTTGGAACAGAGATTGGTTCCCAACTTTTTCCATAGAGCTCTCCAAAAATGACCCACAAAGTTGGTGTCTTTGTCAGAAACAATACTTGTAGTTAATCCATGCAATCTAACTATTTCTTTGAAGAACAAATTTTCTATGTTAGTTGCATCATTTGTCTTTTTACAAGCTATAAAGTGTGCCATTTTTGAAAATATGTCAACAACCACAAATATTGAGTCCCTTCCCTTTTGTGTTTTGGGAAATCCTAGTACAAAATCCATGCTTATAGAGTCCCATGGTCGATCTAGTATTGGTAGGGGTTGATATAGTCCAATGTTCTGACTTCTTCCTTTTGCATATTGACATATCTTTCATCTTTCAACAAATCTTCTTACATATGTTTTCATGTGAGGCCAATAATAAAAGGCTTGTAACTGTGCTAGAGTTTTATCTTTCCCAAAATGACTTGCTAAACCACCACTATGTTTTACTTTCAACAAATTTTCCCTCATTGAACATCTTGGAATGCATAATAGTCTTCCTTTGAAGAAAATTCCCTCCTATATCATGTATTCTAAACATGGAGTTCTATCTCTACTTACAGGATTTTCAAAAGTTTCATAAGTTTCTTTAAAATCTAGATCATCTTTATACATATCTTTCAACTCATCAAATCCTAAGACATTTACTTGGAATTATTGCAAAATTAAATTGATTATGCTTAATGCATCTTCCACTTTGTTTGATTGTCCACTTTTATGCTTGATGACAAATGTGAAATTTTGTAAGAATTCAATCCATTTAACATGTCTTTGACTCAATTTTGTTTTATTTTTTATACACTATAAAGCATGATTATCTGTGTAGAGGATGAACTATTTTGGCATAAGATAATGTCTCCATTTATTTAGAGTTTGTATGATAGCAGAAAATTCTTTATCATAAGAAAAGCATTGTTGCTTGGCCTCACTAAGTTTTTCACTGTTGTAGGCAACTGGTTTTCCTTCTTGACTTAAGATAGCTCCTATTGTAGTTCCATTGGCATCAATTTCAACCTAAAACAACTAATTGAAATCTGGCAATGCTAAAATAGGATGTTTTGTGATATTTTCTTTAATAATTGGAAACTTTTATTAACTACTTCTCTCCAATGGAATGGTTGATTTTTCTCTTTAATAGTTTCTAAAATTGGAGCACATATGCCACTGAAATTTTTGATAAATTTCCTGTAAAAACTTTCCAATCCATGAAATATTATTACCTTTGAAATGCTTCCTGGAGTTGGCCAATTGATTATGGCCTTCACTTTCTCCTAATCCATCTTTAAGCCTTCTCTTGAAATTACAAAACCCGAGTACAATAGTTTTGTCTTCATGAAACTACATTTATTTAGATTGATTAGCAATTTATATTTTTGTAGTTTTTTCAAAACCATCTTAAGATGTCATAAGTGCTCTTCTTTTTATTGATTGTAAATTAAGATATCATCAAGATAAACTATAACAATTTTTCCAATGAATTCTTTTAAGACTTCATTCATTAGTCTCATAAAGGTGTTGGGAGCATTGGTAAGTTTGAAGGGAATTACCAACCATTCATATAAACCATTATTATTTTTAAATTTTGTTTTCCGTTCATCGCCTTCTCTGATTCTGATATGATGATATCCACTTTTTAAATCTATTTTAGAAAAATATGCAGCACCACTTAGACAATCTATAAAATCATCAATACAGGGTAATAGAGACTTGTACCTGATTGTGATTTTGTTCATTGCTCGAGAATCTATGCACATTCTCCATCTGCCATCCTTCATTGGAGTTAATAATGTGAGAACAACATATAGACATAAACTTTCTCGAATTAGGCCTTTATCCAGCATATCCTGCACTTGATTTTTAATCTCTTTATTCTCCTTTGGATTAATTCTGTAATTTGCTTTGTTTTGAAGGCTAGCACCTGGAATAAGATCAATATGATGGTTCATACTTCTAATGGGAGATAACTCATTAGGTAATTCATCCACTACAACATCAATAAATTCATTTAACATATTTTTTATTTCTTCTGGAAGATCATTCAAATTTGTGTTGGTGAGGATTACTTTTGGCTTGCCAATCAAGGCAAAATATATCTCCTCATGCTTGATTTTTTGAAGAAATTCTTTCCCACTAAGTAAAATTACCTTGGATTGTTCTTCTTCTGGTGTTTTTTCATTCTTCAAAGGCAAATGGACATGTTTTTCTCCATCCTTTTCAAAAGTGTAGGTGTTTTTCCTTCCATCATGTATTTATTTCTTGTCATATTGCATTATCTTCCAAGCAAGATATGACATACGTCCATAGGAATAACATCACAAATAACTTGATCCTTATAGCATCATGTATGAAACTCCACTTCACATTGTTCATTAACCGTTATCCGATGTCCCATTTGCATCCATCAAACTTTATAGGGAGTGGGATGTTTAGTTTTCTTTAAATTCAACTTTTCTACCATTTACGTGGATACAAAATTATGCATACTCCCACTATCAATAATGATTTTACAACATTTTCCTCCTAATTTACAAACAGTTTTGAACAATGTTTTTCTTTGTGTGGGTTCTTTTACTTCTTCAACAGTGTTTAATAAAGTTATTTTCATCATCAAAGATTCACCAGTTTCAGGTGCATTTTCATGTGTAGAGAATTGTACACTTTTTGTATCAGTTTTTGCTATATGTGTGCTTCCTTGATTAGAAAATATTTTTGGAAATTCATTAGATTTATGGCCAATTTTTTTACAGGTATAACATCTTACCACAAAATATCAGCGTCTACCTTTTTGATATGGTCTTCATCCTCTGAAATCTCCTCTTGATTATTGCCTTCTTCTCTTTAAATGAGAAATCTTCCACTTGAATATCCTATGCTTGATTTTCCTTGATTTGATGATTCTCTACTTCTTATCGTGCTTCGTCCTCTTCCTCTTTGACTCTGCTTTCTTGCCATTTTTTCTTCAATCTTAAGGGCTATCTAGTAAGCTTCTTCAACAGTTTTTAGAGACAAAAAATTCAATTCATCTTGTATTTCAAATCTCACACCATTAATATATCTAGCGAGTATTTCTTCATCTGCTTCCATATGACCATATCTTATACTTAATTTATAAAACTCCATTGTATATTCTTTTACAGACATAAATTTCTACTTGAGATTTTGCATATGGCAAAAAAATATTCCACTGATAATCTCGAGGAAGAAATTTACCTTTGAGCTTGGCCACCATTCGATCCCAACTAGTGATCTTACCTTTGTTTCTATTTCTCTGTTCAGCTTGCACGTTATCCCAGCATAGTGCAGCATGTCCCTTTAATATGGTCACTGCGAACTTAACTTTCTTCTCATCATCTACATTTTCATAATCGAAATATTTATCCATGGCGTCGATCCAGTCGATCAATTCTTCAGGATTTAAATTTACTTCATACATAGGCACGTCCAATTTTGGTTTGGTACTTATTCCCGTAATCATCTTGGCCATTTTCTCTTCTAGAGTTTCTTTAGCTTCAACTTCTTCTTTTGAGCTTTCTTCCGCTTCACTGATATCACCAATGTCGACATTTATTTAGCGTTTTTTCTCCAATGCATCTAATATTTTTCGAATATGCCTCACTTCATCGAGTAAGACTTGATTTGCAGCTAGTCTTCCTTGACCAATTCCAGCTCCTATGGCTCATCTAGCTCCTCTAATTCTATTGGCCATCTTAATTGAATATCCAGATAAATAACCAAAATACTTTATTTTGAAATCACTCTTTTATTATTTCAAAATACAAATATTGGAAGTGCTTTATGATCTATGGAATATGTTCTATTAATATGAAACATTAACATAGAACATGTTTTATATATTAATATGAAACATTAACATAGAACATGTTTTATACATTAATATGAAACATTTCCCGTGTTCTTCCAATATTCAAAAAAATAAAAATAAAATAATCTTAAACAATAACTCTGGAAAACTTTAAAACAATAGCGCTCTTTCAATATAGTACGAATGTTGTCAATATAGCAAGAACCTCCAGGTTAAGTGAAAGCCCAACCACACTACTACTGCGTAGTTTTTATATTCAACCAAATTAGAGATATCACCACAATGAATATTATGAACACAATTAAAAATCTGATGCACACATCCCATATAAATCGAATATGGTTTACCGTACAGATGTTATGGTTGCACTAATACATATTCAATGGTAATGCTCACAAATAGCTTTAAGGGAGCACACTTCTAGAATCCACCTGTCTGCAATCGGACTACTGCAACCTGCGTAATTTTCTGTGCACACATAGACTGTCAACAAACAGATTGCAACCAAAGGGAGATGATCCCCTCAAAGCTCTCTGACAAAAATGAAAAATTGGAGCAATGGATAATACACCACAAAGAAATTTATCATACCAATTAACATAAAAAAATTAAGTCACAATATGTAGCCTTTATCCTAACACTATCTAGTAGAACAAGCTCTGACAGAAGATAAGTGTGTACGAGTGACACATTTCACTGGAAAACTCGCCTCTCTTCACAATACAATTTGTATGGTGGATGGAATAGGGGAGAGGGGTCAGTCATTGGACACCTCAGCAATGACTGGCCCCCATGCCACGTAGGATCGATCGACAGCATGTACGACACTTGTCAACCATGTGGGAAAGTGTGTGGTGGGTACCGTCCACCGGTCAAACCGGTCACCAACCTTCTGACCCGGTCGTCTCCTGCCATTTAACAAAGGCTTCTCGAGGAAGCTTGGTTTTTTGCTTCAGGTCTGCTTGTTGTTCGTTTCTGGCTCCGACTATTGCGTAGAGGAGCATCAATGGTTGACACCTCCACCACCGCCCTTCGTGTGCTTCATCCCTCCTTATGGCGCCTCTACCCTCCTGGCTCGAGCTCTCCTGGTCCTGGTTCTACCGCGGTGGCATACAAAACTGTCATTCCCTCGGCTCTGTGGTTTTTATGCCTTAGTTTTGTGTTCGTTAACCCTTGACTCTGTGGTGGTTTAACCTCAGCACTGTGGTGGATATACCTCGGCTCTATGTTGCTATACCTCTGCTCTTTGTTGGCTATGCTCGGCTCTGTGTTGCTTACTCTCGGCTATGTCGTTGTTATAACTCGACTCTGTCATTGTTATACTCGGCTCTGTGGTGGTTTTAATCATCTATGTGGTGGTTATACTAGGCTCTGTGGTGGTCATACCTCGGCTCTGTCATCGTCATACCTTGGCTCTGTGTTGGTCATACCTCGGCTTTGTGCTAGTTTGACTCGGTTCTGTGGTGGTTATGCTCGGCTCTATGGTGGTCATACTTCAATTATGTCGTGGTCATACCTCGGCTCTGTGGTGGTCATACCTCGGCTCTATGGTGGTTTTATTTGGCTCTGTGGTGGTTTTACTCGGCTCGTCCCTGTGGTGGTTTTAACTCGGCTTTGTGGTGGTTTTACTCGGCTTTGTGGTGGTTTTACTCGGCTCTGTGGTGGGCATACCTCGGCTCTGTGGTGGTGGTGGTCATACCTCGGCTCTGTGGTGGTTTTATCTGCGTTCGGCGCTGCATGGCTTAGGTCTGTATGCTCCGAATTGTGTTTTCAGCTGCATTTTTCAGCTCTGGATGTTGTGAATTGTGCTTTCAGGTACGTTTCCCTGTTGGTTTTAGTTTTTTTTTCAAGTGTTTTTGCGTATTTTTTAACGTTTGTGCTCTATGAATGATTGGGTTTTTGCATTGTTCGCAGGTCAATGCAGAGGCCAAGGACAATGCAGTTGGATGGTAAGGCAAGGAGGACAATGCAGTTGGCAAGGAGGAAGGCCAGGAGGGAGAGGAATTCGAGGAGAGCAGTCTTAAGGTAGGACTATGTCCTACCAGTCATATGTATGTGTTTTTAAACACATTTAACCTGAAGGATATGTTCTCTGTCATCTTCTTTACTGTATTTTACTGTGTTTTTAAACACTTCGGTTTTTTGTAAATTGTCTGTCTAGTTTTTTGTGTTAATTAAAAGAATCTGAATAAATTGAGATATAGGGTTTAGGGTTTATGGTTTTCTGTAAATGTTTAAAGTAAATTGGTAATTTTCTGATTTTTTGTGTTAATTAAAAGAATCTGTGTAAATTGGGATTCTGGGTTTAGGGCTTATGGTTTTCTGTAAATGTTTAAAGTAAATTGGTAATTTCATGATTTTATGTGTTAATTAAAATAATCTGTGTCAATTGAGATTCTGGGTTTAGGGTTTATGGTTTTCTGTAAATGTTTAAAGTAAATTGTCTGGTTTTTGTGTTAATTAAAAGAATGTGTAAAATGAGATTCCGGGTTTAGGGTTTATGGTTTTCTGTAAATGTTTAAAGTAAATTGTCTGGTTTTTTCGTTAATTAAAATAATCTGTGTAAATTGAGATTCCAAGTGTAGGGTTTATAGTTTTTTGTAAATGTTTAAAGTAAATTGTTTGGTTTTCCTGTAAATGTATAAATATTTTTATCCACCACAGAGCTGAGAGCCGAGGTATAACAGTGTTATATTATGTACATGTTTTCTCATACTATGTTAGTAATGTTGAGGTTTAGGGTAGGGTTTCTATGTTAATTAGAAGGAATCTCTGTAAATTGAGATACAGGGTTTAGGGTTTATGTCATTTTCTCATACTGTGTTAGTAATGTTGAGGTTTAGGGGAGGGTTTTTTTTGTTAATTAGAAGGAATCTCTGTAAATTGAGATACAGGGTTTAGGGTTTTTGTCATTTTCTCATACTGTGTTAGTAATGTTGAGGTTTAGGGTAGGGTTTTTGTGTTAATTAAAAGCAATCTTTGTAAATTGAGATATAGGGTTTAGGGTTTATGGTGTTCTTTAAATTGATATTTTGATGTTTAAATATTGGTGTAAGCACCACAGAGCCGAGGCATAACCACCACAAAGCCGAGTATGTTAATAATGTTTTATATTCTATACATGTTTTCAATTAATTTCATGACATTTTCTCTTACTGTGTTGTTAACAATGTTGTCTAAATTCTCATACTGTGTTGTTAATAATGGTGGCATTTTATCATACTATCATAAATTGAGATATAGGGTTTAGGGTTTATGTCATTTTCTCATACTTTGTTAGTAATATTGAGGTTTAGGGTAGGGTTTTTGTGTTAATTAAAAGCAATTTGTGTAAATTGAGATATAGGGTTTATGGCTTTCTGTGAATTGATATTTTGATGTTTAAATATTGGTATAACAACCACAGAGCCGAGTATGTTAATAATGTTTTATATTCTGTACATGTTTTTAATTAATTTCATGACATTTTCTCATACCGTGTTGTTAATAATGTTGTCTAAATTCTCATATTGTGTTGTTAATAATGTTGAATTCAATTTCTTTGTTCACACACTCTGTTGATTGTTCAGGGTATCATTGGTTTGTAGTTATGATTTTTATAATCCACTTCTTTTTAATCAATTAAGAGGTAGGATCATTCAATCGGGGTTTTTCTCATTGCAAGACACATTTTCAGAGTGGGGCAATGGGCCAAAATCCAAGTTGGAATTTGGTGTCATGGACCTTTTTTGCTTATGAATTCAGTTTCTTTGTTCAGAGTATCCTCCTTTATTCAGTGATTTTTATTGATGAAGTTAGCAAGTAATTTTCACAACCTAAAACTTTGCACCTATCTACCTACTCCACCTTAGCAGTGGTAGAATAACTACCCTGGGGGACAGTAACAACGAAGGTGGTCATCATGCCGAGATTTATCTATTTCTTGATTCCAAACCCGCTTGCAAGAGGAAGCAAACAACTTCTATATGAAATTATAAATTGAAAAAAAACTTTACCCACTTACAAATATATAAATCATTCAATCTATGAAATTATATTGTTAACTGAGGTGTGATTATTGTTTAGTGTCATAATTTCCCCCAAACTTTTTATACAAATTCTCTGGTAATAATATTGATCATTGTATTCACTTAATCATGTTGAGTGATTTGAGGAAGAAAGCTTTATTGTTTAGTGTAAGAATATCCCCCAAACGTTTTCTACAAATTCTCTGGTAATAATATTGCTCATTTTATTCACTTAATCATGTTGAGTGAGCTGAGGAAGAAAGCTTTATTGTTTAGTGTAAGAATGTCCCCCAAACGTTTTTTACAAATTCTCTGGTAACAATATTGATCATTATATTCACTTAATCATGTTGAGTGAGTTGAGGAAGAAGCTTGCGAAAAAAGTATATAAAAGAAAATTGGATAATTGACAGGTCTCTAAAGTTCAAGAGGGTATGCTTGCGAAAAAATTATGGGTAAGGCTACAAACCTTCAAGGAAATGCCATTTATTTCCTTCTATTTTGATTCCAAGGACTTGAATCTGCCTTCTATGGAGGCAGAGCAGCATTCATATGCTGTTGTTTTTGAACTTTTGAGCCTAGCAATAGAAAAGAAATAAAAAATTTCTAAGAGGATAAGGGCAATTCTTATAAGGCATCAAGAGATATATATGTTGCTTTGAACGAGACATAGATTCTGTCTTTATTAGAGATGCATACCAAGACTCAGAGTTGATTGGGAAGGACCCACTAATAATTTTTCACGTGTATCATACAGTTTCAGCATCTATTCTTAGACTATCAAAACCCATTTTGGATATGATCAGGAACAGCTGGATAGGTCTTCATATACTTAGAAGATTGTGATAGGGTACATATCGTTGTTTATCACTTAAATCTTACCTATGCACAGTCTAAGAGAAATGTATTGATATATATCTACTTTCTCAAAAATAGGACTGCAATACATCGATGGTGACTGTGTCAACAAAGGAATCGTGGGATTGATGAAGGGCTGCCTGGGGTTGAGTAGTGCCATGCTCTCATGACCGTGGCATGTCATTATGGTAGTTGCATCACCATGCTCTCATGACCGTGGCATGTCATTATGGTAGTTGCATCACCATGCTCTCATGACCGTGGCATGTCATTATGGTAGTTGCATCAATTATTGTTGCAACTACATCCTCCCTAACGTCAATAATTGCCTCAAAGCAGGTTGTTCAACCCAATGTTCCACTTGTTATTAATGCATCCATTATTGCAGCAACAAATATTCCATCTATTATCACTACATCTACAATGACTGCATCTACCTATGCTCAGTCTAAGAGAAATGTATTGAGGTTTAGGTAGGATCATTCAATCAGGGTTGTTCTCATTGCAAGACACATTTTCAGAGTGGGGCAATGGGCCAAAATCCAAGTTGGAATTTGGTGTCATAGACCTTTTTTGCTTATGAATTCAATTTCTTTGTTCAGAGTATCCTCCTTTATTCAATGATTTTTATTGATGAAGTTAGCAAGTAATTTTCACCTCCTGCATTGAAGCCCCCACATGGCATGGAGAATGAGAACGGGGTGATAATTTGAAACTTGTAGGGGAGAGGGGTCATTCATTGGACACCTCAGCAATCACTGGCCCCCATGCCACGTAGGACCGATCGACGGCATGTACGACACTTGTCAACCATGTGGGCAAACGTGTGGCGGGTACTATCCACCGGTCAAACCGGTCACCAACCTTCTAAACCGGTGGTCTCCCGCCATTTAACGGAGGCTTCTCATTGCAAGACACATTTTCAAAGTGATTTTGATTGATGAAATTTGCAATGAATTTTCACCTCCTTTTTATTGAGTGATTTTGATTGATGAAGTTTGCAAAGGCTCTGTGATGATATAGATTTTTTGCCCACAAATCTGATTAATTAGAATTTGTTCTTAACTCTGTTTATAATTTGTTCTTAATTTTTTCATAACTCTGTTCTTAATCACTATTCATAAAGATTATGACTGGCTTCTATCGATGAATGTGGGTTGTCTTGTCACTCTAAGTAACAAAAATGATGGCACCAACCATCACTTGTTTTAATGGTGTGATTGATGATTGGTATTATGCCTTTGAAAGTGAGCAAGTTAGACACTGAGGCTAAGGCTATAACTCCAACAGATTAACAAACTTGTAGGAATTAGAAATTGTTTGATATAAAGGAACTAGAAAGTGTTTGATATATAACTTCATAAAAAATATGATATAGGTCAAGGCTATAACTTCAACAGATTAACAAACTTGTAGGAATTAGAAACTGTTTTATATGTAGGAATTAGAAAGTGTTTGATATATAACTTCATAAAAAATCTGATATAGGCTAAGGCTATAACTTCAACAGATTAACAAACTTGTAGGATTTAGAAACTGTTTGATACGTAGGAATTATAAATTGTTTGATATATAACTTCATAAAAATTATGATATAGGCTAAGGCTATAACTTCAATAGATTAACAAACTTGTAGGATTCAGACATTATTTTATACATACTAATTTGAAACGGTTTGTAGCTTCCCAAACATCCATGGATGCTATCATCAGCAAACCTATTTGATCCTTACCAAAATCACAGTGTCTTGTGGTTACAAAAATTAATTCATGGCACCCCTATGCTTGATGGATTCGATTTCCTGCATTGCCGAAAGTTGTTGAGTTGACTTCCTTACCCAAGTCCAGTGGACTGCCCAACATTGGATGATTAGGATGTGCCTAAATGTTGGCATATGGTTGACTCCAATTTTCTCCATGTAGCCATGGTGGGACTGACTAGCCCAAGTGTCCACTTGTGTTACTAACCCCAACACTGACTGCAGGTGTCATATAAACACAGTTAGGATTCAAACCTGCACTGGTAGGGGTATAAGAGGTGGGCCTAACCCCTGCCTGATAGCTGGGGACTTGGATGTTAATCAGGTCTTGGAATGATGGTGTCTAATTTGCAATGTGGTCCAGTGTGTTAGAAATCAACCTATTTGCCTCAAACTGGCTTGAATCATGGTCTTCTCTGCTTGTCACCCCTCCTCCTTTTTCCAACTCTTGCTGAACCTTTCTTGCCTCTCTCTCTTGCCTTGCCAATTGCTTTTGATGTTCCTTACCTTCCCTTGATTTTTGTCTTTCCAACCTTTCCTTTGCTTGAGCTTCTGTTGTTGCAATCCTTGCAGCCCTCTTTTTAGTGGCTAACTCATTTCTCTTTTTAGCTTCCTGAATTTCATTCTTTTTACGTTCAGACTCGAACATTAAATTCATATAATCTTCAGATGTGAGAAATTGTGAACTCCTCCCTAAAAAAAGATAATATGATGTTGAGTTCTTTGATGAGGCCTTCACTCTCTCTACTGGTAGCTTTAGGAATGCACCAAGTAATCTCTGCTTTTCTATTGCCCCATGCTCCTCTGAACCTAGCACTTGGATTTCATCTTCTAGGACAACTGATTGGTCCCCATTGTTGTCTTCTTCAGGTACTTCATGCTGAATAGGCTCCTCTTCCAGTGATCCATTGTCCGCAAAATAATGAACAAGTTTGGTGTTCAACCCTGATGGTTGTGAAGGCATGTCCATGCTTTCATCCTCATTGGTGGTAGATACATTATTTCCAGTGATATTCATCACGACCTATACCAGCCATGATGGTGCACTTACTTGGGTTGGCATGGTCAATTGCTCATTGTCAGTTGCATCAGTGGGTGTCACAGCGTCATTGATATTGTTAGTTGGTTCATGACTGAACTGTGTCTTACTGACATGCTCAGCATCATCACCACCACAGAACAACCCTTCAGAAAGGGACATTATACCTTCAGCAGCAGCGACATCTTCTTGGGCACCAACATGCTCTTCCACTTCAAATGCTTGGCTACAACTGGTATCATGCATAAGAGCATCAAAATTGAGTGGCCATATACCAGTCCTCTTAAATACAGCTTTGATATTAGAAGGTGTGAGAGCCCTTTTAAATGCTTTACTTGCAAGCTTAGCTAGCTCAAACCTCTTTACTTCCACCCCTGGATTCTTTGCCATCCATGAAGCTCGCTCGACCCTGAAATAGTTCTTGAAAGGCTCAAACACGCTCACATCAAGGAGCTTCAATCTGTGAGTGGTATAAGCTAGCAATGTTAATAGGTCAATGCCCAACTTATTGGCCTCCTCGATTGTCTGCACAGCCATGTGGCTTCCATGGCCATCTAAAATCAGCGAATGCATGTTTTCAGGCGAGACACCACCTGGTACAAAAGCAACAAAGTGGCAAAGCCAATTCAGGAACAGTTCCTTTGTCATCCATGCATGTGGATGTGCAGCCATGCATGCCCCTGGTTCACAATTCTGTATATAATTTTTTAGTTGAGTTTTACCTTTAAATAGATAAAATCCTGGTATTGATGAACCAATTGCATTGACACAGGCAAGAATTGTGATCCACTCTCTGCTCTTAGGCAATATCTTAAGCACATTTCTACTCCCTCTCTTGGCAATTACCCGCATACCATAATTTCTTCCTGCTTGTAATTCTGTTTCATCACAATTCCATATATGGTCTGAGGCATATGAGTGTTGGTCATATGCAACAGAAAGAGTGTTATAGAACTTGGAAACACTTGCAGGGCGTAGATTTAAAGCCCGGTCTCTGTCAAGGCCCTCCGATGTACGTAACATAAGGTCTGGATGCCTCTTTTTAAACCCACTCCACCATGACTTACCAGGAAAACCATCTTTAAAGGGGTTTGGCCTCCCTTTACATATTTGAGCTACAGTGGATTTAAGTGTATAAGCTCTAACCCATGTCCCAATTGGGTCTTCTCCTTACACCACTCGACCACCTCATCCTCCTCCTCTTTAGTCATAACTGTAACAGGCCCTCTATGCTTTGTATTAGTCAACCCATTTATCCAATAATGTATGTTAGAGGCAGCAATACCATGTTTTTTTGCAGATGCACGGATTGAATATCCCTTAAACTTGATTTCATCAATTGCAACGAGCATGTCTTGCTTTGTCCAGCCTCTGATGGCACTGATTTTCTTTGTTGAACTTGTGCCTTGTACTGTGGTTGAAGGTGGCTCTGTGGCTGATGGTGGGCTAGGATGATCTGCTACCACAAGGTCCTTTTCAACTACATTGTTGGGAGCATTGGGAGCATTGACATCCTCATCTGATGAACTGCTTCGCAGTTGGGCCCCCTTTCTCCCTCACCGCCTGTTCCTTATCCGATCTGCAATAGAAACTCTTGGCATGGCTACAACAACCTGCAATTTCCAACATCGTTGAAAAATTTGATAAGTATTACAGCACAACTGTATAGAGTAAACTATAATTATGTATGAATTCAAATATTACTGCTAACAAAATGAAATCTTCAGGGCTTTGTTGTGAATTAATTAAAATTGAAGTGGAACAGACCTGGTTTACCTGAACAGTTGAATTTGAATTACATTGTTATTGTGAATTAATTTTTCATTATATTGTATTTCAATTATGTATTACTTGTAATATGAGCATGAGAAAGATATGTGATACCTACATGGCTGTTAGCTACATGGACTTGTCTAAAATCAGTAAGTGTCTATTTTAACATGGACTTATCTTTGGACATGGACTGTGTGTTGGAACTATTTATGGTTGTTAGCTATATGGACTTGTCTAAAATCAGTAAATGCTTGTTTTAACATGGACTTATCTTTGGACATGGACTGTGTGTTGGAGCTATTTATGGCTGTTAGCTACATGGACTTGTCTAAAATCAGTAAGTGCATGTTTTAACATGGACTTATCTTTGGACTTGGACTATGTGTTGGAACTATTTATTGAAAGATTTTATTGAATATAAATTCAATATCCAAATATAGTTAATAAGCACAACAAAAGGAGGAGACAACTACATTTATACTATAGGAAACTAGAAATGTATTGTAGGAAACTAGATTTTAAGCTTAAAATTTGACATTGTTTTCTATTGTCTCATATGCCTCTAAAGCCTGAACGAGGCAACTACATTTATACTGTAGGCAACTAGATTTTAAGCTTAAAAATTGATACTGTATTCTATTTCCTCCTATGCCTCTAAAGCCTGAATGCTGACAACTACATTTGCTCCACACAAATTGATGTATTGTGCCAATCTGCCTCAGCTTTCAATGCCCAATTCAGAGTCATTTGTTTTTCTTAGGAAAGCCCTCTACCCGATTTGTTTCCCATTTTTATTAAAACAACGACGGCTTATACGGTGGGTTCAATGGCACGTATGCACTGTTCCTATGTAGTTCGTAGGTTGTTGTTCTTATAAAATTTTAAGGGCACTGTTCTTAGGGGACTGTGTGTTGGAACAATTTCTGGAAAGATTTTACTCATAAACATAACTCTACGTGATTTTCTTATAAACATAACTCTCATTACTTATAAACTTAACATAGTTTCTCAACTAAAATAATGATAAAGTACTCAATATCTTGAATAGAACAACGAAATACCTGTATGTCTCTAGCAATGCTCCAGCAACTGATGAAGAGAATGAATGTAACAATGTGCACACACTCAATCTAGAATGTAACACTAAGCACACTCTGTCTGGATGAAGAGAATGAATGTAACACTCTGCACACACTTTGTCTGGAATGTAACACTGAGCACACCCTATCTGTATGTCTGGAACACTGTCTAAAAACGATTGTATGTCTGCAAAATGGAAACTCACTGTCTGAAAACTCACTTTCTGAAAACGATTGTATGTCTACAAAACGAATGGAACACTGTCTGAAAAATATGAATGTATCTCAGGAGTAGCTTAAGAGTATAATGAATGCTTCAAATGCAGTTAGAGTTGATGTTTTATAGTTTTATGATCTAGAATTTAATTGGTAGGGAAGATTGGCATGGATTGCCATCTCCCAAATTTAATTGTGTGTTGTGGATTGATTTGTACATGATCCAATGGTTGATAATATTTATTGGTTCATCCTTGTGCTTTCCTGAATTTAATTCCTGAATTTAATTCTTGAATTGAAAGGGTTGTTGTGTTTAATTCTTGAAATGGAAGGTTTGGGTGAACTATTTCTTGAACTGAATGGTGTCATTTAATGTCTTCAATAGGCTGAATGGTTAAACAGACATGTACATATGGCTGACACACATTTCACCTATTTTTATGCAGGTGTTACCCAGCCCTTGTGCAGGTGTTACCCAGTCCTTGTCCAGGTGTTACTCAGCAATGGGATCTATTGCCCCAATGCAAAATCAGTGGGTGACTGTTTGATGGGATAACTGTACTTTTGGATGGAAAGCATTGTAATGTTTTGTAGTGCATTTTTCCTTATTTGGTAATTCAGAACTAGAGGTACTTGAGACAATAGGTCTTGTCAACTTGTGATGTTAGCCTTGGTGTATGACAATTGTTGGTCTAGTCAAAAACTAGGCCCATTTTGGACATATTTATATAACTTATATAGCTTATTATCAAATATTTATGTGCATATTTTAGTGAGTTTGTCATTCTTGTTTGATGGATGTGTGGGACCAGTGCTATAACTACTATTGGTCCTTGCACAACAATAGAAGCCTCTCTCCTATGTAGAATGCATTGTGTTATGAATTATGTTACAAGTGCAACTTGTTATGAGTGGTTATCCATGTGACAATTTATTACCTTGAGACGTGTCATGTCCTTGATAAGATTTAAGGGATAGGGCAATGCTACAAAGGGACAATTAATTCCCTAAGTTTTAACCTTGTTCCGTAATTTTCCCAATGCTCTACTTCCTGGTTAAATTCACGCATGACACAATATAAGGTGCAAGAAGAGAGCAGGATTGTTCCATGCCTACTCTAATCCAAGATTGATGTTAAGGGATGATCCCTCGGCTCTGAATTATCTACCATATGATTTATGATGGTTTTTGAATATCCTATTATCCTAAGAGATTAAATACCCATTTATTTACCCACTTTGAGCCATATTCGCAACGAATAAGCTTTATGCCTTCTTATTGAAAGCAATGCCAAGACCCCAAGCATAATAAATTGTCTGCCACCCTAGTGATCATTACTATTTTTTATACATAACGTCAACGTTGATCATGTCACTTTCACTGAAATTTAAAATAATAACAAGTTTTTGCAATCCTTTTAGATGACCATCAAAGTCCAAAACAACCCTAATATCATTTAATTATCAATGTTGGATTGGCCCACCATTGATGCATATACAAAATATTTAAGAAAAAAGTAAATGTAAAAGTATCATTTTACTTTACATGTACAAAGATAATCCTAGGTAGCTAGGTTTCCTTTAAACTAAATTTTGTTTTTACAAACCATTGTACAAATTCTATAATAAACCTATTCATCAACAACATGATTGGTTTTAGGGGTCTCAATAAAAAAATTAATTTAAAAGCATTTTTAAATCCAAATAAAATTATAATTTGATTTTATTAGCAAAGTTATGTATCATAAATGCAATTTATATGACAAAGTTATAAACCAACAATATGATTTGGTTGAGTGATTTGAACATAAGTATGATGGAAGTAGATTCCAATTCCAATAAATGAAATTATACTTTCAATTATTATATAAGTTTTTTTTTATAATGATGATGATGATACTTAATATCCACTCAAATTTATGTGGTTTGGTAAAATAAGGTCACACATTAATTGGAATTCTTTAACATTTATTTCTATTCTAAAAAAAAGTGAGAGAAATGTTCATAGATCATCATAATTTTGTTGACTTAAAAGGCCACGAATTTTTGTAGTGTAATAAGTATTTTGAAAATTAAATAGAATGTGAGTATAAGATGGACAATCTAAGAGAAGGTGTTTTTCATATTCAACCCTCTTTGTATTGCACAGTTGACAAACTCTTTCATCCAATGGCATTTTGGGAATTGACCAAACTTGGAATAATGCTTACTTTATAAATTGGGTAAGATTAGTTTGTTGAGTGGATTTGACAGTTGAGATATTTTCTCAACTACAATCCCTCATTTGAGAAATGGTTAGATCTCATCAATACAATAAATATGTATGTAATTGAATGATTCTTAGTGATAGAAAATATTTTTTCTATCTATGCATTTTTCAATTTCTTTCTTGGTATCGGAGTTGGTAGCTCTAGGCTAACTCCTTAAAGGAGAGCCCGGAAAGTATGAGAGGAATTTAACTTTTGCTACTGCTCGGAAACAATTCTATGGGATTAACGTTGATCGGTGACTGGGATAATTCACAGTGTGAAATTTTTTGTATAACAGCGTCCTCCATATGTTTTTTGTAGCAGGATCTCAACGTATGTCCTTTCTTTATGTGGCTTCTCAACGTCGAGATTCAATTTCAGTGATATCAATGTGATGTGTGGCATATATTTAAATTAAATTAATTTGCAAAAGCCGTCTCTTCTTCACGTATGAGTTGAAATTGGCTTTGAACGAGAAGGGCGATTCCATTGGGGCATTTTTTAAAGTAATATAAATTATTTATATTATATTTTAAAGTGTTAGTGGAGTTTGTGTTATTGTGATATTTTTTTTCCTTCCATCCACTCGGCTTTGAACAAAACAGAAGGTGTGAATAACCTCTGAATAAATTGGACCACTGAGAAGTGGAGCCAGTTTCCTGATCTAGCATATGAGCCGTGAGTCGTGGAGAAAGTGAGTTTGTTAGGTAACAAGACAATTACAGTTGTTTATATTAAATATGGAGCAAATAGTTGTTGAAAAATTCAATGGGTCAAACTTCTTTACCCGCAAGGTGAAAGTCCAAATCAATTTGATGCATAAACACTTATGAGGCTTAGTAAAAGGACAAGGACCAACACCCCAAGATCCAAAACAATCAGCGGAATGGAAAAAAAGAGAAGAGAGAGCTAAGTCTATTATAGGATTATTTTTGTCGTATTCACAACTTCACCTTATAGACTTGGGAAAGCCTCCTTCACAAATATGGGAAAACTTAAGCAAGACATTTGAGGAAAAGGCAATGAATGCAAAATTCTCTTTGAAATTGCAGTTATTCAAACTCAAAATGCATAATGGGATATCATTGTCTACGCACATAAATGATCTAAAATCACTCATAAGGCAGATGGAAAAAATTGAGGTAAAAATAGAAGAGGAAGATGTTAAGTCTATTTTGTTAAATAGCTTACCATCAAATTATGATAATGCTATTTACACCTTAAGCCAATTTTCCTCTCGATCATTAGATGAAATGATTGCAACACTCTTAGCAGAAGAGAAGATGATGAAATCAGGGAATACAGAGGACAACTCACATGATGAGATGGCACTATTCTCAAAGGGCATAGTCAATGAAAACAAGAACTGAGTAGAACGTTTTTATTGTCGAAGACATGGACACACAATGTTCAATTGCAAAAGTCATGCTAGAGATCTTTTAAATGGAAAATTAAAGGAATCGACCAACATAGCTACTATTGAATATTTGCAAGAGGCCAACCTTCAGGACTTCTCAGATTGTGACAGTGATAATGAATTTAATACAGAGACTATCATGCTTTTCTAAATAGTTATCAGTTATATTATTTACTAATGTGTGTATGTGTATGTAAAGATAAGCCAGTTGCATAATTAATTGTTGGATAAGATCTGTATTTAGACAGATTATCTATAAAACTGGAAGTGTGTATTTTGGTGCAGACTACTAGGATGGAAACTTGTCCGTAGAGATATTCAATATCTCAGCGATTCTCGAGGTAGTTAAGAAATGTCAATTCTACAAACCTTCTCAACGATGGTCAAACGTGAGTATGCTTCAAATGAAGATCAAGTGGTTGCTCGTGTGGTGGTGAAAAAGAGCAATGTCTACAAGATCCTAGAATGAACATAATTGTTGATGAAGACCATAATAGACTTGATATGATTTATGTGTAATTTGTGACTTATGTAATAATGTAAGTGTTAAGTGGGGAACTTGGAATAACACTTGCTTTAAAAATTGGATAAGATTGGTTTGTTGAGTGGATTGGAGAGTTGAGATATTTTCTCAACTACAATCCCTCATTTTAGAAATGGTTAGATCACGTTGATACAATAAATATGTGAGGTAATTGAATGATTCTTAGTTATAGAAAATATTTTTCTGTGTACACATTTTTCAATTTCTTTCTACCAATGTCCAATTTCACTATGAAGCTCATGAAACTTAGTCCTTATCTTGGCAATGCTCATTTTCTTCTTAACATTATTCAAAACAAAATGATAATTTTGGTTTTCAAGATGGGGGTTGGTCAACTTCTACTCCTTGTAATATCTTCCAAGGAATGCACAAACTTTCCCAAATTATTTGGGTGAGTGGGCTGAATAGAGTTTCAATTAAATAAACTTCTAAAATCCAACAAATAAAATTGCAGTCACATTTTAGTCAATTTTATTTATACAAGATTGTCCTTTCTAGCAATAGTCAAGTTTTTCCAATTAGTAATAATCAAGAATGATTCAAGGTTTCTTCTTTTGGATGTTAGAATTTTCACTTGCTTGTATATCTTAACTACATTAAAATTGAAATGAATAGGTTTCAGTGTATGATAGGTAGGTTTTCTTTTTTTCTTTTTTTTAACCATTTAAGTAAAGCCTGCATTGAGGACAACCCTAACTAACGCTTAATGGAAGAATGATTTGGCTACTAGTGACATGTTACTAAAATTATGCAAATTCCATCAAGCCTAGACCACAACATGGGATAGTTTAAATTCTCCCAAAAACTTCTACTCTCAATCCCTCTCATAAATTTTTATAGTTTTCAGTTTATGATATATAGCTTTTTCTTTTTTTTCTTTTTTCTTTTTCTTTTTTTATTTTTTTTAACCATTTAAGCAAAACCTGCACAGAGGACAACCCTAGCACTTGGAAGAATGATTTGGCTACTAGTAATATGTTGCTAAAAATATGCAAATTCCATCAAGCCTAGACCACACCATGAGATAGTTTATTTTCTCCAAAAACTTCTACTGTCAATCCCTCCAATAAATTTTTAACCTAAAATTTAATCTGCAGATAATTATGAAATGAATAACTTCTTGATAGCTTTAAATAATTTCAAAAAACCATACAAATGAAATTATATATCATTTATTAAAATTACATATAAAACCATATACTAAAATTATATATGAAACAAGATATTCAAACTAAGTGACCAAAAAATGTAATCATTAGAATGTCGAGCACGATTCAGAAGTATGTGCTATACTTCTGAATTTTCACTTTCAAATGTGTGGGTTTTTGTATGAATAAGCACATTTCAGTTTGATATGTACCCGAAAGATATCTAAGAAAATAAAATAAAAATAAAAACTATAGCTAATAATTTATAGAGTTTTCATTTAATAGCAATCCAACTGAAAATGAACTGTCCTGAAAGATATCATCAAAATCTTAGGCACCCACTAGAAACAAACAAGTACTACTCTTGGGAAAATTGCTTTCAGATGTAACAGGGGTAATCATATTAAGGACATCTATTTGAATAAAAAGATCTAATCAGGGATAGAATTTAAATTAATGGACAACGGGATAATCAGATTAAGGACATCTATTTGAATAAATCAAATAGATCTAATCAGGGATGGAATTTAATAGGTAAATTGTCTATTGCAAAGTGATTTACTAGTTAAATATACTTAAAGGAATTCCAATTACTAGTTGAATATACTTAAAAGAATTCCAAAACTGTAAAGATCATTCGTTGAAACTGAAACTAATAGAAAAAAAAATGAAAACAATCAAATTTGACGACTGGATCTGTTTTGAAAATCCAACCCTGCATCTAATGACATGCCCAACATCTCAAAGGCTTAAAAAAAATTACAATAATAGATTAAATTTGTTTTTATTTAAAACAATTTAAATAGAGATATATATCATATGCCAGAATATGCATGGAACTCAATTTCAAAAATGGGCTACCAACAACGTAATCATTTAGATCTCAAGGACATGCTAGAAGCAAATACTACACTTTAGAAATCTGGCTTTTAGATCCCAGGTTTATCATCTAAATAAGGGCATCTATTATGGATATTGCCCAAAAAAGATATCTAGGAGGTATATATCACACGCTAGAGTATCTGTGGACATAGATCTTCCAAATGAGTTACCCAAAAAAATATGTGGAATTAGATCTTCAAAATGAGTTATTCAAAAAATGTATTCACTGAAATATTGGATTACTGAAAAAATGGCTTTCAGAATCATATAAATAAGGACGTCCAGTAATGATATATATCCAATAAATGTATCCTAGGTAAATTTAAAAGAGAAAAATAGCAGCTCAATTTCAATACAGCCCGTAATTAAGGGCAATCCAAATGAAGGCCTGCATCATATGCCAGGATATATGTGAAAGTAGATCTTCAAAATGGCTACCCAAATAAGTAATCATCCCAAGAAAGGTATTAAAAAAATTTCCAAAACGAATAATTATAGCTCAAATTCAAGGAGTAGACCTTTAAGGGTTTTGGGTGATCAAAGGAAAAGAGCAAAGACCAACTTGGTTCAGAAAGAATCCTTTGAGGACCAAGAAATCAGACAAAAAGCAATGTTTTCAAATCTTTGGATGATAAGAATAGGAAACAGGAAAATGATCAAATGAAAATTCTAAATAGGAAGGTAAGAACAAATCTACAAAGGTGCATACAGAGGAAAGAAATAGTCAAAACAGAAGTTATCATAGAACAAATCTTTGGATGATAAGAATCGGAAACAGTAAAATACTCAAGAAACTCTAAATAGGAGGATGAGAACAAATCTACAAAGGTACAAGCAGAGGGATGAAATAGTCAAAAGGAGATTATCATAGAACAAAAATTAGAATGGCTAACATGAGAAATCAAAGAAATATCCGAGCAAAGGGGAAAGTCATTAAGAACTCAAAAGTTAAGAGAGGCCTTCAGTTCGAGTAAGTTCATTCAAAAGGCCCAGGTTTAGTCTCACGTGAGAGTGAACATCTCCTTAAAAAAATCCAATAACAAAATGGATAGAATAGCAGATCACAGTCTCTGTTTTGGGTTGGTATCCCAACGGTTTCAATTTGAATATTTAGCTTTTAATCCCAAGATAGGAAAATAGTTGGTAAACTCAAATCTGTAGCACAGCTTGGGTACTTAAACAACTGCGCCACTGTCTCACATTAAAAGTCATGCGGATGCAAAGAACGATGTATATACTAACTATATTTAATAGAGTTTGTTAATGCACACACCACTGGCATTACAATGGACAAAAAGTTGATAAAGGTTTTCTTCCGTCATTTATATGCTGATTGTACATCTCTATGCAAATTTGGTCAAAAGGGACTCAACCACCCCCTGAGCAATTGGATGATAGAAGTCTCTAGCTTCCTCAAACACTCTTCTAGCAAAACTCTTCCCTTCTTCCAAGTCGCTTTGCAACAATCCTGGATAGAGCTGCCTCAGATACTTCATTCTTCCTATTTCTTTAAGACATCTTTCGATCTCCTGAAAGAGAGGTTTGTAACCAGAATATGCAACAATTGTCAAGAATGCCACTTTGACATCCCAATTCTTGCTCATGCTAAATTGAAATCGTCCATCTAGAGCTGATATCTGCATTCAAGTAATACAAGCAGTTAAGTATGCACATAACAACAATGGTTTGATTTTCTAGGGCTTTGATTCTCTTATGTCTCAAAACAGGGCAAACAGCATTAGATATTAGCACTGCAGTTTGTTTCAAATAGTTAGATATTAGCACTGCACTGCATATTGGGGCATCCAAACAAAACAAGCATTTTGGAAATAGCACTGCACTGCATACTGGGGCATCCAAACAAAACAAGCATTTTGGAAATAGCACTGCACTGCATATTGGGGCATCCAAACAAAACAAGCATTTTGGAAATAGCACTGCACTGCACTGCATATTGGGGCATCCAAACAAAACAAACATTTTAGAAATGCATATTTCCATTCCACCTTATGTACCACAACTATTTCCAATCAGGAAATGGAAACAAACAAGTACAGGAACCCTTCAGTAGGGGATAACTACAATACTTACTTTCAGCTTTAGGATAACAAGGTGGAGGCAACAAAAGGAAAAAATAAAAGACAATTTTGGTGCTCAAATTGCAAGCAAACAGAAAATATTTTATATTGTACACATCATCATTGCTTTTCCCTTCTATCTTTTTAGCATAAGTATTTTCAATTGCAAAAAAACTTGATCATAAAAGAGCAAGAATACAGAATTTGAAAAGGCTGCACACCTGTGATGGTGTAAGTTTTTTGGGTAGACTCTCCAAGTAAAGCTGCCACTCATGACCCTGCCACTTGCTCACTTCCTCATCAGAAAGAATTCGTCCGGCAATGAAATCCCGTGATGCAGACAAGATCTTGTCGTGGATGGTGGAAATGGGCTCCATGACATCTGGAGGAATTCCGGTCCCATCTACCCAAACATCCAAATCAATTTCATTCTCTATGCCGGGAAGATTCTTCTTCAGAAAGGACAGGAATGTCTCGGTATCAATCGATTGGAACTTGAAAGACCGGATATACTTCTTCAGAAACTCATCGAAGACAGGGCGCCCAACCTGCACCCAGGAATCATGAATGTACAGATATCAATTGATTGAGTTTGCACTGTTGCAACAATTAACAAAGAAAGGGAACTGTCTCTGCTTTGTGTATGATTAAGTACATTCAAAAGCATTGCCAAAAAGACAGACTTCAGGTAATGAAAATTGAACAGAAAATGGTATTGTGCCCATGCAAAATTTTGAATTTGATTTTGATTTTTAGCTGATTAGATTTATGTCACAGATGAACCCCTGCAATTCATAGATGCCCATGTTCTGTCAAGACATGGGGAATTTATGCTGGTCATTGAGGCCGCATTAGTGAGACCTTGCTTGTCCTGATGATCTCTAGAGGGTTGTGCAGATTGTCTGGACACACAATCTCCCACATGCTTGACACCCGTATCTTAGTGGACACCATGTCCGTGCGTTGGCGTTCTGTGAATAGTAGAAGCTCCCACACCAAAGTTTAAATCCCTAGACATGTCTCAGCCCTCACCGTTCCTGCGCTGTCCTATCTGTGCAAGTTGATCAAGCATATCATTTAATGTAGGTTGGGACCCAGGGAAATTTTGGTTGGGTGATAATAGAATTCATTTTCTCCAGGAATAAAAAAATGAATTACTTGAATGGTAAAACAAGGGCGTTTTACACTCCACATCAAAAACTCAGGTCCCTAAGGCATATTTCAGTTCTCATGAACTATATTGACTCTCAGACAACTTTGGCTGGAAACAGATACCCCACAAAGAATAATAGGAAGCATCAGCGTGGCTAGAGAATAGAAAGATCTTAACCATATCGATTTGAGGGCACTAGATTCCAATGAATAGACATTTATATTTCTTAGTTGCACTGGGACCTACGATGCTGTCTGAGACGAAAAACACAGGGCTTCGGACCCACTCAGCATTACCATCATGAGTTAACGGTAGGAGGATCAGAATGGAATCGAAACGAACGACATACAGATACAGAAAACAGCAACAAAGGGAAAGAAAGGGTGAGTAAGACCTGCCGCTCAATACGCCAAAGGAACTGAAAACCCTTTTCGTAAGGGACAGAAGAGTAAACAACATCAGGATCAACCCCGTCCTGGTTTGTTCTCAACTTGGTAAATTCCATATTATCCTTGAATCTCTGCATCTCATCCTTCAATTCTGAACAGCCTAAGCCAATATTCAAAGCGGCACGCTCCTCGCCCTGTACAACTTCCACAATTCTTCGCTCTGCATATGTCGTAAAACCCTGCAAGATAACACTTCCCAAATATTAAAACCCTAAACCCTCAAAACTCAGTTCTTCAACAACCTATTTTCTAGACCATATGGTAAGATATAGTTAGGTTTGTATGTAATAATACCTCATTTAGCCAAAAGTCATTATTTGTGGCATTGGTGATGAGATTTCCGGTCCAGCTGTGTGCAAGCTCATGGGCCACAACCTGCCCACCACTCAAATCCCCTGCTATGACAGTGGGGGTTAAGAAAACCAACCTAGGATTCTCCATTCCTCCATATGGGAAACTCGAGGGCAATACAAGGATATCAAATCTCTCCCATTCATATTCACCAAAGAGCTTTTCCCCCTGCTTTATCATCTCCTCTGTATTCCTGAACTCATTTTCTGCAGCTTCCAGGACATGACAAGGTTCAGAATAGATCCTAGTCCTGGGACCAACCTCCTTAGAAACAATATTCCCCACAGCAAATGCAAACAGATATGGAGGTATTGGCTGCTGCATTGAAAAATGTTCAACAATTCTTCCATGCATAACCCACTTCTCATCAGGGCATGCTCCCTTTGCTTCTCCTATGGAAGGAGCAATCCGGCCCTTATGGGCAGCAGACATTACAGAGCTCATATGTTCAGGAATGTTTAGCACAGCCGAGTACCGAATTCTCGCTCTGGGAGTGTCCTGACAGGGGAATATAGAACGAGCATGTATAGGTTGACATTGGGTGTAGACATAGGGGAATTTTTTCCCTGCGGTCTGTGCTGGATTCAACCATTGAATAGCTGAAGCAGATTGATGGGTTTTGAATGTTATGGCAAAAGAGCTTTGATTTGTAAGAGAAACTCTGAGAAGAGAGCCCTTAATGGGATCTGGATTTTCCAAAAGGAAAGATATGTGGTTAGAAGGCGAAAAGGATTTACTAGCGTCATGGTAAACTCCATGGATTTTGAGGCATCTGGTATCAAGATATAGATCTCCAGAATATGGACTTTCAAGAGTTAAAATCACAGACCCATCAATCGTTTTGCTATTAAAATCAAAATACAATGAAAGATGGACATGCTTTGTTAGAGGATGCATGGAGTCCGTGAAGGAATGGGGATCCATCGGTGCCATGTTATAATCCTATCCCCAATCAAAATATCTATATAGCACCTCTGCACTGTCCACCCAACTCTAATTAATGGTGGATGCAACACAGGGCATCAGCGTTGCCGGAATTCTTGCTGATTGTTTTTGAGGGCCGAGGGTGCTGCCTAAATAAGAAGAGTCCTGCAATCTTATGGCTGTGGATCAGGCCATGTGTACCTAATCAGAGCTGACGCAATAAATATGGATAATTTTTTTGATGGGATTGGAGTTTCGTTGTATTTCTCTTCCATCGTGATTCACGATAACCAAAAAAATAAGAATTTGTAACAAAAAGTACGTTACGATGGAATTTGTAACCAATAAAAGTGTTTTATGAAAAATAGTTGGGCGGAGCCTGCTTTTGGTATCATTCGTTGCATGCCTAAAGTAATAAATTTACATTCCTAGGGAAAAAAAATAATAAACTTTGAACGAAAACCAGAATGTCAAAGCAATATAACATATATAATATAATTATATAGGAGGGGATTCGAGTGGTACCATTAACGATAAATTTGTGGGGGAGATAGCATTAAAAAAGCCAAACTTTCCGGTGTTCTGGTACGTAGGCTTTTAATTGTATCTTAAACATGGACTTTGTTAACACGATCAAATATAAATATATTAACACGATTTCCTATCCTAACAACTTGAATATAAAAATATTAACGCTGTCAACTATTTGACCATTTAATAATTCTTAGTATTTTTAAGATTCTAAAAATTCATGTGGGTAAAATTTTTTAATATAATTGTTAGAATATAAATTCTTAACTATGATGGTTAGAATATAAATTTTTAAATATATTGTGAAATATAATGAGTATGAATATGAATTACTATTATAAAATATTGTGGTTATGAATATGAATTATTATTATTTAAATTTATTTTAATATAATATATTTATAATTTTAAATATAGATTTTCATATATATATAAATATATTAATATGATTTTATATTTTAACAACTTAAATATATTTTAGATAGATGTCTTTTGGATTAATCATATTATTAGGATTAGGTCGGATGAATCACATTAGATGGTTTGAAAGGTCGATCTAATCCTAATGATCTTATTAATTAGAAAGGCATTTATCTAAATTATGGATCACAAAAGTTTTAGATTTAACTTAAATATAAAAATATTAAAATTGTGAATCAATTCACAATTTTAATAATTTTCAGTATTTTTAAGATTTTAAGAACATGTCAATGACTTTTCCTAATTATTCTAAGAATTATTTTGAGAGTAGATATATAAGATAAGGTGTTGTTCTTTTAGTTAAGACATGTTTGTTGGGTTAATTAGCCTTGTATCTTTTATAAGGTATATAAACGATATTTATAATGGCCACTCTATTGCTAAATATTAATATAAAGTGTTTAGAGAGATTAATTTTCTTTTATTGTTAAATATCAATATTAATATTTTAAATTAGTATAGATTTATCTTAACTCAAGATTTATCAAGTGTTCAAAGGAATAAATATCTTTAGGATATTTATAATGACCACTCTATTGTCAATAAGCGTCCAAAGGAATAAATATCTTTAGGATATTTATAATGACCACTTTATTGTCAAATGTCAATACCAATGTCTTAAATTAGTATAGATTTATCTTAAGTCAAGATTTACCAAGCTTCTAGAGGGATCAAATCTCTCATGATGCAAACCTCATTTTGAGTACAAAATTTGAGAAAAGATTTACATATCTAGAGATTTGATTCCTCTAGTCAAAATGAATATATGATAGCTCTTAATAATAATATTTGTTTATATTTATATAAATTTCACATGTCTATGTCTAGAAATATTCTTATTTATATATGTGTGGGGCATTTTTATTGGAGTTGTCTTTAGTGCGACTTTTTGGAGTTTAGGGCACTTCAATTGTACAAGATTACCCAACAAATTTCTATGTTCAATAAATTCTTGCCGGATTTTAGAGAAATTAAATCTGAAAACTACAGCGGAAAAACCTTCAAAAAGTCGCACTAAAGACAACTCGATTTTTATTTGGAGTTGTCTACCGAAGTAGTGCGGACGACTGCAGTTTTTTGTTGCAATTTGGTAAACAAAAATTCAAAAAATCAGATAGTTAGAGTGTTTGAATCATTTTTTTGATGGTGGAAATGGATTCAGCAACATCAAAAACCCCTAGGGCACCCAAAATCCTGAAGTTTGACACCAGTAATTTCTGCTGGAATTTCTGGGTTATTTTGTGGGTATTTTAGACTACCCAATTTTATTTTACACACACATATATTTTCTTACTAATTAAATTTAAATATGATATTATTAAATATATTATGAAATATTATAGTTAAGAATATGAATTATTATTTTGATTTATACCAAGATCAAATCTCTCAAAATGCAAACCTCATTTTCAATACAAAATTTGAGAAAAGATTTGCATAAGGTACTTGGTAAATTTAGTTAAAATGAATCTATGCTAATTCTTAATAATATTATTTATTTGTATTTATAGAAATTTCACATATTTATGTATAGAAATTGTTGAAATTTGCAAGAAGAAACATTGAAAATGGCAACTAGAAATGGAATCCAGAAAATGGCACCCAAAAATGGTACCATATGAGGCTTCTAATTTAATTTTCCCTTAATTAAATTGAAAGAAAATTTGTAATTTCATCTCATGACAACTTGTATTAGCTAATTGAGTAAGGAAGACTTAGTTAGCTTAGGAGATTCGAGTTAGAGGTCAAAGAGGAGGCATGCAGAGGACAGTTATGTATGAATTCTAATTAGTTAACTGAAGAAATTGAGTTAAAATCAGTTTAACTAGTTCTAATTGAGTGATGAGCTAGTTAACTGATAATTCACTATAAATAGTTGTTGCATGTCAATTCTAAGGAAGGTCCAGTTGAGACTAAGGTTAAAGAGATGATAACTATCAGTTGTATAATTAGAAAATTGTGCAGGTCAGTTATAGAGTCATGTGGAGGCCAAGGAAGCATTGCGCAATCAATTGGAAGGATTTTCCTATTTAATAGGGATTTGATTCCTCAAGGAATGCGTGAGCGAGGCAGGCTGAGCAGAGACTGAGAATTGGCTAAGTAATTGGTTGATTTTCCCTAGATTAGAGTGAGACGGTTGGCAGAGTGCGTGAATTTCTCTGAGAGAGAAAGTATTGTATTGTTTCGTGATCTTGACTTTATAAAATATAGAGATAGAGGGGTTTTGAGCAGTTTCTTTCCCCATATACATCTTGTGTTGTGCGATTGATTGTCTCTTTCTCTTACTTGTTATGTGATTGTGCAATCGTGTTTTGTTTCCGCAAATTGTAGAAGGATGCAATATCTTGTTCTAGTACATTACAAGATCGAATTGAATCCCATTGGCAGATTTTATACATGGTATCAGAGCGTCATGAATCACAGTAGAAGAGAAGAACATAGTTTTGTCTTGAGCATGTTTGAATTTGCAGATTTAGTCTTCAGGGTCTAGTATCAAATAAAGATGTCTTTCAATGGCTTGAGACTCGAATATGCACTCGAGGGAAATTCAAATTATATTGCATGGAAGGAAAGGATGGAAGCAGTGCTCGAAGACAATGGAATGAAGGTTTTCATAGATATTGATGGCTTGTAGCCTGCATCAACAAATGCTTAACTTCTTGATGCATGGAAGAAGAGTGTAGAAAAGGAGAGAAGGATCTTGTTAGAGGAAGTTAGAGATCATATTTTCTCAAGTCTCTAGAGAAAGGCGACTCCATATGCTATGTGGAAAGCCTTAAAGATCTGTTTCAGAATAGTAGCGACCACGAGAAGTTGGCGCTGAAATACAAGCTTAGAAAGATCAAGCTGGAAGAGGAAAAGATGATACCAAAATACTTGACGAAGTTCACTCAATGTCGAGATGAGCTTGGAAGTATTGGTGTGGCAGTAGCCCAGGATGATTTAGTGAGCCTAGATCTTCTAGACCTTCACAAGAGCTGGCATAGTTACCAGGATTCTGTGAATGGGAGGGATAAGCTACCAAACTAGGAGTGTTTGTGGTATGACTTGGTAATAGAAGAGATAAGGCAGAGCACTAGAGACGGGACCTCCAACACAAAAAAAGAAGAATATTTCGCATTAGTCGGAAAAGGAAAGAAATCCAAGGGAAAGAATTCCCAAGGTAAAGAGGGAAAGAGATACTAGTCCAAGATCAAGTGTTTTCATTGTCATGAGCATAAGCACTATGCCTCAAATTGTCCACAGAATAAGGCAAGCAAGAAGGAGCCTGCAGTTGCAGCGCGTGAAGCGCTAGCTTCACAGTTCAAGCTTGATTTTACTCTGATTGCATGCATGGCCATCACTGTAATGGGATGCATGTGGTATCTAGACAGTGGTGCCTCATTCCATATGACGGGGAATAGAGATCTCTTTAGTGACTTGGAGGAGAAGGACCTCCAGCAAAACATAGAGTTTGGAGATGACGAGAGGTATAGCGCGATCAACATAGGTACAATTACCTTTTAGAGGGAGTATGGCTCCCCTCTTAGACTGACAGATGTTTTGTATGTTCCGGGACTAAAGAAGAATATTGTCTTCGTAGCAATATTGGAAGACCATGGTTATGATGTCATATTTAGAAAAGGAAAGGTGTTCCTTAGACACATCACCATGGGACGGGTGAAACAGATCAGTGTAAGAGTCAAGAACTTGTATGCTCTCGAGGTTGAGGATGCATGCAAAGCTTTGAGGAGAAAAGCAGAGGTTAGTGACTTGGTGGTTGAGAGGGAGCCTAAATTACATCTCAACTTGTAGCCTGAGAATTAGTCTTAGAAGGTTGTGGAGCAGCCACAATTAGAGAAGCAGAGAGGAGATCGAGTGGAGGCATCCACTCAAGCAAAGACCTACAGAAGGGGGAAATTTTGAGTCAGATGGGTAGAGGGACCATAGGTAACCACACCTCCACATAAGAAGTGGGGCGATGTGCATACATAATCCCAAGAGAATAAATTTGGGCAGGATCCATTGAGATGGCTTGTCTCCTGGATCATACCTGGCTACAGGGAGAAATACATAGTAGCAGGAAGGATTAGTAGGATTGATGCAGTCATATGTCAGAAAGACAGAAATTAGAGTGACAGATTTCAGATACTGGAGCGCAGATCAGAGTTGGCAGCAGTGCAGAGGGCATAAATGCAGAGTCAGCAGCAACACAAAGTTTCCAGTAGATAGTGCAGTAGCTAGCAGCAGTCATAGACTCTAATGACAGATGCATCATACTGATTCAGTTTCTGGAGTCTATTCAGTTTCAAGAGTTGCAGGAGAAAACAACACTAGAGAAGTGTTGCATGCAGAACATTCCAAAGGTACTGCATCGGGATAGATTCAATTCCTTTCTTGTTGAGAGGGAGTGTTGAAATTTGCAACAAGAAACATTGAAAATGGAATCCAGAAAATGACACCGAGAAATGGTACCATATGAGGCTTCTGATTTCATTTTCCCTTAATTAAATTGGAAGAAAAATTGTAATTTCATCTCATGTAAACTTGTATTAGTTAACTGAGTCATAAATACTTAGTTAGATTAGGAAATTCGAGTTAGAGGTCAAAGAGGAGGCATGTAGAGGGCTTCTTATGATTTAATGGGGTCCAATTACAGTTATGTATGAGTTGTAATTAGTTAACTCAAGAAATTGAGTTAAAATCAATTTAACTAGTTCTAACTGAGTGATGAGCTAGGGAGAGGTCGAGTGAATTAAATCTGATTTAATTCACAAGCAATGATCAATCAATTAACTTATAATTCATTATAAATATTTGTTGCATGTAAGTTATAAGGAAGGCCTAGTTGAGACTGAGGTTAAAGGGATGATAACTATCAGTTGTATAATTAGAAAATTGTACAGGTCAATTATAGAGTCATGTGGAGGCCAAGGAAGCATTGCGCAATCATTTGGAAGTATGTTCCTATTTAATAGGGATTTATTTCCTTAAGGAATGCGCGAGCAAGGCAAGTTGAGCAGAGGTTGAGAATTGGCTAAGTACTTGGATGATTTTTCCTAGATTGGAGTGAGACAGTTGGAAGAGTGCAAGAATTTCTTTGAGAGAGAAAGCATTGTATTGTTTCATGATCTTGACTTTATACAATATAGAGATAGAGGGGTTTTGAGAAGTTTATTTCCCCATATACATCTTGTGTTGTGTGATTGATTGTCCCTTTCTCTTACTTGTTATGTGAGTGTGTGATCGTGTTTTGTTTCCACAAATTGTAGAAGGATTTAATATCTTGTTTTAGTATATTACAAGATTGGATTGAATCCCATTGGTAGATTTTTTATAGAAATATTCTTATTTATATATATGTGTGTGTGTGTGTGATATAATGGGAAGGAGAAATCTCTTGGGTCTGTGATTTTCATTTTGATGGGAGGCACTTGTGTTCCTGTGGCTACCTAGCTGTAAGTGGGGGAGGTTTTTTTCACATTTCCTATTTTTTTTCAAGTTTTTGAAGGTTGCGGTCTATTATCGGGTGTTTCTATCTACGGTTTTCCCACGAGCTTACTGTTGGAGCAGGGTCTCCCAAAGGCTATGAATTTTGTCCATTTTTGTATAATTTTCTATTGTTTAGTCTAACGCAGGGGTTTTGGGGTGGGTCAAATCCCCCAACGCATTGTAAATGGGTCAAGGGTAGACCAAGAGTCAACAAACCACGGTTTGCGGGCCATTGGATGAGTAGGCTAAATCACTATAAATAGATGAACCTTTTTTTAGTCATAGGTAGGAAGGAATAGAGATCGATGTGAAGTACGAATTGTTAGATCTGTGGTAAGGTTGTTTGGGTTAGGACTCCTATTGGCTGTGTGTGGGGAGATCCTTCGTCCTGCTGTGTGCAGACCCTGCTGGCTATGTGCGCAGGTGGTAATTGGGAATGTAAGAGGATTTTGGGTAATGATATATATATGTGTGGAATTATTGTGGATATATGATGTTATCTGAATCTGTTATGTTATGGTTGATGCAAAATTGAGTTATATGTTTATGCATCTGTTAGTAGCTGCGAACTATCTGTGTTTATGGTACATGTATCTGTGATTTGTTAATTCGATGTGATTCTATTGTTCTATGATTATAGTTGATAGTGCGCATGTGGATGTGAATTTGTTAATTAGATCTGATAAGCTGTCTTCTGGCTATTTATTGAGACTCCTGCGAACAGCCTTGTGCTATATAGATATGATAGTTGCGAACTGGCTTGACTTACCTGCTCTCTCCCAGGGTGCGGAAACCTGGTTCCAACACCCTCCCTGACTACTTTTGGTGAGACTTTGGCCTGCGTAAGTATGTCACTGCCAAAAGGCCCAGTAGTATAGGGGTTTGTTGGAAAACCTTAACCTGTGAACTTGGGTCAGGACCCCTCGAGCCAACAAATGGTTCTGTTGTCGAGACCAGGAGAATTTTTAAAGAGATCGGGTAACACCAAGACCATATTAGAAACCTAAGAAGAGAAGAATTGGTGAATATTTTGAAGCAAGAGTTCACAGGGAAAGAACTCACTTCCACCGGAAGACGATATGGTCTCGCACATGAAGCTACCTACCTTCAAGGGCGTGGGTGATGAGGACATGGATCGGTTCTTGTTTGTCGCAGCATCGGTATGGACTGCACAGAATGTAGCAAGCGATGCAGTGAAATGGGCACAGTTATCCCTTTCTTTTGAGGGAAGAGCCTTGGACTGGTACATGGGATACATTGACCAACATGCGAACGTGACCATTGAGTAAATCAAGAATGCATTAAAGAAGTAGTTCAAGAAACCTAAGTCCTACTCTCAGATAGTAAACGACCTAAAGGATTTCAAGCAAGGACCTTCTGAGTCCGTATGGGAAGCAGATCAACGATTAAAGAAAGTAATCAGAGAAGGGGGGTTCCAATATGATGACAGGCAACACACGGAGTGGTTCATTGCTATGTTGTTGCCCCACCTCCATGTACCGATGGGTCATCTAGCCATTGAAACACAGGAGAAGGCCTTGGAGGTTGCCATGAAACTAGAAATTGCACCAAGAGATGATACCCAGATAGGAGTACAGCAGATACAAGGTCGGTTAGAGGCAATGCACATGGAGATTCAGGCTCTGCGAAAGGAGAGAGGGGTAGAGGCCAGTTCCGAAAGATGGTGCATACAATGTCGGGTGAATGGCCACACCAAAGATAACTGTCCACTGCTCGCAGACTACACGCAGGCCGGAGTACCCAGCCTGCTGCGCCCTAGGGAAGCTGCGAGATCGAGTAGGCCAGTGCTATGGTGCGATGACTGTTGCGTTGCTGGGCTGCACGATACCAACCATTGCCCCCGCCTTGCCACATATATCCTAGAAGTAAAACAACAATGGTGTAGGTTTTGTAGGTCTGTAGGACATGACAAACAAAACTGTCGAACGTATGACCTGATGATTGATCAGGGAAACTGTAATATTCCAAATTTTTCCTATAATAAATTGGAATATTAATTTTTTCTCAATACATCTAGGAGGAGAATAAATGGGTAAGGAGACCCATTCATAAATAAAACATCAATAAAATCCCTCACATTATGAAAGAGGAGCATCATTGGAGCTTGTTTGCACACCCCATGTGTGAAAAGGGTTAATTGCAAAGAGGGCTAGGTCATGTTGACCAAGTCAAACTACGCAATAGATGGAGGCGTGGTTTGCTTGGGAAGCCTACAAAATTGCATGAGGAGGAGGAAACCCTAATGTGTGGGGTCCTTGGCTAAGGAGCCTTCATTTGCATAAAAGGAGGCGAAAGCAACCATTTTGGGATTAGCTTTGATATTTCGAATTGCTTTGCTTTCTACAGTTGCACAACTGTGATAACTGTGTTGTTTAGCACAAGGGATTTCCTGTTTAGGATTCCCTCCCTTCTTGAGAAGCTCTTGAAGGTTTTATCTTCATCTTCTCCACATCTTGGCTCAAGGCCAAAGCTATTCCTTTCAGTGTAGTGATTCTTGTAGCAAGAGCCATTGTGTTGCTAGGGTTGCAGTGGAGGTTCCCACATCATCATTCCGGAGCTCAGATTTCAGAGGAGGAAGCTTTATGCATCCGGGAGATCAATAGGGGAGATATCAGCTCCATTTCTCATATCTTGGCAGGAGGCCAATCTCTTCCCATCACCTACAGCGCAGTCCCTCTCATTGACTACGCAGTTCTTGAGTGCAATTGCAGTGAGGGGTTGCACCGGCATTTTGGAGGGTGAAATCTTTGGTGAAAGGATCAACATTTCACTCTATATTTCCATTGGAGGAGGTATATACATTTTATGCAGCATTATTCAGCCATCTCCTTCATTTTCTCATTTTAGAGTTGCAGCTGCTCCAGCAACTCCGGCATTTCTGCAGATTTGCCATTTTGTATGTATTGTAGCCAATCAATTTAGGGATTGTTTAATATAGTTTTCAGGGGTTGAAATCCATCTCTCCCTTCTTTATTTGGGCTTCATATTTCCATATCTTCATTGTATCATTATTTTGCAACAATCCTCCTTCATAGACTGCGCAGTCATAGTTGGGCACAATATATGTAGCAGTGTATTTCATGTTCATTGTACTATGTCTTTAGTGAAGGATTTGCTTCAGCTTGAGTGATCATTTCCTCAAGATCTTGTACACATTTCTGCTACCATATTATCAATGAGGAGGCTATGAAGGTTTATTGCATTTTCTGAAGTTTATGCACTGACTGCTATTTCTATTTCATGCTTATGGATTGTTGTTCACTACATTGAGATATCTTGAGATATTCTCAATAGTATCACTTGTCCCTAGTAGTAAATATTTCATAGCTATAGACAGAGTCTGCAAAGGGCCAGGTAGCCTCTGGATCTCACCCTTCCTTAGAATGTGACATATCCAGTAAATGCCCCTGCAGCCAATCTCTGGAATAGCCTTACAATATTTCTGAAAAAGGGATATCTTAAGATATTCCCAACACTTCAGAAAATCCTTCATTTGGAACATTACAGTGGTATCAGAGCATCGAACTTGGCACAGCCTGTGAAGTTTGAATTTCAGAAGCAGAGAGCCCAAGGATGAAGAAGATGATTTTACTCTCATCTATTTTCAGATCCAGAGGAGACCTCTCCAAAGAGGTCAAGAAAATTGAAGGAGGAGAAGAGGAAGGACCATGCACTTCCTATTCTCAAAGAGAAGCAGAGCGGAGGCATGGAGGACACTTGGAATTCGAGATTCTAAGTGAGTATCTAGCTGAATACCGAGAAAACCCTAAAGTCTCCCAAGAGACTTTATCTTTTCCACAGTTTATTCAGCAAAAAGAAGAAGGAAGACCCCACAACCACGGGATGATGAGAGGTAATAGACTTCTATTGTCCACATTTGATGGATCACTCACATGTGCAGCAGAGGTTTGGGCAAAGAAGCTAGAGGCATTTTTCCTGCCACATACTATAGTAGACAAAGAGGCAGTAGAAGTTGCAGCGCTGCACTTAGAAGGTGAAGCAAAAATTTGGTGGATCAGCCATCTAGACCATGCAAGGGTTTCAACTCTTGTTGAGTTTTCTCTAAGAATGATCAGCATATTTGGCAGAAAGAGGGAGGAGCCCTCACCACCATTTTATGAGGCATGTATTAGCGTTGTTGAGACCATGGAGGAGAAGCCTTCATCTTCAACAGTTTGGGAGGCCAATATTCATGAGGGAGCAACACTTGTGTTGTGGTTCCTGTGATTTGGCAGATTTGGCAATACCAAATGACAAGACAACATCAAACCACTTTGGGATCTCAGGATCCAGTCCTCCTGGATCCAGAGAGGGATCTCTCTATAAAGCAAAGAGTAATATGTCTTTGATGTTCAATTTAAGGTGTTAGGCTAGTTATAAGGCACAAGGGTTTTTTATTTTGTTTGTTTGGTTGGGAAACATGAAAGAAGGGTTCAAAGTAAGGTAAAGGAATGAGTAGAGAAAGATCTTTGGAAATGGGGAGATAATTCAAAGAGAACACAAGTAAATTGGGCAATGGGGTCATAAAAGGGTTTACTTGCAATTCACATATCCAAGGCTTTCAAGGGGCTAGTCATCTATATCAGAGGATCTCTTAAGATGATAGTATGGGATGAAACAATAAGGAAATGAATGGGAATGACAAGGAAAACCTTCCAAGGTGACCACTTCGGAGTAATTCTAGGGATAGGGCATGCCTTAACCTCTATGATCAAACTCCTAATGAGGCTAACTCTGAAGACAACAATCTAGTAGTCTTCTTGACTACTTTCAGACATTAGAAAACATTTAAGTTAGACACTGAGTGAAGTCTAAGATCAGAGAAATACTTTTAACCTTATCTGCTTTTGACATTCAACTCAAAGGGATCTTAGAAAGGCTAACTTTTGGAAAAGGAACCTAGGGGGGACAGGGCTAACTCTAAACCTCCCAGTTTCCCAATTCTTTCAGCTAAAACCAAACAAGAACATCTAAGAAACAAACTCTAAATTCATACATTAGTAAGAATGGACAAACCAACTTCTATACTGGTTAAATTATATTGAATTTATTCTTAGATACACAGTTGGCAGAAAAAAGATAAGAAGAGCAGGAAGCATTAGGGTACTTGCAGGTAGTATATCCTAAGCTAAGATTACTGATTCTTATCAGAGAAAATGAAACATGATGTATAATAGAGGGAAAACAATAACAAAGATAGAACACATCACCACTGATTTAGATTAGGACCCAATGAACATGATTGTCATATTAGAAGAGCAAAACCAATCACATACATCCTTGTCCAATAGCTTTATATCATCCGGATATCATCTCCCAACCCTTTAACAACTACTACTCACAGAACTCTAACTTAGTAAAACAGCTTACAATCAATGTTTTTCAATAATCAATCAACCAACCAACGTTTACAATGTATTTCTCATGAGTTCTTATAGGTCAAAGAGTGATAGTAGTGGTAGATAGAACTTAAATGATTCATTAAAATAGAGGGAGAGGAGTCTATGAAGCCCATTCTGTTTTAATATCCCTACATTAACTTTCAGTAACCTTTATCTGATTTAGGGGTCTTCGACAGATTGATAATAACTCCAAGGGTATGTCTCTTGAAGTACTTTCCTGGCTGCAGTACTATGTTTATCTTCTGTAACAAGTAAGGTGGAAATTTTGTCTTTCAGGTCTTCCATACTTCATAACCAATGCACTGACGGTTCTGGGAGCTTTCTGTCAGAGTAATAACTGTAATGGGCTCGATGTGGAATAGAGAAAGCTGTGGGAATTAGTCCTTCTCTGGAAAAGAACATTCTGCTAACATTAAAACATTGATAAGGCTTGTTTGTGTGCTTTAGGCTTCATTAAGCCTTCTTGATCATTTTTATGGTCTTCATCTGTGCCTCTATCCTTTTGAACATTGGATTATAAGCATTAAGTCCTCCACATTAGGCATTAATCCTTTTAATCTCTTACTAATACACTTTACTGTTTTTTCTGACCTGTTTGTGAATATACAGGATATAGGGGTGCTGGAGGGTTTGAAATAGGGTTAATAACTTTATCTTCAATGAAAAACATGCTATTAAACCTTCTCTGGTGTCTTCCTCTGCTACCTTTGGCTCTGGAAATGTCTTTTTGTGCTTCATGTCACCATGACTGTGACTATGGAGAAAGAATGATTTCGTGACCTTGTAAACCCTACAAAACACAATAAACTCATTATAAAAATCTGTGGGAGTGGGGAGGACTGTTTCAAAGGCTCGTGGGGATGGTGGCGTAGCGAGGGAAAATGTGAGCACAGCAAAAAAATGGGTGAAAAACCATGTCAGAAGGCGAAAAACAGGTCTGATAGGAGTCTGGTGCGAGGATGAACATGGACCGTTGGATTAGAATAATCGACGGCAGAGATCTATGGATGGAGTCGTTGGGAAGGTTTGATGGATGAAAAATGGATGGAGGTGAGATTAGATCAGGGCCGTTAGATTAGAACCAATCAACAGCGGAGATCTGCGGATGGAGTCGTTTGGGAGAGTCAATGAAAAACAAACGAGGAGACTGCGACATGATGTGGCCCGCTAGATCAGAACAATCAACAACTATGATTGAACCCAAAATCACATTGTGGAGGGAAGTAAGGTGGAAAACCGGAATGTCTTTTGTGCGAGTTCTGAAGGGGTAAGTGGTTTTCCAAAAAAAAACGCGATTCCACTCAGCGCCTGACACGTGGAAATCTAAAACCGCCCATTTCACATAATTTCAGAATGTTAACCCTGGGCGCAAATTTTTTTCGAAATCGCGCGTCGACCATCGGATCTCTTGGTTTTGATCGGACGGTGCGAGTTGCGTGTGATGGGAGGTAAGATGCACGGGCGAAAGGTGGGCCATCGAGTTTATTCTCGATCGTTGGATTGCTGGAATGAACGGTCGAGATTGAAGGATGGAGCGGAAGTATTTTAAAAGAGGGAATGGGATGTTATATGGATGGCAGGATAGATCTTGGCCGCTGGGTCTATAGAATGGATTACGGAGATTGAAAGATTGGGTGGAGAGTATGGGAAAATGAAAACGATCAGAGGGATAAGGCACGATGGCCGTTGATCTGTGTAGATCAACGATCTATATTCACTCCAGACCATATCGTCGGGGAAAAGAAAAAACAAAGGGAAGGGTGCATTCGCGGAGAAAAAATAAGGGGAAGGGGGCTTAGGGATAAGTGCTTCGGGTGTAGTCCCATGAAGGGAAAAGGACCGGGGCTAGTGGGTGACTTTAAGCCCTCGGGGGATTAACCTTTCAATGGAGCGGAAAACTGTTTTAAAAGGGAAAAAAAAATGTTTTTAACGTGGAAACTTGTGTTTCTAAGCGCCCGGTTGTGGGGCTATAGTCACATGAGGTGGAAAGACTGAAGAATATAAGCCCTCGGGGGCTTAAGCCTATTATGGTGTAAATAGACTGATTTTTAGGCTATAATAGGGATTTTTAAAGCCAAATGAAGGGTTTCGATAGGTAAAAGAAGATATTTTTAAACCAAATAAAGGGCAATATAAGGTTTGAAAGGGGTTTAGGATGAGATGGAAGTGAAATGAAGGGGTTATGGAGGAACTTTGTGAAGGGAATAAGGGTGACAAATGGGGATTTTGTGGGAATGAAATGGAGCAAATGGAGGCCTTTTTTAAAGCAATCTCTTTCACAAAACAGTAGGGCTTTTCAATGGAAACAACAGTGAAGATTTCTTCAAAGGACAGAAGATATATGAAGGCTTCAAGAATGATAGATTTTCAAGGGAAATGTTTCTCTTGAAGACTTAGAAACATACTTAGCCACCTATTTTCTATGCCAAAATTTTATAGGTGGCTAATAGTGGCTTCACATGGGGATGGCATCTTCTTGAAGGTGTCAAGAATCTCAGAAATAATATTTTGGAAGTAGGCCAGATGCCTAGAACTTGACCATATTTTTCTTCTTTTTTGATCAGCTGCTACACAAGTGAAAGCATTATATTAGCAGCAATACTTCCCCAAACAACTACCTACCCATCCTACTGTCCTAACATTTTTTCTTCAAGGTGCATTTAGACTTGCAGACCTTCTTCATCATTATTTTTTGTTGAAAGGAGAAAAACTAATCTAATTCTACCTTTATTCCTCCATGAGACTGGATTAAACATTTGGACTCATAGCTTCTCTACCTAAACTACTATCTGTAGGATTAAACTGTCTGGCAGATTTTCATTCTCTATATTCTAAAACAAAAATTTAAATACAAACAAACCAGGATTAGGCTGTCTGGTTTGCTTTGGGTCCATGGCATAAAGACAAGCTGCAAATGGACTGAACTTGCAGAAGTTGAAACAAAATTGCGAAGGCTTGAAATTCTAAAAATTTAGAGCATCCTTCCTTCTTCTTGTGACTCAGGTTTTGAGCTTTTTAGAGTCACCTTTCTTCCATTTCAGCTCTAGTTTTGATCTTGTTAGAACTGTTTCTTCTTCCTTTCCTTGTTGGTTCAAGTTTTGAGCATGTTAGAACCAGCCTTTCACTTTTTCTGGCTAAGGTTTTGATCTGATTTGACCCATTCCTTTTAGAACTTCATAGGTTCAAGCTTTGAGCTTGTCTGATCCGTTCTTCTTATATATTTTTTAGTTTTCCAAACAAAACAAAGAAATGGTATTTACAATGGAAGTGAAAACTTTAATCTGAACTTCAAAAGTAATAATGCTTGAGCATCCTGCCATTGACAGGACCCCCAAACAGATCTGTACCATCCAATTCTTGCAGAAAAAATGCATTGGGACCAATGGTCGATTGAATGATGTAAGGGCCTTGCCATAAGCTGTCAAACTTGCCATGCTTACCCTTATATTTTCTTATAGAGTCCCATTTGATTACCTTGTCCCCAATTTTGAAATCACAGGCCTTTGTCCTCTTATCAAACAGTTTTTTGATGTTCTCTTGCACTTTATGAGCTCTTTTGTATACTTCTTCCCTTGTTTGCTGGAGATGTATGGTCTGATTGATCCTCCTTACCATGCTATCTTCCTCTGATTGTATTTCTTGGACCAATTTTATCATTGGTACTCCCAAACTGGTAGGGAATACTGCATCTGCTCCATAAAATAGCTGATAGGGAGACATTCCAATGGATTTCTTTGTTGTCAATCTGTCAGCCCATAAAGCATGCACTAACTGATTATGCCATGATTTTTTATTCTCTTCTAGCAGCTTCTTGATGATGGTCACCAAACTCTTATTTGATGATTCTGCTAGCCCATTACCTTGAGGATAATAAGCAGTAGAATGACCAAGTGTAATCTGATACCTGTGACAAAAATCAATCATCTTTTTGGAACCAAATGCAGTAGCATTGTCAGTGATAATTTTCCTAGGGCAGCCAAATCTAGATAGGATATGGTCTTCAAGGAATTTTATGATGACTGAGTCTGTGGCATTCCTAGAAGGGATGGCCTCTATCCATTTGGTGAAATAGTCAGTAGCTGTGAGTATCCATCTATGTTGGGTAGATGAAGCAGGATGGATTTCACCTATGAAATATAGACCCCACTGTTGAAAAGGAGCTTCAACAGTAATTGGTTGTAAAGGTAGAGGAAGGAGTTTTCTTTTGCCCTCAAAGATTTGGCACTTGTGGCAGGCAACTATCATGTTGTGGACATCTTGGAAGAGGGTGGGCCAGTAATAGTCAACTCTAAGGATCTTATTGGCAGTGGTTTTCCAGTAGAGATGGCCTCCACACTCTCCTTCATGGAACTCATGGTTGATCCTGTCTACATCAACTTCAGGCAAACATTTAAGCAATAAACCATTGGAATTTTTCCAATATAAACATTCATTTAAAATGCAATAATTTCTAGCTTTCAACTTTAAAAACCTTGCCTTTGTTATTGATAAATTAGGAGGAGCATTTAGATTGGTAAGCACATACAAGATATCAGCATACCAAGGTGAGTTTTGGAATTGTTCTTCAACAATGGGAGCTGGTAATCCTTCATGTTAATCTAAAGCATCTACCATATTAATTCAAGGGCTTGTAAGTTAGATTCAACCATTAATTGTGCTAGGCCTTGACCCTTAATGAGCTTAGTGGGTTTGATTTCCAAATCATATTCTAATATCACAACAATCCACTTGCCTCTCTTGCCATTTGGATCTTGTGACAAAATGTCTTTCACCACTATACTAGGCACAAAGGAAATAATATGGGAATGTAAAATATACACCCTGAAATCCTTTAAGGCCTTTTCCAAGGCATAGGTCTGTTTTTCCATGATATTATATTTCAAAGGTGCATCTCTTAATGCCTTGCTAAAAAATGAAATTGGTTGCTCTTGTCCCTCTGGATTTTTCTACAATAGGACAGCAGCCACAGTATGTTCTGATGCAAATGAGAATATAAGGAAATCTTTTGTAAAATCTGGGCTGATGAGAACTGGTGCTCGGGTGAATGCATGTTTTACCAGTTCAAAGGACTTTTTGGCTTCTAGAGTCCATTTAACTCCTACTTCTTTCTTGATCATATTTGTCATGCTCCTAAGGAGTTCTGCTAGGTTGGGTATAAACCTCCTCAAGAAGTCAATCTTCCCAATAAAGGACTGCAACTCTTTGATATTCCTTGGGTGGCTAATCTGCAATATTCCCTCAACTCTTTTTGGGTCTATTTTAATCCCCTTTTTAGATATGATGTGACCAAGAAGTTTACCTTCTTGGAGACCAAACACTGTCTTTTTGGGATTTAAAGAGAGCCCAAACCTTCTGCATTTCTCAAAGACTTTTCTCAGATGTTTAAGGTTCTCTTCATTAGTTTTGGAATAAACTGTTATGTCATCAAGGTAAATTACAATGAAGTGGCCTATTTCTTCTGACAATGCAATGTCCATGGCTCTTTGAAAGGTGGCCCCAACATTCATCAATCCAAAAGGCATTTTCACATACATGAAAGTGCCCCAAAGAGTGGTGAAGGATGTTTTAAGTTGATCTTCTGGGAGCACTAAGACCTGGTTATATCCTGAAAAGCCATCTAGCAGTGAAATCCTCCTAGAACCAACTACCCTTTGTAGAATGTGTTCCATCTTGGGCAAGGGGTAATTGTCTTTTAAGGAGGCTCTGTTTAAGTTTCTAAAATCAATGCACAGCCTTATTTCTCCTGTCTTTTTCTTTACAGCTACAAGGTTAGATACCCAATCCAAAAACCTCACAGGCACTATGATTCTAGCCTCGTACATTTTCTTAATTTCTTTTTCTACCAGAGGTAACTGTACAGGGTTTATTCTGCGCAGTTTTTGCCTAAAAGGTTTATGGTTTTCTTTCAATGGAATCTTATGCTGGATGATCTCTGTGTCATAGGCTTTCAAATCTTCATAGCTCTAAGCAAAAACATCAACAAACTCTTTAAATAAATCAATGTATTTTTGTTTGATATGTGTTGGCAATGTTTTAGATAATTTAATCATTTTAGGCTTGTCTTTGCTGCTTATATTGCATTCTTCAACATCAGATTCAGTGGGTTCTATAGTGGGTTTATTTGCCACATCATTAAAATCAAAGAGGTCCTCAAGGGGTGCTAGTCCTCTAGGTATGCTTTTGTCTTTGGACTGCAGTACCTCTATGTCTTCTTTATCTGTGTTCATGTATTCTTCTGTTTGGTTTTCAAACTCTCTAGTCAGCATGTTTATTTCTGCAGTAGGGAATGGTTTTTCTTCATCAGGAGGCTCTTTATCTAAACTGTCTTTACCGAGCTTAGAGTTCGAATCAGGTAATTCAAACTCATTCCTACAAAGCAAGAAATCCTCTATTTGTTTGTCACCCTCAAAGACCTGCCAATATTTTTCATTATCTGGTACTGTTGGTCTGTATTTTGTTTGAACAATGATCTGTTTGTCACTAAGTGGTCTTTGATGTGAACTAGCAGCATAGGCCAATCCATTTGCAAGTATGTTTTGACTTCTAGGGACAAACACAAGCTCATATTCTACAAATGTTTTCAACAGATCCATTGCATCATTCATATATGCCCTTAATCTAGGATGTTTGGCAGTGTACTCTCCATTTACTTGTTTGATGACTAGTTCTGAGTCTCCATGAACAACTATCCTCTTAGCTCCTAGTTTTTTCAACAGATGCAGTCCTAAGAGGAGGGCTTCATACTCTGCTATGTTGTTTGTGCATTTAAAGTTTAGCTTGAAGGCATGACTCTCAGCATAATTGTTTTCAGTATTGTGCAACCATACCCCAACTCCTGCATTCCTTTTAGTGCAAGACCCATCAAAGCTCATGCTCCACAATGGATTGTTTGCAGATTTGTTATCAGTTTCATCCCTAATGCTATGTTCACCATTATGTTGTTTTCTGAGGTCAACACCATGTTGTGTTATGTTTTTTTCTTCAAGCTTTTCATGGAGTTTAGAGTGATGGGTAATTTGCTATTTGCAGTCTTGGCTTTTTCCACTCTAGTTTTTTAATTCAACACGTTGTTCGAATGTTTCTCCCTTTTTTTCCTCTGTATCCAGAGCTGCCATTATGTTTAGATTTGTGGCTTCTACTCTGTTGTTTGAGTTTTTATTCTCTAGCTCTTGCTCACTTGTAAACTCATCATTGTAAAGGATAAAAGAGTCTAGGTTTGTATGGACAAAGTAAAGAGGGGAATTTTCTAGTTTCTCTGGGCTGCTTGCCATAAAATTCATGTGTGCCTCCCTATACAGTCTTCTAAGATGGCTGAAAACAGGGATAGTGGCATATGTCATGTCCATCTGCATTGTGCCTTGTAGCTTAGCACCCCATGATCTTGACAGTAACATGCCATACTTAGGAGGTACATCAACCACTACAACATCCATTACCATGCTCTTGGCAGGGATTTTGGTCAAATTTACACAGATATCTTTGATCAGGCCCAAACACTTCACTCTGCTAGAGTCAAAGGAATATAAATCCTTATATGGTCTGGTTATCTCTAGGCCTAATTTTTCCATGATCACTTTGGGCATGAGGTTGTGTGAAGCCCCTGAGTCATGCATAACATTGTGTAGGATTTTATCATGGATATTCAGGCTAACATAGAAAGGAGCCACTACTCCTTCCTGAAATTTCCCTTCAATTTTTGGGCCAAACAAGAGAGTTGGTTGATCATCATTTAATTTGACAGTGTCACTGTTTTCTCCTAAGTTTAAAGCTTTCAAGATTTGACATTTATATGCATCTTGGGTGGCCAACTCAGTGAGGGGGACAGAAATTTTGATTTTGGCAATCTCATTTTCCAAATTGAAAGAAGATTGACTCTTTGAAAGGCTCGATTCTATTTTGTTGGTCACTGTTTTATTGGTAAAATAAGCTTGCTGATTTTCACTATGTACATTGGTTGAGATTTTTTTTCAGGAGCATTAGCTGCAATGCTAGTGCTGTTGGTTACTTGACTTGGTTTATCCATGGTTTGGATGTCTTTGTCCTTGTTTTTGCCAGAACTCTCAGCTGTTATTTTGTTGTTTTCAGCAGTCCCTTTAGGAGTCTTCTCAGGTCTTTTCTTAATAGTGATTTCAGAGGTTTTTATTTTGGGAGTATCTATGTTATTTTTGCTTCTGAGATCATATTTTTCTCAGACCTGCATGATGGAATTCTCGAATCCTAACCTATAGTCTTCAGATTCTAACCCTTCCTCATCCCAATGTGTGTATGAGGTCTAGTTATCCTCTGTGAAAAAGGTGCGATCTTGGTTATCCACTTTCACCATGTTTATAATAGTTCCCTCTGATTCTTCTATTATTCCCTCATCCTCATCAAGGAAATTTTCTTGGAATGGAGGTATGACTTGTTGGTCAGAGTCCCTTTGTCTATTGGGAGAATTATTTCTCCTAAAGTTTTGGTTCTGGTTGTGAGACTGATTTCTATTCTGATTATTGGCTTGGACAACCATTTTCTCCATCATTCTTTCTAGCCTCTCCATGTTTTAGGATAGACTTATCAAATTTGGAATCAGATGTAGAAGCTGTGGTGTCTTCCCTATAAGTTACCTTCTTTTCAGCCCTCATCCTAGCTCTTTTTTCAATTAAGTTTGTTTCTACACTCACAACTCCCTTCTGCATGTCTTCTAGAGTTGTATAGTCTCTCTCCCTTAGTTGATAGGCCATATCAGCATCGAAACCTTCAGGATATTTTACTAAGGCCATTCCTTGGGGAGGTTTCATGTCGGGTGGAAGGGCATTGTAGACACTGTTAAACCTGATGGAGTAATCATGAACACTCTCTCCCTGATTTGTTTTAAGATTTTTATACTCTGCTAATATTTGTAGAGGGTTGCTTTTGATTTTCCATTTGTTATGAAATCTTGATGTAAAGAGGGAAGGTCATTGATGCTATTAGGAGTTAAGCCTTTAAACCACATTTTTACTTCTCCTCGTAAACTTTGAGCAAATATTATCATCTTAATGGTCTCATCTTCTATTCCCATATAATCAAAAGCATCTTCATCCTATCTACATGGTTTTGAGTTGTGGTAGATTCTTTTCCAGTGAAATGGGGAATTTTAGACTGATAGTCATTGGGTAAAGGAGCTAGAGGCTGTGGCAACACTAGGGGAGCATACCATGTTTCCATGATAGTGTTTTGTGGAGGGAAAGGAGTGGCTTGGATAGCAGGTATGTGGATGACAAAAATGCTTGGACCAGCAACAAATTGTTGAGCAGACTTAGGGTGAGAGAGACCCCAGTTATGAATGAAGTGGATGTCAGGAGGTGTTTATGGAGGGGTTCCTCTGTCACTAATATGTTGACCACTATGCTATGGTGAAATTGGAGGCTCAAAGTCTGTCTGATCTATACCACTTAATGACTTAGTTCTAGGTAAATTACTTGGTACATCTAAGTCAAATTGAGTATCTGATAGAGCTGCAAGGTTTTCAGGTGCTGAGCTATCTCTATGAATGGGTCTGACAATAGTTGGATCCATAGATGTGACAGACTTCCTAAGAATGCTTTCTGGATTGTCAACTATTTCAGGAGGATTTGGATTAGGATAAGCTCTGGTATGGATTTTTCTTGAAGCCATTATGTGAAGTATAAAAATCTTTAAGAGGCAGACTATTCTTAAACAAAGAAGCTTAATCCTATGTGTTTCCTTTGGTATGGATGATGTTGTGATGAAACTGGTCTCCCAGTGGAGTCTTGTGAAAACAGAGATAATCAGCAGGCCTACTGATCACCAGTGGAGTCTTTTGTTCATTTAGGAACTGTGGAGTTGCCAGGTGGATGTTTTAAAATGTTTTGAAGCAGGCTGCTGTCCACCATCAACAATCTATACCAAATCAAGGCTAATTGGTCTTCTTTGATTTCTTAGAGATGTTTTAAGGAGTGTCTTACTCAAAGCTCCTTAGTGGAGTCGCCATTATGTTGTGGTTCCTGTGATTTGGCAATACCAAATGACAAGACAACATCAAACCACTTTGGGATCTCAGGATCTAGCCCTCCTGGATCCAAAGAGGGATCTCTCTATAAAGCAAAGAGTAATATGTCTTTGATGTTCAATTTAAGGTGTTAGGCTCGTAAGGCACAAGGGTTTTTGATTCTGTTTGTTTTGTTGGGAGACATGAAAGAAGGGTTCAAATTAAGGTAAAGGAATGAGTAGAGAAGGATCTTTGGTAATGGGGAGATAATTCAAAGAGAACACAAGTCCATTGGGCAATGGGGTCATAAAAGGGTTTACTTGCAATTCACATATCCAAGGCTTTCAGGGGGCTAGTTATCTATATCAGAGGATTTCTTAAGATGATAGTATGGGATGAAACAATAAGGAAATGAATGGGAATGACAAGGAAAACCTTCCAAGGTGACCATTTTGGAGTAAGTCTAGGGACAAGGCATGCCTTAACCTCTATGATCAAACTCCTAATGAGGCTAACTCTGAATACGACAATCCAGCAGTCCCCTGACTACTTTCAGACACTAGAAAACATTTAAGTTAGACACAGAGTGAAGTCTAAGATCAGAGAAAGACTTTAAACCTTCTCTGCTTTTGAAATTCAACTAAAAGGGCTAACTGTTGGAAAAGGAACCTAGGGGGACAGGGCTAACTCTAAACCTCCCAGTTTCCCAATTCTTTCAGCTGAAACCAAACAAGAACATCTAAGAAACAAACTCTAAATTCATACATCAGTAAGCATGGACAAACCAACTTCTATACTGGTTAAATTATATTGAATTTTTTCTTAGATACACAATTGGCAGAAAACATTAAAGATAAGAAGAGCAGGAAGAATTAGGGTACTTGTAGGCAATATATCCTAAGCTAAGGTTACTGATTCTTATCAGAGAAAATGAAACATGATGTATAACAGAGGGAAAACAATAACAAAGATAGAACACATCACCACTGATTTAGATCAGGATCCAATGAACATGCTTGTCATATTAGAAGAGCAAAACCAGTCACATACATCCTTGTCCAATAGCTTGATATCATCCGAAAATCATCTCCCAGCCCTTTAACAACTACTACTCGCAGAACTCTAACTCAGTAAAACAACTTACAATAAGTGTTTTTCAATAATAAACCAACCAACCAACGTTTACAATGTATTTCTCATGAGTTCTTATAGGTCAAAGAGTGATAGTAGTGGTAGATAGAACTTAAATGATTCATTAAAATAGAGGGAGAGGAGTCTATGAAGCCCATTCTGTTTTAATATCCCTGCATTAACTTTCAGTACCCTTTATCTGATTTAGGGGTCTTAGACATATTGATAATAACTCCAAGAGTATGTCTCTTGAAGTACTTTCTTGGCTGCAGTACTCTGTTTATCTTCTATGACAAGTAAGGTGGAAATTTTGTCTTTCAGGTCTTCCATACTTCATAACCAATGCACTGACAGTTTTAGGAGCTTTCTGTCAGAGTAATAACTGTAATGGGCTCGATGTGGAATAGAGAAAGTTGTGGGAATTAGTCCTTCTTAGGAAAAGAACATTCTGCTGACATTAAAAAATTGATAAGGCTTGTTTGTGTGCTTTAGGCTTCATTAAGCCTTTTTGATCATTTTTATGGTCTTCATCTGTGCCTCTATTATTTTTAACATTGAATTATAAGCATTAAGTCCTCCACATTAGGCATTAATCCTTTTAATCTCTTACTGATACACTTTACTGCTTTTTCTGACCTATTTTTGAATATACAGGATATAGGGGTGCTGGAGGATTTGAAGTAGGTTTAATAACCCGATCTTCAATGAAAAACATGCTATTAAACCTTCTCTGGTGTCTTCCTCTGCTACCTTTGTCTCTAGAAATGTCTTTCTGTGCTTCATGTCACCATGACTGTGACTGTGGAGAAAGAATGATTTCGCAACCCTGTAAACCCTGCAAAACACAATAAACTCATTATAAAAACCTGTGGGAGTGGGGAGGACTGTTTCAGAGGCTCATGGGGATGGTGGCGCAGCGAGGGAAAATGTGAGCGCAATAGAAAAATGGGTGAAAAACCATGTCGGAAGGCGAAAAACAGGTCTGATGGGAGTTTGGTGCGAGGATGAACGTGGACCGTTGGATTAGAATAATTGACGGCAGAGATCTGCGAATGGAGTCGTTGGGAAGGTTTGATGGATGAAAAATGGATGGAGGCGAGATTAGATTAAGGCCATTAGATTAGAACCAATCAACGGCAGAGATCTGCGGATGGAGTCGTTTGGGAGAGTCAATGAAAAACAAACGAGGAGGTCGTGATGTGATGTGGGCCATTAGATCAGAACAATCAACGACTATGATTAAACCCGAAATCACATTGCGGAGGGCGGTAAGGCAGAAAAACGGAATGGTTTTCGCGCGAGCTCTAAGGGGGTAAGTGGTTTTCCAAAAAAAAAACGCGATTCCACTCAGCGCCTGACACGTGGAAATCTAAAACCACCCATTTCGCATAATTTCGGAATGTTAACCCCTGGGCGCAAAATTTTTACGAAATCGCGCGTCGGCTGTCGGATCTCTTGGTTTTGATCGGACGGTGCGGGTTGCGTGTGATGGGAGGTAAGATGCATGGGCGGAAGGTGGGCCATCAGGTTTATTCTTGACCGTTGGATTGTTGGAATGAACGGTCGAGATTGAAGGATGGAGCGAAAGTATTTTAAAAGAGGGAATGGGATGTTATATGGATGGCGGGATAGATCCTGGCCATTAGGTCTATAGAATGGATGGCGGAGATTGAAATATTGGGTGGAGAGTATGGGAAAATGAAAACGAGCGGAGGGATAAGGCACGTGGCCGTTGATCTGTGTAGATCAGTGGTCTATGTTCACTCCAGACCATATCGTCAGGGAAAAGAAAAAACAAAGGGAAGGGTGCATTCGTGAAGAAAAAATGAGGGGAAAGGGGCTTAGGGATAAGTGCTTCAAGTGTATTCCCATGAAGGGAAAAGGACCGAGGCTAGCAGGTGACTTTAAGCCCTCGGGGGCTTAACCTTTCAATGGAGCGGAAAACTGTTTTAAAAGGAAAAAAAAAGGTTTTTAACGCGGAAACTTGTGTTTCTAAGCGCCCGGTTGCGGGGCTATAGTCACATGAGGCGGAAAGACTGAAGAATATAAGCCTTCGGGGGCTTAAGCCTATTATGGTGTAAATAGACTGATTTTTAGGCTATAATAGGGATTTTTAAAGCTAAATGAAGGGTTCCGATAGGCAAAAGAAGAGATTTTTAAACCAAATAAAGGGAAATATAAGGTTTAAAAGGGGTTTAGGATGAGATGGAAGTGAAATGAAGGGGTTTTGGAGGAATTTTGTGAAGGGAATAAGGGTGAAAAATGGGGATTTTGTGGGAATGAAATGGAGCAAATGGAGGCCTTTTTTAAAGTAGTCTCTTTCACAAAACAGTAGGGCTTTTCAATGGAAACAACAGTGAAGATTTATTCAAAGGACAGAAGATACATGAAGGCTTCAAGAATGATAGATTTTCAAGGGAAATGTTTCTATATAAGACTTAGAAACATACTTAGCCACCTATTTGCTATGCGAAAATTTTATAGGTGGCTAACAACTTGCAACCTTGCAAGGAGCTTCCAAGTTTCACCAAGGTATGATTGGAAATCCATTTCTTGTCATTTCAGCAAAAACCTTGGATGGGTCTACATCATTGCATGCAGTTGACCTAGAGAAGCAGAATAATACTGTGTTGTACAAGGGCAGTGATGCAGAGGAGATCTCACAGAGAGATTTCAATGGAGGCGCACTCCCACACTTCTTGGAGTGCAAGGTTCTTCAACAGTTTGAGGAGGGTTCTCCCTTCTCATAAGAGATGATTTTGGATGATGGTAGCCCTCATGGGAGGAGTACCAGGATGAAGGATGGAAGGAGGCATCCACATTTGGTTGAGTGGATGATGAGCAAGGAGCTGGTGAGCTACTTGCAGATCTATGATATTGGGCAACAGGAGGCAAGGCTGCGCTGGTTACTCTTGAAGGAGATTGGCCATCACTTGGAAAACACTCTTTCCAAGGGTAGGAGGATGGAAAGGGCGTGGCAGGAGGTTTGCATCATTGAGCATCAAGGGGCATGGGTTCATGGTGATGAAGTGACCTCCATTTCACTCATCTTGTTCCCATCATCTGATTTGAATGATGAGGGTATAAGGAGGCAGCAAGGGGTTTTTTTGCTTGGGAGGTGTTGGAGAGAGAAAAGGCATATGTGCTCTCACATGATGTACAATGTTGTAGGAGTAGGAGATGGCACTATCATGGTGCAAAGGGGATACTCCTTCGCTTTTGATGATTAGGAACTGCTTCCACCTTGGGAGAGATTCCACATTTGCAGCAACATTGTTAGAGGGTTGCCCATTTATGTTGAGGGAGTTGAGAGCAACAACGCAGTGCTATCTAGAGACTATCTAGTGCCTCATGCAGAGGAAGGAGGAGCTCTTGCTCCAGGGAAAAGGACTCTTGCATCCTTGCAAGGAAGTCCCTGAGATCTCATGCATGGAGATCAAGGCACACATGTGACATTGTTGAGGAGGTGTATCACCATCGAGACACAAGGAGGAAGTAGGGAGAAGACCCATCATCTTGAGATGAGGATTACACATCCCTACTCATTGTTGGAGGATGATGCACCTAAGAGGGTGATTGGATTGCGCAGGGCAAGCATGGACAGACTTGTTCATCCATCTATGCAGTCACCCCTTGAGGATATGTCTCACTACATGGAGACATTCTGCCAGGGAGACCACTAGATCACTAGCTGATGGGAGATGCTTCACATGTTGGGGCACCACTCATTGTTTTCAGAGGAGTGGAGACTGTTAGAATCCTATACCAATAGGTGTCATATTTCATGATTGACTTAATGGGCTATGTAATATGTTCATACATTTTTCTTGTTGCAAAGGTTTTCCATATTATCAAAAATCAAAAAATTTAAAAAATGTAAAGAGGGTATACCCTAAAAGAAAAATCAAAGGGTGAAAAGAATAAAAATGGCCAAAAAAGTAAAAGAAAATGAACCCCACCAAAAGAAAGGCCAAGGAAAGTGTGCAAGTCTAAATTCCACTACTTTTTGCTCTTTTGTAATAAATAAAATTGTGTGCAACTTGTATTTTATGCCACAATTTATGAACAGTCAAACAATTTAAGCTTGGCTAGTTCATCTTTCAATTTTATGTTTTAGAGATAGAGAATAAAATCTGACCAAAATATTTAATCTTGGTAGATAAGTAGATAGGTAGAGTAAATAAAATGAGCTCAACAGTTTAATCTGAGCCCTTGGATGTAATAATGTTAGAATTAGATAGATTTCCATATGTAAAAGAAAAAGTGTGATAAGGGTTTGCCAGGTTAAGTGCACCCTAATAAAGAAGAAAAATGTTTAAAAATGTTCTATAAAGAGCTGGCAAGTCAGCAACACTGTTTGCAGGAAGAGCCCTGAACCAGGTTCTGACTTCTCCAGTAAGACTTTGGACAAAAATTCTCATTCTTACATCATCAGCATCTATTTCATAAATTTCAAAATAATCGGTCATATTTTTAGTATGCTGTTATGCAGTGTAAGTACCAGAACCATCAAAAGGAGTGATCTTACTTTGATAGTCTTGGGGCATAGCCCCTAGGTTGGTTGGCAACCTTAAAGGAGCATATCTGTTTGCCATTGGAAGAGGTAGTGATGGGATAACAGGTGAGGTTGGTATATGAGTGGTGGGTGGAGGAGTAGAAGGAGTAGTTTGAGGTTGAGATGTTTGGGGAAATGATGGTGAGCTAGGAGAAGCTGAAGTGATCACAGAAATATTTGAATTTTCTTCAGAGGTAAACTCAGATTGTATGGAATTTCGCAAATTTTTATCAAGATGTGAAGTAACAAATTCAAATTGTAAATCTTCAAGAAATACTGGGTCTGGAACCAAATTGGACAACTCAAATTCAGAAAAATTTACAAATAAAGATGTTTCAAACTGCTCATCAAAAGGCTCGTCCTCAAGATAAATCCACTTCACTGGACAGGATATTGATCTATAGAGAGGTCGAGAACTTCCAGAGCTTTCTTGACTATCTTGTCTTCTAAAAATTCTGGGAATCAGATTCGGATTTTCAAACACAGGCGGTGGATTTGGATCAGGATTAGCCCTAGTGTAACGAGTCCTTTCTGAAGCCAGTTTTCTAAGTGATATTTTTGGTTTTTTGGTTTAAATTAAATGAACAATACAACTTCAATAATCTCTTTAAGAATTTTCAGATATTGGATTTAAATTTTCTTAAATATTTATTTAACTATAGGAACTTATCAAATGTCTGAAACCAAAGTTCAGTTCATAAACTAGACCGGAGATAGACTGAAGTAGCATTTATTTACTATGCAATTGCAGAGCAAAAGCAGTTCAAAGGCTACCTGGCTAGCTTCAGGCTCCGTCTGTAGTTTATAAAGTAAACAATAGTAATAATAAAAATATTCAGTTCCCCAGTGGAGTCACCACTATGTTATCACTCAGATTTTCCTTGAAGTTGTTGGGAAGAGGAAAGGGGTCCTAGGTAACCACAAACCAACTTTTAGGTACAGAATCTAGCCAATCTGTACCCAGAGAGGGCTCTCTCTGTATAATTTAGCTTTTTTTTAGAAGATATCAGGCTAGTTATAAAGTCCAAGGGTTTTGATTGAGTTTGGGTGGTGGAATTCAATAGCTGAGGGCAAGATTGAGTAGTTTAGTCCAGTGGGCTAATGGAGTCAAAAAGGATAACTTAACTGGATTAAGTCTCTTAGAAAAAGATGGTTTCACAGGGCAAGATAATCAAACAGGGAAAAATTATAGACCTTAAAGTGAATGGAACGGAATCTAAATGGAGGAAAGGAAATTAAGAATCTTTCAACACATTTATAAGAGGGAAAATTGAGTGATTATTAACAAAGAGAAATTAAGTGTTCTTTATTAAATAATCAAAATGCTTAAACCAGAAAAACAGGAGCAATTAAGAATTCATTGTTTAAACCAGTTTAGAAGAAAACATTTAGAACAATAATGATTAAAATCATATTACACTTAAGCACTTTCTGATTTATTCCTTTTCATTAATCATTCATAAATGAAACACAAATGATATAGTAAACAAATATAAAGACTTCAACACATAAGAGATAGATGACTTATTGATTCGTAGTCTGACACATGAATCCTGTAAAAAGTCTTTCGCATCAATTCCTCATCCAGCTAGCCACAAAAAAATTCTCTAATAGCACTTTATTCCAAATAGTCAATGTTACAGCAAAGTCTAAAAAAAAATCCACCCCGAATACTCCGATTGAGGGAGTATTTATACAAAAAATTACAAAAAATATCTCATAACAACTCGAGATATAATCTAGGATGACTCATAAGTATATTACAATAAAATAGAGACAAATAGTCTCGTAGATAAGAAAAATGGTAACTGATGTTGTGCTGTTTCCTTCTTTTGAGAATGTGCTGGAGGCAGGCCCTATGATTTGGCTAGTTGTTGTCTTCTTCAATAATTCTGTGTTGGCTGCTTCGTTTAACTGATACTCTTTGACTGCTCTGATACACTTTGGCCTTTATTCATCCTTTTATCATTCTTACACTGACTTACTATAGTATATAATCAAAAATTCATGTAAGGATAGTTTTTACAAAAGTTCTAACAGTTCTTCCCACCATTTATCTTCCGGTATCCTGGTCCTTTGTAGTTTTCTGAGAGTTTCATTAGTCTCTGTATACCTAAAGAAAGTAGGTTGAACAGGGAACAAATGCTTTACTTCATGCTCAAGATAAAATAAATTTTCCAATCTATCATGAAGACTTTTTCCTGTAGGCAACGCTGTTGTTGATGAACTAGTTGAGGTACTGGCTTGATTGTCAGCATGCTTGTCCAATTTTTCAACATAACTTTCCAGGTCCATCAATTTATCTTCTGAAACTAAAGGACTGGACAATCCTTTATTCAACAAAATATCAAATCTTTTTCTGAAGGCAGTAATTTCTTCTTGCATATCAGAACATCTTCGTTCTAAATTTTGCATCAGAGTTCTTTTGGTAAAAACTCTTTTTATTTCCAAAATGGTTCCTGTCCTGTCTTGTATGCCAAGTTCTTCAAGTTGCTGCCTGTTCTGAGTATTTAGAAAATGGATGAGTTCATTGGCTTCATCAGGCTTGTTTCCCAATTCTTCTCTTGCTCTTAGGACTTCTTCTATAGCCAATTTGACTAAATCATTCTGTTCATCCATTATTTGAATTGAGGGCCAGGCATCTCTTATTGACTGGATGATGTTGTCCCAAAGAATTTCATTTATTTCCTTTAAAGGCTTCTCCAATGTGAGATCCTTTTCCAACTTGCTGACCAATTTTTCCAATTTGTTGACCTCTCTTGTTTTATCTGCAACATTCATTTTCGAGAGATCATATTTTTGTTCTAAACTGGTGAGTTGCACCTTTGTTCTCTGTAGCTCTGTCACTTGGAGTTTCATTTCTTCCATTGACTTTATTAACTCTTTTGTGCTTAAATTGGAAGTCTGTACCTGTGATAATTTTGTTGGCTGACCTGTTGGATAACCTGTTGTTGTAGTACCTGCAATCATTTCAGTTGTAGAGGTTGGAGTATTTGATTGCTTATCTTTCAATGCCTTTTCAAGCTCTTTTTCTGTTTCATTAAGTTGCTCATTCAGTTTCAAGAGAAAGTCCATCAATTCTTCTTCAGAATTTTGCTTTATAACTTCTGCAGTCTGTGGATGTCTTGAGGTTGGTAACTTCAATTGTTTTCTCAAGGCTGCAATATCATCATCTTTTTTCTTGATCAAAGTTTCTATACCTTTGACATCCTTGGGATCATGACCCAATCCAATAATGATTTCCTCCAAAGTTTTTATCTTGTTGTCTTTAGCCTGAGAAGATGCTTTTTCAAGACTAAGCTGAGCATTAGTATTCTCCAAAGAATCTTGCAATTTCTGGGTCATCATTGATTTATCTGTCAGAGTAGAATAAATCATTTCACCTGTTTGTTTATGCAGCTCAATTTGATCCAAAGGATGAATATCCTTTGCTAAGACTTCAAAATTTGTTCTGATATAATCTGCAGCGGTTTGAGGTTGCTGCACTTTAGGTTTGAAGTGACTCATTATCATTTTACCTTGTTGAATGTCATAGGCTGACATTAATCTCTGTTGATTCTTAGGAGCCATCTTCAAACATTGATTGTACACTTGAAGTCTGAGAGGATCATTTCTGGCTTTTATATTTATGAATGTTCTTTTAATGTCCCAGGGATCTTTCACAGGTGGTTTGAAAGATGACACTTCTGCACTTTTCTGCCTTTGCAGCTCTTTTCTCTGTAAAGTAGTGGATGTCCCACTGATTGAACCTGTTTGCTGACTACCCAATTCTTCTTGTGTTTGACTATCAGGGATTTCATGAATAGATTCCACTTCTGGAAGAGGATTCAATTTTTGTCTTTTAACATTAGGCTGTCCAGAAGATCCAGTGACAGGAGTGGCTACTTCAGCATATCTCTTCTTGCCCTTTTCGACATTAAGAGGAGTTTGTAAAATTGACACTTCTGCCACATTGGTCTGAGTAGGAGGAATTTGTACTTGACCCTGTTCTTTAGAAGTCTGAGGCTGTTCTGTCATTGTAAATTTTTCTGTAATTTGGATATCAACCTCTTTCTCTTTTCATTTAGATGCTACTGTAGCCAATGCACTGATTTCCTGTAAATTTTGCTGAGAAGTCCCAGCAGAAGAAGAACCAATACCTGGTATTTGTACCTGTCCAAAAGAGTCTAGGTCAAGTATTTTTTCAAGGTCTTTCATTACATTTTCAACATTGACCTGCTCACTATCCTATTCTACCAATGTTCCTTCCATCCATTCATCCTTATTGGAATACTGTTCAATTTCTGGGATTCTTTGATGAATGTATGGTGATATTTTATTTTTCATTCTTCTATCACAAATGAAGCTATTTGGGTCATAAGGTACCCAGTAGAAACTTTTTTGTAATTTAAGATAATCTTCTAATATTCTTTCAGCTTCCTTTCCAGCATCTCTAGAGTTGCAGACAAAGGGACCTAGCTGACTTTTAATCTTGAGTTGAGCCTTTTTCTTTGCATTACAAAAATGAACTATACCTGAATTGATCATTTGCCTGAAATACTCTAATGCAAAGAGTCTCATTGGAACATATTTTGGCAATTTGAATGGGCATAATTCACATCCATAGATTCTGATTTCTGTATGATTTTGGTATAGGTACCAGTCACCTATCCGATATTGTTTTGAAAGTTGAAGGATTTTCTTGATTTCACTGTTGACCCTCGGAGGGGAAACTCCTATCAACAAGGTGGTTTCAGGGTGTATAAATAGGTCAACAAACTCATTGTAGGAATAAGGGGAATCAGGGGAATTATGAGTAATGGCAGACCAAAAGATAACAGACCTAGGATTTCCTTTGGCATCAAGCTTTTTGACATGAAAAGGGAAACTTTCAGATTGGTAATAAAGCATGAGATGATAAATAACAGAAGAATACTTGAACACTCTTTCATTCTCTAATCTCATGAACTGATCATGGATTTTGTCTGCAATGTAGGAAGCAAAATCATACTTGACAGCAGGGGGTTGTCCAGGCGTAAAAATAGATAACAATACTAGGGTTAATTGGTCAACATACTCACTAGTATGAAACCCATTATAGAAGAAATCATATTTAGAATAAGCCTGCCCACATTAGTCATCTATCTCTTATGTGTTGAAGTCTTTATATTTTTTATTTTTTTTAACTGTAACGAGTAATTTTATTAAAGGAGAAATATGGCCAAAGCCAGATCAAGTATTACAATTCACTGTTTCTGTCATTACATTTCTCTGCTTTTGCAAGGAAGCCTTGCTCATTTAGGGAATAATTGCCATTTTCAGCGCCCCTGCATTTATGCTGATCATACTCGTTTCCAGTGTGCATCCTGTATTTGCCAATATATCTGCTTCTGTATTTAAATCTCTGAGGATATGGAAGATTTGGGCTGTGGAGAATTCTTGAAGAAGTCTGCTCACTCTTTTGAGCTGCTTGTTTAGAACTAGATCCTTGGGCGCTTTTTTGTTTCTTAAAGATTTTATCAACAATTCAGAGTCTCCAAAAATTAAGATGTCTCTTGCGTTTCCTTTTCTGGCCAGTTGACACGCTTTTAAAAGGCTGAGGACTTCGGCCTGATTGTTGGTTTTAATCCCAAGACCCCAGCTGAAGTCCTCCTTTCTCCCATTCGGGAGGTAAATTGCCCCACCAGCGCCAGACCTGCCTGGGTTACCTTTCGAGGCTCCGTCGAAGAAGATAGTGCATTTACCTTGTGCTTTCCACCACTTCTGGAAGCTATCCAAGGTGTCTCTGATCTGCCATTTTTCCTTTTGTTTTGGGCGAGTGATTGCTAAAGTTCTCGGCGTGGGGGAGAAACCATTCAGCCATGCCCTTTCTTCCTGACGGAGGGAACTATCTTCTTTTACAGTGGAATGTCCTAATGTTTCTAAAAGAAGATTCTTGGCCTGTTCCGCAGCATTCTCTGCTGTTGTTTCTTTTTGATTGAAAACGATGTCATTCCTGGCGAGCCACAGTTTCCAGCAAACATATTTTGGAGCTGCAGTCCACACTTTGAGCCAGAGTGATTTTTCAGTGATGTTGCGGGGATAACGAACTCTCCATGACGAAAACATGTCAGTAATCGAACAATGAGCAGGAGGGATCACGTTCAAACCAGTCAAGAAGCTAGTCCAAGCCTTCTGCGCGTACTCACAATCGATGAACATGTGTCTTGAGGTTTCCAAGGCATTTTTGCAAAACACACAGCGGTGAGGTCCAGCTATGTTTCTTTTGCACAGGTTATCACCAGTCAGGATTTTGTTATGAAATAAGGTCCAGAAAAAGAAATTAATCTTGGGGATGCTGAAGGGATCCCAGATCTGCTTCCACACTGTCTCCGGGTGCTGAGAGGTCTTTTTGCCTTGCAACTGTAGGTAACCTTGCCTGACTGAGTAAACTCCTGTTTTACCCCATCCCCAAGAGTCATCATCATCTCTGTGCACAGGAGTAAAATCAGAAATGGCTTCTGTGAAAGTATTCAGCTGGTTTTTAAGATGCTCTGGAATGATGGGCAGTCTCCAACGCTACCAATTGCCGTTGGTATCCCACTCAACGATGTCCTCAACTTTACGAATTCCTCTTGAACATAGCCAGGCTCTTAAATCTGCAATTTCATTAATAGCTGAAAGCGGAGGGTGTCCCATGACTCGGTCTTTCCACAACGAAGTGTTTTTACCGTTCCCTGGTATTTTGTACAATTGTGATCTGAAGAAATCAAGTCCTTTGCAGCAGAGCCTCCATGCCTGCGTGCCTCTCGGAGCGAGCGTTGGATTGAAGATGGAGAGCGACTGGTTTTTAAGGTACTTCTGTTTTAATAGATGGCTGACTTGGTGCGAAGGCTCTGAAATGAGCTGCCACAGGAGTTTAACGCCCATGGCAAGATTTGCGTGCTGTGGGTCTCGGATTTGAAGCCCGCCCTCAGCAAAGGGGCGCTTCAAAGTATCCCAGTTAATAAGATGGAATCTATTACTGTTTCCCTTCCCTCCGTTCCATAAAAAATTCCGAATAATACTTGTGATTTGATCAGCGATTTGCCTTGGGGCCATCAGCAGAGAGGCCTGAAATGTTGGGATGGCTGATAACACAGAACGAATTAGAGTGAGTTTTCCGCCTGTAGATAGCCACACTCCGCCCCACGCAGCTATTTTTTTCTTGAACTTTGAGATCACCTCCTCCCACATGTGATTGCGATTGGAACCCAGCGTCAAAGGGAGGCCTAAATACTTGATTTTGTCCCACACAACATATCCTTTGAACCCCAGAACGCTGGCAATCCTCTCGATCGAATGCTGGTCTATATTCCATCCATAGACAGCACTTTTCCTCTCGCTGATTAACGCTCCTGAGATGCTACAGAACTTTTGAAGGATGTTCTTGAAGGCATTTTCCATTCTCATGGAAGCGCCCCCGAGGAGGAGGGAATCATCAGCGAAGAGCGCGTGATTCACTGGAGCAAATCCTTGCACGATTCTTATCCCTGGTATGGATCCAATTTGCTTCTCCTGAGACAGCTTTCTGCTTAATGAATCAGCTAGCAGAATATAGAGGAAGGGGGAAAGAGGGCAGCCCTGCCTCAGACCCCTAGTAGCTAAAAAAAACTCAGCTGGTCTACCATTCACCATAGGGGCTATCCAGATGTTTTCAGTGCAAGCTTTGATGAGATTTATAAATTCTTGTTTGAATCCGAAGGCTGCAAGGACCCTAAACAGAAAAGAGCGATTAACTCTGTCGAAGGCGTTGCACATGTCCAATTTGATTATCATACCTTGTTCTTTCCTGCTTTGACTGGAATGCAGGGCTTCTTGAATTTGAATTACATTGTCTAGAAGCTGTCTGCCTTGGACAAATCCTCCTTGGGCCGGAGAGATGAGCTTTTGTAGAAGAGGCTTCATTCTGTTAGCCAGAAGTTTGGCTACTATTTTATAAGATGAATTGCAGAGAGAGATCAGCCTATATCTGTCAAAGGAGCTAGGGTTTGAATCCTTGGGGATTAAAGCAAGGAAGGTTGAGTTTATACCTCCACCCACTTTAGCCTTCCTCATGAAACCTCTTATCATTCTGAAGAGATCTGATTTGATAATCTCCCAACATATTCTATAAAAATGCACTGAGAAACCGTCAGGCCCTGGAGCTTTGTCTGGTTCCATGGACCAGACTATGTTTGTTATCTCTTCTTCTGTGATTGGGCTCATCAAAGAGTCATTCTCTTCCACATTGACCAAATTTGGGATGGTAGAGAGAAACTCTAATGCATCCTCCTCAGTCCCATTTCTTTCTGCCCTTAGAAGGTTCTGAAAATGGTTAACAGCTGCTTCTTTGATTTGTGTAAAACCTTTATACACCTGTCCATTAGAGTTGGTGATTTCTGCTATATGGTTGCGTGACAGGCGTGCCCTGCACTGTCTATGGAAGTAAGTGGTATTTCTATCGCCAGATTTGAGCCACAAACTTCGAGACTTTAAGCACCAGTGTTCTTCTTCGTTTCTAAAGGAACAGTAGGTATTCCTTTGGGAAGATTTTTCATCAGCTAAGTCTGTGGGGGAGGGATCCTTCTCCTCCATTTCAAATTGTAATCCTTCCAACAGCAGAACAGCCTCCTTTCTCTGACTAGTGGGGGTGTGCTTGGGAAGCTTTATCCAATCTTTAAGAGCTTTTTTTGTATTTTTCATTTTTTGTTCCCACACATAGCTTGGGGAACCGAGAACATCTGCCCACCAAGCTGTTTGTACTGTTTCATAAAAGCCTTCCTTGCCTGCCCAGAGAGGATTAAAGCGAAATGGGAGGGGGCCTAGGTCTTCTTCTTCTTTTAGACATAAAAGGATTGGCTTGTGATCCGATGTAAGCTTTGGGAGAATCTTGGACAAGACTATTATGTTGTCCATCATTAAGGAGCTGCTGATTAGGAATCTATCAAGCCTCGCTGAGATATGATTAACTCCTGTTCTGTTGTTAGTCCATGTGTATTTGCCTTTCATGGGTTTGGGATCAACTAAATCCCACTGCAGAATCAGATTTCCCACTGTATTGACAAAAGGGTCCCTTGAGTAATTCCCTCCTCTTTTTTCTGTGATATCCAGAATTATATTCAAATCACCACCTATGATCATATTTTTGGGGTTGTTCTGCTCTATATATTCCAAGAGAGACCTCCAGCACTCTCTCTTTTCTTCTAGTGCACAGGGACATACAAATTGAACAGGGCAAGGGAGAGGTTACTTGCGTTGTGTCGCAGCTTTGTGAAGATCCAATGTTGGGTCTCAGAAGATTGTTCTAATGTGTAGGAGTTTTTTAACCAAAATGTACCAATACCTCCAGCCGAACCCCTTGCACTAACTGCCTTTCCTGAATCATACTTCCATTTTATGGTGCTAGTATTTAGAAGGGTTTCCCCTTCTATTTTGGTCTCTTGGAGCATAAGGATGTCCGCTGTTTCCATCTTCAGTAAATCTTTGATAGCATCTGCCTTATTGGGATTACCCAAACCCCTGCAGTTCCAAGAGACCAGCTGCATCATTTACCGCTTGATTGGGTGGGAGCACCTCCCTTGGTCGCCCTTGGTCTTGTGTTTCTCCCAATGGACATTTCAATGGTAGTTTGACTGCCTAGGGTTTTCTCCCGTTCTGATTCTTCTTCCCTTGTTTCCTTGTTTGTTCTTCTTCCTACTTTTTTAGATGGCCTTTCGAAGGTTTCCTCATCAGATGAGCATGTGTTTTCTAGAATCTTCTTCTTTTGTTTTATAATGTCAGCATAAGAAGGAGAAGAAGTATTGCTAGAGTTTGGGTTTGGAGTGATACCTTTCTCTTGACTGTCTGCATTTTTCATCTGTGGAGGATCTTCCTGCTCGACCTCTGGAGGATCTGACGGCGGGATGAGGGATTCGAAGGGGTTTTTGTCTCCAGCAATGCTATTGTTTTCCTTGCTGCCATTGGGTTGATTGCTTGCTCCTTCTTGCCCTATTTTATTCCCTGTCTCTTTTCCTTTGTTTTTGTTGTTTTGCCTGCTGTTTGCTGTCCTTTTTGCTTGCTTCCACTGCTCGCCTTTTTCTTTCTCTGCTATTTCTTCATTTTTTTTTTTGCAATATCTTGCAAAGTGCCCATATTCATGGCAGTGTCGACATTTAAAAGGAAGCTGTTCATAATCAAGCTCCTGAATGTGCGACCAGTCTGCCACCGAGAGATTGATGGCTTCAGGGAGCCCGACTTCCAGATCAACTTCCACACAGATGCGTGCACAGGAGAATTGATCCTTTCTCGGGGCCTGGTCAATATACCTGCCGAGGGAATTGCCTATGGATTGCAGAGCACTCTGACTCCAACAATGGAGAGGGAGGTGCGGGAGGCGCACCCAAACAGGTACGGCTGTGGGCACATCTTGTGCAGGATCAAAGTCGGGGGACCACTTGTTCAGGTATAGCCCTTGAGGGCCCATGAAGTAAGGTCCGCTTCGGAAGATCAAGCTTCGATCTTCCGCGTTGTCGAACACGAAAACGAAAAACCCTTTGCCTACAAAGTGACTTTTTATACCTTCCTTCACCAGAGGGGTCCAGTTTCGCCTGACCCAATCATCAACAGCCTTCGGGGATGGCCATAGCCCTGTAAACTGGCCGATGAGGCCCCTTTCGGCAAGGTTTAACGCAGATCTGCATGCATCTTCTGTCGGTAGAGACACCGTGGGGATGTTATCCAACCTCTTAACGAACTTTTGTTGCGACGCCGAGGGTGGCCTCTTATTCGCTGCAGCAACAAGGGAACGGAATGCATCTAAGTCTGAAGGCTGCGAGGGATCGCCTTCGTTCGTCATGATCGGTGTGGAGGGGCAAGGGTCAGAACAGGGGCCCCATGTACCAACACAGCAACTCCCAGATCGAATAAACCACTGGAGCAGAGACAGGCACAGGTCTAGCCACTCCGGATAAGCATACCCCGCGCACCTAAGAACTCCCAGGAACGCCCAGACCAGGTAGGGCAACCCAGCCAGAGGCAGAACGAGCGCAACGAATGAAAGACAAAGGTGAATGACCTCACCTGTCCAAAGCAGACCGCCCACCAGAGGCCACCCCAGCAGCAATGGGCCCAGCAGCAAGGGGCCCCGCGCCCAGCTCGGGCAGGGCAGGACCGAGCCCAGCAGGAGAAAGATCGAGCGCGAAAAAAATTCAAAAACCAGAGCCGAGCGAAAGTTTAGATGCACCTGAATATTGTGGAGAATATTGACAAGGTCTTAGAGTATAATTTTACATCAATATACTTTTGCAAGTGTAACAACACTTCATATACATGACTCTAAATTATATATTTATGACAAGATGAAAAAGCCTAAAGACATCAAGAAGAAGCCTTTGACCTATAATAAAAACTCATTTCCAAGTCTTTATATTTTTTTACTATATCATTTGTGTTTCATTTCTGAATGATTAATGAAAATGAATAAATCAGAAAGTGCTTAAGTGTAATATGATTTTAATCATTATTGTTCTAAATTTTTTCTTCTAAACTGGTTTAAACAGTGAATTCTTAATTGCTCCTGTTTTTCTGGTTTAAGCATTTTGATTATTTAATAAAGAATACTTAATTGCTCTTTGTTAATAATCACTCAATTTTCCCTCTTATAAATGTGTTGAAAGATTCTTAATTGCCTTTCCTCCATTTAGATTCCATTCCATTCACTTTAAGGTCTATAATTGTTCCCTGTTTGATTATCTTGCCCTGTGAAACCATCTTTTGCTAAGAGACTTAATCCAGTTAAGTTATCCTTTTTGACTCCATTAGCCCAATGGACTAAACTACTCAATCTTTCCCTCAGCTATTGAATTCCACCACCCAAACTCAATCAAAACCCTTGGACTTTATAACTAGCCTGATATCTTCTAAAACAAAGCTAAATTATACAGAGAGAGCCCTCTCTGGGTACAGATTGGCTAGATTCTATACCTAAAAGTTGGTTTGTGGTTACCTCGGACCCCTTTCCTCTTCCCAACAAATTCAAGGAAAATCTGAGTGATAACAGAGACCTTGGGAGACAACTTAACAGTGCTGAGAGTCTTGGGTAGACTCAAGGAGGAGGGGGCCATTCCCTCAATATCTCTTTCACCCACTCTCATTTTAGATTCTGCGATGTGGCAGAAGAAGGAGGGGGAGGGTAGCAGCCTTCCGATTTACATATTTCGCATGAGAAATTTCAAAGGAGGAGATGTGACAGATGTCCTTCATGAGGAATTACCAGCGCTGTCACTATGGAGTGTGGGTCCATGTGGGAGCTCCGGGTTTTGGTGGAGTATTCCCAGGATCATTTTCCTTGTACTTCATTGACAAATCATCATATGAGGAGATGCATAGATCAGGTGCAGATGGAGGAGACACATAACTCCTTAGAGGATTTAGCACAACCACTTCTCTTCTCTTTGAGGATGGGAGGAGATTCACTCTTGAGCCACTCCATTTGCAAGAGCCAGACTTATGGTAAGGGTGTTGTTTACTTGCATGATGATTTATATGTTCATCCCTTAACCATATGTGTACAGGAGGTTGATTGGATTCCATATGATGGTGAATTCCAAGTCACCATGTATGAGATGATTTGGGGCAACATATTTCATAACAAGGGAGGAGAGATTCTTGGAGGTCTTGTCTTCATCTTGCCACTACAAGGCAACATCATTGTAGCGCAAGATTAGCATATAATCTGCACTTATCCTAAGTGGAAAGGAGGAAAACATGGAGTAGGCCATTTTTCCTACCAAGAGCAGATTTCCAGCCCACCTATATTGCAGGAGCCAAAGGTGGAGGGTGATTTACAGGAGTTGCCATGTTGGAGGGTAACTCATTTTGTATGGATGATTGCTTGGGGATGGAGGATCCATTTGGGGAGAGTTTTTCCTCACATATTTCAGACTCCATGCCCTAGGTGGAGGTTTTCCAATCCTATACTTGTAGTTTCTTGAGGACAAGCAACATTTAGGAGGGGAGGAATGTAATATTCCAAATTTTTCCTATAATAAATTGGAATATTAATTTTTTCTCAATACATATAGGAGGAGAATAAATGGGTAAGGAGACCCATTCATAAATAAAACATCAATAAAATCCCTCACATTATGAAAGAGGAGCATCATTGGAGCTTGTTTGCACACCCCATGTGTGAAAAGGGTTAATTGCAAAGAGGGCTAGGTCATGTTGACCAAGTCAAACTGCGCAATAGATGGAGGTGTGGCTTTCTTGGGAAGCCTACGAAATTGCATGAGGAGGAGGAAACCCTAATGTGTGGGGTCCTTGGATAAGGAGCCTTCATTTGCATAAAAGGAGGGGAAAGCAACCATTTTGGGGTTAGCTTAGATATTTCGAATTGCTTTTCTTTCTACAGTTGCACAACTGTGATAGCTGTGCTGTTTAGCACAAGGGATTTCCTATTCAAGATTCCCTCCCTTCTTGAGAAGCTCTTGAAGGTTTTATCTTCATCTTCTCCACATCTTGGCTCAAGGCCAAAGCTATTCCTTTCAGTGCAATGATTCTTGCAGCAAGAGCCATTGTGTTGTTGGGGTTGCAGTGGAGGTTCCCACATCATCATTTTGGAGCTCAGTTTTTTCAGAGGAGGAAGATTTATGCATCCGGGAGATCAATAGGGGAGATATCAGCTCCATTTATCATATATTGGTAGGAGGCCAATCTCTTCCCATCACCTACAGCGTAGTCCCACTCCTTGACTGCGCAGTTCTTGAGTGCAATTGCAGTGAGGGGTTGCACTGGCATTTTGGAGGGTGAAATATTTGGCGAAAGGATCAACCTTTCACTCTAGATTTCCATTGGAGGAGGTATATACATTTTATGCAGCATTATTCAACCATCTCCTTCATGTTCTCATTTTAGAGTTGCAGTTGCTCCAGCAACTCCGACATTTCTGCAGATTTTCCATTTTGTATGTATTGTAGCCAATCCATTTAGGGATTGTTTATTATAGTTTTCAGGGGTTGAGATCCATCTCCCCCTTATTTATTTGAGCTTCATATTGCCATATCTTCATTGTATCATTATTTTGCAGCAGTCCTCCTTCATAGACTGCGCATTCATAGTTGGGCACAATATATGTAGCAGTGTATTTCATGTTCATTGTACTGTGTCTTTAGTGAAAGATTTGCTTCAGCTTGAGTGATCATTTCCTCAAGATCTTGTACACATTTCTGCTACCATATTATCAATGAGGAGGCTATGAAGGTTTATTGCATTTTCTAAAGTTATGCACTCACTGCTATTTCTAGTTCATGCTTATGGATTGTTGTTCACTACATTGAGATATCTTGAGATATTCTCAATAGTATCACTTATCCCTAGTAGGGAATATTTCATAGCTATAGAAAAAGTTTGCAAAGGGCCAGGTAGCCTTTGGATCTCACCCTTCCTTAGAAGGTGACATATCCAACAAATTCCCTTGCAGCCAATCTCTGGAATAGCCTTGTAATATTTCTGAAAAAGGGATATCTTAAGATATTCCCAAAAATTCAGAAAATCCTTCATTTGGAACATTATAGAAACTTATATAGGGTACATTCAGACCCATTATCACCTAGATCCCCCACAGGTATAGCAGGCTCCCCAGCTAGGGGCAGGGTAGGGGGGCGAGGAGGAAGCGTAGGCAGGGGTAAAGGCCAACTAATTTGCTATAATTGTGGGGAAGTAGGTCACTTTGCAAAGGACTGCACGAACCTAACTCGGCAATCCTGCAAATATTGCAAACAGCTAGACCATGTGGTTGAAGATTGCCTGATTCTGATAGCCAAGATGCAGGAGAAACAACAGAAACCTATGCAGAACGTACAAAGGGTCAAGGTAGAACACCGAAGTGAAGGACCAAGTATTAATGTTATAACACACAGTGGCATAGCCACTGGCGGGGCTGCAGATAAAGCTAAGGCATAACCTCTTTATTCGTAAAGTGACGATTAAACAAGAAGGGTTGGACTTACTGAAGGAAAGGGAAACTTTTTGTCGCAACTCGCCAAGACTTTGCCAACACTGAGACACCTACCCTTCCAACACCTGCGCACCTTAGAGGAGATGATGAAGTTAAATCATTCCTGCAGGCGTGTATGAAGTTGTTGCGCAACCAATGGGCCATAGAAAACCTCCAAGCCTTGATAGATAGTTGCGCATGAAAGACAACCCCAGCTATGGAAATAGAGGATGTGCACAAACTATATAATCATAAGAGATGCACTAGTCAGGAGATGTGGCTGAATGCGTAGATCGGAAATTATGATATGGATCAAGTTATTCTAGACTTGGGATTCGATGCGAACGTACTACCTAAAGAGACTTGGTAGCGAATGGGAGAACCTAAACTGGAATGGTCCACTATCCAGTTGTGCATGGCTAATCAACAAAAGATCATACCATTGGGAAGATTATCAAAGATAGTAGTAGATATCACTGGAGTTAAGGTGCGGGCTGACTTTGAAGTCATTCATATCGAAGAAGATGCGGACCCCTACCCGGCACTCCTAAGATTAGATTGGGCCATTGATATGGGCAGTATTATCAACTTAAAGAAACACAACATGGTGTTTGAAGCTGAAGGAACATGGGTAATCGTACCACTAGATCCCGCAGAAGGAGAAAGATATACCGAGACAGCGCGGGAGGAAGAAGAGATAGATCCTATCTATAAGCTAACTGCAAGGGATGAAGACTGGATCAATCCTACGGCCGATGGAGTGCTTTGTTGGGAAAAGGATAGTGAATGATTTTCCGACTTCGACAAAGAAATAGACAATTGGAAAAACCGACTACATGATGTCTCCGCGCTGCGTTGTCTTCAAATTTCCAGGGACTTCCATTGCATATCCGCCGAGGTAAGAGAACTACCCTATTTTGATGGCTCTGGTAGTATAAAGGAATTTCTGCGTACATTCGAAGTTGAGGTTGCAAGAGAACGGAGGCTATGGGCCTTTAATATGGCTATGCACACAATTTCTGCAAGATGGTGGGAGGCACATAAGGACGTGTTCCAGGACTGGGAGGAATGTCGAGACATGATGATCATGCGATTCAAGGCCCCGGCTGAGGTACATGTCAAGAAGTTCCTTGGCCCAGGGGAGCCACGCGAACACTTGTTTGCTTGGATGGAAAATGTCACGATCGAACTCTAAAGGAATGGGTTCACTTGTTTAATCATGCATTGGAACCAATCCCTACTGCATGGTACTTGGATGCGGAGCTACATCAATGCACCCACCATTGGGAAACCTTGAAGGATGAATTCATTGGTACCTTTGGACTAATAGGTGGCTAGGAGGTGCTTGAGGAAGCTCTGCAGAATTTTGATACCTTTGTGAGTGATGAATCCTGCCCTGACACAATTAGAGAAGGACCTATCTGGGACACATAGATGCAGGATAATGTCGAGTTCCATAAGGCCACCATGGAAAATTGTGACGCAGATTCGCACAAGGTCTTGATCATAGAATCAAGGGAGGAACGCACAGTTGCAGGACCTCCGATACATAAGATGGATGGTACGAAACCACAAATCGCTAACATAAATATTGCAGTACAACTCAAGCTGACTACAATTGGGAACTGCTGGGATGGTGGGACAGTAGGAAAGATTGCGGAGCTACTCATGGAGTATCAAGACATATGTCCAGCCAAATTTTTAGGGCCTAAGGAGATCACGGGGGATTTGGGCAGTATGCATGTCACTCTCAATTCAGATGTGCAACCGGTGAGAAAGCGGCCTTATCATACGCAGAAGGTGAGGGAGGAGATCGACATTACGCTCATTAAACCAGTCACACGGGCGAACTGGGTAAGGCCTACGACTATGAAGCTGCTGCGCTCGATCATGGGACATATGGGCTACTACAAAAAATTTAGTCAGGAATACGCACTGATCACTGCACCTTTAAAAACGTTTCTTAAGCAGGATATTTCACTCAATTGGGATGACGCATGCCAAAAGAGCTTTGAGCTACTCAAGAAAAAGATGGTCTCTATACCTATTACCACTTCCACTGATTGGGCGATGATATTCCATAAGGATACTTTAGGAATTGCCCTGGACACAACTCGTACGCAGCTTGGCACCAGAAACAGTAATCACCCAATCACATTTGCTAGTCAGGCAATCCCGGGTGCGGAGCACAATTATGCCACCACGAAGAAGGAAGGGTTGGCCCTGAAGTGTCAGCACAATCTGTTAAGGAGTCACTGTAAGATGATTATAGATCATTCAGTTTTAGAGCACCTGGGGAATAAGCTTGTGTTGGGGGGAATAGTCTGCAGGTGGCTACTGTTTCAAGCATACGGTGTTGAAATCATTGTCAAGCCAGGCAATTTGAGTACGGAGCGGGAGCACTTGTCCTGAATTGTGATGGGCGACGGGCCCACTAGCTGGAAGAAAGGATTGCCTGATATGCATCTATTCACCAATAAGGTCGTGGAGGTGTGCTTCACTGAGATCTCTCCATTCTTGACCACAGGCATGGCACCTGCTGAATATTTGGTACGACAAAAGAAGGAGTTGGTTCACCGAGTGGCGGAATTTACCATTATCGTAGCACAGGAAGTACCATGTAGAGATGGCCCGGAGCGAGAAAACCACGCTCTCTTGGTAGAAGCCCACGTAGGCATAACATGAGGTCACCACACATGAAAGACGACGACAGAAGAGATCTTGAAGGCTGGGCTATGGAACCACAAAATTTTAGTTGGAAGGAATCACATCAGAATGAGGCAGGTGTGCTGGGAACGCATGCAGTTTGCTCAAAACGCAAGGGTGTGCTGGGATCGCAGGTGTCCGCTGAGCGCACCCTGGATGCGAAAACTAGCCGTTGAAACAGTCAAATTGGACAAAAAGAAAAAATTATCGTTGGATGGGGTGGGTGGCCGGCATTTAATGCGGCAATTTTGGGAGATTTTTTATCGTTTACTTGATGGTAAGTCCCATGCAAAGTCTACCCTACTGTTGGGCGATCACCAAGGCTATAAAACAGGTGAGCTAGATCAGACACGGGTTCCGTATTGCTTCAATAGCTTGTACTTAGCCTGGTTGTCTTGGAAAAAGTTGTGCTGTAAGAAATTCTATGCCTATATCATCTCTTTCATGTATGAGTAAGCTACTCCCTCTGACAGTAGCAATCCTGAGTTTATATTTCGCGCCAGGATGACGGCCACAAACCCTGTCGAAATCTTGGAGCCAGTAACCTCGATGGAACAAGACACTGAGGAAGTGGTGGAGGTTGAGTCTGAAGTCGAAGAGGTCCCCTCCACACCCAACCCTGCTACAAGAAAAGGAAAATAAAAAGCACAGGGCTCAGGCAAGCCTCCGAAACCTACGAAATGGGCCATAGGGAAGCCCCATACTTCCCCGCAAAACGTGAAATCCTCGAGGGCTGCTCCAAAGGAGGCCCAACCCGCTGAGCCGATCAACTGGCTACCCCCCTTCATTTGACCATGCAAGGCATCGACACAAACACCAAAGAACCTTGATGGCTTCATCACCTACCTGCAAATGCCGCTGATCTCGGGGGAGGTTCCCATCATAGGTGAACCTTTTGGATGGCTTCATGAAGTTAAGTTCAATGATCATGATTTGGCCAACTTTGAGGCCTTCCCTGAGCTAGCACCAGAGTTATACCTTGATATAGTTCATGGCGCAAATGGAGTCAAAGTTGTCCCCCAACGTTGGGTATGTGGGTTGGCTAGGTCCGAGCTCCTAAATCTGCTCAGGATGCCCCACTTTGGACACTACAATGTCATGGACCGGCTTGCATGACAATTGTTCGCACTGATTCATGATGGATGCCTATGGATCCAAGACAAGATCCCTATTTATGCTATGCTATTTCATCGGATTATTGGTCTTCCCATGAGTGGGCCGAACCCCCTAGAGCACGTGGGTAAGAAATATGAGGGGGAGACTGCTGAGTACGTGCGCCAAAATTATCATGTGGACTGTAATACTTGGGGGTTTATCATCAAGACCATTAGTGACCGAGGTACACAGTTGGGCACCATGATGTTATCTTGTAAAATGATGAGGAAATGTCAGGTCACCTCCATTCCAGCCTACGGAATTCGGTTGGCTGACCAATGTGAGAAAGGAGTATGTTTCAATTGGGCACAATATTTGTGTGATGAGTTTCTCACTAATGTTCGCGAGTCCCAAGAGCAGGGCCGTGCCTTTTCTTACTCTTGGTTGTTGTTCCTTATAGCATTGGTTGCCTAGGAAGCTTCAACGGAGTCAATCCTTTGTAAGATTACCCCGGATATGTGCAAAGGGGCTCGCTATGCAGACTTATGGGATTCCACGGATTTGCAACGGCTCGAGGACAACTAGGTGTTCTGGGTCCTCTTTCAGAGTAGCGTGGCTGTAGCTATTAACTCCTGACCACGGTTTTCCCCTACCGTGTACGCCAAATACAAGGGAATTGCCGCATTTCAGGTTACTCTACACAATGTTTAGATCAGAGCGCACAAGGAGAAAGCCTGGACTTTGCTTCCTTATATGGTGATGGACGAAGAAATCGACAACGTCATTACACTCTGGCCCCCTAATTGGAAAATAGGCTTCAAAACTGGCGCGAAGGGTGTTGGAGGCACCAACACATCCCAAGTCACCCCCCCTGTCATCATCCCAGATATTAGAGGTACGCATAAGAGTACCATGCAAGACACTAGTGCGACCACCCAAAATGATGCACAACAGAAGAAGGACGTCGAGGCGAAGACCCAGACGGATTCACAGACTGGCTTGGGCACAGAAGGTCTAGCTGCAGGTAGACCTACCTCCCCCCACGGCACGAAGCGAACAAGCGAGCTTGACGGAACACCTCACAAAAAGCAGCGCTCTCAATGAGAGAAACAAGACGAAACAGTCACCTTGACTAATGGAGACCTGGAACAAATCACTGATGCAGTCACTCTAGCCACGCAGGACAAATGGGTCGCCCTAGAAGAGCAGTAGCGGGCCGCGGTTGACATAATTCAGGATGAGTTGCGAGCGCTAAAATTAAAGACAGACACTTACAAATTAGTGCAATCCCGGTACGGCCAACCCCCGCCGCGAGAAGTTCAACACTAGCTACAGATGACAACCACCTCTGTTCTCTCCCTTGCGCAACTCTGGTGCTTAGTCCACTCGACCTAGGGCTCCAAGTCCAGGCCAGTACAAAAGTCTAGCTGAACTTAGCTCGACTCCCTCATGAGGCCTTGTAGGGTCTCCACACCGCTGTATTTCTGGAAATCCACCATCGAGACCAACAAGTGCACCAATAGCTCGACGTAGCTAAACAAACAATCAATGCAAAGACTGCTGAGGTGTGCCTCGCCACCGCGAAGCACACAGAGCCTTAAGACACGATTCACCAAATGTGCGTAGATGTTCCCACAGAGATCTCAACCGCCGCCACCCCTCAGGAAAAAGTAGAAAGACTAGTCGCAACACTCAAGGCCTCCCGAGATGAAGTTCAGGTTGTCAAGGCACACATGGAGCAGCAGATCGTAGATCTGCAGGCTAAGTTACAGCCCGAAACACCTCTAGAGGTTTGGGCCTAGAAAAATGCGTTGGTCACCACAGCTACGAATGTCATCACAAGGTAGATCATGCAGGGAGCCCAACTACTGGAGACCGCCATGCAGCTATGGATTAATGTCTAGCACGATCAAATATTGTGAGGGATAAACCAGGACTTGCACCAAAAAGAAGAAGAATTCGAGACAATCGAAGCCACCTTGCCCACTTTGGTGCCTGCTCAACTCGTGCAACGACTGTGAACTAGCCAAGCAATCCAAGCGGATATCGATGAACTTTAACAAAAGAAGAAGATCCTTGGTGACCGACTAAAGCTGTGGGCTGATACAGGCCTCAAAATTTCACAGGATGTCGATGTTGCTATCAAGCAGCTAAACCAAACTTTGGAAAGTGACAGTCGTGATTGAAGGACCGCTGTCAGAAAAGTTGGTCAACATTGCATAGCATGAAATTGTTCAAAGTGAAGGCATGCTACCTCCATTAGCCGAGGTGATCAAAGTATTGCAAGTGCAGGTCGAAGCCCCACCAGCACAGTGACTCGGGACGAGTCACAAGATTGTGTTGGGGGACTTTTGGAGCAGGGTCTCCCAAAGGCTATGAATTTTGTCCATTTTTGTATAATTTTGTATTTTTTAGTCTAACACAGGGGTTTTGGGGTGGGTTAAAGCCCCTAACACATTGTAAATGGGTCAAGGGTAGACCAAGAGTCCGTAAACCACGGTTAGTGGACCATTGGATGCGTAGGCTAAATCACTATAAATAGATGAACCTTTTTTGAGTCATAGGTAGGAAGGAATAGAGATCGATGCGAAGTATGAATTATTATATCTGTGGTAGGGTTGTTTGGTTTAAGACTCCTGCTAGCTATGTGCATGGAGATCCTTTGTCCTGTTGTGTGCAGACCCTGAATTTGTTCTGTTATGGTTGATGCGAACTTGAGTTATATGTTTATGCATCTGTTAGTAGCTGCGAACTATCTGTGTTTATGGTACATATTGTATCTGTGATCTGTTAATTCGCTGTGATTCTACTGTTCTACGAATATAGCTAATAGTGCTTACGTGGATGTGAATTTGTTAATTAGATCTGATAAGCTGCCTTCTGGTTATTTATTGAGACTCCTGCGAATAGCCTCGTGCTGTATAGATTTGATATTTGTGGACCAGATTGAATTACCTGCTCTCTCCTAGGGTGCGGAAAGTTGGTTCCAACACCCTCCCATACTACTTCGGGTGAGACTTTGGCCTACGCAAGAAGGTCACTGCCAAAAGGGCCAGCAGTATAGGGGTTTGTTGGCAAACCTTAACCTCCGAATCTGGGTCAGGACCCCTCGAGCCAACACTTACTGGCAGTTGCTACATGTGCCTTGAAGTAAAATGGAGGGTATCCTAGGTTTGAATCCAACACTGGAGGACATTATTGTGGCATGGGACCTCGAGCCCTCTCAACAGAATTTTGAATGCCTAATGGATCTAGTTGGAGGTATGGTTGACTTGTTTACCGACACATTAGAAATACTTGCAAACTTTGGGGTTTCTGGCGAAATGGACAACAGACAACTGGAACATGCCCAATGCGATGGAGACCCCTGCAAGAGAAAATGAAAGGATGGATTTGATTATCAATTTTCGATAGGAGATTTGAATTTTTTGAGGGTTTTCAGCAGGTCTTTCCATGTTTGGAACTACAACCTCAACAAAGGAGGGAGATAGGGTCAGAACCCTTCAGCCATGCAGTGTTGGAATCACAAGATCTCAGGCTTACCACAGGCCTTGAGGATGTGTTTTTCAGAAAAAAAAAATGTTTATTTCCCAAGGGGGAGGGTTTCATCTGCAAGAATAGTGTTTTACCTCAAAGCCAAAGTTTCTTAAAGTGGGGGTTTTGAATGCTTCTTAGGAAAAAACCCTACTGTCCAGTCATTGTTTGGCTCTCGACACCAAAAATTTAGGTGGCCAAAGAGTTTCTATGGTCGGGGGTTCTCCTTCCCACGAAACCCTAGCTCAAAGAAATCAAGAAAATGGAAGGGTTTTGGTCGACAGTGCCACAGGGCCAGAGCCGGTCGTTTCTCCTAGGACAAGGGTGAAAGGAAAAAAGGGGAAGTGTATCTGGAAAAAACTGGAAGACAATAATATTTTCCTTGGAGAAGATATTAAGCTTTATGAAGTTATGGAAACATTTGAACATGTTTTGGTGGGAAGAGCTATGGTTTGTTGCCTACAAGTGGAAAGGATTTTAAAATGGATCTCAAAAGCATGGGGCAACTCTCCAGCGAAATATGTTGAGGTGAGTTTGTTAGTTTGCGGTTGGTTTACATTACAATTTGACTCGAAGGAAGTTGCATCTTAGGTTATAGAAAATAACTGGTGCATTGATTCTTCACCTATGTTGATTAAATGTTAGAGCCCATTGTTCAATGCCAGACGAGAAAGACTGGACATTGTGCATGTATGGGTCAAACTTCTTGGTATTTCGCCTCAACTTTGTAATTAGGATGTTTCTTAGGCCATTGGAAACAAGCTGGGGGGGTTCTTGGGTAGACCTGAGTTTTAAAACATCAAGAATTAGAAGAATTTTGAGGACTTTGGTTAAGCTAGATCTGAGGGAAGGTTTGCTCCCAAATATCAATTTGAACTTTTGAGGAATACAATATTTGCAGGAGGTAGACTATGAAGATTTTCCGTTTAGATGTAGACTATGAAGATTTTCCCTTTAGAGGTATACTATGAATATTTTCTCTCTAGGGACATGTGGCAACGAATTTCCCTCTAGGTTTCAAGGGGAAAAATGGTCATGGTTCTTCGGGCGAAGCAGGGGAAATAAGAAATCTCCCGAAAAATGAGCTCTATCCCTCTTGAGAAAGAAACAATATGGAACCTTCGGAGGCTGAAAATTTTCATGTGAGACCACAATACGCAATTGAAGTGATTACGGGACCGAAATCTATAGATCTTGTGACTGATTGTGCTCCTTTGACACTGGACTTGCCGCCCTCCTTTGTGGGTGCTTTCTCCTCATCTCTTCCCCTCCCAATTTCTTTTTTTATGCATAGTTACGTTCCTTGTATTGGAATTCCTGAGCTTGGTCCCTACAGGCTTCCATGCTCTCCCTCTAATCCTATTTCTCCCATTTTTTCCTGCAATGTCCCCAATTGTTCTATTATTACCTCTGTCCCTATGGCCCCCTACTCTAAGACCCAAACCGACTTGGTATCCTCCTCTGTCAGCTATTATAACATTATACCATGCCATTCTAAAGGTGATTCTTGTCTTGTTGTAGGGGGCTTGGGAACTATCAATATCAACCCTAAAACTCGACATTCGAGGGGGAAAAAATCCCATTTTTCAAAAGCTCGGCTAAAACTCAGGATTGACATAGTTGAAGGGAAACAAAAATGTATTGATGGGGCTCTTAGAGCAGTGCAGGCCCCCGTCACTGTTCAAAAATGATCTTCCTTTGATTTAAATTCAGGGGTTTAGCTAACCCCAAAAAAAATGTAGCCCTAAAAATACTTATCCGTGCTAAAAATCTGGATGTACTAATGCTTCAGGAAACCCTTAAAGACGGGGATTAATCTATGATATTCTTCTTAAAGTATGTCCTGGGTGGTTTTTTTTCTCTTCTGATGAAAAAGGTGGTCAGGAGGATTGGCTATGGGTTTCGATTCAAAAACCATCAAGGTATCTGTTTTTTTGAGGGGGGAGTCTACTCTTGATACTGAAATTTATTCTATTAATATTTGAATGGACCTCTCTATTATCAACATATATGCACCATATGTGGCCCCTGTCACAATCGCGAAACCTTTTGGAATTCATTGTTTTCAAAGTCGTTTATGTGCAGCCCAAATCTTATTATTGGTGGGGAAGCTTGTTTAAATTCAATAACAATTGGTTGAAGGATGCCAATTTTGTTCAGATAGTCAAGGACTTCTGGTCCCCTTTCAATCAATAGTTGGAATCTTTGGCCACTCAAAAATTCGTGGATAATTTAAAAAAGGTGAAACAAGGGGATGTTCAATGGGTTGTTCAAAAGAAGGCCAGATATGAAGATGAGTTAAAATTAGTGGAAAAAGAGTTGGAAAATTTGGAATCTCCGAGAGGTGGAGGTTATGATTCAATAAAATAAAAACAAAGGCTCATGTATTTTGAAGCTACGAAGAAAATACTTATTTATGGAAAATAATAGTGGACGTTGAAGAGTAAGGTACTATGGCTTCAATGTGGGGATGAAAACACAAAATTATTTCAAAACCATGCAAAAGCGTAGAAAATTTATAGTACGATCTAGGAAATGTTAAAGCCCAATAAGGGAATTGCTAACTCATTCAAGGAACTAGCTTCTATGATCATGGAACATTACAAGAATATTTTTAAAGCCCTGAGGAATCCACTATAGTAGAAGTAATGATATTGGCACAACTTTTTCCCATTTTCCTAATGAGGAAGATAATCAAAATTTAATGTCCCTTGTATCAACAGGAGAGATGGAAGTTGTCCTCAAAGATATGAAGAAATACAAGAGTCTTGGCCCTGATGGATGGACCTTGGAAATATATTTGGGTTTCTTTGACCTTTTGGGGGCTAACCTACTCTGACTAATTGAAGAATTTCGAGCTGTTGGGAGGATCTACAATCCTTTCAATACTACTTTTATTTCCCTCATCCCCAAGAAGGGTGATCCTTTATCTTTCAAAGTTTTCAGATCCATTTCTATTTGCAACTGCATATATAAAATTATAGTGAAGATAATTGCATCGCGGCTTTGGCTCATCTCGTCTCAACATATTTCTATAGAATAGTTTGAATCCTTGGAGTGTCACCAAATCCACAAAGCCATAGGTGTTTCTCAAGAATGATTACATAGTTTCAAGATCATAAAGTTAAAAGGATTGGTGGAAAATATTAACTTGTCTAAAGCATACAATAGAGTAAATTGGGTCTTCCTTCACCTCATTCTTACTCACGGCCTTGGCTTTGAAGTTCCCTTCATTAATTGGGTCATGAGATGTGTCACGTTAGTCTCTTTTATTTTCCTTATTAATGGATCTGTCTCCCATTTCCTCCATGATCAACGAGGCTTGAGAAAGGGATTCCCTTTGTATCCTCTACTTTTCCTCGTTGTTGAAGGCCTGTGTAGATCCATGTTGGCTGCTAAACAAAGGGATGGTCTTAAAGGCATTGAAGTTACTGATAATATTTTTGTCACCCATCTTGTTTTCGTTGATGACATTCTAATTTTTTTTAATGACTCTAGACAAGATATGAAAGCAATTAAAGATTCATTGGGCCTATTTTAGAAAGTTACAGGTATGGTAATTATTGTTCAGAAATCCTCCCTAACATACTCTGGTTTAAATGGTGCAAAGGTTCGTAGGGCACTTCATCTTTTTCCTTTCTCTATGGCACCCTTTTAGAATAGTCTCAAATACCTAGGCTTTATTTTAAAACCAAATTCTTATAGGGCAGTTGATTGGTCATGGATATTGGTTAAATTAGAGAAAAGGATTAAGCATTGGAGTTTTAAGTGGATTTCTCGAGCTAGGGTCTTGGTTATGATTAAATCTATATTAGAAGCCATACCAATTCACTAGATGGCTCTCATTTGGGTTCCCAAAGGCATTCTAAGATCAATGAAAAAAATGACGTGCTCGTTTTTTTTTTTGTTACGTGCGAGGGAGGAATTTGTTCTACCATGGGTTAGGTGGGAAAATATTTCCCTCCCTAAGGCTTGGGGGGTTGGAGCCTAAAATACCTTCCAATGTTCGCAAAATTTTTAGCTACTAAGGTTGGATGGAGGTTGTTATCCTCGGAAATCTTATGGATTTTTGTAGTGTACCACAAATATATTTTTCCTTTATCCATCAATGACTAGGTTCGTAAGCCAAACAAAAGGGTTTTAAACCATTCCATCATTTGAAAAGTGGTCATCTCATCATTTGCAGTAATTGAGTGTGGTTTGGCATGGTTAGTAGGAAATGAAGAAATATTCTGTGTTAGGTTGGATCCTTGGATTGAGTGTATGGGTCAACATCACCTCCCCCTTGATCTTGTATGCACCTAAATGAGTAGGGGGTCATTTTTCTAAATCAAATCTCAGATGAGGATCACCCTACTATTTGGTCTCAAGGCTAGAAATCAGTTATACAATTTAATATCCCAAGGGATTTTGTAGCCATATGGGAAGCCCACTTCACCTCCTTAAAGTCTACACATATCATAATTAGGGACACGGAGGATGAGATTCGTTGGGTTCATTTCCATCATGGTATTTACACTACAAAAGTGAGATATGGTTTTCAAATTGCAGCCAGAGAAATTCATAATCCCAAATTGTGGTTACAGAAGATCTAGAAACTCGTTTGTCCAGCTAAGACCAGATTGTTCATTTGGTGCCTTATCAGAAACAAAGTCCCCACGTGGGACAATCTGTAAAAAATGCACAAAGAAGGCCCCAACTGGTGCATTTTATGTAAGAATGCAGAAGAATCAATTTTTCTTCTCTTAATTCAATGCCATTTCTCATTTTGCATTATGGTCCAAAGTGAAACTTTTACTTACCTTTAATTTAGAGTAGAGGGGTGATTCTTTCATTGCAACATGGAAGTCCTAGTGGGATACAACTAGAAATTAGTCTCTTAGGAACATTCCACTGGGGGTTGTGGTTGGCAAGAAACAAATCCACTTTAAGGGACTAGCCCTCGTCCCCTGATCTAATAACAACCCAAATTTATGTGATTTATGCACTACTTCCGACCAAGGAAGTGGTCTTAGCTCCTCGTGTAGAAATTATATAACTTATGTGTTATATGTCCAAGATTCTCCTGATCTCACACTATTTTAACTTCATGCAAAATACAGAATATATTCCACCATTGATCATTTGCGGAAATTAAATCAAGATTGCAATGCACACATGAAACAATAAAAATTCACACACATTAACACAGTTGTTTAACGAGAAAGTCTGAAGCTGAAAACCCCAACTATCTATATATAATATATGTCATAGAGATCATGTAACAATCCTCATACAAAGCTGATCATATCAAGCTCTCAGTACAATACAATCGCTACACACTAATCAAGCTTGATCTTGCAAATCCATGCACCGATCTTTTCCACCTACTAGCCTGCCTCTACTGCACAATCCCTGCTGAAGAATGGCTCTGAATGAGTTTGAATTAATCCAACCTTTCTCACGCAATCCTCATTGGCATCTCCACTGAGTGTTGGATGCAATCAATGCATCACTATAGTCACAACTGATAGTCTATCTTGCCCTTTCACCTATCTCTTCACTGGTCTCCACTGAAACTGCCATGCACTATAGTTAACTGATGTATTCTTCAGTTTATTAATGAGTTATTATTTGTGAATTAATTAACTAATTAATTCACCCACTCAACTAAGAGTCAACTGTCAGTTAGACTAGCCTGTGGAGTTGCAACTCAACCGAGTCTAACCGAGTTAAACCAAATACAACTCCACCAACTACTTCTCCAACTCCACCAAAAACTGGCTACATGAGTTCTAATCAAGTCATCCATGAAATAGCTCCAAGAAACCCTCAGGAATAGCGTAATTCCTTCCCGTCGCTTGTTGTGCCACATTTGTGCACTTAACTGAAGTGCTCCAAGAGAATAAGATACTGTTTAGAGTCCAAATATTATGAAGAGCTAATAATATTCGACATATCTATTTTTAGACTGGTAGTATAAAAATAGACTCCACCCAATATGTATAAAAATAGAAGTCCATCTATTTTTCCAACTTGACCAACCATCCACAAATAACATCCTGAAACTCATAGAATGTGATCGACATGTCTAAAATAGACATAGTCTAAAAATAGACTTTGCGCCAAAATAGCTCCGCGGCCCACGAGTGAAGGCGACTCTTTCACTAAGCCATCATCTCTTTGACAATCTCGCACTCTCTCAACAAGATAGGGATTATCTGCCACCCCGATCCTGTCTCTATGGTATTCGAATTTTCTCCTGGTGAGCACCTTCGTCAGAATATCTGCATCCTTATCCTCCGTAGGAATGTAAGAAAGCAACATGATCTTTTGCTGCACACAATCTCTAATATGATGGTACCGGATGTTAATATGTTTAGATCTATCATGAAATATTGGATTAACCGAGAGTTTAATGCAACTCTGATTATCACAATATATCATCGTAGGATCTAAATGAGAACTGAACAAACCGACCAGGATCTTCCTCATCCATATAGCCTCGCATGCAGCCAAAATTGCTACCAGGTACTCGGCCTCCATTGAACTGAGTGCCATGGATCTTTGTTTCCTGTTGTACCAAGAAATTGCTGTAGATACAATACTGAAAATCCCTCCAGATGTGCTCTTTCTGTCTGTTGGGCTTCCTGCCCAATCTGCATCCATGAAGCCATGCAGCTTCACCTCATCCGACTGTCTGTACCACAATCCATACCCAGATGTGCCCCTGAGATACTTCAGAACATGCTTTCCTGCCTTCCAAAAGAGCTTGGTAGGCTTAACCATCGCTTGTGAAAGCTGGTTCACTGCATAACATATGTCCGGTCTTGTATTGAATAAATACATGAGCGAACCAACCAATTGTCGATGAACAGTGGCATCCACTACCTCTGCCGATGTAGCATCCTTCTTCCTCCAACCACCAGGAAGAGGAGTGTCGATAGGCTTGCAGCTTTGCATGTGAAACTTCTCCAGTATCTCCCAGGTGTACTTGCCTTGAGACACAAACAATTCACCTTTTCACTGCCAAATTTCCAATCCCAGGAAACAATGAAGGAGGCCCAAGTCCTTCATCTCGAACTCCTTTGCAAGATCTGCCTTGCATGAGTGTATCAACAGTTCATCACCCGTTAGTATTAAATAATCTACATAAAGCACAATGATCAAAAGCTTACCCTCCACCACAATCTGGTATAGGTTTGAATCCGCCTCACTCTTGGCAAAACCAAGTTCGGTGAAATAACTATATATCCGAGTGTACCAAGCACAAGGTGCTTGTTTCAGCCCATACAACGCTCTTTTGAGCCTGCATACATGCAATTCGCTGCTAAATATTTCGAATCCTTTAGGCTGCTCAATGTACACCTCCTCCTCAATGATTCCATTGAGGAACACAGTCTTCACATCCATCTGATGAATGTGCTAACCCATCTGCGCTGAGAGAGCAAGGATGGTCCGTATGGAAGAATACCTTGCGAAAGGTGCAAAGGTTTCTTCATTGTCGATCCCCTCGATCTGTGAGAAGCCCTGGGCAACAAATATTTCCTTATACTTCTCGAAACTCCCATCATCAGCTTGCTTCACTTTGTAGATCCATCTCGAACCTACCACTGATTTCCCTTCTACCCTTGGGACAATCTCCCATGCACTGTTTCTGACAATCGAATCATACTCTTCCACCATGGCATCTACCCATGCGGGATCCTCCACAGCTTCCTCGAAAGAGGATGGCTCTGTCATGATACACTTGCTCATCAGAGCCATGTATCCAATAAATTGGTCAGGTGACTATCTCTGTCTATGATGTGATGTAGGAACTCCTACATTCTGCACTGCATCATGATTCAGTCACTCAGCTTCTGTAGTGTGCTTTTGCCCTCTGATGTTTGGTGCTGCATGAGTGGTTTATTCCACTCCATGAACCTCCTCTTGTGGTTTATCCACATTTCGAGGCTCATCTCTAGGAACAAGTAGCTCCTCCTCTACATGCAAGTGCAGCTCCCTCTCAAGTGACAACTTCATGGCTTTATCCTCATGAAATTTGATATCCCGTCGCACGACAGTCATCTGACTATATGGCAAATACACACGATAATTGTGGGGTGTTTCTGTGTACCCCACAAATATCCCAACCTCTTCGATCAGCTCCAACTTCTTCCTGGCATCCTTCGTCACATGAATGTAAACAGGTGAGCCAAAAATCTTCAAATGAGAAATATCAAGCTTCTTACCAGAAAACGCCTCTTTGGATGTACTCATGCCAAGTACTCTATGAGGACAATGATTTTGCACATAAACCTCAGTGTTGCATGCCTCAACCCACAAGTGTATGGGAAGGGCCTGATCATGCAACAATGCCCGTGCAGCACCCATGATTGTTCTGTTCTTTCTCTCCGCGACCCCATTTTGCTGTGGGTTATGAGGTGCTATGAGTTCTCTTCAAATTCCTTCTTTGCTACAGAAGTCTTTGAATTCGCCAGAGATGTATTGACCACCACTATCGCTCCTTAGAGCTCTCACCTGCTTCCTCAACTCTTTCTCAACCAGCACCTTGAACTCACAGAACTTTGAGTATGTCTCGCTCTTCTTCTACATGAAGAAGATCCAACACTTACAAGAAAAGTCATCAACAAATATCACATAATACATGTGCTTTTTTGTTGAAGCAACCGAGAAAGGTCCACACACGTCTGTGTGAATTCTCTCAAGGATTGTCGAAGCACTACTATCCTTCTCATGAAAAGTGGTCTTCACAAATTTTCCCAAAGTACATCCCTTGCACTGATTCAACTGCGCAAGTGTACCTTTGGGAAGCTCGGTAGAAATATGCTGCAAAATTTTCTTAGCGCCATGGTGAAGATGGCCCAATCTCCTGTGCCACAATTCTCCTTCATCCCGGCTCACCACTCCTTCTACTTTGCCTGCCATTGCAGCGCATCCATCTACCTGCAATTGATAAATATTATTAACTCGAATCCCTATCCTCTTGGTTTGAACAATTTTTTTATGTCGAAGGAAGGCTTTTCCCTCGCTAAAAACAACATCATAACCCTTGTCTTCCAACATCGCCACAGAGATCAGATTATTCTTCAATCCTGGAACATGCATGACATCCTTCAAGATGAAAGGTTTATTGGACTCCCTCTCAAAGGAAATGGTCTTGATACCAGTCGCATTGTATCTACCATCATCGCCCATATCGATGTGCACTCCAAGATCCTTTTCCTCCAGATCACTAAACAAATCTTTGTCTCTGGTCATATGGAAAGACACACCATTGTCAAGAAACCACACCGATCCCATCACACTTGAAACCAAGCATGCGATCAAAGAAAAATCCAGCTCAAACTGCGAGGTTAAGGCCTCTTCAGCTGCAGATCTAGCAACCTGCTTATTCTTCTTCTTTTGTGGGCAATTAGTGGCGAAATGGCTGTGCTGGTGACAGTGAAACACTTCACCTTGGACAAATCCTGCTTCTTGCCTTTAGCACCGGTTTGAGAAGGATTTTTCTTCCCCTTCCCTTTCCTTGCTTTGGAAGCTAAAGTGAAATTTTATTCATCTTCATTCTTTGATGAAGATCCATCCCTGGTACCCCACCTTATCTCCTCTTGCACAAGATCCGACCAAAGTCGCTCCCATCCTGGAAGTTTCTCCCATCCATTGACAGAGTCTTCGTAGCTATGCCAACTCTTCGGAAGCCCAATCAGAGTTAAGCTCACCAAGTCGTCTTCATCAACAGTAACCCCCACACTTCCCAGCTCATCCTTGCAGTGGACCAACTTCGTGAGGTATTTTGGAATACTATCACCTTTCTCCATTTTTATTTTTTTGAGTTTGTCTTTAAGCGCCAACTTCCTCTGGTCACTTATGCTTTGGAACAAGTCTGTCAAAGCCTTCCAAATTAAGAATGGAGTGGCTTTACTGTGAAGGCTGGACACAATGTGGTCCTTCACACCTTCCAACATAATCCTTCGACACTTTGCTACCTTCTTTTGCCATGCGTCAAGTGCGGCTGCATCGCTAGAAGCAGGCTTCGGAATGTCAACATCTATGAACTCCTTTAACCCATTATCATCCAGCACCGCCTCCATCCTGTCCTTCCATGCTATGTAATTCGAGCTCCCATCAAGGGCATAATCCAATCGCAATCCGTTGAAAGACATTTCAATGAATGCTAAAATTCGAATTCCACCAGCACAAAACTCAACCGCTTCAATAATTGCAATCTCCTCCAATGATCAACCGCTCTGATACCATGTAGAAATTATATAAATTATGTGTTATATGTCCAATATTCTCCTGATCTCACACTATTTTAACTTCATGCAAAATACATAATCTATTCCACCATTGATCATTTGCGGAAATTAAATCAAGATTGCAATGCACACATGAAACAATAAAAATTCACACACATTAACACAGTTGTTTAACGGGAAAGCATGAAGCTGAAAACCCAAACTATTTGTATATAATATATGTCATAGAGATCATGTAAAAATCCTCATACAAAGCTGATTATATCAAGCTCTCAGTACAATACAATCGCTACACACTAATCAAGCCCGATCTTGCAAATCCATGCACCAATCTTTGCCACCTGCTAGCCTGCCTCTATTGTGCAATCCCTGCTGAAGAATAGATCTGAATGAGTTCGAATTACTCTAGCCTTGCTCACGCAATCCTCATTGGCATCTCCATTGAGTGTTGGATGCAATCAATGCATCACTACAGTCACAACTGATATTCTATCTTGCCCTTTCACCTATCTCTTCACTGGTCTCCACTGAAACTGTCATGCACTGTAGTTAACTAATGTATTCTTCAGTTGATTAATGAGTTATTATTTGTGAATTAATTAACTAATTAATTCACTCCACTCTCACTAGTGTATCAATCAGTTAGACTAGATACAACTAGCTCAATTGAGTCTGTAGAAATTTTATAACTGATATGTTATACACCGAGATTCTCCTGATCACCTACTGTTTTAACTTCATGCACAATACAAAATCTCTTCTACCATTGATCATTAATTGCGGAGATAAAATCAATTGCATGCACACATTAAAACCATTAAAATTCACACATATGAACATAGTAATTTATGGGAAAGCTTAAAGCTGAAAACCCCCAACTATCTGTATATTATATGTCATAGAGATCATGTAACAATCATTATACAAAGCTCCTCACAAGCTCTCAGTACAATCTCCAATTGCTACACACTAATTAGGCCCGATCTTGCAAATCCATGCACCGATCTTTGCCAACCTCTAGCCTGCCTCTACTGCGCAATCACTGCTAAAGAATGGCTCTGATTGAACTCGAATCCATCCTATATTGACCATGCAATCCTCATTGGCATCTCCATCAATGTGTGGTGCAAAATCATGCAACACTATCGTCACAACTGATAGTCACACTTGCTCTTTCACCTACCTCTCCACCGGTCTCCACTGAAACTGTCCATGCATTGTAGTTAACTGATGTATTCTTCAGTTGATTAATGAGTTATTAATTAGTGAATTAATTATTAATTAATTCACACCACTCTCACTAGTGTATCAATCAGTTAGACTAGATAGAACTAGCTCAACTGTCTAACTGAGTTAAACTGAACACAACTCCACCAACTACTTCTACAACTCCACCAAACTCTGTCACATGAGTTCTAAATGAAGTCTCCATGCAATAGCTGCACTTAACCCTCAGGAATAGCGTAATTCCTTATGTCAGCTACTGTGCCACATCTATGCACTTAACTGAAGTGCTCCAAGAGAATAAGATAATGTTTAGAGTCCAAATATTACTAAGAGCTAATAATATTCAACATATCTATTTTTAGACTGGAAATCTAAAAATAGATTCCACCCAATATGTCTAAAAATAGAAATCCATCTATTTTTCCAACTTGACGAACCATCCACAAATAGCATCCTGCAACTCATAGAATATGATTGACATGTCTAAAAATAGACATAGTCTAAAAATAGACTTTGCGACAAAAATCACCTGTGTGGGCCCCACCTAGTTTAGGTGATTATTTTCCAACTAGGATCAGGAATGATGTTTCAAAATGCCTCCTTCACTGTTTCTTATTGCAATCTTCAACATAGTCTAACTGAGTTAAACTAAATACAACTCCACCAACAACTTCTCCAACTCCACCAAACTCTGTCACATGAGTTCTAACTGAAGTCCTCCATGCAATAGCTCCAGTAAACCCTTAGGAATAGTGTAATTCCTTCTGTCAGCTGTTGTGCCACATTTGTGCACTTAACTGAAGTGCTCCAAGAGAATAAGATACTGTTTAGAGTCCAAATATTATTAAGAGCTAATAATATTCGACATATATATTTTTAGACTGGTAGTCTACAAATAGACTCCGCCCAATATGTCTAAAAATAGACGTCCATCTATTTTTCCAACTTGACCAACCATCCACAAATAGCATCCTGCAACTCATAGAATATGATCAACATGTCTTAAAATAGACTTTGTGCCAAAAATATCCTGCGGGCCCACTTAGTGAAGGCGACTCTTTTCACTAAGCTCATCATCTTGTTGAATCTCAACACCTCATCTTGTTATTCAAGAATTTATAGACCACTAGATTCCATGGTACTATTTTGATGTAGAATCAAATGATGATGGCACGTGTGGAGGTGGTATTATCCTTTACCTCAATAATCAGCATTTTCTGAAATCTTCTATTGGATTGGGGAATGGATCTAACAATTTTTCAAAGCTTTTATCACTCAAACTTCTTAGATGTTGGGTCCTTGAAAAAAATGGTCTATCTTTACAATTTTTTGGGGATTAATTAAATGTGATAATTGGTTCAAATCTACTCAACAATGTCACAACCACACAATGTTTCCGATTTTGGAGGATATTCTACATTTAAAACATACATTTGACTATATTACTTCTTGTCATATTTACATGGAACCTAATTCAAAAGCAGATAAACTATCTAAGGGAGGCATTATGAAGCTTTTGGGACACTGAAAAATTTCTAAGCACCTGAACGGTTCGGTTTAAGAATATACACATCATTCTTTCATTGAAGGATAAGGAGTCATGTTTCTTCTTGATATGCTTTTTTTTCTCTAGTCTACAACTATTTTTCATATTTTCTCCTTATGATTAAAACAGTTTTTCTACATGGACATGCTCTTCACTTTTTAGTTGGGTCTGTTCAATTTACTTATAGCTAGTGTCACCATATACGAGGGTCTTTTTTGCTATGTATTTATGAACAATTTCTATATATGATGCTAAGAGGATTTTTTTTTTTTTTTGCTTACAGGACAAAATGCACCATGTGCATACACAATAAGTAACTTTTTATTCACTTTAAATGGAAAGTTATGAGAAAAAATACTTTTTATATTCTTAGTAATTAAATTTAAATGTGATATTATTAAATATAGTATGAAATATAACAGTTAAGAATATGAATTATTATGTGGATTTATATGGCAAAATAAATCTTATTTTATATTTATTATTTTTATTATATATATATATATATATATATATATATATATATATATATATATATATATATATATGTGAAATTTATATTATATGTTTATTAATTAAATTTAATACGTGTTCTGAAATGTCATGGTTAAGAATATGAATTATTATTATTATTATTATTTAAATGAATTGAGCAAAGAGGTGCTCTACAACAGAATATTGGGGATATGTGTAGGTGTAATGTAAAAAAGTTGTAAACATTTTTACATGTCTGCTCAATATATTGAATTTATAAGAGGTAAAGGATTTGTAAACATTCACATATGGGCTCAATTACATAATAATGAAAGGTTAAAAAAAGTTAAAAGTAATAAAATAAAATTCATTTTGTTTTATTGTAATTTAGTTTTTATTAATAAAATTATGAATAACTTTTTACATAAAAGAAAATCATAATATGCATATCACATTAAAATATATAACATATAAGTAGTAACAATATTTTTGACCATGCATATCCACTTCCATTTTACCATAGATATTATTAACTTGTAAATATGTTTTGTTACAATACCATGGCGCATCAATACCACATGTCCCAAAACCCTCTCTCATTTCACAATCAAAATGTTTTATAAATAATTTATTTGAATTTACTTTTATAACTTCTTTTTAATTAAATTTAAAAACAAAAAAATTATAATTATTTTGAGATATATCTAAACCGTTTATCACATTAAAATATATATGATATAAATAATAGCTATAAATTAAGATCCATTTTACTATATAAATGAAAATAATGATTTTGTAACCATATTTTTTTTTGTAAGCTTAGCATGACCCAATATATCACCCCGTGACTTCACATCAAGCCATCACCGTCTATCCAAGGCCCTTTGCCCTTTGAACTTTTTTGTAAGCTTGGCTGGACTAAATCTTCATCATGTCCAATATATCACTCCAATAGGGGTGGGGAATTGAACATGTGACTTCATTTTTTTGTAAGCTTGGTAGGACTACATCTTCATCATGTCCAATATATCACCGCGATTTTTGTAAGCTTGGCAGGACTACATCTTCATCATGTCCAATATATCACCGCGATCGGGGTGGGGAATTGAACATGTGACTTCACATCAAAGAGTGCCTTAATATGTGACTTCACATCAAAGAGTGCCTTAATAGAAAATCAATCATGGTCTATCCAAGACCCCATGGACTATTTTGTAACTATATTTAAATTTCATTAATAAGCACATAAAAATTTAATATTTAAAATATAATAATATTTTTAACCATGGATATTTACCCTCACTTTACCATGGATATTATTAACTTGTAAATAATTTTTTTTACAATATAATAGGCCAATACCATGACTCATTAATACCACATGCCCAAAAACCATCTCTCTTTTCACAATCAAAATACTTAATAAATATTTTTTATTTTATTTTATTAAATTTTTGTACAGAGAGACACTCTCGAGCCCACTATGGAAGAGATGTTGTAATGTCATATTATGTTATGCTATCTAAACAAAATAAATAAATAAATAAATATTAATTATAATTATTAGTTAAGTCCATGGGGTCTTGGATAGATGGTGATCTGGTGCTCTATTAAAGCATTCCTTGATGTGAATTCATAGGTTCAATTCCTCAATGCACTCCTCTCCTTGATGGGAATTCACTGGTTCAATTCCCCAATGCACTCCTTCATGTGGATTCACAAGTTCAATTCTCGAAGGAACTCTTCTCCTTGATGTGAATTCACTGGTTCAATTCAAGGCACTCCTTCATGTGAATTCACAAGTTCAATTCCCCAAGACACTCATTGATGTGAATTCATAGGTTCAATTCCCGCCTCTATGGGGGTGATATATTGGACATGATGAAGATGGAGTCTTGCCAAGCTTACAAAAAAAAATATAGTTAAAATATTTTGACTAGTGAAATTACATAAAAATAAAAATTAAATTAAAAATGAAATAAATTAATTTTTTTTTTAAATTATTGATTATTAAACCAACATAGATCCATCTTAACTCTGGATCTATCAAGCTCCAAAAGGGATGAAATATCTCTAGGTGAAAACCTAAAACTTGAGGAAAATATTTGATCCCTCAATCCGCTATAGAGAGCTAATATGGATCTAGGTTGGTTTTAATATGATATGATAAACAAGTAAAAGATTTATAAACATTTACATATAGTATCAACTAAATATTAATGAAAGTTTAAAATAATATAGAACTGGAGATGTTGTAAAGTCCTAAAAAGTTAAAAGTAATAAAAATAATAAAATTCAATTTGTTATATTGTAATTTTATTTTACTAGCATTTTCACTAAATTGTGAAAAGAAATGCCGAAGCAGTGTGGAGGGACTTTGAGTACGGCTCGTTGATCAGCTTTTTCCTTTGCAGTAAATGCCAGCCGTTGATTTGGGTCAAAGTGCACACAACGAGGTCAACTGTAAAACATCGAGCTTGTTTTGTTTGTACCCACTGGTCACCGGTGATCTGAGATAAATGGAGACCGTGCCCTTTCATCTACACAGGAGTTAACACAAAGTATGGTTATTAGTGGAAACTGTTCAAGATTATGTCAATGACGACAAAACTAAACAGTGTCCAAACATAAACCCTATAGAAAAAATATAAATAGGTTCACTTAAAATCTCTTTAAAATAAACCTTATAAATATATTGTTTTTAAAATCTCTTTAAATCCATTAAAATTAATATTTTTTTTATCATTTTTATTTTGTGAGATCTAAATTTTATTAGTGTCGTTGTGAAAAGGGAGGCTGGAAAACACCAGAAGAAATGCCGGAGAAAATATTATTTATAAAAAATGCAGTAGAAAATATTATGTATTTTTTTGCTCTTTTAAATTTTTTTAAAATGAGAGGTTTTTAAAGATAACAAAGAAAATTATGCAGGTATTTTAGCAGTTATTTTTTGGGATAATTTATTCACCAAAAAGTCTGTCCAGAAACTATAAATATTTATTGTAAAACTTGATAGTAAAAAGATCAAATACAAGAACAAAATGAAAAAACAATCTATCCCATAAACTATTTTTAACCTCGAAGACATTAAAAATAATTTTTTTCTTTCTTTCTTTAAAGTAACTAAATCCTTAAATAACACTCAACTTTAACCAAGTTAAAATATCCACCCCAATCAGTCGCCATATCTGGAGCGAAGTTGCCCTCTCTTTAATAACCACAGCTATAGACCACCTGGTGCTAAACCGTGTTCAAAAGTCCAACCTGTAAAGACCCGAGATCTGACATGGCAACAATGTGCAGTTGGATCCAAGCAAGCTGCCATGATTTTATCCCCAACATAGCATGAAAAACACAACCAGACACGACCAAAAGTGTTGAAGCACTATTATTTTAAAACACGATTACATTTTTCTTCTCAGTTAATCTGTAGTTTAGCCGTTGCAATTTTGACGGTGATGCGTGGGAGAAAGTGCACAGAATTTATTTATATGATTTAAAGTGGCGACGGATATGTCTCATTACCCGTTGATGTAATTCTAACACTCTTCAGAGTTTTTATTTGCATCTCCCCTCGCTTCCTCATGTATAGAGGTGGGGTTTTCCTCAAATTTGGTTGATGACCAATTGAATTATGCCCTCAACAGAAACAAGGCGCTTATCACCACCTTTGATAGAAGTGGAGATGAACAAAATATGGGAATTCTCTCCTAGCTAACGGGAAAACTCCCATGACAGAACTTGTCATCTTGCCGAAACCTTTGGCCCATCTTGGTGCAATGTTTACTAAGAATACTTTCCAAGTCTTCTCCATGGCTACCAAGACCTATAGGGTATTGTAAGTTTCTATTCCAAAATTTATAGCTTAACTAACAGTTCTTAGATCATGCACCCTACTTTAATCTTCCAATCATTATGAGTGCATTATCACGCCTCTTATGCACGCAATATTCCAGTAACTTCCTTGACAAGGTTTGAACTAAACCCAAAATGCAAATTCATTTACCGATTGATGCAGATTTCCATGATGTTGATGATGAAATAAATGAAGATTGGGCGTTAAGGATCCGATTTCCCGCGTTGAATTCGAATTTGGGGTTGTTCTAGTTCCTGCTGTCGAACGAAGGAGCAGGCGAAGGCAATCACGCTGGCTTTCAGATCTGATGGCGATGACGTTGGGGGTTGTTATTCTTGGAAGGATCCATGGGATTCAATTGCACACGACAAATGTGGAAAATGAGAAACCGTATTGCCAATTTGGTATATTCCTTTTACGACGAATCTACTACAGTGTCGCGAGGTAAAACCCCACAATAGAACGCCTTCGGCGTAATTAATGAAATTATAAAAGAAAATCAGAATATGCATATCACATTAAACTATATAACATATAAGTAATAGTTATAAGTTAAGATCAATTTTACCTTATAAACTAAAATTATGATTATGTAACCATATTTAAATTTAATTAATAAGCACATGAAAACTTTAATACTTACCATAAAGTTACAATATAACCATATTTTTAACCATGGATATCAACTCCCACTTTACCATAGATATTATTAACTTGTAAATAGGCTTTGTTACAATACCATGACTCATCAATACCACATGCCTTAAAACCATCTCTTGTTTCACAAAAAAAATGTTTTATAAAATAACATTAATAATTACAGTTATTAACCAACCTAGGTCTATCTTAACTTCAGATCTACCAAGCTCTGAGAATGATCAAATATTTTTGTATCTTAAGATATTCCCACCACAAGAGGATCAAATCTCTTGAGATGAGAATATCTTTAGATACAGAAATATTTGATCCCTCTCTAGGCTTGGTAGATCTAGAGTTAAGATGGATCTAGGTTTATTTGTAGATATCACATGGATTAAGATGTAGTGGTGTCGATTTTTTTTTCATTTTTTCTTTAAGTATGGTAAATTAGTAACTCATTGGAGTAATCTCGATGAGGCCCAAAATAAAGCCTAGCCACCACCACTATAACACTAAGAGCATATATAATGGTCCGTAAACTAGATACGCCAAGAATTTATGACTTGGAAACAACTGAGACTCCACGAGTGTGGGGAGCTTAACTTAAATAAATATGATAAAACAAGCACAAGATTTTATTAAACCAGGCCAATGCCAAAAACATATTCACAATACATGATAACATCTCCTTATAAAGGATAATAACTCCTACTCAACTACAACTAACTCATCTACTTAACTGCAATTGACTCATATTGAAAACAACAAGTTGAACACACTCTAGAACATTCAATACTTCTACACAATGTAGAACATTCACTCAAGTTCTATATAATTTAGAGAATTCTATTTCTCTATTAACTCCAAGTCTCCCCCTTAATGGAGAAATGAATTATTTACATAATTTATCTCTACATAACATAAAAAAACACGGCCATTGGTCTAAGTCTTATTTAAAATCCCATTGGTCTAAGTCTTAGTCACAAGTCCACTGGTCTAATTCTCAATGAGGCTTACAAATTGTGACTAAGTCTTCAAGTATTTCATTTTGGCTTTCATTGTTATAGTATATTGATGAAACTTCTTCTTGAACTTGTTCCTCCAAACTTTGATGTGTTCCACTTCTTTCTTCTTCTTCTTCTTACTCCAGATAGTGAACACTAGATATTGCTCCTTGCTACAACTGGGATGATCCCAATTCATTTCAACTCCTTTTTCAACACGTTCATTTCCATCATTGAGAAATTTTAAGCATTTTTTAGTGGACTGTTGACATATCAATCCGAAATAATATTAATTTATTCAGGGCTATTATACATAAAAAAGTATTGATTGTTTCACTTTCTACCTCATTCATGCTATCTTCAACAGAGTCCAAATCTTGATTGTAGATAGACATTACAACCGAGTTCTCCTCTTCTCCTTGTTTTTATGTTGCTTCTTATTGGTTGCTACCAATACTTCAACATTGGTAAACATTTGTGAGATTTACAAAATCATCATTATTTGAGTTCTTTTCATTTACCTTTATGCTGAGAGTTTTCCCCCTTTCTTCATCCTTGTCTTCCTCTGCTATATCATTATGCTTTATAAACAAATCTTGATTTGTTTCTGCATCACAATCTTTGTACCCAGTTTCATCTTGTTCATCCTCAATTACTTCTCTGTTGAGAAATTTATCTATGAACTTCTTATGTGCAACATTTTAAACCAACTTTAATCTCAAAGGTGTTCATCATCATATTTAACTCTAAATTCTTCAATCTTTGCTTCACATTCTTCAAATTCATCATTAGTAATTTAACTTGTTGGATTTATCTCTGTTCCTTCATTCTCTTCTTCTGCAACCTTCTTTATATTTTCTTAAGGTAGCTCTAATTTAGACACAAAGGCTCCTTTGAATGTATAGTTCAAGGTGTTTTTTTCCTTTTCATTGTATTTCATCTCTATAATATCCCGAAACACTTTTGAGATGTTTATTTGACCAAATTCATATAAAATACTAGAAAAAATGTTGTCATTCATTGCTAACTTAATAAGAAATAATGTTAATGCATCTCTTCTATCATCATGGGAATTTACAAAACCTTATTGGACAACATGCCATAAATGAGTTGAACAAAGTAACTATTCCATTTTATTTTTCCAAAGTGATTAACTCATACCTATGAAATATGAAAAAAATGGTAAAATCTTCATTAATCTATTCAAGTCTTCATCTACCTCTTTTATCTCGTCATCCTTATTATGATTGATTTTTTCTTCATTTTCATTTATCTGTTTCAGGTCTGCATTATAATTATTGTCTTCATTAGGTATGAGTTCCTTGGCTATAATGGGAAACACTCCATATTTTTTTGCAAAATAATTTGTCTCTTCCCATTGATACTTTCTCCTAATCTGTTTGAGTTCTCTTTGGAACTGTTTGAGTCTCCTTTACCGACCCATTACAGCTATGCATTCCTATTTTATCTTCTTCAATTTCTTTGTATCTCCTTTTTTTCACTTCCAAACAAAATATTTTTTCTTTATAATTCTTTTTAGAAAAACTGAATCACTTTTTTTGGAATTTTTTTAAACCACATAAATAAAAAATACCAATTTTTTTTTTTACTTTCTTTTTACCTAGATAAATTACCCCATACTAATTAGGAAAACTTCATTTCACCCCATAAAAAAAACTTCCTTTTCCTTTTCTAGACAAATGAAGCCCTTTTTAATTCATTCTCTCTCCTTGTCACCAATGATAAATAAACTGATACAAATTCTTTTCACTGATATAGGAAACTTATAAAATATTATTTCGAACCACAATTCTCACCACACATGAAAGTATATGAGCCTTTTATAAATTCTTAACATTTTAGAAGCGCAAAAGTAAAGGGGATTATTACCAAGAAAAATAATACAGGTGACCCGATCTATACCAATATAAGTATGTCTAGGTCGAAGGGCTTTGTAATGCGGGAGCTAGGAGCTGAGAAATAAACTATCGACGACAACAACAATGAAAATTTGTAGTGCTCCTCCAACTGACAATGACAATGAAAATGGCTATTCTCACACACTGAGAACAACTTCAATTCCACAATGTTCCATGCTTGACCGAATTCCCACGCTCAACGCACAAGCTTACCTTCACTCCTAACACGCGCCTCATGCACAGGCTCATTGGGTCTATTTACCTCATCAAATCTGATCTAATCCACACCAAAATAAATAATATCCACACAAAACAATGACAATAACCACATGCATATCGACTCACAAATCCACAATAACGTCCAACAATGCACCAAGACTGATCAACACATATCGCACTCTTTAAAAACTCAGATCTGAATATGGCTTCTCATATATCGACCCACTAGCTCTAATACCAACTTAAGGCTTCTCATATATCGACCCACTAGCTCTAATACCAACTTAAATAAATAGCGAGAAAAGGAATATGATAACACAAGCACAAGATTTTATTAAATCGCGTCAATGCCCAAAATTATTTATAATACATGATATCGTCATTTTAGAAAGAATAATAACTCCTACTCAATTACAACTAACTCATCTACTTAACTCTGCAACTATTTTGTATTGGATACAACAAGTTCAACACACTTTAGAACATTCAAGTCTTCAGTTTTACACAATCTAGAACATTTACTCGAGTTCTATATAATCTAAATAATTATATTTATTTATTAACTCCAAGTGGGTACTTTTTTAGCCTTATCACAACGAGCTAAAGATGGAATCTTAACTACTACAAAACGTTTTTGTAATGCGCATAATGTATTTTTTTTTTAATCACAATTCGAGTCCTTTTCTCAATTATGTTTCACTTACAACCATTTCTTCATTCATTCCTTTTTTAAGACATGAAATTTCATGTGGAAAAAATTATATGTGTGTGTGTTTGTGTTTTATTATAGAATGCAATTCTTTTGAATTTAATTTAGTTATTAATAATTATTAGGTGGATGGTATAGATTTAACCTTCATATAAAATTCTAAAATATTTATAGTAATATGCAAAAATCAAAGATTGAGATTTTTCTTCAAATTATTTATGCATTTTTTGTCCTTTTAATTAAATTAATTAGGTTAAAAAAAAACTCATATGAACAAGTGTCATATGAAGTGAGTTACAATATTTTGAGCATGTGGTAGTGATAACCCATGGAAATAGCTCATGCTATTGTAGCACATCCTATATATTAATAATCTGCATGGTAAATGTAGGGACCATTCCTAAGTAAGACACACACACACACAAACATATTGAGATCAAATCAAATAAATTAAAAACAAACACAAGATAATAAAACACAAATTATTATATACATGATGTCATGCCCATATTTTTATTAGAAATAAGTTGTGCATTCCAAGTTGCTAAATTACAATTAATCATTTATTGAATAATCATGACCAACATAATAATCATACAATAATTCCAGGCACATATACCAATAATCATATAGGATACTATTTTGAAAACCATTAATACCATGCACTAAGGGGAAATAGAATCTCGATAACAGGTTCATTGATCCTTGTGCTTTGTTGATGTAGTCCTTGAACATGTGTATATTTCTGCATCTTGGACAAACATTGTCAACTCACCGGTTGACCTCCAAGCCTATTCCTTGGGTACTTTTTTTCTCGATGGACCTTCAAGCTACAATGGGGCTACACCGTAGAAGAAGAACACTAGCAAGTGGAGGAGAGCACTCTAGCTCAGGAATTCACACACTAAGAACCTCCACTTCACCAACCTCATTATAAAATTGAGTAGTCACTATAAACACAATAGAATTGGGATAATCATCCAACAATAGGGAAAAAATGAGTTCCCCCTTTCATAGCTTTCTCTTTTTTTTTTTATAGTAGGCTTCATAGATGGTGTTTGTCACTTCATGCAAAGAAAGAATTATTAATTCAATAATTTAATTATTCACCTATCAATGTGCCAACCTCTCACTAGGGGCCTCCTAAAATTATTTACTTGATTTTGTATGAAAAGAGATATTTTTCTTCACACCAACATACTTCCCTATGTATTCTCTTAGTTGTCCCTTGATCCCCCTTTTGTTCTCCTTATTTTGTGTTCATCACTGAAGTTAATTAGTGGGTCTCAGATTTGGTTCCCCAAATACTCTCTAGTTTACTCAAGTTGAAATATTGGATAAAGATATTTTTTTTGTTTTTTTTCCACGTGGAGGTTCTCTCATGAAACCAAAATTTTCTAATTTTAAATTATTACTCATTAATTTCATACACAACCCTCTTTTCTTAATGAGTTTAAACCATCCTTGGATTAATGTTTCTAATAAAATCTATGCTCCCCTTCATCTTTTATTATTATAATATTACATTCTTTGAAGTGATTTTAAATAGACATTATACACTTAAGATTTTCCAAATGTGAGGAGGGTTGAGTTACTCAATTGGTATAGTTTTTTATAATTCTTCCTAATCTCCCTTTTCCCAAGGTTTACTTCACATTTAATTAATTTAATTCTAAAAAAACCCACTTACTACATTATGTGAATTTGTGCTCCCCATTGCATGATCATCAACCCTTAATTATCTTTCAGCTTTCTCTTCAAGATTTTAAGGGTTCCAAGTCAATCATTCGCTTCAATAACTTCTCTTTGAAGTTCCAAGGGTGCTATGCTTTTTTCCCTTCAAAAATCCTGCAAATACGAGGGGAAAAACTAGACGCGAAAATTGGGGACCACTAGCATCTCTTATGTCAGCCTCTATGGTGAGATTAATGGTGGTGGGGATCAAAGAATCCTCCTCGATGGATGCCCCCAGTAAATCCTCATGAGTGGCCCAATTTGGGGTCTACCGTCATGACATCATAAGCTTCAAGGTGAATATACCCCAATAGCTTCCAACCCAAGTAACAATAGAAGTGATAGTTATGGATGTTATCCCATCCCTCCCATGAAGTTTCAACTATCCTGTACAACCCCATCACCCATGTGTTAGTTGTTCAACCAAAAAATTGGCCTGTGCTTGCAACCACTATCATGTCATTAGTAATCATAACTGAATATTAATTTGAACAATAATTTTTAGTATCAGTAGTATGCAATTTATCAAAATAAAGGTCGTTGACTCATCACATGTAGGTGCATCCAGGTCTTCTCCTACCACACTCCATAATCATCTGTAATCTATGTTCATAATGCTAGCAATTGATATAATTGCAGATCTTAAATTATCATCATGACATAATTATTAAATGTAAGAAAGAAGATATTCCTCTAAATGTGTATACAAAACAACATAATGAATTCATCAATATGATTACACATAGTCATGAAACAGGCTCATCACAACCAACATCATCGTAACATCAATTAGTACATCACAGTTCTATCACATCCACTAATTGTTAGGATATTCCGACACATAGGAAATAGTTAAGAATAACTTAGTCTAGTGTAGAGTTAGGTAAAGTGTGTTTCTTTACCATGTACATTTGTAACTTATAATCCGATGGTCACGATTTGTAGTGATCCGACGGTTATCTCTCACCTCGGTATTAACGACACTTGATACGTAGCTTAACACCCGATTGGTCCATGATATCTATTTAAAGAGCATGGAGGGTCATTTGTTCGGTAACCGTTTATGAGAGAAACATATGTAACTTTTCTTTTATATTAATAAATTCCCCGAAGTGGCCGCATTCGCTCAGGGCGTGGACTGTTTCCCTCTTTGAGGGTTTTAACCATGTGATTATACTGGGGTACTGGTTTGTGATCTGTTTGTGAGCAATGACCTTTGGTTCTTGATCTACTGGTAGTGATCCAAACCATATAAACCATGTGAAGTCTAGCCTCAAAAAGAAGTTTGAAATGACAGACTTAGGACACTTGCATTATTTCCTTGGTCTTCAAGTCTTGCAATCCAAGGAAGGCATTACCCTCTCTCAGTCCAAGTATGCTTGTGATCTTCTACACCACTTTCACATGGAAAACTGTAAGCCTGCCCCTTCTCCCTTTTGGTCTGGAGTCAAGATTTTAGTCAACTGTACTACCCCTGGAGTTGATGCTACCTTATACCATCAACTTGTTGGTAAAATTTTGTATCTAACCCATACCAGTCCTAACCTTTCCTTTGTCGTTGTTCTTGTCGCTCAGTTTATGCACCAACCTCATGAAAGTCACTAGAAAGCAGCTAAAAGAATACTTCGATATATTCAAGGTACAATTCAGTTCGGGATTCATTACAGTGCAAGAGCATCTCCCTTGTTGATTGGTTTCACTGATTCTGATTGGGCTGGTGACCCTGATGATCGGAAGTCCACTACAGGATATGTATTCACTCTTGGTTCAGGACCTATTACTTGGTCTTGTAAGAAACAAAGTGCCATCTCCCTTTCTTCAGCAGAAGCAGAGTATCGTGGTGCAGTTGAAGCCAGCAAGGAAGCCATGTGGCTTCGTCAGATTCTATCTAAATTTGGTCTTCATCAACATCATCCAACTACACTTTGGTGTGATAATCAGAGTGCCATTTAGCTATGTAAAGATCCAGTTCAGCATCAACGTATGAAACACATTGAACTCCACATACAATTCATCAGAAAGCTCATTCATGATCGTGTTCTTGAAGTGCAATATTGTCCGACCAATGATCAAGTAGCCGATATCTTTACGAAGGCTCTCACAGAAGCAAAGTTTACCAAACTTCAATCCATGCTTGGAGTTCATGAAAGTTGTCAATAAGGGGGGATAGGCTCTAATGCCTCCTTCCTTCTCCTATTGTGTCACTTTTGTAAATCCTTTAATCCTATCCAAATTTGTTCTTAAGGGGGGATGTTAGGATATTTCGACACATAGGAAGTAGGCTCCTTTTGTGTCACCTTTGTAAATCCTTCAATCCTATCCCAAGTTGTTCTTAAGGGGGGATGTTAGGATAATCCGGCACATAGGAGATAGTTAAGAATAACTTAGTCTAGTGTAGAGTTAGGTAAAGTGTGTTTCTTTACCATGTACATTTGTAACTTATAATCCGACGATTATCTCTCACCTCGGTATTAACAACACTTGATCCGTGGCTTAACACCCGATTGGTCCATGATCTCTATTTAAAGAGCATGGAGGGTCATTTTTCCAGTAACCGTTTATGAGAGAAACATATGTAACTTTTATTTTATATTAATAAATTCCCTGAAGTGGCCGCGTTGGCTCAGGGCGTGCACTGTTTCCCTCTTTGAGGGTTTTAACCACATGATTATACCGGTGTACTGGTTTGTGATCTATTTGTGAGCGGTGACCTTTGGTTCTTGATCTACAGAACTTACTTTGTAAATTCCTACACTAATAATACGAATAAAATAATAAAATATTTTACCTAGGGTCCTCAAAGATATATGAGCCCCAAGGCTATATATCAAGGCCAATGCAATATCAAGGTTAGTGAACTAGAGCAGCGAAGTACAGTAAAGTGGAGGTAATTGTTTTGATATTTATCATGGATTGATGTCTATTGACATTTAATAGCCATTTAATTTATGTGGTTGTAGTAGTAGATAGTTATAAGTCAATGCAATTTTTTTTACCAATAATACTTGTTATTTCCACTAACATATTAAACATAGTTACCAATCAAACGGGAACTATTACCTCAAAACGGGAACTCTAACCAAACAAACATAAAAAAACCATGAAAAAACGAGTCGAAAACGAAAAGCTGTATTCTGGAATAACCTTTTTTTTATTTTTTATTTCAGGTTAAATTTTCAACATTTTTTAAAAATGGAAGAAAAAACAATTTTTTTTTTGTGTGCAAAAAACACCCTGAAAATGAAAAGTTGTATTGTGGAATAACCTTTTTTTTTCGGGGTAAATTTTCAACATTTTAAAAAATAAATGTAAAAGCCAATTTTTTGTGTGCAAAAAACACCCCGAAAACAAAAAGTGTTGAAACAAAAATTTTAGAATAATAAAATTTTATATCAAAAATTTAAAAAAGAAAAAAGAAAAAAATTAAAATAATTGAAAAAAAACAAATTTCATTACTCTTTTTTAATTAAAAAAAGAATTAAGAGAAAAAATTAATAAAAGCATAAATAAAAAACATTTTAAAAATTGAAATTTTAAAATATAATAAAAGTTATATATATATATATATATATATATATATATATATATATATATATATATATATATATTAAATATAAAAAAAAAAAAATTAAAAAAAGACAAATAAATTTTAAAAAATCAAATTAAATTAAAATATACAAATTAATTTTTTATTAAATTAAAACAAAAGAATTTAAATATGAAAATAAAAAATTAAATTAAAAAAAATATATTAAATTTTAATAATAATAATATATATATTAAAATTTAAAAAAAAAAAATTAATTAAAAATTAAAAATGAAAAAATAAAATAAAATAAAATAAAATATTAATTTAAAAAAATATATTAAAAAAAAAATTAAATTTAAATTATAAAAAATAAATTATGATGATGATGATGGTTAATGTCCACTGAGACCAAGCTTTGGTCTATCGGACCTAAAGAAATGAATTATTTAGTTTGTTTTAAAATTGTACTCCTATGTTCAAAGAGCTTGGAGAGAAATGTCCCAAGCTCACTATAATTTTGACATGTTAAAAGGCTAGGATGGTCGGTATTGCAACAAAGATTATGAAACTAAGATCTAATATGGGTGTACGCAGGGCATTCTAATAGGAAGTGATTTTCATCCTCAATGTTCATATTCTTATAGATATGGCAAATCCTTTCCATCCATGGTGTTTTCATCGTATTAAATTAAAAAATATATGTATTAATCTAAAAAATTAAATTAATTTTTTTAATTAAATTTAAATAAATTTAAAAAATAACAAAATTTATTAAAATTTCTTAAATTAAATTCAAAAAGTAATATTAAATTTAAATTTAAAAAAAAAAAAAAAAATATGAAACATAATAAATAGCAATAAAAATTAAAAAAGAATATTAAAAACAAAAAAATATTAAAATTTAATAAAAAAAATTAAAAAAAATGAATTAAAAACAAATTATTTAATTGCGCCATGCAGGTTGCGACAGGGGCCAGCCGCTGGGAGGGCGGGGGCCTGCTTGCAGCCTCCCTGCCCGCCCAACGGTCGGCCCCCACTACCACCTGGGCGTGCCCGCCCAACGGTCGGCCCCCACTGCCACCTGGGTGGGAGATCGATTCCGGGAATAGACCTCCCCAGGTCGACTCCGTGAACCGACCTCCCCAGGTCGAATCCGCGAACCGACCTCCCTAGGTCGACTCCAGGAACCGACCTCCCCAGGTCGACTCCAGGAATCGACCTCCCCAGGTCAACTCTAGGAATCAACCTCCCCAGGTCGATTCCCGAAATTGACCTCCAGGGCGATTCCCGGAATTGACCTCGCCAGGTTGGCTCCCAGAATCAACCTCCCGAGGTTGATTCCCGGAATCGAGCTCCCTAGGTCGATTCCCGGAATCGACCTCCCCAGGTCGATTCCCGGAATCGACCTCCCCAGGTCGATTCCCGGAATCGACCTCACCAAGTCGATTCTGAGAATCGACCTCTCGCAATCATTTGGGTGATGCAATTAAATATATATTTTTTAATTCGATTTTTATTTGTTTATGAAATTTTAATAATTTTCAATTTTTTTTTAATTATTTATTATATTTTATATTTGTTTTTTTAATTTAATTTAATATTTTATTCTAATTTTTAATTTTTATTATTATTATTATTATTAAATTTAATATATATATATAATTAATTTATTAATTTTTTTAAAATTTAATTTGAAAAATGTTTTATTTTTATTATTATTATTATTATTTTTCATTTTTAAATTTTTAGAATGGTTTAAGTTTTAAAAACAATTAGATTTTTTTTTTTTTTTTTAAACGACTTGAAAATGTTTTTTTTGTTTTTTCATTTTAATTTTTTAATTTTTATTTTAATTTTAATTTTTAAAATTTATATTTTAATTTTATTTTTTTTTAAATTTTTTTTAATAATTAATTTATTAATTTTTTTTAAAATTTAATTTAAAAAATGTTTTATTATTATTATTATTATTATTATTATTTTTCATTTTTAAATTTTTAGAATGGTTTAAATTTTAAAAACAATTAGATTTTTTTTTTTTTTTTTTTTTAAACGACTTGAAAATGTTTTTTTTTTGTTTTTTCATTTTAATTTTTTAATTTTAATTTTTTTTTAAATTTTTTTAATAATTAATTTATTAATTTTTTTTTTTAAATTTAATTTAAAAAATGTTTTATTATTATTATTATTATTATTATTTTTCATTTTTAAATTTTTAGAATGGTTTAAGTTTTAAAAACAATTAGATTTTTTTTTTTAAATGACTTGAAAATGTTTTTTGTTTTTGTTTTTTAATCTTTATTTTTTTTTTTTAAATTTATATTTTAATTTTATTTAATTTTATTTATTTATTTAATAATTTAATGTTTTATTATTTTAAAAAAATTTGTTTTTATTTTCTTATTAATTTTGTTTGTTTGTTTTTTTTAATTTCAAATTTTTAAATTTAATTAATTTTTATTTTTGCATTTTAATTTCAATTATTTTTTAATTTTCTATTTTATTTTTTTTCTAATTATATATATATATATATATATATATATATATATATATATATATATATATATATATATGTTGTATCAACACTATTCAAAATTAGCATGAAAATCACCACTCTAAAAAAAATGGTTGATGATGCCTCAACACTTTTCCAAATTAGCATGAAAATCACTAACATTTTAAAACAAATGTTCATACTGCATAAATAAAAAAATTAAAGTGTCAAAAATACGCCAAAAAAAAGGGGTGATTCTGCACCACCACTTTTTAAAATCGGGTATTTTTTTTGCTATCTCAAAAATGTAGGTACTAGTGAGTTACCTATTTGATCAGTAACTATGTTATTACCAGATGTTAATCTAATATTGATTGCGCCAAGAGACACTCTACAACCCAGTGTAGGGGGAGATGTGTAGGCATTAGATGTTAAATGGCAGATATTAGATATAAACTTTTTTTAATTCAATATAAAATTACGAACAATTTATTAGATAAAATAAAATCATAATAAGCATATGACATTAAAATATACAACATATAAATAGTAGTTATAAATTAAGATCAATTTTTCCATACAAATTAAAATAATGATTCCACGACCATATTTAAATTTAATACTTACAATAAACTTACAATATAACAATATTCTTAACCATGAATATTCACCCCCACTTTACCATGGATATTATTAACTTATATATAGGCTTTGTCACAATACCATGGTCCAATACCTTGGCTTATCAATAACACATGCCCAAAAACCATAACTTATTTCAAAATCAAAATATTTTATAAAATTTTTATTTTAATTTAATTTTCTAACAGTTTAAAATTAAATCTAAAAAAAAATCTATGGGGGAGATGTTGCGCTAGTGTAAATGTTTGTAAACATTTACATATGGGCTCAATTAAAAAATAAAAAAAGGGTAAAAGTAATATAAAACCTCGTAGGGGGAGATGTTGTAGTGTTCATCAATGAGTGTAAACATTTAAATGTTGGTTCCCCCCGATTAGGGTGAGAGACGACATAGTAATCCACTTTGGGATTTGGGTGATGGGAGGGACGCCCAGAGATAAGGCCGAGAGGAAGCCATCTGTCAATCTAAGCATACATGAGAAGAGTAGAGTTAAGGTGATGGACACACTGTGTTCAATCTGAAAGACCACACATGGGAGGTGGTATCATGGCTAGTCGATTTGGTGGCAAGTTCTTAATTTAATGGGCATTTCTCTCTTAGGCAAGTTCAGTCGGACAATTATGTGGTGTTGGTGCTCTGTGGTGGTGCATTCGTGGTGGAGGTGCTGCTCGTCGAAACTGTTACTGCATCTGAAACGAATGGAAAAATATTATGGGTATGTTTCTTCTCTTACCTCCCCTCTAGGCCTGGTGAATGTATGCCACAGTTGGGAAAATGAAAGGGTAGTGGGTTGGACTGGTCCGACTTGGTATGATATTCATTTGTATGGGGTTTCATGGCATGAAGTCATATATATCAATTAAGTTGTTTCTATCCCTGTCTCATTCATGTTTGACATTATGATTTCCCGCATGGGAATGTTTCTCTCTGTTTATGGGAGTCAAGGTATGAGAAGGTTTCTCTCTGTTTGTGTGGGTTGAGGAAGGTCAGGTTCTATGCGGCCTGAAAAAGGAAACATGCTCTTTAAACGGTGGGTTGCTGTCAAGATTTGTGGGGTAAGGGTCAGTTATGGTTGTCTGTGTCTATGGGTATGCTTTGGGTGAGGCCTCATATTGTCAATAACCTCCTCAAGGATGATAATGTTCAAGGTCATTGTCACATGAGTAGAGGATGTCTCTATGGCCTTATGGTTCACAGGATGTTTCACTGATTTGCTAAAAAATGAAGCGGCTCACCTTATATGTTATGTCCTATATTTTGGTGGTATAACTTGACTCCTGATTGTCTTGTTGTGCTCGCTAATGATTATACAACAAGTATTGGTAATAGCAATGCCTTTTCTGATAGCGTGAATACCTCTTGGCTCGAGCTGGTGGTGGGGTTTCTGGACTGACCTAGCTGCATTCAACGAGACAATGTATGAGAAATGATGGTTCAAGGTACTAAAATGATGAGGGTTGGAGGCCATGGAAATGGAAACAGGTACAGGAAGATGAAGGAAAATATAACGCCCTCAGGAAACAAACTGAGAAAGAGTGGTCAACGTATTGATGTGTAGAGACTAAAGGAGGTGATGCAGGCTAATGATTCGGGCACGCGTACATATGTCAAACATCTGATTAAAACCTAGGAAATAGATCTGAAATGCCATGAAACCACGGAAGTCAAGGTGGAGGACTGGCAGGATCTTGTCCCAGATCCGAGAAACACCCAAGGGCACATCACTCAATACAAGCACACGGTGCACCTTTACTGGATTATGAAGATTGTGGTGGCTCAAGCCATAATGACCCCTCAGGGGCATGCTAGGGAACCAAACCCAAGATTGTAGGAAATTCAAAGAGACCTATCAGAATAAGCGCCTTGGCCTCATTGAATAGCATATTCTGTGCCTCCCCCAATCATAGTTGTTGGGGTCGAGTGCACGCGATGCAGCTCCAGTGGAGTCTTATATTTAGATGACGTTTTCATGTTTACTTGTGTTGGAATTTTGCTAGTTTTTTTTTTAGTTATATATGTCGGTTACTATAGAATTATTTAGGTATTTGTTGGTGTGAGGGGTCCTAATCCAGGTTTAGAGTGTTCTACGCAACCAACAAAACCCTCCAACTACCGGCCCTTTCGGCAGTGATCTTCTTGCACATATCAAAGTCTCACCCGAAGCAGTATGGGGGGGTGTTGGAACTAGGTTTCCACACCCTGAGGGAGTGTATGATGTTTTCCTTAACCCTATATCTAATTCTTCTCGTTCTACGCAAGAATTTACAGAAAATCATATCTAATTGTAGATAAAAACCTTAACAGATATGCATGAAATAGATTATTATGCTTCAGTTAGATCTATCTTATCAGAGCAAAGATAGCACTTGCACAACTCTTCTATAAAACCTTAACTGAGATGCAATTCTTGTGTGAATACAAAGGTATTTCACATATATTTAACTCAAATAATTGTGCATTCTAAACATATCTATAGCTTGCAGTAATCAATAGATAATTAACATAGAAATCACAATGCAATAGAGTTTTCCAAATCTTCTTCTTTATTAATAGATATTCAATTCAATACAACCCTTCCTTCTGCGCACACAGCAAAAAATTCCTTGCACATAGCTCAGGACTAGGTCTCCGTGCACACAACCAACATGAGCCTTTATATCCAAACTGAACACAACTAGCCCAAAACTTAGATCACAACATAAAATGTAAACATAAGATGACTTATGATTCAAGATTGTCCTTACTCGACTTAACTTTTACATTTTTATATGACTTGGACACGCACATACCATGGTTTGAGACTCATGGTTTTCCATTTTCACTCATTACAATCATTAAGGAGCTTTGACCTACCCCAAAGCCCTTGAATTTTGCACGTAGCACATATTGAAAAAATTAAACCAAAATTGTACCCAAAATTGACCCTAGTGGACCCCATCCCAACAGGCCCCTAATACAATTTAGTGACTCGTCTCGAGTCACTTTGGTACAGATTCCTCCATATTGGCCTTTAGTGCCTAAAGGGAATATTTGAATGGATGGATGACTTATGTGCTCTGCGCTATGATGCTCTGAGCTTCTTCCACCAGCTTTTCTGTCGTTGTTCCCTCAGCAGCTAATTTGATGCTTCGCTGCGTCTGTGAGAGGCCTTTGAGGTCACCATCGATAGTCTACAAAAGATATAATTCCTCCTCAACCCAAGGCTTCATCCTAGTTTTGATTCACTGCTCCCGTCGGCACAATGCCTTGATCTCTGAGTGAATGGATCGACCTTGTTGTAGTTGGGCTAATATCTGAGCTGGTACCAAGGTCGGCGCAACGACCCATACCTCATTAAACTGTTGCTCCTTATTCCTTAATTTTATTCTCAACTAGTATACGACATGGTCATCTTGGACATATGTCCAGATACCCATGGCATCTTCAAATAATGTATTGCAGGCATCCACATCAGTCGTGATGCTAACAGTTGCTTCCTGGACTACTGTGGCGCGAACTTCCGGAGGCATCTTGGGTTGCAACTTCGTCTCCAAATCTACTATCTTCTGCTTGAGATTGACACACATTTTTGCTACTTCAGACCGCGATGATTTTAGGGTAGCTACCAAACTTTCCAATTTGATAGTGGCTGTAGTTGGCACTGCAATTTTGAGGAGGCTAGAGCAAAGCTGATCGATCATGGTTTCCAAACTAGTACGCTAGATTTCAGCGACGTGATGCATATCCTTTGCTACCTATTGTTCCTTACAGATTGTCTTAGCCTGCTTCTAAGCCTCAGAGGTGTCCTACAACACCTTGTACTCCCTATATTGCATCTCATCAGCAATCATGGTATGTATTGCATGCAGTTTTCCACTGGGGAAAACAACCAAATCAACTCCAACCTCAAATTCTGCAAGAACGACCGTGCACAACTTTGGATTATCCATTTGAAGTTCTGCACCCAAAACTTGAAACATGCAGATTTCTTAACTTGATGGATGTTGAATGGGAAACTCGCTCGCTTGTCCGACACTTGCTTGAAAAATGCTCACTTGTATTGTGCTCGCTTGCACTCTATGATGTTGGAGTCCTTGTTGCACATCATCAAGGAATGATTCATACTGGGACTCTACTTTTCTCCAGACATCTTCCGTCACCGCCTAGACTGTGTCGCCAATTTTATTAAAATCTTCCTCTTTCAACGCCATTGGGTCAGTCCCTGTATTCTTAGAGGCTTTCATTTTTGTGCGCAACCCTCGTGTGGTATGAGGCCCTTAATTAGTACCTCGTCGCATCTTTGTCTGCGTCTATGGTGCATCAACACTCTCTCTGTTTGTTTCTTCCATCTCCTCATTGCTGTGATGGTCAACTATCTCCGCCATAGTGGTTGGTTCCTGGTCCTTCTGTGCATCCTTTGGGTGGTCTATCGGTGTGCACGGTTTCATTAGTCTTAAGCGGTACTGATGACGACGCACCTCCAACTATACTTGCTTCTAGCCATAAGGTGGGCCACTCGGTCATAGTGCGTGCAAGGTCATCCTCTGTAACCATATATGGCAGCTCATGCCAAACACTTGACATGTCCCCCTTTGCATGGACTTGCACCTTGTGAAAGGTGGCCTTGAAGTCCGCAATGTGTTTATATTGCTCATACAGTGTAGGTGACAGTCGTGGCTTGTACCGCACCACTTGAAATATCTACGTATCAATTAGAACCCATAAGATATTGTTTTTTGTTACCCTGGAAGGAAGCTTGGAATTCCACAATGATGCATACCTTGCGGCTTCACAGAGATTTGGTTCAATAGCTGGCAGCTGGGACTGCGTCGACGGTTTCCATGTAATCAGCGCGACCGGTAGCAGCAACTAAGCATAATAAAAATTATTTCCCTCCTCTTGCTCTTCTCGAACATTCTCTAAAAATTCATTGCAGTGGTACTTTTCCTAGTTGTATTGCACCCCTTTCACGCACTACCTTGCTAGTTTAATCACATACGCAGGTACTTCTATTGTGCGACACTTCCTCGTCCTTTTTCATGCAATGATCAGGGTGGAAAATTTGACCACCGGAGAATTGATATCTTGGACAAAAAAGCCTCTGATATTCCTGTTCACCCCATATGTCTTCTTAACCTCATCAACGACCTTTTTTTCCTACCCCTTCCCTCTGAAGGTTTCCCTTAGATCCTCTCCTTGGTAAGGAAACTTGGTAATCTGATGAATCATCATGTCATCGATTAGGATGGGCTCTCCTAGCCATAGACAATTATCATGCACTAGGGCGAGTAACTGGCGTAGATAAATATCATTTATCATGTTATACCCAAAGTGCAGAGCGTTTAAAAGGTTCAAAAATCCAAGCTTCTGTAATCTCACTTCCCAGAGCTTTTGTTGTACCATGATTAATTCTCCGTCATAGGGCACCTGCTCCAAGTATTCTGATGGTGCAAGTTCAGGGAACTTCACATGGTCAACCCAGTCCCAATCTTCCAACTTCAGTAGAGGTACTTTGGAAAACATGCCCCCTTCAAAAGGCACATTCTCTGGGAGCAACGATGTGTTGATATGAGACTTGACCTTATCTAGGTCCCTTGTTACTTCAATCTATGGTTGGCGTGGTGCCATATACATGAGCAGTCACAATATTGGGTCTATTTCCTCGATGATATATTCTTCTATGATCACTTCTAGTTCTTTGGCCATTGGTCTATTTTGTCGTTCTGCTTGGGTTGACTTAGGCTTCGAGGTCTTCTTGGGTGGAGGATTTTGAGTCTATGAGGTTTGTCCTTTCTTTGCCTTTTGAGGTTTAGGTTCCGGTGCAGGTGTCTTAGTAGTAGGCGTCGCAGAGGGGTTACATTCTGTAGCCATCATAATTGCAGGGATTAAATGACCTAACCCTCTTTGGCACAACGTATCGAAGAAGGTTTATGAGTGCTTAGACATATACTTAATCAAGCATAGTGAAAAAAATGAGCACATATCTCTTGGGAAGAAAAGGGAGCTCATGCGACCCTTCCTGCCATTTTATAGTGATGGTGTGGGGTAAATGACCTGACTTCCATTGATGCATCCTCATAAATGCTACAACAGCTCCAAATATGGCATAATATCCTCCATAAATGAATATTACCCACTCCTCCAAATGGTAATAAAGTTGTCTTATCTAGATTTACTGTTCCAACGACTAGATTATGGCGCATATGCGACTATTTCAACCTCCTGGAGGAGCTTCTGCTTTGTTTTTGCAGAGACCTATGCTTTCTCAATATTCGCCACATAGAAATAATTTTTCACTGCTTGAAAAAATTTGTTATGGTCCTGTGCCCTCTCACAACTATCTGGGGTGCTAAGACATTTCTCTAGCCATGTATTCATTTTGCGTGCGCAGGGATGGGATCATCCATGTATGGTTTCAACCAAATTCCATTCACATACCCAAGAAGAACTTTTCCACTTAGGGTAGCCAGACGTACTGCACCTCCTTCTGTGATCTCCTTGAAAATATAAGGTCCAAGCTAATTCATTTTGAACTTTCCTAGATAGCACACAAACTTGTTGTCATATAGCAAAGCCAAATCATCCTCCTTAAAAATTTTCTGCTTGATGTGCTTGTCATGCCAAGCCTTTTCGCGCACCTTTTGCACCTGCTGACGAAAACCAACAATGAATATTTCCTCCTCCAACGTAATTAGTTGCGACAGTCGCTCTTCCATAATATATTGATCAACCATGTTAGTTACCACTGCAATGCACAGACTAGGGACAATATAATCCATTGGCATAATAGCCTCCTATTCATAGACCAACCTGAAGGGATTTTGTCCTATCAATTTCTTGCATGTAGTCCTATATGCCCACAAAACCACAGGTATGTGCACATCCCAATTGTTATGATTAACATTGCAGATATTTGTGAGCGCAGTCTCCAAAATATTACTAAAGGCTTCTATGGTACCATTTGATTGTGGATGATATGGTGTACTCTTCTAATGGTGCAACATAAACTCCATTTTCAAGGCTTGAATGCTCTCATTCACGAAATGTGTACCCTGGTCACTCATAAAATTTTTAGGACACCCAAACCTTGTCAAGATATTCTAAAAAATGGTGCGCAGTCATTTTTGCGCTACAAACCTTTACAGGCTTAGCCTTTGCCCATCTTGTCAAGTAGCCCATTGTAGTGATGATGTAGTGCGCACCAGTCTTCTTCCCTGGAGGGTTGATTGGTCATACAAAATCAATGGCCCATTTATCAAAAGCCTATAAAGTCACTTGTGGTTGTAATGGCATTCCATCTCTGTGTGAAGGTTTCCCCGTTGTTTGACACACATCACAAGCGCAATAATACTCTTTTGCATCACTATGTAGTGTAGGCAACCAAAAAAAACCTTCAAAATATTTTGTGCAGTTGTTTTACTCGCATAGTGACCGCCTGAAACCCTTGCATGGGCTTCTATTAGTATGCTCTTCCTTTTAAACTTTGGCAGTACATAACGCCTCAACACCTCATCAACTCCCATCTTATATAATTGGCCAACAATAAAAGTAAAGTCTGTTGTGTGCAAGACCAGCTCTTTCTTCTGCTTAACTGTATACTTCGTAGGCACACTTCTAGTGGTAAGGAAGTGGATGATATTTGTGAAGTTGTCATCAACTACTTTAATAGAAAACATTTACTTTTCTGGTAATCCTTCCTCCAAACTAGTTGGCTCATCTCCACTTTCAATGCGCGACAAATGGTCTAGACCTGCATTCAGTCTCCCTGGCTTTAAAATCACCTCAAAATCATATTCTTGAAGCAATAGGAACCATCTAAAAATTTCCCCCCCCCCCCCCCCCCCCCCCCAACATAGGCTTTTTAACTAGGTACTTAAAAGCAGAGTGATCAATGAACATCTTGAAATGACCTCCCACCAAGTAGTGACGAAAATTCTACATCGCATAGACCATAGCTAACCCTTATCTCTCTGTTGTTAAGTATTTGCGCTCATCACTTGAAAATTTTATGTTCGCAAATGCAATGGGGTGATCAATATATCCAGCTCCTAGCTACACTAATACAACTCCTAATGTGATACATTAAGCATCAACGTGCACATGGAATTCATTTTTCCAGTCCGGGAATACTAATATAGGTTCAATCACCATTTTATCCTTAAGCATGTCTAAAATCTTCTGTCAGTCCTCGTCCCAACAAAAAGAGGCATCCTTCTTTAGAAATTTCTTCATCGACACAGTAATCAATGCGTGGCCTTGAATAAATTTCCTGTAATAGCTAGTATGCCCCAAAATTGAACACAACTTCTTCACATTCACTGGAGCCTCCAGGTTAACAATAATAGCAATCTTAGTTGGATCAAACTTCAATCCCTGTTGACAAACAATATGACCCAGCAAAATCCTGAAAGGGACACAAAATATATACTTCTTCAGATTCAGCGAGATCTGATGCTTCCGACAAGTATCCAACATCAAGCGCAAGATTGAAACATGATTATTTAATAAGTCAAATATAGTCCAATCATTAAAATATACTTCTAAGAACTTATGTATATACTCCTTAAAAGAAGATACCACCACGCACGAGAATATAGCTGGTGCATTCTTCAGACCGAATGGCATTACTGTGTATTGGAATGATCCCCATTTTGTTGCAAAGGTCATCTTAATTCTATCTTTAGGCATGATTCTTATCTAGTGGTATCCAAAAAATCCATCAGTGAATGAGTAGGCCTGCTACCCATCGAGATTTTCCAATACCTCATCAAAAAACGGAGTTGGAAAAGGGTCATGCACAAAGGCATCATTCAACTTGCACAGATCCACACAAATCTTGATGTATCCTTTGGTCTTCTTTTCTTGGACCAACATGGGGCTTACCCAATCTGATTCTTCTACTAGTTCAATGATCCCTGCAACAACCATTTTCTCCAACTCCTCCTTGAACTTGTGCTTATACTTGGGATTCAACCTGTAAGGGCGCTTCTTGACAGGCTTGCCATCTGGTTTCAGAGTTATCTTAATTACACCAAGATCCCCGAAAATCCCTTTTAACTCTGAAAAATTTATGGGAAACAAGTCCTGATATTCAGCTAGCTACTCCGCAACCTTGTCCACTGTATATCCATCCCAATAATCCCTTATTTTTGAAATATTAGGTTGTTCTTCTATTCCAATATTGACTTCCCTAATCTTCATAGGTCCAGTCACATCTGTAAATTCAACCACAGGCCCAACAACTACGGGCTGACCTTCAGACTCAGGAATATTGATGTTTCTTATGTCGTGCTCATTATATTCAATAGTTACATTCTGGCATTCAATTATATCCTTCATATGCACATCCCATACTGGTAAGGCTCGTTCTTCTGATTTCTACGACATGTAAAAGACCACATCTTGAATCACATGTAATGAAGTATTGATGCATTAGAATTTTCTCTAAAAAATGAAAGTTAAAACAAAGATTTCTCTTAGTGCAACCCAAACCGTCGTGTGACGTTACAGTTCAACCACCAGATACTAGTTCATGGGTATCCTTCTTAAAGTATGAAAGAATGTATGCACCCATCCTGGCTTCGAATCTTCTCCCCAAGTTGCATTCCACTTGGCTAAATGAATGCACAGATCTTCTTTACCTGTATAGGTTCCTTCCAACCGTGTATTGGGTTGTATGAATCACAGTTGCATCATGTGGGTACATTATTCCCAATAAAAAAAAATTTCCTTGTGCGTTTCCCACTAACACGTTGGGATTGAGCGCATAACTATATCAAGCACGTGGAATCAATGTGCCTCTAGAAGAACGTTTTCAAGTTCTTCAAAAAAAAATTGACAATGCCTACACCATCATAGTAGGGTAATTCACGTACCTCAGAGGATATACAATGCAGAGCTCTGGTTACTCTGTTGTAGTGCAGTGTAGAGACTTCAAGCAAACGGTTCTGCCAATTTTTCAACTCCTCATCTGAGTTTGAATGACATGAAATATCCCTATGCCAGCTAAGCCTACTATATATTGTAGGATTGATCCAATCCTCATCCCTTGCAGTAGGTTTGTAGATATTATCAACATCCTCTTCTGCGCGCACTGGTTTTGTGTATATTTCTCCTTATGTAGGGTCTAGAGGGACCATGACCCTGGTTTGATTGTTTTCAAGCACCACACTTCTGTGCTTGAGATTGATGATAGCATCCATGTCAATAGCCCAATCCAGACCCAACAACGTCAGGTACGAATATGAATCATCAACAATTTGTATAACTTCAAAGTCATCCAATGCCTTAACTCCTTCGATATCAACTATCACCCCAGAAAGTATACCCATTGGGATTGTTAGCACTATAAATGTTAATAGTCTGACAATCATTGTATCACTGTTTTCAAATTTTTCTTGTTCCCTAGCCTATGTCAAAGTTCTAGTCATTTTCAATAAAAGTAAAAAAGAATCTCAAAAAAAAAAATATTTTTAAGTTTTATAGGTGGTATTGTGTGTTAGGTTCATAAAAGAAGTTAAAACCATTATTTTAACTTAGGTTAGTGTCAAAAGTTATTGGTCCTTTTAGTAATAAAATAATAGCTGCTCTTTCCGGGTTAATAGCTATTTCTCTGAAGTAAGGTTACATTAGTAACATAGAGAAAAGGGTAGTTATTTATTCGGGAGCATGTTTTCATTGCAACATAGAGAAAAAGGCAGCTATTTCTCTGAAACTCCATAAGGAGCTGCAAGGAGTATTTTTCAGGGAAAATATCATTCTCCATTGTAATTAATTAGAGGCATTTATCAGGTGAAAAGATACTACTCTTTGAACGTTGAAGTTCTACTGAAACAAGAGGTATTACCTTGATGAAAGATGTCTATTGGAGTATTTATTAAAAGGATTCAACAACCCAAGTAAGGCAGGTATTTTTTTACAAAAAATATGGTTTTACAAGAAAACCCAGTAAGTAGCTATTACCTGGAAAATTCGTGCAAGGAGAATTTTTCAAAGAAAAGATCATTCTCCTTTGAAATTAATTGGAGATATTCTATGTTATGAGATATTATTCTTTTTTAAAAGGGTAACTATTTCTAAATTAGAAGTAATATTATAAAGGAGTGATTATATTGTTGGTGAAGCTAACCTAGATATTCATTATGGCTGAAGCATAAAATAAGGTACAAGGTATCAATATTTTAATGATGTGGAGGAGTGATGTATTGTATGGGGTGACTTGGAACTAAAATTTGAATCATTTCAAATCCCGTCAATTAAACCATACCATGATTAAAGGCGCAAAATCCAGAGTATTAGGTTCGTTGTTTTCATGATCGAGTTATCCAAGAAAGTTACAACAAATAGTGTTACATTTTCTAGCAAACAACTTGTCATCTCAAGCAAGAAAGGAGGGCAACGTGTAGGGTTTTTGTCTCTAGTTGGAAAGCTGTATATTATGGCTATATCTGCAAGTGGTGGAAAGCTAAGTCATCACCCAATATGAATGTTGATAAAATCCCAAGAAATGAAGCCAAGAAGACCAGAACCCAAAAACAAAAATATGCAGGAAAAGGAAAAGCTAAAAGACTCACTAAGGCAGAGTCCCTCAAAATATTTGCTTCTATACTTGATTTTATTTAAAAATTTAAGGCAAATCAAAGAAGGAAGCACACATTTTTGGCTTAATAAAAAAATGCAGCTATTTACAAGATTTCTGATAATAGCTTCCTTTTGCAGAAAATCTGGTTTTATCAGTAAACCCAGAAGGCAACTATTATTTCCTAATTTTTTGTATAAAGGAAGTGGATGCAATTTTTGTTTAAATATCAAAGGATGATGTTGAGGGGTAATTACATGCATGGAATATCAATAGAAGAAGATGTTGCAAGGTGTCAATCGATAAAGCTCCCTCTTAAATTTTAGAATTATGTTTTGCAGTTTTTGGGGAGAGATCTAGATGTCAACTTCAGTTGTTAGTTGCACTTTTTGAGGAAGTGGTTATACTAGAAATGCGGAGCAGTCTACCAGCAGCCTGCCACATCACTCTAGCCACTTCGAATTATATGTCATCATGTTTTTTTATGTTTATTATGATGCACTAATTTGTATTATGGTTAAGGATGAGCTTCACCTTACATACAGGAATATGATAAATCCTCTTGAACAAATTCACACTTTTTGTGGAAATATCAACATACTATCTCTGGTATATATATGATGAAACTCAAGGGAGAAGAGGTTTGTGGTTTGTGAATCTTTTTCTCATATGATCAATGTAATTTTTCAGTGAATGATATTGAAGAAGGATTTTGAGGACTTATTACCTACTTGATATGTGTATAGTTAATCTTTATATGTGTTTCCATACCTCACTCTCTTCAGTTGCCGTTTGTGATTTCAGATGCTGTTGCATGTTTTTATAAGTCTCTTGATGTGTTTATGTATCTTATTAACTTTTATCAGTCTTAATCAGTGAGATTTCTTGATGAGATATATACATATATAATGGCAGTTTAAAGATCATTCCTTATGACAGTGATGTTTCATGATATTCAATAAGATTATTGTAAGTCTTGATATAGCCTTCTCTTGTTGATATATTACCGAACTGCTTCTTGTGTTGTTTTTCATCAAAGCAGTGGATTTATGCCTTGCAGACCCACTGTCCATTCCACTATTTCACACTTTCTTCTTTCCATAGGCTACAAACTTACCTTTTTCTACCATATCAGGACTCAACACCCTTATTAGTGTGACAGTAAAATTGGTTGAAATCCCTTTTCAGTGATTGAGAGCTTAAACCACCTATCAATCATATAATCCAAAACATTGAATTTCCCTAGAACTTAGGATGTGACTGGTCAAGCACTTGAAGCAGTCCAAGTGCTGATTCTAGCGCTAACATATTTTGGTGCGTCTTCCGGGAGACAAAGGCCTTGAAATGAAGTATTCTCCTGAATCTCTTGTTTTAAATTTCTGATGATCAATTCTTGATGGTGAACAAGAATTGGCGACTTGAAGAAGATTGTGATCTTTCACCTGGTGACTCCATGACAAAGAATCCAGAGGCGACTCCACTATTTTCAGATCCAACACTCTGATGGAAGCGATCCTCACTAAAAGATATGCTTTCTACAATTTTTCAAATATAGATGGTTTTCCTAATCCTTTTCCAGATAAAAGTGAATGGGAAATTTCTCTTCCAAGGTTTTGTGGACATGATTGGGAAGTACCAGTTGAGTTTTTTACGGTATTTTCATGACTCGATTCATAGGCTGCATTTTGTTCATGAAGACATAAAAATTAAGCTGTTTAGATATTGTTTGGAGGGTGCAACCCTTGATTGGTGTAGAGATCTTCCTAAAAATAGCATCACTTGTTTGAAAGAGTTTCATGATGCTTTTAATTCCTTTTATAAAGATAGGTATCTGTTCGAATGTTTCGCTTCGAAATTTTTTTATCAGTTTGATAAGAAAGTTGAAAGTGATGATGAACAACATAAATGTAAAGAAAACATGGTTATATCGAAAGGTATTCAACAACTCTTTTGTTCTCATGATTTTCTTCAATCTAGTATCATTCTGCAAGAAGATGATAATCAACAGATTATTGAGCAACATGATGAGATATTAGGTGAACATAGTAAAAAATTCATAAATCAACCTTTGTTTGATAAATATCCTAATAATGAGCAAGTTTTTTTTGTCACTTTTTCTTAAAGTTTACAACGATGATCCAGTCTATGACAGTTATGAATCTGAATCTGGGGAAGAAGATGATGCTCAACTCATACAAATTGCCGAGGAATTATCACCTTTGCTGAGAATTGATGATAAGAAAAACAATTATGAGACTACATTTGAAATGTATAAATCTGAGTTGCAGGGATACAATGCCAAAGAAGAAATTTGTGAAAAAAATGAAGAATAAGCTCTTCATCAAAGCATTGTTCTATTAGAGGAAAGTATGGGTCAACCTATCCTTGAACTCAAAGCTATTTTGAGTAAGTCTCCTTGTTGATTTGTTGATCCTATTGCTGATTTATATGGAGTTTAGTTTTCTGAAAGTATCTCTTGTTATTAGTCTTGGAGTACTTCTCGTCCATAGCAGCAAGTATGAGTCACATTTAGAGATTATGCTTCATAATTTTCAGCCTTTTAGCAGTGGATGCGAAGGCATGTCAAGAAATCAGTTGTTGAAAAATTTCTTTTGGAAGTTTGTATAAACTTGGTCAAGTGAATTTCAGCTAATTAGAAGTAGGGATGTTTTCAGATTACAATTTGATTTAGTTTTCAGTTATGTTGAAATAATTTGAAGAAGATCAAAATCTAGCTTATGACTCCATTACCCAATGGCTAGGCATGTTTTTCTTAATTAGTTAATGAGTAGAATTTTTGGTTGGAAAAATAAGGGTTGGAAAAGGCATTGGAACTAGGATCCTTGAAGCCTCACATGGAGGAATGCATCCCCAATAGGAGATATTGTTAGCACTATAAATGTTAATAGTCCGACCTCCATTGCATCACTGCTTTCAAAATTTTCTTGTTCCCTAGCCTATGTCAAAGTTATAGTCATTTTCAATAAAAGTAAAAAAGAGCCTCAAAACCAAAAAGATTTTTAAGTTTTATAGGTGGTATTGTGTCTTAGGTTCATAAAAGAAGTTAAAACCACTGTTTTAACTTAGGTTAGTGCCGAAATTTATTGGTCATTTTAGTAATAAAATAATAGCTGCTCTTTCCAGGTTAATAACTATTTCTCTAAAGTAAGGTTACATTAGTGACACAGAGAAAAGGGCAACTATTTCCTCAGGAGCCTGTTTTCATTGCAATACAGAGAAAAAGGTAGCTATATCTCTGAAACTTCATAAGGAGCTGCAAGGAGTATTTTTCAGGGAAAATATCATTCTCCGTTGAAAATAATTAGAGCCATTTATCAGGTGAAAAGATATTTCTCTTTGAATGTTGAAGGTCTGCTAAAACAAAAGGTATTACCTTGATGAAAGGTGTCTATTGGGGGATTTATTAAAGGGAGTCAACAACCCAAGTAAGGAAAATATTTTTTTACAAAAAATATGGTTTAACAAGCAAACCCAATAAGTTGCTATTACCTGGAAAATTCGTGCAAGGAGAATTTTCAGAGAAAAGATCATTCTCCTTTGAAATTAATTGAAGATCTTCTATGTTATAAGATATTATTCTTTTTTAAAAGGGTAATTATTTCTAAATTAGAAGTAATATTATAAAGGAGTGATTATATTGTTGGTGGAGGTAACCTATAACTATTCATTATGGGTGAAGTGGAAAATAAGGTACAAGGTATCAATCTTTTAATGATGCAGAGGAGTGATGTATTGTATGGGGTGACTTGGCACTCAGATTTGAATAATTTCAAATATTGTCAATTAAACCATACCGTAAGTAAAGGCATAGACTCCAGAGGATTAGGTTCGTTGTTTTCACTGAGTTCTCCAAGAAATTTATAGCTAATAGTGTTACATTTTCCAGCAAACATCTTGTCATTTCAAGAAAGAAATGAGGGATGCGTGTAGGGTTTCTGTCTCTAGTTGGAAATATGTATATTATGGCTATATTTTCAAGTGGTGGAAAGCTAAGTAATCACCCAATAAAAATGTTGATAAAATCCCAAGAAATGAAGCCAAGAATACTAGAACTCAGAAACAAAAATATGCAGGAAAAGGAAAAGTTAAAAGACTCACTAAGGCAGAGTCCCTCAAAATATTTGTTTCTATACTTGATTTTATTTAAACATTTAAGGCAAATCAAAGAAGGAGAAGCACACATTTTTGGCTTAATCGACAAATGAATCTATCTACAGGATTTCTGATAATAGCTGCCTTTTGTAGAAAATCTGGTTTTATCAGCAAACCCAGAAGACAACTATTATTTCCTATTTTTTTGTATAAAGGAGGTGGAGGCAGTTTTTGTTCAAATCTAGAAGGATGATGCTGAGAGGTAATTACATGCATGCAATATAAATAGAAGAAGTTGTTGCAAGGTGTCAATTGATCAAGCTCCCTCCTAAATTTTAGAATTCTGTTTTGCACTTTTTGGGTAGAGATCCAGATGTCAGCATCAGCGGTTAGTTGCACTTTTTGAGGAAGTGGTTATACCAGAAATGAGGAGCAGTTTTCCAACAACCTGCCACATCACTCTAACCAATTTTAATTATATTCCATCATGTTGTTTATGTTTATTATGGTGCACTAGTTTGTATTATGGTTAGGGATGAGCTTCACCTTACGTATAGGAATATGATAACTCCTCCAGAAAAAAATTCACACTTTTTGTGGAAATATTAGCATAATATCTCTTGTATATCTATGATGAAACTCAAGGGAGAAGAGGTTCGTGGTTTGTGAATCTTTTTATCATATGATCAGTGTACTTTTTCAGTGAATGATATTGAAGAAGACTTTTGAGGACTTATTACCTACTTGATATGTGTATTGTTAATCTTTCTATGTGTTTCCATACCTCACTCTCTTCAGTTGTAGTTTGTAATTTCAGATGTTGTTGCATGTTTTTATAAGTCTCTTGATGTGTTTATGTATCTTATCAACTGTATTAGTCTTAATCAGTGAGATTTCTTGATGAGATATATATAATGACAATTTAAAGAGCATTCCTTATGACAATGATGTTTCATGATATTCAATAAGATTATTGTAAGTCTTGATATAGCCTTCTCTTGTTGATATATTACCGAATTTCTTCTTGTGTTGTTTTTCATCAAAGCAGTGAATTTCTGCCTTGCAGATCCACTACCCATTCCACTATTTCACACTTTCTTCTTTCCATAGGCTACAAAATTACCTTTTGTTACCATATCAGGACTCAATACCCTTATTAGTGTGACAGTAAAATTGGTTGAAATCCCTTTTTAGTGATTGAGAGCTTAAACCACATGACAATCATATAATCCAAATAATTAAATTTCCCTAGAGCTTAGGATGTGACTGGTCAAGCACTTGAAGTAGTCCAAGTGTTGATTCTAGTGCTAACAGGGATAATCTTTTGCTGATTTTCCATGTGCAGCTGAATTGTAGACCATTCCATCTTTGGTTCTCCCATCTTCTGCCAAGTCTTATTTGGGAGTACATTTGCATCAGAGCCGAGATCCAAAATGAATTGGTCATTTAAAACTCGCCTATCTAAGCAGTTAAGTGCATCTCTTGGCTAGTTATTCTCTTGTTCTTGTAAAGTTTATGAACAACCTTTTTCTCCATCTGAGGCTAGTCTTTCTCGGCGCAACTATCAATCAAATCTTGAAGATTCTCGATTGCCTTATTATTGCACAAAATATTGATACAGACCTATAAAAATGGTTTTAGATCGGCATTGGTCCCTTCAATGGTATCTATGGCAGGCTTTCTTGGTACTTTATAGGTTGATGTGCCAGGGTCCACGAAGTCCTTCTTTTCTCCGACAAAGGTTTCCTTCTCTATTTGTAAGTTAAAATATTCATTTTTCTTAGGATCGTTTCACACCCAAACATCGGTGGCAGGTCCCTTACCTTATACCTTGTCTTCACCAGTTGCTACACCACTTCTGGTCACAATATTCACACTAGGTTCTTCATCGTGCAGTTATACTCTCATCATTTTAACGTTCTACGTGGGTGTTTGTGGTTTGTTTTCCTTCATTTCTGCAAACAAAACAGGGAAATCTTCAAGAACATGATCAAACTATCTACAATACCTACAATATTGTTGTGTTGGGTTCAGATAATCACCCGCATAATGGCCAACGTCTCCACAGTTATAAAAAATGAGTTTTTCCCTTCCTTGACCAGCTCCTCCTCGTCTCCTACCCTGAAATCTAGCTCGCCCAGATGGCAATGTAGGTGAATATAGTCCTCTACCTTTAGCTTGCATCCTAATCAATCATTAGATCAAAGCTGCGAAAGTTGTTCTCGTCATGTTCCACAGATCGAAAAAATGTGCATAAAGGTTTCTTGAGCTCCTGAATATATTTACCAATCATAGGGAAAAATTCTATTGTGTGTAATCCATTTTCTTGAGAAATCGTGCACCATAGTCTGGGAATTTCGATAGGCCCTATCACATTCTTAATCATACTTGGTCCTTCAACTTCCAGATAGTTATTATATACATGACACTAATCCTTGTGATGGCCTTCAACTTTATAGCACATGCACCATACTCTTGCACACATCATTTTCTTTCTCTTTTTGCAAAATTTGTATATCTAAGTGTAATGCAACTAACTGGATTTGGATTTTCTGAGCCCCAACCTGTGTAGCTAGTATAGGTGAGGCTTATAACTTCATAATGATCTCCACAACTTCAGCCTGTGACACAATATTCTACTGGTTTAAGGATTGGCGCAAATGCGACAACAACATGGAAATAAATTGTTCTTTGTGTTGTGTGTCATCGATAATAAATCCTCCATCCCTGATGGTGCACTTCAACCATTGATATGCCTCCCATACAGTTTCATTCACTTCTTGGTGGATATCCTTTAATTTAGTCACACATTGAGCATATGATTTTGGCTTTCTGAAATTCTCCTTTAGTATGGCCTTAAGCTCATCATTTATTGCATTAGGGTTTGCTGCTACATACCTTGTGTACCAATCCAATGTGTGTTCTTGAAATGAAGTATCAAGCTGCGCTTTCTTAAGATTATCGTTATTGATCTGTTGCACTGTCCCTACAACATATGTGACGAACCATAATTTGTAAATATCTTCATTTCGAACACCCTTGAAATTCTGCTAGCCATATCGACTTCTGATGGTAGAGGTGGAGGTGGAGTGGATGAATTATTAGCATGAGATGAGTTTGGAAGTGGAGTGGACGAGATCTGAACTATGATCAAAATCTCTTCTTCTAAGTGTGCAAATTCACCAAAGCTACTTGTTTCAAACTCCTTGTCGCTGTCATATTTACCCTTGAGAGGATTGTAGATAAAATCTTTTTCTAGGTCTACTCTATAAGTTATCCCACTTTACGTAGAACTACGAGGAGCTTTGCACGTGGTGCTAGACGGGCCTCTTCGGGAAATTCACTCAATGTGTTTGCACATCGTACCCTTTTCACATAAAATAATTTTAATCCAATATTTAAATAAGCACAAAAAATTACCTCTAAGACCTTTGAAAAATCTCCTTTCGGCTTCAAAATACGACAAAAAAGTATCAATAGAAAATTCAGTCACAAACACACTCAGAACACTATCAATCCAATAATCTATTGTGCGGTTAGTTTTATTGCTAGATTTCTCCAACTGTTGAACCAACTTAGGAGTTCATTAGGTGATCACGTCATCCTTTGCACAGGTCTGAAATTCAGCAAGTCGAGATAACCAGTACCACTCTTGTAATTATGTCGCAAAGGAAGCAAATAAAATTTTGTGGACCTCTGTATAAATATACCTTTGCTTCCAATCTTCAGCAGACAACTTATGGTTTCGGTTTTCTTGGATTGCAAATACACGCACCTTCTTATCCAACCAATATTGTAGTTCGTTCTTTTTCGGATGCCACAACATCAAATCTTCCTCAAATAGATCCCGATCTCGAAAATAGAACCATTGTTGGCATGAGGGGTACTGACCTAGGTTCGGATTGTTCTGCGCAACCAGAAAAACCCTCCAACTACTGGCCCTTTCGACAATGATTTTCTTGCGCACACCAAAGTCTCACGCGAAGCAGTATGGGGGGGGGGGGGGTGCTGGAACAAGGTTTCCGCACCCTGAGGGATCATATGATGTTTTCCTTAACCCTAGATATCATGCTTCTCATTTTGCAAAAGACTTTACAGAAACCTAGATCTAATTGCAGATAAAACCCTTAATGGATATACGTAAAAGAGATTATTATGCTTAAGTTAGATCTATCTTATCAGAGTAGAGATAACACTTGTGCAACTCTCCTGTAAAACCTTAACTCAGATGCAATCCTTATGCGAATACAAATATATTTCACATATATTTAACTAATATAATTGTGCATTCCAAATAGATCTATAGCTTGTAGTAATCAACAGATAATTAAACCAACATATTCATGCATAAACATAGAAATCACAATGCAACACAGTTTTCCAAATATTCTTCTTTATTAATAGATATTCAATTCAATACAATCCCTTCGGTCGCGCACACAACAACAGAGTCCTTACACACAGCTCAGGATAAGGTCTTCGCGCACACAGCCAACAGGAGCCTTTCTACCCAGACCGAACACAACTAGCCGAAAACTTAGATCACAACATAAAACGTAAACATAATATGACCTATGATTCTAGATTGTCCTTACTCAAATTAAATCTTACATATTTATATGACATGGATGCGCACATACCATGGTCTCAAACCATGGTTTGAGATTCATGGTTTTCCCGTTTCACCCATTACAATCATTAAGGAGCTCTAACCTGCCCCAAAGCCCCTTCACTTCTGCGTGCAACGTGTATTGCCAAGATTAAACCAAAATTGTACCCAAAATTGACCCTAGGGGACCCCATCCCAATGCTATATATGTAGAAACTATTAGTTAGACTTGAAATCTTATAAATTCTTGATGGACAGACACAAAAATTTCATATTTTGGTTGGCCTATAATGCATTTCAGTGGCCAACAAACATGGTTTCCCACAGGGAAGGTTGAGGTCATTGAACATATTTTATATGAATGTAACATGATTTTAATTTGAATGAATGAAGAAAGACCTACCCAACTTACAAAAAAAAATGTTGGCTCAATTGGCAATAAAAAGTTAAAAGTAATAATAATTATAAAATTCAATTTATTATATTGTAATTTACATATTAGCTCAATTAAAAAATTAAGAAAGGGTAAAAATAATATACAACCTACTAGGGGGAGATGTTTTAGTGTCCGTAAATGAGTGTAACATTTAAATGTTGGCTCAATTAACAATAAAAAATTAAAAGTACTAAAAATTATAAAATTCAATTTGTTATATTGTAATTTTATTTTTATTATTAAAATTAGGAATAATTTTTTAGATAAAAGAAAATATTAATATACATATCACATTAAAATATATAACATATAAATAGTAGTTGTAAATTAAAATTAATTTTACCATATAAATTAAAATAATAATTAGGTAACCATATTTAAATTTAATTAATAAGCACATAAAATTTTTATACTTACATTATATAAGACTTAACCATGGATATTCACCCCTATTTTACCATATATATTATTTACTTGTAAATGAGCTTTGTTAGAATACCATGGGCCAATAACATGGCTTATCAATACTACTTATCTAAAAACCATAAATCATTTCAAAATCAAAAGATTTTATAAATACTTAACTTTCTTTTTATTTTATAACATTTTTAAAATTAAATCTAAAAGCAAAAAGGCATGGGGATGTTGTATGTAAATGTTTGTAAACATTTACATGCGACCTCAGTAAAAAAATAATAAAAGGTTAAAAATAATTGCATGGAGTGACTCTCTAGCTTAGTATGGTAGAGATGGGGTAATAGGCAATATTTAATAATCATAATTATCAATAAAACATTTTGACTTGGTCAAATTGCATAAAATTAAAAAATAATGTAAAATACAATAAATAAAAACTAGCAATTGCACCACATGTTGCAAAAGAAGTGTCATAATGCAGTAGTACTGGAAAGAGCAGCGTATAAGAAAGAAGATGTTGCAGAGAAGGATCCATCGTGAAGGAATGAAAGGAAAATTTTGCTTCCATGGAAGTAGGTCATGGAGGTTTCAATGATACTGATGATAAGAGTGATCAACAGGTAGGCACTCCATAAATGTTGAGAACATGTAGGGAATAGGCAATTCCAAGGGATTAACCCTCCTGTATCACCAAACTGTCATCAATACACATATATGTAAACCAACATAATATGTTCACAAATATAAAAAATTTGTTACAAATATTGAAATAGGCAATTGGGGGTGAAAATCATTTGGTGATCAATAATTCTTTGAAACAAACATGAAATGAGCATGCAACTCAAATAAGATAGAGCATTTCTTCATACACGACCTTAACTAAAATATTGAACCATTTTAAATACAATATATCTAGCATATATGTAAATAAAGAGATTTTTTACTAAAAAAAATAGAGTTTACTCCAAGTTCATCTACATATCCAAGGGTCAATTGCATGCTTGTCAAAAATTGTATATGAAGAACAAAAATCTTGGTATACAAGAAAATGAATGTCATTTTAATATGGAGACATTTTTGTAAGGAGATATTGTTCTTTATGTTATGGTTTATTTTCTTAACTCCAAGCTTGGTTTAGTATTTCTCTATATACATAAGAAAAACAAATAAAAAGTAAATTCCCAAATTTAAGTTATAGTTTTATATTTTATAATTACAAATCTAGTTTCTTATTAAAATATTTTACACACATCTATTTATTCAAATAATTTCTATTGTAAATATTTTGTCTCCTATTATTTGATTACAAAATTGTACTCCCTAGTAAGTAAAACAATTTTATTAATAAAGAATTGAATGCCAAATTGAAATATTACTCAAGTAAGAACTACTATAATATATAAAAGTAAATTTTTTTTAAACAATGAATTTTTAATACAAATTCACTTTAGTTCAGAATTGAAACATTTTTAAAGAAAATTTGATGTATAAATTATTTGTTTTATATGTCATTCAATTTCCATTACCTGTTATGTTCAAACCCCATGGCGAGGTATTGAATGGTTGGTGCCAACTTTAGGTAAATAAAAATTCACATTGTCAAGTTGGACAAACAAAAATTTTATAATCCTAATATTCTCTTACCTAATCCTCTTTTTAAATATATAATTGAGTTCCATTTATTAAAAACAAAGTCAATATTAAAAACCTCCTAGAGTTATAAAATGTAATTAACATGAAAAATAAAAAATCTCCTCATAACAACATATACAAAGTGCATTATTATTTATTTGGATGAACTAGGTTGAAGAGCACAATGATGCAAGAGTTTAATGATCCTTCAAATTATACAAATCCATTTAGTTCAATGGTGTTAGGATTTCCAATATAGTTATTTGATCATATCAACTAGGTTGTAGTTGAAACAGAGGAAAAGTAGAAATAAGTGATGACAATGGAAATTATTGATAAAAAAATCATGATGCCATTCTTGAATATTTGTCACTAACACATTCCATATAAATGGAACACATTATATTTATATATATATATATATATATATATATAATCTATTTGTTTTGTATGCACTACCTATTGAACCATAAATTTACAACCTATGTATTATATTATCTTTATTATATATTATATGTATTATATTGAATTTAAGGAAACATAAATAGAAGTTATATATACAATTTTTCCATTACTTCTTTACCTTTTTGATCCTTAAGATTATTGTTTTCATTCCAAGGTTAAAAAAAGGGCTATATTTCTTCCATCTCATTCGTAGTTGGTATTTATGAGACAAACATAAGGAAATGGGTGTTATGGAAAAATAAGTAACAACGATATAATTTGTCATAGAAATATTTGTTGGTTTACAATTTGTATATTATTTTTATATTGTAGGAATGAAATCAGATCCAAATGTAACTAAATCAAATGATAATTTTTTTTTTATATTTTTCTATTTTTATTATAAGTTTACATAAAAAATATTTAGTTGAAGAAGTAATTCAAACATCTAATGAAATAAATGTTTAAAATATAAAAATAAATCTAAATCATGAAAATGAAATATACCTTTTATGAATATAAAACATACCCAAATTTAATGGAATGAATTTTATAATTCATAAACCTTAAATTATATATATATATATATACACACACATTGAATCTAGGGTGGAGAGTATAAAATAAACTACATTCCATGAACATGTAAATTTTTTTTGTAACCTAAATATGCTTTTACATTTCACTTTTAATAAGATAAATATATAAATAGTAAAATAAAAATGACAATTGAGATTATGTTCAAGATGCACATTTTTGCATTAAAAAAAAAACATGAAAAGAAAACCACGGCCATGTCATACAGTCGGTCAAATTTGAAATTCCAAGCCTTTTTACTATGGTTTGGCTTTTAATATATTTCATTACTTGTTAAATTTATTTAGATTACAATTCACAGCTAAGAGAGGGATCAAACAATTAATATTTCTAATGAATATCGCAAATATTTCCAAAATTTTCGTGGAGTTCTTATAATATGCATTTGTATTTGTTGGAGTTTGATATTGTATCTTATTCTCGAGATTTTATTTCAGTGGAGCATATGCCTTTTGATATAAATGAGTTTGATCTTGCTTTAGTTTAGTGTGATCATTGTTAGGGATATAGAGAAACCTTTATCCGACTCTCCTAAGGTATATTATGAGCATAAATATCATAAGTTATTTGGTTCTAGTTATTATTATTGCACTTCTGCATATGGGAGAAACCAAAGGCCATGTGGTAATCATCCCATATTTGGAATAGGGCCATCTAAATCCATTTCTGGAATTGGCCAATCTACTAGCCTCACAAAGCTTGGTCGTTTCATATGTCACGACTCTAGGGAATGCCAATAGGCTTAATCCTCAGGCTGAGTACTCGAATCTAGACATCTAGCTGGTGTCTCTACCTTTTCCTCCTATCGAGGGAGTGCCCCCAGGAATCAAAAGCATTGAAAATTCCACCGATAATGTTATCCACACACTCTTTTCTTCATCCCACAAGATGTATGGGGCCTTCAAAGAATGGCTGAGTCAGCAGATGGTTAGTCATAATAAGGAGGCTCATAATTTTTCTCCTTCGGCTCCTCTTCCAGTCTCATGCATCATCATCGACATGTGTATGAGATGGGATCAAAGCTCTGGATCCAAGTTCGAGATCCGTACAATGGTTTTCTACACGACCAGGGCCTTCAGTATGTTTTCCATACTCTCCATATTTAAACACACGCCGTAGAAAAGTGTGGAGGGAGACAATTTCTTTGAGGTCCCTAATCTCAACGTCACCTTCAAGCTGTGCAAATCAGACATGGTTGTGGTGTGGCGGGATCCAGATTCTCATCCTATGTGGGGTTTCTTCAACAACATGGTGCTTGACAGAAAAAAATTCCGTCCACCCATTATTCTAACATTATATATATACACCCACAATGCAACAAACAATAGGATCAGTCAGCTAAGTAATCTTGACATACATTTGTTCAAGAATAACTGAACATTATTAAACCTCAACCCTAAAGTGGAAGACCCTACGATGAGATTCTAATTCTGCCTGCAACGACAGAGACACCTGAGAGGTCATATATTATTTCATAGCGAGGTGGAAGAGACATTAGTAGGGCTTGGTGAGTTAGTTAGGTAGTTAGCAGAGCGTAAATGAAGGAGGCAGTGGATCTAATGGCCTAAAATGTTTCAATCGTCTAAGATTTGGTGCCTAAAATGTTTCAATCATCTAAGATTTGATCCATTGGCGCAAACAGGGACACGTGGCATCTAGGGTGTTGTTTTCAAAGAGGAACCACGTACAGAGTAATTACAAAAATTATTAGAAATAATTAAATTATAACTTTATTTAAAATAATAATAATTATTGTAAATGATAAAAATAAATAACATATAGGTGAAATATATATACATTTGAAAAAAATATCACCTCCACTTTATCATGGAATGTTTTAATTTTTAGTGAGTGTTTATTATAATACCAATGACTAATACCATGGCTTATCAATACCACATGCCAAGAAAAATAACTATTTTGGAAATAAATGCATTTTTTATTTGCGTATATTATTAAGAATTTTCTATGGAGATTAAATCCCTACCATTTACTTAATAATTATTGATAATCAAATTAAAATTATAGAAATTTATTTCACATTTTCCCCTATTTTATAATATTAATAAATTTAATACATTTTATTCCTTATTAAAAAATCTATAACATCTTAAAAAATTCATAATATTAAATTTTAAAATTATATATTTTTGAATATTCTTAAAACTTATATTTCTAATTATTTTAGCATTAGATCCAAATTTCAATTCTAATTCAAACTTCATAACTATAATTTTAAACAAACAAGGTAATGTTAAAATAAAATTAACCATACTGCAAAAAATATATCTTAGATTTTCTTGTGGATTATATTTCTTTTGTATTATCCAAAGAGTATAACATAATATTCATATAGTGATATGAATTATTAACTATTATAATTTTATAAATTATATTGATTTTAAGAGTTATTTTGGATTTTTATTTTTTTTATTTAACTAAATAAAATATTTATTAAAATTATTATTCACTATTATTTAAGTAAAATATAAATATACATATTTATTAAAATTAATATTTACCAAAATTTATCTTAATATACCAAATAAAATAGTGAAAATTAAAAAAATATAACAAGTGAATGTAACTAAGAACATCCATTTATATAAAAAATTCTTTTCCAATTTCATTATATATCATTAAAATAAATTCAATTTCATTATATACACACCTATCTATCCAATGGAAAAAATTACAATTATGAGATTGTTAATTTTTCTTCCATAATGAAACTCATGAAAATTCTCAAGAAACTACGACTTCATTAGCGACATTGAATACATGCTTTGAACATAAAACCAGCTAATCTACACTAACACCATTTTTAAAACTCAGAACTAGCATATTAAATATGTTTAAACCTAACACACTAAATACATGGTATGAACATATAACCATCCAATCCACCATAATGCCACAATTAAGACCCAGAACTAGCATATTAAATATGTTATAACATATACAAAAGCAGTACCAAATGCATATTTATTAATGCAATTTTGATTGTGTCATATATCTCAGTGCAAATTTAATCATGTTTTGTGATTCATACCAAACAGTAAGTAACGTTGAAGCACAAAATTATAAATAAAAAATTTATAGCTTTGCTATTTATGAATCATATATACAATCCTTCCCAAATTTTATTTAGAGTTAATTTTGCCTAAATAAAAATCATGATTTCTCAACCTGAAAATGAAGAAAATGAGGCTAGTACCATGCAAATTTACATAATTTATGAGAACTAATGGGAGCAAATGTTTATCATGGATTTTCCACTACCACGCCCTTTCATAACATGTCTGCGAAGTCTCATAATATGAATATTTCCAATGTAGTTTTTCTAATGGATATTCTTAACATCAAATCCAAAACTCTCTTTTTCTTCTTTTGAAAGCTCTTGGAACAACTTCTCTAAATTTGAGTATTGAACCTAGACAAATGTCCAATTAAGTGCTAAGTTTAATCCCCTTGAAATAAATGTAGCATATGATATTTTAGGCATGAAATCTCTGCTACTCTTGCAAACAACTAACCTTCCTTTGTAGAATCCATATGGTTCGTAGATCTTGGTCATGTACTTTAGTTGGTCTATTGATATCACACAATTGTGTTTCTATTTTTTCAACATACTTTCATAGGCTTTGTTACAATACCATTGGTCAATACCATAACTTATCACATGCCCAAAAAAAACTATGACTATCTTCATATGACACTTATTCATATGAGATATTTTCTAATTAATTAGTTTAATTTATTATTAAAAACAAAAATCTATTTGAAATAAATCAAACTTTAATTTGTAAATATTGTTATGGATATTTAGTAGAATTTTACCTCTATCACCCTAATAATTATTTATAATTAAATTAAAAATTTATAAAATCTATTCCAAACAAACTTATCTACATAAATATATAAATTTTAATCTCTAAATTTTCAAATTTTCACCACTGGAAGTTTGTACTTGATCCTAATGAATATATACACATGTTAATTGACATATATATGGAAAATGAAAACTGAAAAAAAATAATAAACATATTCCAAATTGTGTTGTGCTATAAACACTAACTAGATCGAGTAGAGTATTTGAATCGGCCAAGAAGCAAGACAACTGACCTTTTCCATAGAGTGTAATGACTGGATCCAATATTCTGCCAATAAAAATATTTGGTTTAACTCTTGTTACATTAACTCGATAATCTATGGGATTTGATAAATAATTTTACTTACTAATGGCCTTATATCGATCCAGGAAAAGGCTGATTGTATGTGCTTTCAATAACACTGGGTCGAACAAAGACTACAGGTAAATTTTCTCTGCCGCTGACCATTAGCATCTCGGCCATTGCTTTTGTAAAAGTGTACGTATCCTACCATCCATATGCTCTTGCCTTGAAAGTAGCAAAACAACTAGTTCTAACTATTCTAAAATACCCATAAACCTGTGTGCGAAGATAATATAAATGATGCAAAGGGCTACATTAATACTATTGACCAAAAGGATCATCAACACAAACACCTTTCCATGCCCAAATATTTCATCCTTTGTGTGATTTTATTTTGAGAATATAATATCCCCTTGTTGTAGTTATGGAAATTTAAAAATTAAATCTCTAAACCCTCGTGAACTTTTTTTTCTAAATGAAATTGAGCTTTGAAGTTCAAAGGTGGAATGAATTCTGCTTTCTGAATTGTGCTCCATCTGAAAAGGCTTCTCCAGTGCTCAACCTTGTCTCTGCCAGTGAACATATGCTGGAGTGAAAAAATTATAATTAGGAAAAACAAAAAGTACAATTGGATATGAGCAGCGTTTCTATGGATATTGCTAACTTGATAAGTTCAAAAACCACTATATACCATGGTATAATTATATTAATGCAGGGGTAGTAGGCTCAGAATTTCTCTCCTTTGGCTCCTCTTCCAGTCTCATGTGCATCATCACCGACATGTGTACGAGATGGGCTCAAAGCTTTAGAGCCAGGTTTGGGATCCACACAGTGGTTTTTTACATGACCAAGGCCTTCAACATGTCTGTCATGCTCTCCATCTTTAACCATACACTGCAATTGATTCTGAGACTCTAGAATTGTAAAGTCACACCAGTGGTATCCCAATGGATTTTACAAGGCATGGAGGATGAAGAAGAACTAATGTTACAATATTTGTCACACACATATATATCCCACAATATAAAGAATATTTTATTTTAGGTGTTTTGGATATCTTTGAATAGGAACATGAAGAAATGTAATTAACATTGTAAATTTACACTATAATTTCTTATAGAATCTGCTTCAATAACCATTCAAGGATTTTTGGTTATGATGCATTTATTCCTCCACATTATGGCAATGGTAATGGTGGAAATAATGAAATGTAGTATTATTGTTAGATCATTGTATATATAACTTTAAAATATTTAAATAAAGGTTTTTTTTTTTTTTTTTTTTTTAATAATGGTTTAAAAAAATTATATATATATATATATATATATATATATATATATATATATATATATATATACATATAATTTATTTACCTGCAACTTTAATTGTTAATGCATTGAATACACTATTATGGTTTTCTGTAACAACCTCCTCCCACATTTACACAAGCTAATCAATCCACCGGGGTAAACATGTAATGAGAGATCGCTATGATGTGATTCAACCTCCTTGGTCACCTTAAGGAAGTGGAACTGATGGAATACAACTAACCTTACCATTCACACATCCTACAGAACCTCCAAGAGCCAACCAACCTTTCCAGGTGACCAACCCAAGAGGGAACTCAACATTTTACTGACCTAGAGCCCCAGTCGTTCCCTTGCCAAGCCTTCCTAGCAATTGAGAGCCCCAGTTTCTCCCATGAGCCTACCTGAGTGCCACCGTAGAATTTTTCTGCCAATGCTATTCCAATGACTACGGAATTTAAGGCCATTGTCCAGGGCTAGGACCCAATCACTACCTAGAAACTTATGTAACTTCCAGAGCTCATAAAACACATGAAGACAATGCTTTTAATAATAAACTTGATCAAGGACTTGACTGGACCCCTACTAGCCATGAAAGGAATTTTTTCAAACATATCACAAATAAGCATCCTATAGGATATAACGACAAATATGAGTATATGGGGTCTCATACTTATTCGAGAATTGTTAAGAAGCATTACCTCTTCACAATAGATGCATTATCCACTATTAGGTCATATATTCATTTTTCATTCATCTATTAATCAAAACATGATGAGAGCCATACATCATCACTGATATAAAACATACTCATAACCGACATATAAACAACGTAAATAGTAGTAATATAATAGCCATACAAACCACATATGAAAGGTATATTTACCCATCAAATACAAGAGGAAAGAAGCTATTATTAACATGTGTAAAATGCAACAAGGTCTGGGACATCCATGTACCAAACGACCATATACTAGGATGAACCAAATCTTTCTTTAAGCTAGTCACCCCTGTGTCATATTCCAAGCATGAATGTGGGATTTCATGGAAAAATCCAAATAAAACCAAACCAGAGCTTCCAGAGGCCAAACCACCTCAATCCTCAACAAATGACTCCACCTCACGGTTGGACATCACTAACCATCACTAGTTTGGTCTCTACCCAAGCTGTCTAGGGCTCTGTTACCCATGATTTTTTCACCATGGAAAATGACTGTCAAAATGGATCTTTCATTATCCATAAATGTGTTACAAAGTATTCCCTTGCAAGTATATAACTTAAACATCCTGAAGAAAGTGAGAATTTTGGGTAACAAGGTCCAAAAACCTTCTTTTTGTCATGTGCGCACTTTCCTAGCCAATTTATGCACATATGCAGCTCTTACCACTAAAGTCTGCACATAAGTGCGCTCTATCTTCCATTATAAGTTGCACACATGACTAAAAAAAAGTAAAAATAAAAAGTGAAATCTAGAAGCTTTGTTGGGCGAGTATATCCCAACTGAAAGCTTCGAGGTGATTCTTATTCGAGCCTAAAACCTCTAATCATGGAGCTAATTCCCATTCTTCAAGGAACCCTAATCCCACCATTAGTGGATCTCATCCTTGAGATAACGATCTAGAACCTCCTCTTGTTGGCCTATAAATAAAACAAAAGCTTGAGGGTTTAGGAGAATGAATGATGTAGAATTAATGCTCAAATAAGGTTGGAATTCTTATCATCCAAGGAGGAGATTGAAGATCATTGGGATATGCCACACTTCATCAAGGCCAAGGTTGTGTAACTCCTCTATTTATGAGGTTAATACAGATGAGTTTTTATTCCCACTATATTGTCCAATGAAATTGATATATGGTCTGTTTTTTTTTTCCATTTGTTTATTGAAATGATATTAGGTACTAGTCTCCTTGATCACCAATATGAGTTGTATTGAATCATTTATTCTTCATATGCTTTTGATCTCTTTTTTTTTCTATGTTTGCATATCTGATTTCTAAGTATTGAGGAGCCGCATCAAATCATAACGAGGATCTTCATTAGGCATTTTGTGAAATGTATGGATTCCATCTCTTATCACTCTAGTTTATGATTCAATATAGATAACAAATTGGCATTAATAATTAGTCAGCCATAAAAAATTAGTGACCATACTGGGGGAACATCTCATTCTTCATCATCTCCTTGTTTTTGTATTTCAAACCTTGTATGATAGCCTTGTATGAGTGACTGTAAGATAGTGATATTTTTGATTTTGTGAATCGTTTGCTTGAATTTTTATTTTTTCTTAAAAATTTTTGACCTGCGTGATTCCTCTTTAGCAATAGAGCGCATATCTGTGCATTGTTCCCTTAGCAACAATGCGTATGTGCACTGAATTGTACTGTCCACCTAAGCACATGCATGGAAGTTTTGAAAAATTGAGTTTTCCTTTCATTAAAGTATGATATTTGGTTTTGTATGCTTCATTATACTTTTTGGTACCTTCAAATAGTCTCTATGAGTTTGATTGAGTGTTGTGAAGAAGTCTTCTTGAGAATTCCTTGTTTTCATGAATTAGGGTAAGGGATTTATCTGATTTCTTGTGGATCCATCAAAATAAATATTGGTTGATCTTGATTCAATTTATTCCTAACTTTTTTCTATCAAACATATTATATTAAGTGATTATTTTACTCGCTTGTGAAAGATCTTTTGGTTTAATGAAAGCTAGGGGTTTTTCAAGAATTAATGTTTTGATGAGATGTGCTTCCTTGAATGAACTTGGAAACGAAAGTCATTTTTCTCTCCTTTTTTTTTTTTTTAGACATCATTGACTTCATAAAATTTATTTGAGAAAAATTCCTTTTAAGGATTTTATTGGTTTCTTATGCATTTTGGAAATTTTGAGTGATTGATTGTCAAAGGAAAGTTTCATGGTTTTTTAGTTGTTGATCAAATTGAAATCTTAACTTCTGGATTTTGGTTATTTCAAAGTGAACATTTTTGTTTGTGAAAAGAGATAAAGTGAAATTAATATTTATTTCATTTTCTTTGAAAACTTTGAAAATCTCTTTCTTTCCTGTAATTAGGAATTCATCGAAATGAAAATATAACAACATTATGTTCGATTGCATTAGAGTTTTGAGCCAGGTCATAATATCATCTGTTTCACATCCATTTACCCATTGAGTAAATAACAGCTTTAAAACACATCGCTAATAAAATAAATTACAAATTTTACATTTTTAGAGCTCTTTTCCACCTACATTAGATCAGGTTGTAGGGCTTTGGAATAGGGAAGTGAGTTAACTTTGCAACGTTGTAAACAAACACTAGAAACTTGTGATAGGGAGTAAATCCAATTATTATATTTTAGCTCTCGGAAGCTCCTCTAACAAGGGATTTAAGTATAAGATCATATCAGACTAGTGAAGTGATCGACCCCACTTCATTTCTTACGTTAGAGTGATTTTTAAGCATTATAAATGATGCTGAAAGGTACTTGGGAGTCACTTGAAAGTAAACCTGAAATTAACAATGTTGAGAAAATTTCAAGGGGATTGAGCTTTGTTACGCTTCCCTTGTGTGTATGTTCGATCTGCGACTGTCCCCCCGAGTTAAGTTTTTGTAAGTGGTAGCCTTAGAGATCATAATATTAGGGCTATTACCCAAGGTGATGGTGGAGGGGAAGTCTTTGTTGTCCCTAGAACATACATTGACTATACTCACTTGAAACGTTTTGGAGGGTATTCTTCACTCGAGATGACATAAGTGGAGTTAATTGCACTAGGTCGTGTTCATTAAGCAGGTTGTCAAGGTATCTGGTTCCACTCGATCTATCTTTATTTCATTTTTCACATTGATCTCTACGACGTTGGATTTCATCACCAACTAGTGATTTCGTTCTGAAAATTTTGTTTGCATGGATTGATTCCTTAGATTTTCTAGCGCATGTTGAATGTTTGTTTTTACTTTTTAGAGAGTTGAGGTTTGAATTGTTAATATTATTTGAATTCTTAAACATTCAATGTGGTTGATTTACCGAGGCATTCATGTAGAATGCATGGATTGTCCCCTGAATATACACCTAGTCAGTTGGAAAATATTAAAACTGAGAAGTAAAAATCATCAGGATCTAGAACCTTAGACCAACCTGAAACATCTACCATTTTAGAATCTGAAACAATAGAAACTAGAGTGGTTCAACTTCAAGAAGTAGAATCAGGCTTAGATCCATCTGGTCCAGTAATTACCGAACTTGCTCATCAAGAATATGATACTGGTGAGGTTTCAGATACATAATACACTGAACTAGAAATTGATGAACCTAAATCTGATATCTCTAACCTTGAATAACCTTAAGCTATTATAGCCCCTACTCCTACACCACCTTCACCACGAAGGAAACTCATAGTTACAATTGAACTACCTCCTGGTATCCTTAGTATTGAAGACATTAATAGAGAAGAGGAGGAAGAATCACCACATACTCCTATTTGTACTAGCAAAACGACATTTTTTCCTAGACTTCCTTTTGACCCTTTCCAACTAGATCCTTGGTATTTCACACCTTTCAACTATTTAGGTCAAGGTATTTCGCGTGTCTAGACTCCTTTTTACTTTTCACTAAGATGAACTATGTTAGGAATTCCTTATGGAAGTATATCTATTGATACTTCTATCTTTACAAGCTCTCTAGAGTCATTAGTGCATGGCGTTCCATCAGTTCCTACTAGATACCAGTCGCTTTCTAGAAAAATGTTAGGAGCTTCTCCTTCACATCAAAATTCTACTTTGTCATATGGTGTATCTACCTCTATTGTCCAAGGCATGAATTCCAAGCCTCAAATACCTCCGGCATCACACCAATATATTAACATGGTATCTGGAAATTTAGGTAATCCTCAAATAATCCCAAGTGGTGTTTACTATCCACCTGTGGAGAAACCACCCTATCCTTCACCTGCAGGACAATTCCGAAAACACGTGTTTAGAAACCAGTTCAACAAAATTTCCAAGGTAGTCCTCAAACACCTATTCAATATACTATTCAAACATTTTTTCAACAACAGGTTCTAAGTTCGCCCCAAACACCTATTCCAGGAGTATCACAAAGAACGATCCAAAGTATGCCTCAAATACCGGTTCCGAAAAACTACACAGGCTATCCCTCAAGCATCTGATTATAAAACTAGACCCACTTTCCATTCTACCACACATATTCCTATGGGACAACCTACTATAGGCATTATGTAGACACCGTATCAAGGTCAAACTTTTCAAGGCCAACCTTTTCAGAGTCAATTCATTCAAGGTCAAACTTTAGAAAGTCAACCTTTACATGGGCAATATTATTTGGTCAAAACCATATCTGGGTCATATGTTTCAAATTCCATTTCAACCGCAACCTGGTATGTCTCATCTTGGTTACCCTCGAGGAATGAAAATAAAAAATGCATAAACTATTCCAAGATATCTTGGGTACCCTCATCTAGGTACTGGAATTAACACTCAAGGTTATAAATATTCACAACAAGACCCCAACCAACAATTACCATTTATCTCAACTTTATATTTTCCATATTTTTCTCGGCTAACGAATCATCCTATCTACTATTATCCATTTTGGCTGGAAATTCCTACTAAGTTTCCCAGCGACATCCAAATTTTTAAGGAAAATCAGGAGAGAACCCATCAAATAATATTATGACATATCATCTTTGGTGTGTGTCAAATTCATTGATGGAAGACTCCATTAGATTACATCTTTTCCAAAAAAATTTAACCGGTTCAACAACAAAATGGTACATCGAGTTACCAAGAACTCTTGGCATAACTTCAACTCCTTAGTGACCAACTGTTTGACACACTTTCAACTACCAATCCGATATGATACTAGTACCAAACTTTTGAATTCCTTGAAACAATCAAAATATACCTACATTTCCGATCATATACATGAATGGAGGCATAAACGTAGTTTGGTCAAAGTTTTCATTTCAGATCAAATTGTGGCTGAATGGTTCACAAAATCATTACTTCCCTTCATTACAAAATATGTTGCCAAAGGAGGTGTTGTAACGAAATAACAACTAATTTCTCATGCCCAGTATCTAGACCTTGTTTATACAGTTTGGCACTTTGCATGAGAAAATCCCAAATCTCACTCGCCCAACAATTTTGGATCAACCAGAATCAACCATTACAGGATCTCACACCGTTGATGGTGTGATTGGTTTTGTTAGCCATCAATCTAAGGGTAAAAAGAGGAATTATAAAAAAATTCAGATTTTGGCTATACAAGATTCACCCAGCGAAAACACTTCTCTAGAAATTACTTCTGAAATTAATGTCATAGACTCATCTACTGGCAAGAATCAAGCATCTGCAGGTAAAAATAAGGGGAAAGGTAAAGCGAAACATAATTATTCTTAGAAAGATAAACAAAAAAAATGAACTCATTGACGAAAATAAGAATCCTTGCTATCCTTTCTTGATTTGTGATGAGGATCATTACACCAAGGAATTCCCACATCGGGCAGAGGTTACCAAATTTTTTAAAGGCTCTCCTACTCTTGCTATTTTTAAGGATCATTTCACTTCTCAATGCAGTAAGATGATTTCACATAATCAATCCTCTTCTTTCTCATTGGTAGATATCATGATGATGTCTTCTAAAGTGATGGTAGCCACGAGATCTAAATATTACGGATCTAAGGGTCCTGTAGTAAATGGAAATGATACTAGCCCACCTAGTCAACCTTCCAATTCAATTAATCCTCCTTTTGAACCATTACAGATTTAAAAACCAAATTCTGACATGGTGATTCGACCGCATCCTGAAGGTGTCATTCAAAATCAACTTTTAACCCTCATGCTATAGCTTCTCAGAACTACAACATTGTTGAATATCTGGCGATGTATCCTTCAACGATGTCGACTCTTGAAGTGATACAAACATGTCCATCACAAAGGAAATTTCTATTGTCAACTATCAAAGTAATTTATCCACAAGATTCTAACCTTGTTGTCTTTGATCTTGAAAGCCACATACCTAGACTCCTACATCAACTGACATTCCATATACCAGTTTTCATGAAAAATAAATTATTTTCTACGTGTATCATGTCTATTTATTTTTGGAAAGCCATGGGTTCTCCAATCATCAGTCAGTCTCCTACCACTCTAAAAGCATTTGATGGGAGATTTTTTCGTCCATATGGAATTTTGAACGATCTACCCATAGAGTTAGAGGGTAAGACAATTGCAAATGAAGTTGAAGTTTTCGATGCCCAACTCGATTACAACCTCTTACTTGGTTGAAGTTGGACCTATGTTATGTCTACATTGGTCTCATCACTCTTTCGCATGATAAATTTTCCTCATCAAGGGAGAATAGTGAAAGTAGACCAATTATATTACTACACTTAAAACCATAAATCTACTAGTAGTATACCTTTCATGGGGAAAACAGTTAATAACTATGAAATGTTGGTATTAGTTTGCTAAAAAAATTGTCACAAATGGGAAATTTTGCACTCCCTCCACCGATTTTTTATTCTAATATTACCCAGGTTAATATGATCACATCAAGCATAATGGAACCTTATGATCTATGGATTTTTACTTTAGATTTTGAATTGACCTTGTATGGAAATGAAATTCCTTTAAACCCATTTGAATTATCTTATCATAAAATTCCAAACATTTTCCGATCCACCACCCTCTAAAATAGGTCGAGTGAATGCAATCACTGATGATTATTCTGAACTATCCCCAGTTAGAACCAGTTTCATTTCTTGATCCCTTCGATAGAATATTTCCAATAGACAAAAGCATCATGGAAATAATGACTTTGGATGAAATTCCATGGGACAATTTTCATCATCGTTCATATTTTCTACCTAGCCTTGATAAAATCAATAATGATTTTTCTACCATATTTTCGCTTGAGATCGTGGATAATCCCAAATGTCATATGTCAGTTCTTCAATCTAAATATAAAAACAATTTTGGAAATATTTCTACAAACACTCCAATTATAATCTCAGTTAAATCAAGAATTATTCAAAACATTCACATAGGTGCTTTGTGCTCTCTTGAAGAGATTCAAATGTACAAAGCCCTGTTTCAAGAATTTCGAGACATTTTTTTCTGAACCTATGGGGAAATGCAAGGATTTGACCCTTGCATATTTTTTCATGACATAAAGACTTACTCGGATGCCAAACCTGTCAGATAAAGATTACAGCCAGTGCATCCACAAAAGGATGCTGCTATAAAAGATGAAGTTGAAAAATTACTCAAAGCAGTTTTTTATCTATCATGTTCCCTTGACTAATTGGGTTTCCAATATTTTTCTAGTTAAAAAAAAATAAGGGACTATCAGGTTATGCATATATTATAGGGATATTAACCAATCTTGTCCCAAGGAAAACTATCCTACCCCCTATATCGACTACATTTTTTACGAATGTGCCAACAACTAAATATTTTCTTTCATGGACAGATTTTCTGGATACAACCAAATCAACATATTGCTTATCGATCAACATAAAACTGTATTTATTTTTTCACGGGGTACCTTTTCTTATCGCAAACTCCCATTTGGATTAAATAATGTTGGTGCAACCTTTATATGGGCAATGTTTTACGCTTTTCACGATATCAAGCATATTGTGCAACCACCTCATTGATTGAAACACGAAGATCATATGATGCATCTGAGAGCTATTTTTATCAGATGTGGACATTATAATATTCACTTGAATCCCCATAAATTCATTTTCTGTGTACAATCCGGTCGATTTTTTTATTTTTCGTGTCAGAGGAAGGCATTCATGTAGATCCACTCAAGCTTGAGGCTATTCTGAATTTTCCTCCTCCTTCCAGTCTCCACCAACTCCAATTTTTTCAAAGAAAATAAAATTTTCAATGTCGATTCATCCCAAACTACGTGTTACACAATACTTACATTCTTCAGTTCTTATCCTAAGTGTCGTCTTTTGTATCGCTCATGCCAAAAACATCACAAAGCAACAAAATGTGTGAAAAATTATTCATCCTGGATAAGAAGCTTAAAATATCCTTGAAGACTTAAAAGATAAATTCCTTGAAGCCTTTCTGCAGAAGTTTGTAAAAAACCCTACTTTGCAAGCCCAACACGGTTCTCCCCTAAATAGCCCCATGCTTGTAAGCCTATATCTAACCTATGAAAAGCGTTGACATCACGAGAGTTCACCAATAAAGCCACGAAGGTCCTCTTCATGCAGGTTCTCCAAAAATGGAGCATAAGCTTCGTCCTCTAGAACTCTCGAGAACAGAAGTTTGGTATTTGTTGGTTGAGGATATGGTCGAATTCTCCCATTTTTAACCTTTGATATTATCACCAAGGATTTTTATATTTGAGATAAGGACTTACTCCCTCATTTGTGGATCCATAAACTCTCCATATATGCTATATAAGAGTTCCATGCCTTCTCAAAATTGTTAGAGTTGGTTAGTCTTGGTTGGTCATTGCTGGTTTCCATTCTTCTGCTTGATTACGCCTATATTCTGTCAATTTGTCGAGAAATGAGGAGATTGAAGAGCTTGGATTGGAGTTGAATTTCCATTCCAAAGGAGGCCTCCGACATCAAGGCACCAGTTGTAAGATTCCCTTTGTTTATTCAACAATACAAAGTGTGTTTTTCTTTCCATGAAATTATTAATATTAACTTGTTCAGTATGATGCTCCTTGATCTGTCATATGGTTTACTTTAAAAGATATCTATGCTATGTATCTTTTTTCTGTCGTCGTATGATATTTCTTGCAGGTATTCAAACTTAGAAGGTATATAAAGGAGTGATCCTCGAAGTGCAAGGATCAACATCGACATAGAGAAAGCGATTTCATATGAGTGAGATAGGCCATCTCCCTCTCTCATGTTATTTCAATGTTAAACTAGGAAAGCTTGCATTATTTGTCACGGTTGTTACTAGACCCACTCATTGGGCTAGAGGGATCACTTCTTTCCGAAGAAGGGATTTCCTGTGTAACAAATTGGTGACTCCGCTGGGGATGCCTACATCCTTTTCACCCTTTTCTCATTCTTTGTCTCCATTCTTAGTTTGGACAACCTTTGAACAACCGCTCGTGTGGCTTGTTTTTTAGTCTATATTATGGCTTCTAAGTGTTTCAAGGTATCAAGTATAAAGTTATTTCTCAATAATTTCTTGTTATATCCATCCTTTCCTTGCTCAAAGCATTTTTTAATAGCTACAGTCGCGCTTCCAGCGCAGGTTTTTGTTGAAACAGTCATGTTGTAGACCACTGGTGTTAACTAGAAGTACGCATTGGTATTAGAAAATAGAGATTGTTAGAGTTTATTCTGGAAAGACCTTGGTGTGTCTTGATCCTTGAAATGTTTTATTTTCTTTGATTGCATTCTTTCTTACTTTGACTATTTTCAGTCTCTTGAAAAAGTCCAAATTGGTCTTATGATTTAAGTGGTAAAATTTGTGTTTTGATTGGGTCTTTTTGTTTTAAGGTCAATTAAAAGCTCTATTTACTACTTGTATCATTCAATTAATACTGATTCTCCGCTATAGAACAATAGTAACCTTTGTTCATTTTTAAAGAAATTGGGTCTTGCATCTCTTTAGTTTTCATTTCAAAAATTACATTTCATTAAGTGCATGAGATTACTTGCATTGAAAGGATAGTTTTTGGAATTTATTATTGGAAATAGATCACATTTTTTCAATAATTGAAAAATTAAAAGTGTATTAGCTGCATCAAGTGCATTTCATCATTCAAAGAGGAAAAAAAATTGATATAAGTGCATCTCAGTGAAAGTAGAAATCATTTTACTTTTGAAAGAGTTGCATTTGGGGATAGTGAATGTGAAATCATTTTAATTTTTAGAATTTACATTTTGAAAAGTGAAAAGTGAAAGCTAGTTGGGGGGGATTTTGTTTGCTGAATTTTGTTCAATGCATTACTCTTTGCGATCTCTTCCCTTATTGGTATAGATTTCATTGAAATAAAAAAGAATCATTTTCTCATATATTTGCATCTTAGGTTTTTAGGTGACATCGTTTTAAGCCCAAATCGAAACTTAAATGAAGATCAACATTAAAATTAACCTCAATTAACATAAGGAGCATTTGGACTTAACAAAAATATCTAGAGGTCTAAGTTAGAGACGTGTTCCGACGTTGTTAAGCGTAGCAGTTGTCACTAACAGCCTATGTTGCATCTTGAGGATGATATCTCATCCTATGTATGGAAGTATATAAGACTATGATCCACGTATGGTAAGTATATGGGGATGCTCTCATCAAACTATTACACATTAGTCAACGCTACTACGGACTGAGCTCCCACATACAGTCGCATATATTTTGGGAGACCCCACTAGGTTGCAATCCTACCATAGGTAACTGAGTCGACTGCCTTGTAGACATGATAAACTGAACACATCATTCGAGGATATTTGATGTCATACGTAAAGTCTTTGGTTAGCCAAGGTGTATATTGTAGTTCACGGATACTTGGTAAACCCTTTTTATTATATTACCCATTTTTATTTATTTTGTTTAATTCTAAAATTTACAGTCCACGAAAAAATCCTACCTGTGTAGTACTCCTTTTCCTCACCATGACTTGTTAGTTGTGTTAGGGTCCTATAATAATAGGGTTCATAAAATTTTGAATTGACTTTGATAAGTCTTGTAAATATGTACATACCTTTCTTTCTGCAAGTTGTTTTCCCATATTTTGAAAAGATGAAAAATAATAAAAAATCAAAAAGAGGGTAAAAATTCGTAAAATAAAGATCAAATGACTTAGAAAAATATAAACCCCAAAAGAAAAAAGGAAATAAAACCTGAAAGTGAGCAAGTCCAAATGCCACTACTTTTACTTTTTACTGCAAGAATAATGATTATGGGCAGAGTGTCAATAAATTCCATAATCCATGATCAGTTAACTAGTTTAATCTTAATTGTTCATGTTTCAATTTCATGTTTTAGATAGTGAATAAAGATTTGTCAAACAATATTATCTTGAAAAATCAGTAGATAGGTAGAAAATAATGAGGAGCTCAATAGTTTAATCTGAGCCCTCAGATGAAATAAGGTAGATTTAGATTAGTTTTATTCTTTGAAAGAAAATGTTTTAAGGTTGCAAGCTTAAATGCACCTGCAAAATGAAGAAAAAATGTTAGAAATGGAAGTTGGGTAGGTAGAAAATAGTGGATCAATCATGTAAACAATACATCATTGGGAAAAATCACTAATTTCCCCTCCCCATGAGTGTTCAGTATTCTAAGATATCAGTCAAACAGGCTCAGAGCATTTCTCTGACTTTTGTTGGACCGGACCCAAGGCTCTATGACTGGTTAGTTAAAATATTGAGTTCTTATGCTTAATCCTCATTTATCATCATTTACCCTTCATTCATGTATTAAAACCCATTTTTCCTAAGTAAAAACACATTCTTGCTTAGTAAAATTGTAACCCTAGAGATAATTAACTTCATCCCTTCATAAGCATTAGTAAAAACCCACAAAATCACACTTATCCTAAGTATTAGTGAAAGAAATATGAAAATGAGCAATGCTTGATTTTGTACTATACTTGGAGATAATGCGTATTTTGTTTTACATTTAACTCCCCTCTCATATTAACTTTTAACATATTTTATTAAAATCCCTAAGAAATACCCTTTCCTACTTATTAATTTCATTATATCTAAATACCCCAAAAACCCATTATTATAAACTTTGACCGAAGTATATTATCCCATGTCCATAATGAAAAACCCAAAATCAAAAGCCCTTTGGTCTAAAATATTATCCTTATTCAAATATCCCACCCTATAGTTTTTAAACAATCGAAAATGGTCGAAAACTATATAAATACAATTTATAAACCCGTCCGCTTATGTTTTATTAAAAACATTTAAAAAATGTTTTAAATAAAGAAATTAACCCCACCATATATATATACCAATGATAAGGCTTAAAAAACCTTGTTTAAAAGTGCTATTGTAATAACGTTTTATCTCGCCGCTATATAAATTAAACATTGCATATATGTTTTAAACCTATACTCCTCGATTATATTATAAAGGTTTAGACATATATTAAACCCTTCCGCTACATTAGATCCATCCCAGTCCCACCTTTCCATCCCGACGCAGCTCCCAAAGCAATCCTAGTCGTTCGCTTCCAACCTTTAGATCCGAAGGTTGAGGAGCGATATCGCATAGACAACATGCCCAACCGCTCCAATGCAAAATCCACGTGAAATAGGCAGTTTCATGTTAAACCATCCCCTCCACGTGGCCTCTTTTGATTCGATCGTGTGGATTTTCATTAAAACCACTTGCCACTCAAAATCAACGTGATAAACCACCAGTTTTCAAAGACTGTGTAATTCGAAACAGCGTCCCGCCTGACGCGACCTGTAATTAATGCAAAGGGTTAATGCGATCAAATGCTTATTAAAACCTTTGTATATGCATTTTTCCGCCTATATGTCGCATTTAACCTTTGTTTTGCTTCCCTGACTATGTAAAGCTGCAAAAAGCCTCTGATACCCGTTTTTACACCCAGAACCTCTAAATTCACCAAAAGAAGCCTGTAAAAGACTGCTGAGGAGCTATATCGCTCTAGTTCAACCACTGAAGTAATCAATTCGACCAAGAAGACTGAAGAAAATCCTGTTAAAACTGATACCTACGTCAAAACAGGTATTCCTATGAGATTCAAACCTGCAACTAAATTCAAAATTCCTTTAAAAGAAAGAAAAAGCTTTTTTAATTAAGAAATTTATCAAATTAAATTGCCCAAAAGTCCCAGAAATAGGCAAAACCCTAGCAAAATTTTCCCAGGAACCCTAGTTGTCTATTGCAGACCATTTTTAAGGAAATTTATCAAATTTTCACAATTATGGATCAATTTAAAGTTTTAAAAGGCCAAAAATCCTCTGTAGGTGCCCCATATCTTCTGAAAAACCTTTTTTAACATAGTTTAGCCCATTTTGCAGTCAAAAGACTCAAAAACCCCATGTTTTTTTGTTTTAGACTAGTTTTTAGCCTTAGAACTTCATTTGAGAGACCTAATTGAGCATAAAATACAAAGAGACATTCTATTTTGTTGAAACTGCCTAATTAAGCCTATGTTATAGTAAAATTTCCTCTACAAACAACTTGCAGAATCCAATAAAGATGCCTAAAAAACAGAGTGGAAACAAATCTGAAGGTTCTACGACTCCTAAAGCTATTCCTGCCATGAATCCAAATACTACAATTGTAGTCAATCCATTACAACCCCCAGTTGTTGATATCGAGCATATTCCCTTAGCTGATATTGAATACAAGATAGCTGATCCTATAGTTGAGTTCAATATATTAGATATCCACAACTGGTGTTTTGAAAAATCCCTAGATGATCAAGAAGATGTTCATATTTGGGAATCCAATCTGCCTAAATATGTAGTCCCCCTAACTCACCCTTGCCAAGAAATTATCATACTATGTCATTAGTACTACATTCCTGAACAAAGAGCTATGGTCAATGCAAAAAAAGAGGTCCTATTTACCATTACTGCAGAGTCAATAAACCAAATGTTGCAGCTTCAACCAGACCCCCAAGCAGTCCCATTGCCTATTGAAGCCCTCAGTAAGTTATACATTAACTTAGACTTTCCTAAAAGGTTTATGATTTTCCAGACTTTCATGCCTCTACATGTTGAAATTCCAAATTTAAACCCTCCATATTCAACTGCCAAGTTACCTGAAGGTTCAAGGCATGTAATCTCCATGCTTTCCTTCATACTTGGGTATTTCACTGATGAGCATATTGATGAGTCTATCCTAGGATTTTTTTCCACCTTTTCTCCAGGACAACCACCTTCAGTTGTATTTGACTATGCTGGTTTTATAGCTGATAACATTCACTATCAATTGACTAATTTGCAGCTGGAAGGAGTATTTAGATATACATCCTATCTTTTCCACTTGTTTATATTCTTCCAATCAGAAAGCTTTCCAATTTCACTTCAAAATTTGAATATAGAAGGAAAACCTCTATCAGTTGTCTTTTGGACATCTATACTCAGAAAAGAAGTCACAAAATTCAGTTATTCACAGTTTTCCTAGTTGTTTATACATCCATTGACCACCATCTTGAAAAAAACAGAGCAGCTTAGAACCAGTGAGGAAATGAAGAGAATTTTGCAGCTATCAGAGAAAATCAAAGTAGGTGATTGGTATTTATATGAGAAATTCATTGAAATCAGAGTTTTTGGTTCTAACTTGTTGCCCTAAAAGTTACCTAAGCATCCATCTATGAGGATCTTTGCCTTAGAGTACATTAGGCAGATTTTGAATTATATTCAATTAATTTTATGGCAGCCAAGAAAAAGACCCAATTTAAACTCAAAAATCAAATTGGGCCTTTCATATGTAATCAAAGATAAGCAGAAAAAGAAGTAGCAAGTCAACTACTACAGTACAAATTAGAAGAAAGCTTCCCATGGAATTATGATCCACTAGGGATCTTAAGTAAACTAAGGGTAAAATGTAAATTTACACCCTTTATCCATGAGTCAAAGCTAGATATAGAGAAATTTGCTAATAAAATTGAGTGGGTTGAAAATACTTTAATAGAAGCAGTAAACCAAAGGAATACTAGTCACCCTTTGGAAGTTGCCAAACAACCAGAGACATCCACTAAAAGAATCAGAGAAGAAGGAGATTATACTGCAGAGACTACAACAGAGCCAAAATTTAAAATAATTTACAATAAGAGGCCAAAACTGGATAAAATAGCTAAAGGTAAAGTAACAATAGATGTTGAGGAAACACATCCCTTGAATACCAACACTACATAGATAGAGACCAATGTAGCCATTGTAATCACCAGTAAGCCAAATCAGAATCAAGAAAAACTGAATAATGAAGAGACATACATGATGGAAAGGAAACGAATTATGGAGGCTTCTTCCTCACATTCAGCTGAGGAGAAGGATTTGGATATTAAGGAAAAATACAAGCAAATCAAATTGAAGAATGAGGAAATAAAAAATGAAATATATTCTCAGTTTTTGAAGCAGAAGCCATGTAATCAAAACAGGTTCCTATCAGCCTTTGATTATTCAACTCAAAAATTGATTATGCCAGTCTTACATCCCACTATACCAGTTCTAAAGACAGTAGCTGACTATAAAAAAGTTGATATGGAAGTAGACATAGATAAAATCCATGAGTTGGATCAGATTGAATTTCACAGGAAAACATCAGAGATGCTCAATTCCACAGTGACCACAAAAGCTATGAGTGCTCATAGACTTCAAAATACCATTCCTAATATGCAGGATCAAATGAAGATGGATAAATCTTCATTATATGCAAAGGATCTAAGGATAACGGCCTTAGAAGAGTTAGTATTACAGGTAGGATATGATCCTACAAACATCAAAGCAGCTGAAGCATTGGTTAAAAAGAAAAATGAAGACATAGCTACCTTGAGGAAACAACTCAAGCTTCCTCAAGGAGATCATCCTCAAACAAAGGAAGTTTTACAGGATCAACAGGAGAAAGATGAAATGATGAGCTTGATACTTCAACTCACTGCTCAAATTAAGGAGATGGAAGTACAATTGGACCAAGTTGTCCAAGAAAAAGAGATAGTTAAAGAACCAATCATTCCTACAGTGATCCCAGTCATCATAGTAACATTACCGTCTACTTTAGGAGAGAATTTTGCACCTAAAGAGCCACTGCCCACAGCAGTGCTAGTGACTTCTTCAACTACTTCGGTCACTGAATCCTCTACAACAGTATTGCCTCCTACATATGAAAGCAATCAACTAGCAAAGAAAATGGAAGAGATGTCCTTGAAAACCAATGAAATCAACATATTGACCACGATCATTTAAAATCTTGAGAAAACAAGAAAATCAACTCAGGTAGATGCTAAAATACATGAACAGAATTCTCACAGATTGAGTGAAGAGGTAAAGAGGCTCCAGAAAGAATTAACTCTCAAGGATCAAATATCATATATTAAAAATTACCTATGGAATAATGTAATTGAAGCCATTCATGATGTTTGGCCTTTAATTCACGTAATTTTTGAGCAGAGAGAGTTATTATTGCCAGCTCAGGAAGAGATGCAAAAGACACAAGAAAAATTGGCAGATAAACCAGAACAGGCTGTCAGGTTCATAAATTTCCTCAACAGCAAGAAAAAACAACAACTTGAAGAATTAAAGATCAATGACAGGACAACCACAATCCTAGAAATTAGGAAAGTAACCACCAAAAGAAATTTGATGAGGCAGCTTGAAGAGAAATGTGAAGGAATGAACATTGTTGTCACTAGATTCATGGTTAAATTCACCAATATAAGGCCAAAGGGACTTCCTGATATCATGGTGATCAATGATAAGTTAATGCCTTAGAATGATTATGACAAAAAGATCATAGAACATGCCAAGGAGTAGTTGAACAAGCCAACAGGCCAAGGTATTCCCACAGGGAAAGTATTGTTGAAAAGTTTTGAAGATTTGTTTTATTTGCAGTATGAAATCAAACATTTGTTTGTCACCAAACCCACATTTTCCAGGTACACTGAGGCTTATGAGAATTTTAGGAAACTAAAGAATATTATAATTCCTAAAAATGAGGAGCGGCAAGCATTGACTGATTTGTTATGAAGAATGAAAAGAAAACACATGAAGATGAAAAAACCTGTTTGTTGATTTCACAGTCAAAACAGATTTTACAGTAGAAAGCAATCTTACTGAAGGTTAAGGAGTATCCGAAGTTAAAGAGTATCAGTGAGAAAGAGTATCAGTGAAGGAAATTTAGATTCTGAAACTATCTAAAAAGCCATCAGATAGGACACATAAGCAATCAACTGCTTGTTATCTTAAAACAATTTCTATTTATTTTGAATAAAATAGGACAACTTGCTAATTTGTTGAGCAAGCTCTCACTATTATTGTTGTAAGATATTTAATTTTCCCAAGTTAGTTCCTAAAATTCATCTAGAATATTTTGAAATACATTTTATATAAATACTTCACTCTTTGAAGTATTTTTGCGTGGAATAAAATTGTTGGAGATTACTATAGATATTTTGTTGACTTGAAGGCTTTGGATTTCGATTTTGAGTAGTAGACTGGATCACCTATTTGGAATCATACTTCAGGATCCCTGTGATAAGCTATCTAGAGTGAAGTACTCTCTTAAACTTTTCACTTTTATCTTATTTTGTTACATGCATACATCTGTGTTTTAATTCTAAATCTAAATGTATAACTAGGAGTATTACTACAGGAAATGTTAATAGCACTTGTTTGTAACTAGTTATCATTTCTTTGTTTTCTTCTGAATTTTGGTGTAGGGAATTCTTAATTTCTCCCTATCCTGTTTTACCTCTATCTTCTACTTCCCTTTTCTGGGTTTAAGGATTCTTAAGTGCCCTTTATCTCGATCATACCATCTCAAAAACCAAATTTCCCAAGATATCTAAGGGTTATCTACCTTGCCCTGCAGATATTTGACCTTTTAGGCCCTGATCCTAGTTCTATTAGCTTGAATTAGAATCCATAGCCCAATGGACAAGTAGATTTCCCTCTATCTACCCTCCAAGTGAGATTTTCCCACCAAATCCAACAAAACCAAACCAAATTGTGTAGAAATTATATACACTAAGCATGCATACATCCAAATTCCCCTGACCTCACAATATTTAAATTCTTGAAAAATACAGAATCATTCCAATGGTAATATTTTGCGGAAATTAAAATCAATTGCAAACACATGAAGCAACAAAAAGAATCGCACATAACACAGTTGTTTAATGGGAAAGCCTGAAGCTGAAAAACCCAACTATCATATTATGTATATCATGGAGATCATGTAATAATCTCATACAAAGATAAGTACATCAATCTATTAGTACAATCAATCATCACACACTAATCAGAAGAAATCTGCAAATCCATGCACCGATTTCTTGCCACCTGATAGCCTTCCTCCACTGCGCAATCCCTGCTGAAGAATATGTCTGAATGAATTTGAATTCCCTTGCCTTGACTGTGAAATCCTCATTGGCAACTCCAATGTGTGTGTGGTGCAATCAATGCATCACCATAGTCACAATAGATAGTCCATCTTTCCCTTTCACCTATCTCTCCACTGGGTCTCCACGGGAACTGACATGCACTATAGTTAACTGCTGTATTATTCAGTTGATTAATGAGTTATTATTTGTGATTTAATTAACTAATTAATTCACTCCACTCTCACTAGTGTATCATTCAGTTAGACTAGATACAACGCTCAACTGACTCTAACTGAGTTAAACTGAATACAACTCCATGAACTACTCTTCCAACTCTGTCATAACTTTTCCACTTCAGTTCTAACTGAGTCCTCCATGCATGAACCACCAGTAAACCCTAGGAATTGAGTAATTCCTTTAGCCCACTGATTTTCCAAATCTGTGCACTGAAACTAAGTGTTCCAAGAGAATAAGTTGCTCTTTATTGTCAGATTATTATTAAGAACTAATAATAATATACACTTCTATTTTTAGATTGACGATATATAAATAGACTTCTCCTAATATTCTAAAAATATAATTTCATCTATTTTTCCAACTTGACCAACCATCCACAAATAGCATCCTGCAACTTTTGAAATATGATCACCATGTCTAAAAATAGACATAGTCTAAAAATAGACTTGCGCCAAAAATAGCTTGCGGGCCCACTTAGTGAAGGCGACTCTTTTCACTAAGCTCATCATCTTGTTGAATCTCAACACTCCCTCTCAACAAGATAGAGATTATCCTTCACCCCGATCCTGCCTCTATGGTATTCGAATTTTATCCTGGTGAGCGCCTTTGTTAGAATATATGCATCCTGATCTTCCATAGGAATGTACTAAAGCAACATGATCTTCCGATGTACACAATCTCTGATATGATGTTACCAGATATCTATATGTTTAGATCTATCATGAAACACAGGATTAATCGAGAGTTTAATGCAACTCTAATTATCACAATGTATCACTGTAGGATCTAAATGTGAACCGAACAAACCAACCAGGATCTTCCTCATCTAGATAGCCTCACATGTAGCTTGACTTGCTGCCATGTATTCTGCTTCGACTAAACTGAGTGCCACAGATATTTGTTTCCTGCTGTACCAAGAAATTGCTGTAGATATGATACCGAAAATCCCTCCTAATGTGCTCTTTCTGTCTGTTGGGCTGCCTGCCCAATTTGCATCCGTGAAACCATGCAAATTCACCTCATCCGTCTGTCTATACCATAATCCATACTTATATGTGCCCCTGAGATACCTCAAGACATGCTTGTTTGCCTTCCAAAAGAGCTTGGTAGGCTTAACCATCGCTTATGAAAGTTGGTTCACCACATATCATATGTTTGATATTGTATTAACTAAATACATGAGCGAAACCACCAAATGTCGATAAACAGTGGCATCCACTACCTCTACCTATGTAGCATCCTCTTTCCTCCAATTTCTTTGAAGAGGAGTGTCGATAGGCTTGTAGCCTTGCATGTGAAACTTCTCCAATATCTCCTGGGCATACTTGCCTTGAGACACAAAAAATTCACCTTCCTGCTACCATATTTCCAATCCAAGGAAATAATGAAGGAGGCCCAAATCCTTCATCTCAAACTCCTTTGAAAGATATGCCTTGCATGAGTGTATCAACTGATCATCATTCGTTAGTATTAAATCATCAACATAAAGAACAATGATTAAAAGCTTACCCTCCACCACAATTTGGTACAGGTTTGCATCCGCCTCACTCTTGGTGAAGCCAAGTCCAGTGAAATAGCTGTCAATCCATGTGTATCAAGCACGTGGTGCTTACTTCAGCCCATACAATGCTCTTCTGAGCCTACACACATGCCACTCGTTGCTAAAGATCTCAAATCCTTCAGGCTGCTCAATGTACACCTCTTCCTCAATGATCCCATTAAGGAATGCAGTCTTCACATCCATATGATGAATGTGCCAGCCCATTTGCGCTGAGAGAGAAAGGATGGTCCTTATGGAAGAATATCATGCGATAGGTGAAAAGGTTTCTTCATAATCAATCCCCTCGATCTATGAGAAGCCTCAGGCAACAAATCTTGCCTTATACTTCTCGACGCTCCCATCAACAACTTTCTTTACCTTATAGATCCATCTTGATCCTACAACTGATTTTCCCACCGGCCTTGGAACAATCTCCCAAGCACTGTTTCTGACAACGGAGTCATACTCCTCCACTATGGCATCTACCCATGTGGGCTCCTGCACTGCTTCTTCAAACGAATATGGCTCTATCATGATACACTTGCTCATAAGAGCCATGTATCCAGTAAATCGGTCAGGTGACAGTCTATGTCTGCGCTGTGATGTAGGGATTCCTACATTCTGTGTTGCATCAAGCTTCAGTCTCTCAGCTTCTATGGTACGCTTTCTGCCTTTTTTGATATTTGGTTCTACATGAGTGGACTCCTCCACTCCATGAATCTCCTCCTGTGGCTGATCCACATCTAGAGGCTCATCTTTGGGAACAAGAAGTTCCTCCTCTGCATGCAAGTGTAGCTCCCTCTCAAGCATAGCTCGTGTAGCACCCATGATCATTCTGTTCTTCCTCTCCGCGACCCCATTCTGCTATGGGTTATGAGGCACTATGAGTTCTCTTCAAATTCCTTCTTTGCTACAGAAGTCTTTGAATTCACCCGAGATGTATTCACCACCATTATCGCTCCGTAGAGGTTTCACTTGCTTCCCCGACTCCTTCTCCATCAATTCTTTAAAATCATAGAACTTTGAGAATGTTTTTCTCTTCTTCTACATGAAGAAGATCCATCATATACAAGAATAGTCATAAAAAAATATAACATAATACCTGTGTTTTGCTGTTGAAGCAACCGAGAAAGGTCCACACACATCTGTGTGAATTCTCTCCAGGATCACCGAAGCACGGTTCTCCTTCTCATGAAAGGTGGTATTCACAAACTTACCCATAGTACATCCCTTGCACTGATCTAACTGCGCAAGTGTACCCTTGGGAAGTCCAGTAGAAATCTGCTGCAAAATATTCAAATCACCATGGTGAAGATGGCCTAATCTCCTGTGCCATAATTCTCCCTCATCTCGGCTCACCACTTCTTCTGCTTTGCCCACCATTGCAGCGCAACCATATACCTCCAGCTTGTAGAGATTCTTAACTCAAATCCCTATCTTCTTGGTTTGAACTGTTGGTTTATGTCAAAGGAAGGATTTTCCCTCACTGAAAACAACATCATAACCTTTGTCTTCCAACATTACGATCGAGACCAAGTTCTTGTTTAGACCTGGAACATGCATAACATCCTTCAACAAGAATGGATTACTGGACTCCCTCTCAAAGGTAATGGTCCCAATGCAGTCGCACTGCAATGACCATTGTCACCCATCTCTATATGCATCTGGAGGTCCTTCTCCTCCAAGTCACTAAACAACTCCTTGTCTCTCATCATATGGAAAGACATGCCACTATCAAGATACCACACCGATCCCATATAGCTTGAAACCAATCATGCGATCAAAGAGAAATCAAGTTCAAATTGCGAGGCTAAGGCCTCTCTAGCTGTAGCTCCAGCAACCTTCTTGTTCTTCTTCTTCTGTGGGAAGTTAGTGGCGAAATGCCCATGTTCGTGACAGTGAAAACACTTCACTTTGGACAAATCCTGCTTCTTTCCTTTCACATTAGATTTTGAAGGAAATTTCTTCCCCTTCCCTTTCCTTGCTTTGGTAGCCAAAGCGCAATTCTCTTCATCTTCATTATTCGATGAAGAGCCATCCCTGGTACCCCACCTTATATCCTCCTACACAAGATCCGACCAAAGTTGCTCCCATCCCGACAGTTTCTCCCGTCCATTGAGAGAGCCTTCGTAGCTATGCCAACTCTTTGGAAGCCCAAGGAGAGCCAAGCTCACCAAGTCTTCATCATTAATATTAATCCCCACACTTTCTAATTCATCCCTACAGTGGACAAACTTCGTGAGATATTTTGGAATACTGTCGCCCTTCTCCCTTTTTATTTTATGAGCTTGTCTTTCAATTCCAACTTCCTCTGGTTGCTGCTGCTTTGGAAAAAATTTGTCAAAGCCTTCCACATTAAGAATGGAGTGGCTTTCCCATGAAGGCTGGACACAATATGGTCCTTCACACCTTCCAACAGAATTCTTCTTGTCTATGCTATCTTCTTTTGCCATGCATCAAGTAATACAACATCGCTAGATCCCAGCTTAGGAACATCGCTATCGATGAAATCCTTCAGTCTATTATCCTCCAGCACCGCCTCCATCATATCCTTCGAGGCTATGTAATTTGAGCTCCCATCAAGGGCACACTCCAATCGCAACCCATTGAAAGAAATTTCAATGTATACTCAACTTGTGTACCAATAATTTTCTGAAGAAAATTTGAATTGTCCACCAGCACAAACTCAACAATTCTTCATAATTGCAATCTTCAAGAATTAGCACTGCTATGATACCATGTAATAATTATATATACTAAACATGCATACATCTAGATTCCCCTTATCTCACAATTTTTAACTTCTTGCAAAATACAAAATCATTCCACTATTAATCTTTTGTGGAAATTAAAATCAATTGCAAACACATGAAGCAATAAAAACAATCACACATAACATAGTTGTTTAACGGGAAAGCCTGAAGCTGAAAACCCCAACTATAATATTATGTATATCATGGAGATCATGTAACAATCTCATACGAAGCTTATTACATCAAGCTCTCAGTATAATCAATCATCACACACTAATCAGAAGAAATCTGCAAATCCATGCACCGATTTCTTGCCACTTGATAGCCTGCCTCCACTGCGCAATCCCTACTGAAGAATAGCTCTGAATGAATTCAAATTACCCTTGCATTGACTGCGCAATCCCTACTGAAGAATAGCTCTGAATGAATTCAAATTACCCTTGCATTGACTGCGCAATCCTCATTGGCAACTCCAGTGTGTGTGTGGTGCAATCAATGCATCACTATAGTCACAACAGATAGTCCATCTTGCCCTTTCACCTTGTTGGAAACACTGAGAAGGGGGGGGGGGGGGGTGAATCAATATTCCTTTCAATTAGAGAATTAGTTAATCTTAAATTATTATTAGTGTTTGTAAAATGATAGCAGCAAAAAAAAGGAATACAAATGCACACGGTTTTTAAGGTGGAAACACACTTCGGGACAAAAACCACCTAATGCTTTTCTAATAATTCTTTAATATTCAAATCCAATTGAAAATAAAGCTCCAACTTCCTAGAATATAGAAAAGAATTCTTCTCCATCTCCCACTGGATGGATGCTCCAATTCCCGAGATTCTTCAGTAGTCAACTGAATGGATGCCCAACACCCAATGAGCTACAACTCACCCTAGCACCACCCTACCACCCTTTAGAAGAATAAAAGAAGAATGGAATCTCGTACCAGGGAAAATGGTCCACTTTACAATGATATAGAATGATGTAGAAGAAGAAGATACACTGGACCATAACCCAAACTTTGACACAACCACCTAATGATGATCCTAGACCTCCCAACACTGCCTCTTCAACTCTTGGCACATATTTTTTACAGTAATGTATTTACAATGACTTAGTACAATGATACATTTACAATGATTGTATGTAGTGCTACCCACTTGAAGACTTCATATGATGAACTTCTTACTGCTGTTATGCACCTTGGTTGTTGCTCTTGTCATGCTACCCTCTATTGCACCTTGCTTTTCTTTGTTACCCTAGAAAGTATGGTCCTTTGCAGCCCTTGACAACACATGATCTAGTTTTTTCTTGCCTTCTAGGAGCTCGATATTGAATCTGGTGTATCTCTGTTATTTCAGATCCCCAATATCTAATTTTTGGTCCTGTATTAGTCCTCTGAGTCATATTTCCAATGCCATAGGTCTGACCCAATTTCAATTCTTCAAGAGAGATTTATACCCAATCTCTCACAATTCCCTAATTATGGACTGTTTCAGTAGAGCGAAATTTTACGACATGCCACGTGTCACTACTTCTTCATTCGGCTCTCAAGTTGATAGCATGAAATCTATAGTCTATGCACTATCTACCACTTTTTACGTAATTCCAATCCGATACTCAGAGAGAGGAGTAGGATATGAGGATCACATGGCAAAATCCCTTGCATGAGGAGGATATGAGGATCACAATTTGTATGAATGCTTAGGTTGAGATGTGCTTCAACAAGTGAACGTGGGAGGGAATTTAGGAGCTTAAAAAATATTAATTATGACTTTTAAATGACCCATGCCACAACCCCATGGGGTTTTATCCCACTAACTGGGGGTACAAACTTCAAACATGAATATCTCTCAAACCGTGAAGAATTACATGGCGTGCCATATATCAACGGAAACATCTTGACAAGTAGAAACCATCCGAAAAACATTATTGACCCAGAATATATTAATTTGGCATGTCAAAATTCCCATGAAATATTGGGTTAGCCCCTGGTGCTGCTTGGGTTGACATCAATGACAACTGCTGATCAATAATCTCCCCCTTTGGCATTGATGGAAACACAAGTACTCCCCCTGAGATCATGACACCTCTTCCTACAACATTATCTCCCCCTTTGACATCAATGGAAAAGGGTAACTCCCCTTGAAACACAACCATCCTGTGGAACTGTACACACTTCCACTCCCCCTGACACACAACCATCCTGTGGACCTGTACACACTTCCACTCCTCCTTTATGTTCCGAATAAGGAAAATATAACGAGAACTTGGGAGAATCCAAAGCTTCTGGTGAAGATATTCCAATGCTTCATGAGTAATCTCACGATCATCAACACTTCCTACCCAATCTGCATCTGTAAAGGAATGAATAATGAGATTGTTACCCTTGGGATACCACAAGCCATATTCTGTTGTTCCCATTATATATCGAAGAATTATTTTGATCGCAATAATATGTGATTCTTTTGGTGTTGCTTGGAATCTTGCTACTTGCATAACATATGGCCGAGAGGCTATTACATATAGAAGACTACCAATCATAGATCTGTAAAACCTTTGATCCACATCCTTAGATGAGTTGGCTATGCTCAATTTGCAACCTGTTACCATTGGAGTAAGGATGGGTTTGTAATCTTCCATTTTAAATTTCTTGAGCATTTCCTTGATGTACTTGGATTGACATATAAATATTCCTTTCTCTTGCTGAGATATTTGAAGCCCTAAGAAGTATGTCAGCTCACCAAGTAAAGACATCTCAAAATCACTTTGCACTTTTGTAGAAAACTTCTTACTTAGTCGATCATCATTGCTACCAAATATTATATCATCCTCTTTAGCTATTAGACATGCTTTAGTTGCTTCATCCAGAACATATATGTCGTTTGGAGCTCGACTTGCTGTAGCCACAATTTCACCATACACGCCTTTCCTGATTTCACATTTTGTGGAGTTGAATAGTATTGTGTGTCCTCGATCACACATTTGTCCAACACTGAGCAGATTGTGATTCATGTTTTCAACTAGTAGAACATTATTGGCTAGAGAATCTTTGCTTCCGAGAGTGACAGTACCTGATCCTATAACATTTGAAGATCCATCATTTCCAAAGGACACGGTTCCATCCTTCTTCTCTCGTAGGATACAAATTTATTTTCTACTCTCAAATACATGTTGAGTGAACGCTTTCAACATACAGTCTTTTGTTCTTTTCGAGCCTTGAAAGCGAGAAGCACAATTATCAATTTTCTTCTTCTTCCATGTTCATTCGTCTGTATTTCAAAGATTATTCGATAGATTTTAAAGTTCCATTCTTAGCTATGTGTCCAAAGTTTCGACATTTGTAACATTCAATATTATTTCTTAAATGTTCAAATCTATTGATGTTTCTATTGAGCTCCGGGAGGTTCATATTTGATGATCTCCTGGAATTGTATTCGTTCCTAGGGTACGTGTGACATTCTACAGCTTTATGACCAAATTTTCCACATGAATAACAGTAGCCATAAAAAATATGTTGGTACCTGGATGGAAATTTTCATCGAGGAATTGTCTTCCAAGGTTGTTCTTGTGAATCTTGTTCAATGAAGTCTACATGCATGCCAGATCTCATAGGTTCATTGTATTTTGTTGTCGAAGGTCCTACTTCTTCTTCTTTGTAAATGATGCCAGTTCTATCATTGTAAGATCGTTGATTTTTGATGAGTTCTTCCAATTCCCTTGAACTATTGGCATAGTTTTGGATAGTTTTTCCTTTCTTCACTTCCTCACGTAGCGAGACTACTTCGGCTTCTAATTCTTACCTTTCTTGGTTGCTTTCTTCCAACTTCTTTTGAAGTGACTCTTCAATGCGTTTGTGTTCTTCAACTTCACTTTTGAGACCTTGAACTTGTTCTTCAAGAGTATTGGAATGGATCTTCTCTGCCTTGAGATCTTTTACAAACTTGATTGCTTCCTTATAAAATTCTTCTATGGTCAATCCTTCTTCTTCATTGTTTGATACTTCTTGTTTATTGTGCTGGGCCATAAACAATACTCTTTCATTGGCTACTTCTTCGCTGTCATTGTCTTCATTGGATCATGAGCTATCTTATTTAGAGAGAAAGTTCCTTTTGGATCCTTGCTTGTTGAATTTCTTAAAGCCTTTCTTTCCTTTTAAGTTGCCATCACTTCTGTTTGGAAATTTTGCTGCGAAATGCCCAACCTCATCATAGCCAAAACATATCAATGGAAGTTTACCTTTGAATTTTACCTTACCAATTTTTAGTTTTCTCATGAAGCAAGAATATTCTTCATCTAAAACACCTTCTTCATCATCTCCCTTTTCTTCACACTTGCAGGTGCATGCCTTTTCAATTGAAGGTTGTTTATCCTTATTGGTTTTCTTAGATGCAACAAACGCAGTTTCTAGATGCGAAGTACCCTCTTCTTCATCAAGTCTCATTTCATATGCTATGAGAACTCCATGTAATTCCTCTTTGCTGAGTTTTTCCATATTTCACTGTATTCTAAGACCGATACCGTTGGGTTGAATCTCCCTGGTAACATTCTAAGAATATTTCGGATAATAGTCTTCTCATCAACTGGCTCTCCCAATCCGTCTAGAGTATTGGTTATTTCATCAACGTATTGGAAGTATGTAGCAATGTTGCAATATTCTTTCATTTTGAGTTGCTCAAATTTTTCTCTATAGATTTGAAGCTGTTGTGTAACCAGCTCCAAAAATAGAAGAATAGAGATATCAACGCCTTAGAAATAAGCCACTTCGAGGGGGAAACCTCCAATACATTACATAAATGCACAATTCCTGGATGATACAATTTAAAAAAACTCCTTTCTATATATAGGAGTCCATGGGGCCATAATGTAATCCTAGTGGGCCACAATGTAATCCTAGCCGACCTAACAATAATAATTTAAGGGCAGAATAATAACAAAATGGGGGTTATAAGGGTACAATAATAACAATAAGGGGGTTACACTAACAACAATAAGGGACTATACTAGTAATATAGGGACCTAACATGCCCCTCCTTCAAAAAAGTGTTGTCCTCAATGCTTGAGTAGCTCTGGGTGCTTCTGTATAAAATTCTCATCCTCCCATGTAGAATCTTCAGTGGGTAAGTTCTTCCACTTGATGAGATACTCTGAAATTGATCGATTCCGTAGTTGTCGAGTTCTTGTTTCCATGATCGCTTCTGGTTCCAATATGATTTTTCCTTCCTCATCAAGTTCTGGCAATATTGTTTGAACTGGAAGATTTTCACCTATAACCTTCTTTAAGCATGAAACATGGAAAACTGGATGTACTCGTGAAGAAGCAGGAAGCTCCAATTTGTATTCCATAGAACCAATCTTTTGCAACACCTTGTAAGGACCATAGTACTTTGGTGATAGTTTATTATCCTTCTTAGCTTGCTTGAGGGACATTTGTTTGTATGGTTGTAGCCGTAAAAATACCCAATCTCCTACATCAAAACTTCTCTCGCCGCGATGTTGATCTGCCTGTTGTTTCATTCGATTTTGTGCCAAATTTAGGTTATCCTTTAAGAGTTGGAGAACTTCTTGCTGATGCTCGATGTGATCTTCCAATGCTTGAACCTTCGAATTTTCCCTTAAAGATGATGTGATGGATGGTGGATGATATCCATAAAGTGCCATAAATGGGGTCATTTTTGCTGCAGTATAGAAGGAAGTGTTATACCACCATTCAGCGAGAGGTAACCACTTGACCCATTGTGTTTGTTTATCAGATACAAAACAACGAAGATATCCTTCCAAATATTTATTTACTATCTCAGTTTGACCATCGGATTGAGGATGATAAGATGAGCTATGAGCTAATTGAGTACCCAAACAAGAAAATAACTTTGTCCAAAAATTTCCAGTAAAAATGGGATCTCTGTCACTCACAATAACCCTTGGGTTTCCATGTAGCTTTTGAATTGTGTCCATAAATTTAGTAGCAACCGTACTTGCTTTAAATGGATGAGATAATGCACAAAAGTGTGCATACTTGGTAAGTTTATCAACTACCACCATGATGACACTCTTTCCTTCGGACTTAGGTAAACCTATGATAAAATCCATTGAAATCTCCTCCCAACGTTGACTTGGAATGGATAAAGGTTGTAGAAGTCCCTGTATGGGTTTGTTTCCACTTTATTCTCACAAGTAAACCAAACATTCCCATTACAAACCTTGAATTATTTATTTGGTATTACCCTGCAAATTATTTCTTCACCTATGGTATGTTTTTAAAAATCTTGAGTGTCCTCCTAAAGGAGAAGTGTGCAATTCCAAAATAATATTTTGTTTTAGTTGGGAATTCTTACAAAGATATAAGTGATATTTGTACCATAAGGAATCATTTTTCCAACTAAATGTATCATATGTACTAGGATCTTGCTTCAACTTTTGAATGAGTGTCCATACATCTTTGTCCTTCTTCCATTCATCTCTTGCTTCAGTTATCCAATCTGGTTGGATAATAGAAATGGCACAAAGCAATGCTTTCACCTCTTCATTCTTTCTTGAGAGTGCATCTGCAACAACATTCAGCTTTCCTTTTTTGTAGATTATTTCAAAGTCATAACCCAACATCTTTGTGACCCATTTTTGTCGTTCTTCTGACGATAGTCTTTGTTCCAAAAAGTGTTTAAGACTATCATGATCAGTTTTTACCTTGAAGTGTCTTCCCATTAGGTAAGTTCGCCATTTCTTTAGTGCATGCAGTATTGCTAACATTTCCTTCTCATAAATAGGTTTTCGTAAATACTTTCCTTTGATTGGACGACTTTCAAAAGCAATGGGTCTTCCTTCCTGCATTAAAACAACACCAATTCCATTTCCTGAGGCATCACATTCCATAATAAAGGTTTTTGTGAAGTCTGGCGTAGCTAAGACCGGTGTTAGGCACATTGCCTCTTTAAGATGTTCAAAGGCCTTAGTTTCTTCAGGGGTCCATGAAAATGCATCTTTCTTCAATAATGTTGTTAGAGGTGCTGCTATTCTCCCATAATTCTTAACAAACTTGCGATAATACCCTGTTAACCCGAGAAATCCTCGCAACTACTTTATGGTTGTGGGGACTTTCCATTCCTTAATGGCTTTAATTTTGTTAGGGTCTACTTTAACACCTTCGTGAGATACAATATGACCCAGATATTCCACCTCTTGTACTCCAAAGAAACATTTGGATATTTTTGCATATAATTGTTTCTCCTGCAATAGTTTGAGCACCCTGTCAATATGTTCAACATGATCCTTCCAAGACCTGCTATAGATTAGTATATCATCAAAAAATACTAGCACAAATTTTCTAAGGAAGGGTTTGAAAATGGAATTCATCAACCCTTGAAATGTAGAAGGTGTATTGGTAAGGCCAAAAGGCATGACCAAAAATTCATAATGACCCTCATGAGTTCGAAATGTTGTTTTCGGAATATCTTCAGTCTTCATTCTAATTTGATGATATCCTAAGCGAAGATCCAACTTGGTAAAATAAATTGCTCCATGTAATTCATCCAATAATTCATCAATCACAGGAATGGGAAATTTGTCTTTAATGGTGAGCTTATTGAGCTCCCTATAATCTGGACACATTCGCCATGATCCATCCTTCTTGTGTACCAATAATACAAGAGTAGAGAAAGAACTTTGACTAGGTTGAATTATACCCACCTCTAACATTTCTGCAATCATACGTTCAATTTCGCTCTTTTGGAAGTAAGGATATCTATAAGGCCTGATGTTTGGAGGAACACTTCCTGGAATCAAATGAATAGCATGATCATGATCATGAATAGGTGGGAGTCCTCTGGGAGTTTCAAACACCTTGGAATGATTGTCCAAGACTTGTTGGAGATCTGCAGAAATAGATGATTTTGATGTTGGAACTTCTAGTGAGCATAATCGTGCAATTACGCCTCGTTGTTCTTTCTTTAGAAGCTTTGTCATGACATTAGAGCTTATTATCCTTCCTGGATTCCCCGCAATACAAAATTTCAAGAAAAGTTCTTGAAAATTAAAAGCTACCGTCCCCAAAGATTGTAACCATTGTACTCCTAGTACAACATCAGCACCTCCCATAGGAATGGAAAGCATTGGACTAGTAAATACATATTCCCCCATGGTTAGCTTGATATTATGACATTTTCCTAAGCAATTTATAGTTCCTCCATTTGCAACCATTACTTGACATTTTGGTGCTGGGTATAGGAAACAATTTAATTCCTTGGCTACCTTACAATGAATAAAATTATGGGTGCTACCCGAATCAATCAACACTATTACCTTTTTCTTCTTGATTTGTCCTTCTATCTTGAGAGTTTGAGGAGTGGTAATTCCTGCCAGTGCATTACACGATATGGTCGGATTCATTTCTTCCTCTTCTAGGGCTGGTTCCTGGTGTATATCCTCTTCTTGTTCATTTTCTTCTTTCTCTTCACAATCTATGTAAAATAATTTCTTCTCAGCACACTTATGACCTTTAGTGTATTTGCTATCACAACTGTAGCAAAGCCCTTTTGTTCTTTTTTCTTCCAATTGTTGTGGTGTCAACCTTGTAGGTTGTGGAAATCTAGGCGTAGCAACACTTCCTTCTTTATAGAATTGAGTGGTAGGCTTCTTTGTCGCCATAATTTTACATTCAAATTTTCTTGCCAACCTGAATGCCTTCTCTAATGAATCAGGTTCCAACACACGAACTTCATGTTGGATGTTATCCTTTAGAGTACCTATGAAGAGATCAATCCTGTGTTCCTCTGGAATATCAGTTACTCTTATATTCAATTTTTGGAAGCCCTCAATGTGCTGCCCCACTAAACCCTTTTGTTTGAGATTTATCAATTGGCTAAAGAAGGTGTTGCTCTTTGTATCCTCATAATGTGCTATCATTTTCTCCGTAAAAATTGACCAAGTGACAATTTTTTTACGGGAGCAAAGCCATTGATACCATACAAATGTATTTTGTTCTAAATGTAAAGTTGCAATGCGTACCTTTTGTGTGTTTTGTACGTTATGGAGATCAAAATATTGCTCCATCCGTAGTATCCATGTTACAGGATCCTTTCCATCAAACTTCCTCATATCCATCTTTGGAATATGGTGGTTCTTCCCGCCAACATTAGAGTTTATGAAATCACAATTAACATTTATTTTGTTCTCATCATGAGGTTCGTCTACTATCTTTTCACCATTAGGAAACCTTTCTTGTATCAACTTTGTCAAACCTTCCATGTCTGCTTTTAGAAAATTCTTCATGTTTTCCATTTTCTCATCGATCTTAGCTTCCATGTCATCCATCTTAGATTCCATGCCAGCCTCCATGCCATCCATCTTAGCTTCCACGTCTTTCTTCAAACCTTCCATCTTCACTTCCACGCCATCCATCTTATCTTCCATGCCTTTCTTCAAACCGTCCATCTTCACTTCCACGCCTTTCTTCAAAACTTCCATTTCATTTTTTGTTGCTCTTTGCGAGAGTGAAATTTGTTGCACTTGCTCTTGTAATTTTGATAGATCATGTTGCAATTCTTCATCTTCATGAGTCATAGTAGAGCCTTCTGAAGGCTTAATGGGTGTTGAATTGTTTTTAGGGGCCATTTTAGAATCCAATATTGATATCTATTCTACAAGATGCCCTTGGAATCAATTCAACTTGATTCTTCAAACAAGACTTATGCAATTCGGAAAAAAATACACACCTTTTACTAGCTTTTAGGAGCTCGATATTGAAATTAAATTATCTCTGTAGTTGAAAATCTTTGATATCTGAAATTCAGCCCTGTAGTAGATCTCTGAAGCTTCTTTCAAATGCCACAGGTCTGACCTGATTTGGATTCTCCAAGACAACTTTGTGTCCAATCTCCCACAATGACCTAATTCTGGACTGGTTCAGTAGAGCGAACTTGTACGACTTGCCACGTGTCACTGTTTTGTCCTTTGTCTCTGAAATTGATAGCGAAGAAACTACAGGCTGTGTACTTGTGACCACTTTTAACGGCACTCCAATCCAATCTTCAGAGAGAGAGTTATTGAACTTTTCCCACGATCACCTCTTTGAGATGAAATTCAGGAGCCTGAAAAAGCACTACCTTCCACAGATCATATCTCCAAAAATATTGCGAACCAAGCTCTGAAATTTTTTGACGAATTTCCTCAGGATTTCAGCTTCGCACCATACAAATTTCAGATTCTGAACCTTCGTAGAAAAAAATTTATAGCGAAAATGCCACGATGACCTGTTTAGGAGCTTGAAAAAATACCTAACTTCCACAGATGATATCTCTGAAAATATTGCGAACCAAGCTCTGAAATTTTTAGACAATCTTCCTCAGGATTTCAGCTTCACACCCTAAAAATTTAAGCTTCTGAAACTTCGTAGAAAAAGAGTTATAGCGAAAATTCCATGATGACCTGTTTGGAGCAGCGAAACCCTAGAATCCAAAGCTCTTATACCAAATGTTGTGTAACCAGCTCCAAAAATAGAAGAATAGAGATATCAACGCCTTATAAATAAGCCACTTCGAGGGGGCAACCTCCAATACATTACATAAATGCACAATTCCTGGATGATACAATTTACAAAACCTCCTTTCTATATATAGGAGTCCATGGGCCATAATGTAATCCTAGTGGGCCACAATGTAATCCTAGCCGACCTAACAATAATAATTTAAGGGCACAATAATAACAAAATGGGGGTTACAAGGGTAAAATAATAACAATAAGGGGGTTACACTAACAATAATAAGGGACTATACTAGTGATATAGGGACGTAACAAAAGCTTTGCTTCTTTGACATTTGAGTCACCTGCATATATATTCTCAAGTTTGTCCCATACATTTTTGGTGGTTTTACAACCCAACACCTTATGATAAGCAGATTCGATAAGTCCACTGATAATAATATTCTTTTCTTTTGCATCATTTACCAAATTATTCTTACCTTGTTCATCCGTGGTTGATGTAAATCCATTTTGAACAGTGTCCCATACTTCATAACCTTGTGCCAAGAGATAGACCTCCATTCTTCCTTTCCAGAGTGCATAAATATTTTCATTGAATAGAGGTACACCATTCTTGGTATGCTCCATGACCTCCTTCCAGCAGTTAAACTGCTATTGAAGGAACCAGGCTCTGATACCAATTGTTGGAAATACTGGGGGGGGGGGGGTGGGGTGAATCAGTATTCCTTTCAATTAGAGCATTAGTTAATCTTCAATTATTATCAGTGTTTGTAAAATGACAGCAACAAACTAAAGGAACACAAATGCACACAATTTTTAAGGTGGAAACCCACTCTGGGACAAAAACCAACTAATGCTTTTCTAATAATTATTTAATATTCAACTCCAATTGAAAATAAAGCTCGAACTTCCTAGAATCTAGAGAAGCATTCTTCTCCAGCTCCCACTAGATGGACGCTCCAGCACCCGAGATTCTTCAGTAGTCAACTGAACGGATGCCTCAACACCCAATGAGCTAAAACTCACCCTAGCACCACCCTACAACCCTTTAGAAGAATAAAATAAGTATAGAATCCCGTTCCACGGAAAATGGTCCACTTTATAATGATATAGAATCATGTAAAAGAAGAAGATACACTAGACCATAACCCCAACTTTGACACAATCACCTAATGATGATCCTAGACCTCCCAACACTTCCTCTTCAACTCTTGGCAGATAGACACTAGTACAATTTTTACAATAATGTATTTACAATGACTTAGTACAATGATACCTTTACAATGCTTGTATGCAGTGATGCCCACTTGAAGACTTTATATGATGAACTTCTTGCTGTTGTTATGCACCTTGGTTGCTTCTCTTGTCATGCTACCCTCTGCTGCACCTTGCTTTTCTTTGCTACCCTAGAAAGTCAGGTCCTTTGCAGCCCTTGACAACACATGATCTAGATTTTTCTTTCCTTCTAGGAGCTTGATATTAAATCTGGTGTATCTCTGTTATTTCAGATCTCCAATATCTGATTTTTGGTCCTGTAGTAGTCCTCTGAGTTGTCTTTCCAATGCCATAGGTCTGACCCAATTTTGATTCTTCAAGGGATATTTATAACCAATCTCTCACAATGCCCTAATTATGGATTGTTTCAGTAGAGCGAACTTGTACGACATGCCACGTGGCACTGTTTCTTCATTCGGCTCTGAAATTGATAGTGAAAAAACTAAAGTCTGTGCAATATCTACCAATTTTTATGGAATTCCAATATGATACTCAGAGAGAGAGAGTTATGACGATTTTCTCAAGGTCACTTCTTTGAGATGAATTTCAGGAGCCTGCAAAAATAATGAATTACACAGATCATATCTCCGAAAATATTGTGCACCTTGATCTGAAAATTTCACAGCAGTTTCCTCAAGATTTTGTCTTTGCCTCGTAAAAATTTTAGCTTCTGAATCTTCATAGAAAAAATTTTAGAGCGAAAATTCCACGATGACCTGTTTCAGATGGCGAAATCCCTTGCATGAGGAGGATATGAGGATCACAATTTATATAAATGCTTAGGTTGATAGGGGCTTCAACAAGTGAATGTGGGAGGGATTTTAGGAGCTTAAAAAATATTAATTATGACTTTTCAATGACCCATGCCACAACCCCATGGGGTTTTATCCCACTAACTAGGGGTACAAACTTCAAACATGAATATCTCTCAACCGTGAAGAATTACATGGCGTGCCATATTTCAACGGAAACATCTCGAAAAGTAGAAACCATCAAAAGAATTATTAACGTAGAATATATTAATTTGGTAGGTCAAAATTCCCATGCAATATTGGGTTAGCCCCTGGTGCTGCTTGGGTTGACATCAATGACAACCGCTGATCAACACACCTATCTCTCCATTGGGTCTCCACTGGAAATGACATGCACTGTAGTTAAATGCTGTATTGTTCAGTTGATTAATGAGTTATTATTTGTGAATTAATTAACTAATTAATTCACTCCACTCTCACTAGTGTATCATTCAATTAGACTAGATACAACTATCTCAACTGAGTCTAACTGAGTTAAACTAAATACAACTCCATGAACTACTCTTCCAACTCTGTCATAAATTTTCCACCACTTCAGTTCTAACTGAGTCCTCCATGCATGAACCACCAGTAAACCCTAGGAATTGCGTAATTCCTTCAGCCCATCGATTTTCCAAATCTCTGCACTGAAACTAAGTGTTTTAAGAGAATAAGTTGTTGTTTATTGTCGGATTATTATTAAGAGCTAATAATAATCAAAACTTCTATTTTTAGATCGAAGATCTATAAATAGACTTCACCCAATATTCTAAAAATAGAATTTCATCTATTTTTCCAACTTGACCAACCATCCACAAATAGCATCCTGCAACTTCTAAAATATGACTTGCGCCAAAAATAGCCTGCGGGCCCACTTAGTGAAGGTGAGTTTTTTCACTAAGCTCATCATCTTGTTGAATCTCAACAAATTGCACTTTAATAACTAGCCTAATATTCAAAACCAGAACAAAGTTAAACTTGAAAGAGAGAGCCCTCTCTAAACCCTAGGAAGGTTAGATCCTAGAGTTTGAAGTAGGTTTGTGGTTACCTCTAGTATTCTTTGACTAAAAACAAAAATCCCACAACTTAAGAATTGCTCAAAAATATTTCATCTTTAATTGCTCAAAAAGATTTCATCTATCCTTTGATTGACCTTGTTAAAAGGTCATCATGGTTGATTCATGGAATTCACCTCACTCATTCTCTGAAGAAACTCAAGGAGCCATCATGAGGTCCCACATTTTTTACCTGGGCCTCTTGAAGTTCAAGGTTTTGAACTTGGAATTGTCCCAATTATCCAACTGCTCTCTTCTTGACCACCACCTGATGATTGGCTTTCGTCATCTAAGAATCTTGAGATGGAAAGTCTTGAACCCATTGCATAGTTTGAGGTATTTCCCACTGATACGCTCTATGATTCGTTAGTGGTATCTGGAAAATGTCCATATATTCTATTAGCATAAGGAGTCACTCCTTGACTGCATAAGGAGTAATCCTTACACATCATAGTTCATTTTAAATTTTAAAAGGGGTTTTTTGTGTGGTGGGATGGCTTTCTCAAAGATTTCAAAATGATTTTATGTTCTTTAAGACTTCCATGCATTTGGAAAGCTATGGCAAGTATAAATTGTGTGTATAAAAGGTAGTATAGGGAGGAGAGATTAACTAATAGAAGAATATGGATAGATGTTACCTATTCCAGGAAATATTCCCATCCTAAATCAGTCACACAACTATGATGATGTCTATTTACACCAACTCTGTTTATGCAAAGAAAACAATATTCAAAAAATAGATTGCATGTATAAATTGTTCCACAAATCCTTTATGAAATCTTCACTAACATGTTCTATAACACACATATAACTTGCAGAAAATTGAAAGTAGATAATTTACTGTTAAATCCTTTAACAACTTATCGCTCTCAACTTACTAGTTGCTACAATTCATATTTTAGAAGAAATTAACAAATAAAAGATACACACCACACATTAGATGTTCCTTAAGTCACAAAATTCTCCACCATGAAGTGAAAAGGTTTTTTATTATATTCAGTCTTCGAGTAGACCAACATCCAACTTGGAAATGGTATTTACAAATGGTCTATATAGCAAGAGAGGCACCAACTCCATATCTTCTAAAAACAAGGAAAAATTAATTCTAATATTACATATGTGTCAAAATACATTAAAACCTTATCCCATTGAAATCTACTAGAAAGGACAGATGGAGAAGAAAGAAGAGAAGTATTCTGAGCTGGAATGCTGAGTGTGCTATCATGATGCCCCTTTTTTTGTTGAATTATCTCCTTGTGTCTTGGGTCTTTAATAACCATTTAGCTTCATTTAATAAGACCTCCAACAACCTCATAACCAACTTTCACCATCACTTGTTTTATCCATTTGGTTATGGGTTCTTATCCATCCTTAACTGGCTCGAAAATTTGCTAACAGGTGTCAAAATTAAGCTAAAATATGTGCTATCGGAAATTCTAGTAAAAACCTGTAATTGTGCAAAATCTGGAATGCTATCGGAAATTCCGGTAGTGCCTTGTTTATTTTTAAAAAATACACAAAAAATGCTGAAAATTCTGTGCAAACTTATATTCCTTGACACCTAAGCTGGTGTTCAAAATTGTAATTGATAAGCAAAAAGGAACTAGTACCAAAAACCATTTTACCTTTCCTCTATGTGTGCTGCAACTTCAGCGACTTTATCCAAGTCTGTTTTACTACCAACAATTGATTTGGATCTGGTTGCTCTTGTGGATGCTTCCTTGATAGGGGCTTTGTCCTCCTTAGAACCCTTTTGTGTTTTTCTTCTCTTTGAGGGCTATGAGTGCTGTTGTGAAGGGGTTGTATTCTTGTTTTTCTTCATGGGTTTCTTTGTTTTTGAACCTTCAATGTCAATAACCTCTGTCATTAGGCTTGGATTATGTAGAGCCTTGGACTTAAGCCTAAACTTTTTGCTGTCTCTGGTATGCCTCTTTCTTTTACCAGCAATAGGTTTAGCTTCTTCATTCTTCTTCTTACTACTGATATCATACCCAACATCCTTGAGGAGTTCTTCATCTAATGGTGTAGGCTGATACTCTTTCTGCAAATTTTGTCGAATATGCGCTTCTATAATTTCCAGTAGCACCTGTGCTTTTGATTTATCTAAATTTGCAGACCTTCATCTTCTGGCTCTAGTGTAGACATTAGGAAATGGAGGAACATGGGGCACTATTTTCATAGATTTTGGTTTGCTTGCTGAGAAAATCTCTCCTTTTTCCAACCTTCTTTCATTCTTGACTATAAAAACTTTCTATTTTTTTCCCTTGGCCTTCTTATGAATATTTATTTTTGGGCCTTTATTTTTGTTCTTCTTTTTGCAAGCTGAGGATTTGGTTGTGGAACTGGAGGTGTAGGTGCAGGTTGGCCTACCCTATAGAATAAAAAGTGGTCCCAAGTCTGGTTTCTCTTCCCCAACTCTTCTTCAACTAGAACTTTGATCAAAGTTTGATGGTACAAGCCATACTCAGAAACGTCAGTATGGGTCTAAACCCTTGCTAACATTTTTGTCAGGTTTTTCAACAAGAAAAATGACAGATTAAATATCTTCATCCCTGCAATATGAAAAATAAATCTCATGTGATAGAGGGACAGAACTGTATACCTCCTTTCATATGTGAGGTATATCTTGATAAACTTGATAGATTCTGCCCAGTCATTCTTAAGTTAGCTTCTTGGAATGCCCTTTTCCCAATTTGGATCTCTGTGAGCATCTTTGAGGAAGCTATTGAGATCACCTCCCATAGTAACTTGTCCTTTGAACCACCTTTATCCTTCTTGGAGAAGGTTAAAGGCTTGAAAAATGGAGTCTTCAGAAACCTGCAAAGTAAGGCCATAAAATGTAGCTTCCTGTCCATTAAAAGAGTTAGAAAAATCTTGAGCTACTCCTTAGTGAGAGCTCCCTAACTCGATACAAATATGATACCACCCTGACTGCATAAACAAACTTCTTACCCTCAAATTGGCATGAACCAGATCTGCACCTTGTGGCTCTATTCGATTTATCTTACCACCTATTTTAGTCATATTCATAAAATAAATGACTATGTCTCCTGAAACTGATAGGTGTTAGAGTGGGAAGAGTTTTACCTTACAGGTGTGGCCTGTATTCACCTTTGGAATCTTGTTTTAAATCCAGACTCCTTCTCAAACCATAAATCTCAGCAATTCAAATCCCATCACTAAAAATTTGAATGAAATTCTCCTGAATTTTAGGTGTATTTAAAATCAAATTTTGGTTCGTCACCCCATGCAAATCATCCTTCATCATTGAAAATATTCCTCACCATGATGTGCACCATGTGATACTCCTTCATCACCTTCAATTGGCTATGGTTTTTGTATGGAGTGCTCTAGATGTCTTAAGATTAGTAGATCTATGACAAACAGTCACTTCCACAGTCTTTACTGTTAATTGGTTGGAATTTCCAGTGGCACTGTTGTGCAGCCAACCAAATGGTTATGGCATGTAGTTTAATAACCACGATCTCCTTCATTCAGTAAAACACGTACCTAAACATACGTAAATTGACTTGGGGTTTGACAGGTCGGACACAGTAACGGTCTAGTTCATAACTGCAGATGACACATGTGGCTCAACACATATTACGACTTGACTTAAACTAACTGACTGTAATACGACACCTATCATGAGATCTAAAAAGATTTAAAAAATATTTGAGGCATATTTACAGTATGACACGTGGTTTAGCTAAAGCGGATGCACTTGTTCGTTTATTTTTATTTTTAAATAGAGTATGCTTATGAAAATTCCGGTAGCGACCAAATATATATATATATATATATATATATATATATATATATATATATATATATATATATATATATATATATATATATATATATATATATATGTATATATATATATATATATATATATATATATATATATATATATATATTTTGAAATTTTTTGAAGTTTAATCCTAAAAATAAAACTAGGGAATGGACTCATGAATTAGCAAAGAACTATGCTAACATAGTCCTTTCGACAATCCAAACATTCCTTTTGGTGCTTCTCCCATCACATCTCGAACTACTGTTCGGTAGTTGTTTCCACCACACATGGAATTGAATGCAGATGATGCTCCTTTTGTGAGTACTCCTCAAAGTATTCTTATGGAAACTTCTACAACTCACATCCCATAAGTTAATGTTGAAACCATGTTCCCTCCAGAATCCTTATGTTTCTTCTTCTTATGATTTAAGAAGTGGAACTAATGTATCCTTTGATCATGTTGCGTATTCGCTACCACCAGGTTACAATTCTCTTGAAAACCTTGTTTCAGAAGCTTATGGGGCCACATCCCTTTTTCACCATCGGATCTGATCCTCTGGTGTTACTCCAACTTATGGCTCATTTGTTTCAAACGTAGCTACACTTTCACAACCTTTTTCCCAAACTGTAGTTTATGTGGGTCAAATGTTAATTTCACTTGGATCATCTGCTCCTTTTTCCCTATCTACAATCACTGCTATTCCTCCTCTAAGTTGAAAATCTAAGGTTTCATCCATGCCTAGCGGGAAATCACATCCCTTATATGTACCTCCCATTTTGAGTGGGGTAAATCTGAACTATGGAACTATATCGGGGGTGGGACAACCCATATCTAGACTTGGTGGTGTTGAACCCTTAGTTAAACTGAGAAGGGGGGGGGGGTGGGGTGAATCAGTTTAACGCATTGATGGTCTTTTAAACTGACTTTTACATTTATTTACACCTTCATTTCATGATCAACGTAATGTATAATGGAACAAAAATATTAATAAGTGAGCATCAGGTATTAAACATATTAAATAAAAAATATCAACACATAATCATCATGCACATAGACAACAAAAATAAGTGGAAACCCATAAGGGAGAAAACCACATCTTATTATTATTGTGATGCAAAGGCAAGCTCCAACTCCCTCTCACCACTAATTTTCTGTAGGCTCTGTAGAAATTTGAATAAATGATATATTATTCACCGAGATTCTCCTGATCACACACTATTTTAGCTTCATGCATAATACAGAATCTCTTCTACCATTGATCATCACATGCGGAAATAAAATCAATTGCATGCACACATTAAAACCACAAACAATCACACATATGAACACAATATTTAATGGGAAAGCTTAAAGCTGAAAACCCCAACTATATGTATATTATATGTCATGGAGATCATGTAGCAATCATAGTACAAAGCTCCTCACAAGCTCTCATGCACACCCTCAATTGCTACACACTATCAAGCTAGATCTAGAAAAACACATGCTCCAATCTTTTTCCACTTGATAGCCAACCTCTATTGCATTTTCAATGCTATGGGATGACTTCATTAAATAGATAAACCACCCGGCTTGTACTGCGCAATCCTCATGGGCTTCTCCACCTATATGTGTGTTGAAAATAGCAACAATATAGTCACAACTGATAGTTAACTTTCTCTTTCACCTATTTCTGCACTGGTATCCACTGAAATTGTCCATGCACTGAAGTTAACTGATGCATTCTTTAGTTGATTAATGAGTTTATAATTAGTGAATTAATTAATAATTAATTCACACCACTCTCATCATCATCAATCATCATTAAATCGGATACTAGGCTTGCCAATATGTTTAGATTAACAACCTAATAATCTAATTAATTTCAATCAACTCTACCAAACTCTGCCACATGAGTTCTAACTGAAGTCAACCATGCAATAGCTCAACTAACCCTTAGGAAAAGCGTATTTCCTTCTGTCAGCTGCATGTGCCACATCCAAGCATCAAACTGAAGTGCTCCAAGAGGATAATATAATGTTTATAGTCCAAATATGATCCGGATTTATGCAGGAACGCAACAGAATAAACACATAACCATAAATACAGAGATGCAAATGAAATAACACTTCATTTCATTAATATCAAAGAACTGAAATTTGCTTACAGACAGAATGGAAATAAAACTAGCTAGGGCACTGGTAGCTATCTCTGAGAAGAGATGTGGCGGCTACAGGCCTCTGAACTACGTTACAATGAGGCTCGAGGGACTATTTATTATTGAGAAACAATGGAGAACCCTAAACATCACAAAAACCTAACCCTAGGAGATGAAGCGCCAAAACTATGGGCCCCGTTTGGGTAAATTGGTGTTTCAACTTCCTAGGGACGTAACTTTGGCATACTATCTCCGTTTGACGCACATGATACACCATTAGAAAGCTCTATCCGAGGACTACAGTTGTTAAGAAAAATTTGATAATCAAATTCGTTGGTGCTTTGATACCCAAAAAACGTCGTTTAGGGCCTCAAAACGGCTCCGGAAGTTCAGGACCCAAAAAACTGCTAAAAATAGTAAGTTATGCCGAAACTGAAAAACTAAAAGAGACAATGGTGGGGGCGACGTCATGGTGGTGTCATCACATCCACGTGGATCATTCCTCTCAGAAGCATGGTCCTATCACAAGTGTTCTCCATGAGATGAGGAAATTTCTGCTGAACTTGGTCCCTAGTGAACCACTTTCCTTGGTGCAGGAGTTGGCCAGCTTTGACAACCCGATACAGTTGGATCCTCTGTTGGCGAGTGTTGTTAATTTGCATGTCCATGATACAATCTGTGGTGGCATGTTCCATGCAGTCTGGGTTTAACTCTGTTGGTGTGAGTTGTTCTGCAATGTCCGAAGTGTACAGTAGAGGTGGGAAGTAAGGATGAAGGTGATCCACATTGAAGACTGGGTGCAGACCAAGGAATGGTGGAATACTAAGCTCGAAAGCATTGTTCCCTACAGCCTTGGTGATGGTTTATGGCCCGTATCGGAGCGGGTGAAGCTTGCGGTGAGGTCCAGTGAGGCGCTCCTTCTGCAAATGCAACCATACTTTGTTGCCCACCTGGAAGTTGTGTGGCACCCGGTGTTGATCATGGCGCTACTTGTACTTCGCATTGGCTCTGTCCAATATATCATGAACCTGTTGGCGAATGTGTTGAATGCGCTCGATGAAGCTACTTGCTTTGTCAACTTCAGACTGGACGTGCGCTGAATCGGCCCGAGCAGCTGCAAATGGCATGGCTACGTCAATGGGACATAGTGGCTGGAATCCCAAGCCCACCTGAAAGGGGATATGGCCAATTGAATTGTGGAGAGCCCGGTTATAACTATGTTGTACATAAGGGAGGCTCTCGTCCCATGTGCATGGATGCTTTGAATTGTACATGCGCAGAATGTGTACAATCATTCTGTTGACGACCTCTATCTAGCCATTTGTTTGGGGATGGAAAGCCGTGGACTTGGTGAGCTTTGTGTCCATCATTGACTAGAGGCTGGACCAAAATGTGCTGAGGAACCTGCTATCTCGATCTGATATGATAGACTGTGGGATCCCAAAGTGCACCCATACTGGTTCAAAGAAGAGTTTAGCAGTAGCTTCTGCTGTGATATTCTTCTTACAGGCCGCCATAATGGCCATCTTCGAGAATCTATCAACGACCACGAAAACATAGTCATTGCCATTCTTACTAGAGGGCAGGCCCGACATGTAATCCATGAAGATGGATTCCCACGGTCGACTAGGGGTAGGTAGTGGAGTATATAGGCCTTCTTCTTGATGGTCGGTTTGGCAATGGCACAAGCAGTGCAGGATCTGATGTGCTTCTCGACATCCTTTCGAAGGTTCGGCCAATAGAAATAATTCTGTAGTATTGCTACTGTTTTCTCGACCTCGAAATGCCCAGCGACTCGACTGTAGTGTGCTTCCCATATCATCTTGGCACGCTCGCTTGAAGGAACACAAAGGTGTCCCAGGTGACATAAAAGTGCATCTTGGAGGTGAAAATTTGGAACTTGTGTGCCCCCCCAAGAGTGCCTTGTAAGTGTGGCCGAATTCTGGGTCACTCTCATAGAGAAGCGGCCAATCAGAAGTCTCGTGCCCACAAGAGTTGAGCACGGTGGTGAGCGCCACGATCGGTGGTCGGCTGAGGCAGTCTGCAACATTATTGGTGCTACCCTTCTTGTATTTGATGTTCAAATGAAATTGTTGCAGATATGTGGACCACTTCTGATGGCGATCATTCTGCAACTTCCCTTGTGTCTGTATGAACTGCAGGGGCCGGTGGTCTGTGTGGATGATTGTTTCCTTCCCCAAAATGTAATGCTTCCATTGTCGACAGGCTTGCACAATGGAATACATTTCTTTGTCATAGGTGGATACTTGCGAACTGTCTCAGACAATGTCTCACTGTGATATGCCACTGGATGTCCCTGTTGAGTAAGAACTGCCCCAATAGCATAGTCAGAGGCATCTGTCTCGATCTCAAATGGCTACTGCAAGTCTGGTAAGGTGAGCACTGGGGCAGAACAGAGGCGATTTTTCAATTCTTTGAACGCCTTCTGTTGAGGTTCCGACCAAAATAATTTTGCTCTCGCTCCTCCTTTGGTGACTTGACTCAAGGGCCAAGTGATATGAGAGAATCCCAACACGAATCTACGGTAGAAATTAGCAAGACCCGGAAAGCTGCGAAGCTCTGTTATAGTAGTCGGGGCTGGCCAATCCCGAATGACTTGGATCTTGGCTGGATCCACATGCACCCCCCTTTCATCAATAATGTATCCCAGATATTGAACCTGGGTCATGCCAAACGTGCACTTCCCCAAATTGGCAAACAACTTGTGTTGCCGCAGTGTTTGGAGGACTTTTCGGATGTGATGAAGGTGCTCTTCCCAAGTCTTGCTGAAGATCAGAATGTCATCCAAGTACACCACTACGAATGAGTTGGTGAATGACCGCAAGATGTCGTCCATCATCCTCATGAAGGTTGCGGGAGCATTCGTCAACTCGAAAGGCATGACCAGCCATTCAAAAAGGCCTTCCTTAGCTTTGAAGGCAGTCTTCCACACATCATAGGGTTCAATTGGTACTTGGTGATACCCAAACTTCAGGTCGATCTTACTGAAATATTTTGCACCTTGGAATTGGTCCAGAAGGTCATCAATCTATGGGATTGGGTACCTATTCTGGAAAATGATCTTGTTCAGCGCCCGATAGTTAATACAGAGTCTCCACGTCCCATCCTTCTTCTGTACCAACACGATCGGGCTCCCACAGGGCGATGAACTTGGTTTGATGTGACCTTTCTGCAACAGCTCCTGAATCTGCCTCTTGATTTCATCATTTCTTCAAAGTAGTACCATAGATCGGTCCATTGGGTAGTGGCGCACCTGGGGTCAGATCAATCGGGTGCTTGACCTGGCAGTGCAGAGGAACCCCTGTGGGTGAGGTGAAGATGTCCCCGTACTCCTCCACGACTTTATCCATTTGTTGTTGTCGTGCAGAGGGGCCCTGTCTAGAGGTCGTGGGTTGGCTGGCTTCCTCTTTCTTGTCTCCGGGGGCGGATCATCAGAAACGAATTTAAGCTTTGAAAGGAGCTTACCGCGATTGTTTTGCAAGAACTAAAGAGAGAATGAGGAGTGTACCTCCTATCCTGTACAACTTATTTCCCAAAGTAATAATAACAACACAAGGTCGAGACTCATACACAGCATGACGCTTCCACAAGTATGGTTGTCCTAATAATACATCAGAAACATCAATAGGAGCAACGTCACATAATACCTCATCCGTGAAGGGCTTGATGCTATAGGGAAGGCGACACTGCTGGCTGACGCGGAGATCTCGTCCTTGGTGAAGCTACCCGATGGTGTATGGATGTGGGTGAGCTGTGGTCGGCAAGCCCAACCGCTTCACGGCGTCTGCTGAAATGAGGTTCTTTTGGCTCCCATTGTCGACAATGAACTGTACAGGGGAGCCCTTTACCCACATCTGGGAGTGGAAGAGACGTTCCCCCTCCTCTGGATCTTCCGGTTCCTCCTTCTGGACCTTTGTAGTGGCAACAGTGGCGTTGGGCTCCACATCAATAATCTGTTTCCCTTTTTCATTCCCCTTTCAAAGTTCCCGATTTGAGCTTATACGATCCGACTCGGTTTCATCTCGCCACTAGCGCATCGTTTGGCTTGACATCACTAAAAGGGAGGGAGCTTGGCGGAACTCACACCACTCTCTCCCGTGTCCTTCTTTGGCTTTACGGTAAGTTGTTCTTTTCTTAGGCTTGATGGTTGTCTTAGTCGCCATGTGCCTTGGCTCTCGTTCCTTTGTTCTGCGGTTTGAAGCACCTTTTCCTTTTGCTTTTTGATTCGCATATCCAAAGTCTCTGCCTTCTTCCGTTTTGAATTTCTGCTCAATCTTGCGCAGATGATTTGTATAAGCCACTATTGTGAAAGTTGGAGGAACTCCATTTCCTCCTGAATGTATCTGTGCAGACAACTGCGATACTTTAGCACCAAATGTTTCTCTGAATCTTTGATACGCAACTTTGTGCGCAGGGTATGGAACAGATTCGTCAGCTCGTGCACATCTTGATCCCTTTGTTGTCGCAGCGTGGTCCATTGTATGTACTTGTCCTCATAGCTCCCCACGGAATAGTACTGTTCCTTGACGGCGTCTCGGAAAGAATTCCAAGTTGGTACGGCCGAGAACAGAGAGGGTTCTGTCTGGTCCTTGTTCTCACAGTAGGTTTCCCACCAGTCCTTAACATGGGGGGTAGCTTTGAGGAGTGCAAAAATAATCTTCTCCTAGTCTGAAAAGTCATGAACAGAGAAATATCCTTCTAATAGATTCAACCATCTATCTATGGCATCTGCGTCTATTTGACCCTCAAATATGGGAATGTCAAAATTTACTTGTACCTTAAAGGGAGTCACAACTCCAGAGTGGCTACTGGATGCAGATGCGCTGTCGGTGGGCAACCGTTGAAGGATTAGGGCAAAGTTATCCATCATCGCGTTCCTTTGTTTTTAGAGGGCCTCCTCAAGAAATATTTTGATAGGATCTCCTCCTCCCTCATCTTTCTTTTCGTCCCCCATGGGCGTCCATCGAGGTTTGCGAGGCTGATCTTGCAAAGGTTCCACCAGATCAAGCCCTAGCTCCTTATACCCCGACCTCGTTGGGGACATGCAAAGAAGGATCGAGAAAAAAGCAGACCGCTCGATACCACCGATCTAGATTTACGCAAGGAACGCAAAAGAATAAACACATAACCATAAATATAGAGATGCAGCGGAAATAACACTTCATTTTATTAATATCAAAGAACTGAAATTTTCTTATAGACATAATGGAAATAAAACTAGCTAAGGGCACTGGTAGCTATCTCTGAGAAGAGATGTGGCGGCTACAGGCCTCTGAACTGCGTTACAATGAGGCTCGAGGGCCTATTTATTATTGAGAAACAATGGAGAACCCTAAACATCCCAAAAACCTAACCCTAGGAGATGAAGTGACAAAACTATGGGCCCCGTTTGGGTAAATTGGTGTTTCAACTTCCCAGGGACGTAACTTTGGCATACTATCTCCGTTTGACGCACATGATACACCATTAGAAAGCTCTATCCGAGGACTACAACTGTTGGGACGAATTTGATGATCAAATTCGTTGGTGCTTTGATACCCAGAAAACATCGTTTAGGGCCTCAAAATGGCTCTGGAAGTTCAGGACCCGAAAAACTGCTAAAAATAGTAAGTTATGCCGAAACTGAAAAACTGAAAGAGACAATGGTGGGGGGCCAAGTGGAATAGGTGGGTGGCCACCAATATCCACCAGGATCAAAATATTATTAAGAGCTAATAATATTCAACATATCTATTTTTAGACTGGCAATCTAAAAATAGATTCCGCCCTGTATGTCTAAAAATAGAAATCCATCTATTTTTTCAGACTTGACCAACCATCCACAAATAACATCCTGCAACTCATAGAACATGATTCATATGTCTAAAAATAGACATAGTCTAAAAATAGACTTTGCGCCAAAAATAGCCTGCGAGCCCACTTAGTGAAGGCGACTCCTTTCCACTAAGCTCATCATATTGTTGCAATCTCAACACTCCCTCTCAACAAGATAAGGATTATCTACAACCCCTATCTTGCCCCTGTGGTATTCAAATTTTCTCCTGGTGAGCGCCTTCGTCAAGATATCAGCATCCTAATCCTCTATGGGAATGTATGAAAGTAACATGATCTTCCGTTGCACACAATCTCTGATATGATGATACCGGATGTGAATGTGTTTAGATCTATCATGAAATACTGGATTAACCGAGATTTTGATGCAACTCTGATTATCACAATAAATCACAGTAGGATCCAAGTGTGAACTGAACAAGTCGACTAGGATCTTTCTCATCCATATAGCCTCGAATGCAGCCAAACTCACTGCCATATACTCGGCCTCTGCTGAAATGAGTGCCACGGATATCTGCTTCTTGTTGTACCAAGAAACTGCTGTCGACCCGATACTGAAAATCCCTCCAGATGTGCTCTTTTTGTCCGTTGGGCTCCCTGCCCAATCTGCATCCGTGAAGCCACACAGTTTCACCTCATCCGACTATCTGTACCATAATCCATATCCCGATGTGCCTCTGAGATATCTCAATACATGCTTGCCTGCCTTCCAGAAGAGCTTGGTTGGCTTAACCATAGCTTGTGAAAGCTGGTTCACAGCATAGCATATGTCGGGTTGTGTATTGACTAGATACATAAGCGACCCCACAAATTGTCGATAAACAGTGGCATCCACTACCTCCGCCGAAGTAGCATCCTCCCTCCATCCACCAGATAGAGGAGTATCAATAGGCTTGCAGCCATGCATGTTGAACTTCTCTAGTATCTCCCAGGCATACTTACCCTGAGAAACAAAAATTCCATCACTGCACTACCAGATTTCCAATCCTAGAAAATAATGAAGGAGGCCCAAGTCCTTCATCTCAAACTCCTTTACATGATCAGCCTTGCATGAGTGTATCAACAGCTCATCACCTATCAAAATCAAATCATCTACATAAAGTACAATGATCAACAACTTACCCTCCACCACAATCTGGTATAAGTTAGGATCTGCCTCACTCTTGGAGAATCCAAGTCCAGTGAAATAACTGTCTATCCATGTGTACCAAGCACGAGGTGCTTGTTTCAACCCATACAACGCTCTCTTGAGCCTGCACACATGCGACTCGCTGCTGAAGATCTTGAAACCTTCGGGATACTCTATGTACACCTCCTTCTCAATGACTCCATTGAGGAACGCAGTCTTCACATCCATCTGATGAATGTGCCACCCCATCTGCGCTGAGAGAGTAAGAATCTTTCGTATGGAAGAATAACTTGTGACAGGTGCAAAGGTCTCCTCATAATCGATCCCCTCAATCCGTGAAAAGCCTCGGGAAAAAAATCTTGCCTTGTACTTCTCCACACTCCCGTCAGCTGCCTGCTTCACTTTGTAGATCCATCTCAAACCCACCACTGATTTCCCCTCCGGTCTCAGGACAATCTCCCATGCACTGTTTCTGACAATCGAATCATACTCTTCCACCATGGCATCTACCCATGCAGGATCCTCCACAACTTCCTTGAAAGAGGATGGCTCCATCACGATACACTTTCTCATAAGAGCCATGTATCCATTATACTGGTCAGGTGACTGTCTCTGTCTGCGCTGTGATGTAGGTGCTCCTACAACCTTCTCTGCATCTTGAGCCAGTCGTTCAGCTTCTATAGTGCGCTTCCGCCCTCTAATGGTTGGCACTGATTGAGTGGTATCTTCCACTCCATAAACCTCATCTTGTGGCTGATCCACATCCTGAGACTCATCCTTAGGAACTAATAGCTCCTCATCTGCATGCAAGTGTGGCTCCCTCTCAAGCGAACACTTCATGGCTTTCTCCTCATGAAATTTGATATCCCGTCGCTTATCCTCCAAGGTAATGCGGAAAAATACACATGATAGTTGTGGGGACTATCGAGTGTACCCCACAAATATCCCAACTTCCATAGTCGGCTCCCGCTTCTTCCTGGCATCCTTCGTCACATGAATGTAAACAGGTGAACCAAAAATCCTCAAATGGGAAATATCGGGCCTCTTACCAGAAAACGCCTCCTCGGGTGTACTCATGCCAAGTATCCTGTGAGGACAACGGTTCTGCACATATACTGCAGTATTGCATGCCTCAGCCCACAAGTGAATGGGTAGGCCCTGATCATGCAACATCGCCCGTGCAGCACCCACGATCGTTCTGTTCTTCTGCTCAGCAACCCCGTTCTGCTGTGGGTTATGAGGTGCTATGAGCTCTCTTCGAATTCCTTCTGCGTTGCAAAAGTCCTTGAATTCGCCAGAGATGAATTCACCACCATTGTCGCTCCTAAGAGCCTTCACCTGCTTCCTCGATTCTTTCTCAACCAGTGCCTTGAACTCACAGAACTTTGAGTATGTCTCGCTCTTCTTCTGCATGAAGAAGATCCAACACTTACGAGAAAAATCATCAACAAATATCACATAATACCTGTGCTTTGTTGTTGAAGCTGCTGAGAAAGGTCCACACACGTCTGTGTGAATTCTCTCAAGGATCGTCGTGGTGTGACTATCCTTCTCGTGAAAGGTGGCTTTCACAAATTTTCCCAAGGTACACCCCTTGCACTGATCTGACTGCGCAAGAATACCCTTAGGAAGCCCAGTAGAAATCTGCTGCAGTATCTTCAAAGCTCCATGGTCAAGGTGGCCCAATCTCCGGTGCCACAACTCGCCATCATCCCGGCTCACCAATCCTTCTGCCTTGCCTGCCATTGCTGCACATCCATCTACCTACAATTGATAAAGGTTCTTAACTCGAACCCCTATCCTCCGAGTCTCACCAGTTTCCTTACTGCGCAGGAAAGCCTTTCCCTCGCTAAAGACAACATCATATCCCTTGTCTTCTAACATCGCTACAGAGATAAAATTCTTCTTTAATCCTAGAACATGCATCACTTCCTTCAATACGAAGGGTTTACCAGAGTCCCTCTCAAAGGAAATGGTACCGATATCGGTCGCACTGTATCTACCATCATCGCCCATCTCGATGTGCACTCCAAGATCTTTCTCATCCAGATCAGTAAACAAATCTCGATCTCATGTCATGTGAAAAGATGCACCACTGTCAAGAAACCACACTGAACCCATCACACTTGAGACCAAGCATGCGATCAGCGAAAAATCCAGCTCAAACTGCGAGGCTAAGGCCTCTCCAGCTGCAGATCCAGCAGCCTGCTTATTTTTCTTCTTCTGTGGACAATTAGTGGCATAATGTCTGTGTTGGTGACAGTGAAAGCACTTCACCTTGGACATGTCCTGCTTCTTTCCTTTCACACCAGAATGAGAAGCTTTCTTGCTCTTCCCCTTCTTTTCTTTGGTAGCCAAAGCGCAATTCTCTTCATCAGAATTCTTTGATGAAGATCCGTCCCTAGTACTCCGCCTTATCTCCTCTTGCACAAGATCCGACCAAAGTCGCTCCCATCCTGGCAATTTCTCCCGACCATTGAAAGAGTCCTGATAGGAATGCCAAATCTTCGGAAGCCCAAGGAGAGCCAAGCTCACCAAGTCCTAGTCATCAACAATAACCCCCACACTTCCCAGCTCATCCCTGCATTGGATGAACTTCGTGAGGTACTTGGGCATACTGTCGCCTTTCTCCATATTTATGTTCCTGAGTTTTTCCTTGAGCGCCAACTTCCTCTGGTCGCTCTTGCTTTGGAATAAATCTGTCAAAGCTTTCCACATCAAGAATGGAGAAGCCTTACCATGAAGGCTGGACACTATGTGATCCTTCACACCTTCCAACATAATCCTTTGACACTTTGCTGTCATCTTTTGCCATGCGTCAAGTACGGCAGCATCACTAGAAGTAGGCTTTGGAATTTCTGCATCTATGAACTCCTTCAACCCATTTTCATCCAGAACCGCCTCCATCCTGTCCTTCCATGAAATAGAATTCGAGCTGCCCTCAAGGGCATACTCCAATCGCAATCCGTTGAAAGACATCTCAACTTCGACACCAAGAAAACACTGCTGCAAATTCGAATTCCACCAGCACAAAACTCAACCGCTTCAATGTTTTGCAATTGCTCCAATGATCAATATCCCTCTGATACCATGTAGAAATTTGAATAAATAATATATTATTCACCGATATTCTCCTAATCACACACTATTTTAGCTTCATGCATAATACAGAATCTCTTCTACCATTGATCATCACATGCGGAAATAATATCAATTGCATGCACACATTAAAACCACAAACAATCACACATATGAACACAATATTTAATAGGAAATCTTAAAGCTGAAAACCCCCAACTATCTGTATATTATATGTCATGGATATCATGTAACAATCATAGTACAAATCTCCTCACAAGCTCTCAGCACCACCTCCAATTGCTACACACTATCAAGCTAGATCTAGCAAAACACATGCTCCAATCTTTTGCCACTTGATAGCCAGCCTCTATTGCATTTTCAATGCTATGGGATGGCTTCATTAAATAGATAAACCACCTGGCTTGTACTGCGCAATCCTCATGGGATTCTCCACCTATCTGTGTGTTGCAAATAGCAATAGTATAGTCACAACTGATAGTTAACCTGCTCTTTCACCTATTTCTGCACTGGTCTCCACTGAAACTGTCCATGCACTGAAGTTAACTGATGCATTCTTTAGTTGATTAATGAGTTTAAAATTAATGAATTAATTAATAATTAATTCACACCTCTCACTAATTGTATCAATTAGTTAAACTGAATACAAATAGCTCAACTATGTTTAGATTAGTTAAACTGAATACAACTCCACTAACTTCCTCAATCAACTCCACCAAACTCTGTCACATGAGTTCTAACTGAAATATCCATGCAATAGCTCCACTTAACCCTCAGGAATAGCGTAATTCCTTCTGTCAGCTCCTATGCCACATCTGTGCACTTAACTGAAGTGCTCCAAGAGAATAAGATAATGTTTATAGTCCAAATATTATTAAGAGCTAATAATAATCGACATATCTATTTTTAGACTGGAAATCTAAAAATAGATTCCGCCCAGTATGTCTAAAAATAGAAGTCCATATATTTTTTCCGAATTGACAAACCATCCACAAATACCATCCTGCAACTCATAGAATGTGATCCATATGTCTAAAAATAGACATAGTCTAAAAATATACTTTGCGCCAAAAATAGCATGCGGGCCCACTTAGTGAAGGCGAATCCTTTCCACTAAGCTCATCATCTTGTTGTAATCTCAACAGGCTCCAACCTACAAGAGGCTACTACCTCAATTCCTCAAGCTACAACTTGTAAGGAAGCTCCAACTCCCATCTATTTTCTGCAGGCTACAAACCACAAGAGGCTCCTACCTCAGCGAACTACAACTGGACATCTATCAAGCTACAACTTGATATGGAAGCACCAACTTATTCACTCTACAATAAAATCATATGATGATTTACCTAGATATCAGCTTTGTTTTTCTCCTTCTTCACTACTGTCCTTCCAACCTTCATAACTTCTTTAAATCATATCTGGATCTTCACGGATTCTCTATCAGCTCCTTCTTCTTCTTCCACTCCCTAACTCTAATATGCATATCGTAATAACATATTTTATAGACATCACTTCATAGCTGTTTGCATTCCATATGGGAATATGAAATGAACAGGTATGAATCTTTGCCTTCCACCTTCTCATTTCCTTGCTCATCACACTCAGGATGTTACAACACTATTTACTCATTTTAGTATTATATTGGAGGTTTGATTTGCCTATAGAGACTTGCCTTTGCATCACAAAAAATATAAAAATAAATAATATATTTATAGTTACAATCAATTATTTACTCAACCCATCAGTTTCTTTGCTTTGTTTTTCATTTTTCCTCTTTTTCTTGCTGTCCTTGTGGTTTTTTTTTTCTTTTTTCTTTTTCCGCCGTTATATTCCAACTTTGCTGCATAACTGCCCTTTTCTTTTGTTTCCCGAGTCTTTTTCTTCTGTGTTCAGCCTTTTTTGTTTGATTTAATTTCGCAACACTATTTAGAATGAGTTCTTGGTCCTTTGTTATTCATTCATGTCATTCTTTTGTGACTTGTGTGATATGGACCACATACAAACTCTTTATAACGCAACGGAGTCTAATTCCAGCGTTTGTTCCACAAACATATGTTTAGCAATCAAAACAACATATATTAACATACATACTTAGCAGTCAAACATTGTGTATATAACATAACTTAGCACACATAACAGATGCACATATATGTGGAACAAGATTATTCGGGTCCCACAGAACCTTGAACCAATCACATTTCATCGCAAATAGTTTCCCGCAGATTTCCTACCCTACCGTTAGCGATAAACCATAAAACCATACGATCTACGATTTGCGCTCGTGCGTGGTGGTAACACATGGATTCCCTTCATCACAACGCATTGTTTGATCCTTACTCCATCACAACCAAAATAACGTTCTTTGCGATTTATTACAGTTACAACCTATTTCTCGCGGGATGCGATGTTGCGCAAGGTCGACAGGTGTCCCTTCATTTCGCATCGCAAAACTTTAACTGAACTTGCGGTCGCCTTTCTTCTATCCCTTAAGTAGTACAATGTGCGGTATGTGGGTGAGGTCCATGTCATCATGCCATGTCACCCTCTATTTCGTGCAATTTGCAACACTACTCCTGAAGCGATATGATCTCCATCATCCATCTCTCACCTTTACTTTTGCGATCTAATCCTCAACATTCGTTCGCCTTCCTTGGAATTCTTCAAATAATTATCTTCCTTAGTCGATTTTTCATTTTTTTACACTGTCCCGCTCTATAAATTTGACTCTCACTTATCTCGCCTCTTCTTGCATCTGCTATGTGTAAGATCTCTAGTTCTTGATGTGTCTAGCAAATACGATTGCCTTCCATTGTGCGTTGAAGTAGTTTGTTGCCTCTCTGCTTCATTAGCTGCCTCTGCTGCATTCACTGCCTTTGTTGCATTCACTGCCTTTGTTGTCTTGTTGCCTTTCATGAATTGACTTGCTTTTCTGCCTTGGATGTCTTTCATGACTTGACCCACTTTGCTTCCTTTGCTTGTCTGCTCCTTTGCTTCTTTTGCCATCAATGACAATATTTCCAATAGTCTCCCCTTTGGTACTAATGGCAATACTCCAATACTTCCTCTAGGACTTCCTCCCCCTTTCATTCTGAGAAGTGTCTTTTCTTCCTCTGCTTTCTTTTCAGAATAGCCTTTATTCTTCTGCTTTGCTTTACCTCCCCCTTTGACATCAATGGCAAAGGGTTGCACATTTCCTAGTATAGATTCTATCTTTGCATTTCCTCTCTCTGAGTTGTGTTTAAGCCTTCTTCTTGTGACTTTTGATGTACTTCTGACATAGTACTGTGACCTTGAGGACCTGTACCATATACTGCTCCATTACTCTAGCTCTTCTGTGACAAATTTTATGGGCTTCTCTTCCCTTGGCATGATGATTTCTTCTCTGATGCTAATTATCACTTGTCTACTACACAGTTTCTATTCCTTATATTGCAACTTTTTTTTTTTTTTTTTTTTTTTTAATTTCTGATCATATCAGAGTATCATCTGCAGACACTAACCCTAGTTTGTCTCTTAGGTATTCGAATGGTTCTTTAGCAAGAGGTTTTGTGAATATGTCTGTTGTTTGTTCCTTTTTTGGTACATACTCCATCTTTACTATTTTCTGTGCTACTTATTCTTTGAGGAAGTGGTACTTTATTGGGATGTGCTTTTTTTTCGAATGAAGTACTAGATTTTTTTATATACTTATTGCACTTGTATTGTCACATTTGATAGAAATAGGTCCGTTGATGCTTAGCTTCATGTCTTCAAGAGTTTGTTTCATCCACATTATTTGTGTGCAACAAGCTACAGCTGCTATGTATTCCACTTCTGCTGTAGATAGAGAGACTGAAGTTTGCTTCTTGCTTATCCATGCCACTATCATTTCTCCCAAATAAAATGCACCTCCACTTGTGCTTTTCCTATCATCCACATAGTTGGCCTAATCTGCATCTGTATATGTTGTCAATGTGAAGTCTTTTCCTTTTGGATACCATAGGCCATAATGTACAGTTCCTTGCAGATATCTAAATATAATCTTGATCTTAGCAAGTGGTTTTGTTTTGGTGTTGCCTGATATCTTGCCACAAATCCTACTGTCAACATATTGTATGGTCTAGAGGCATTTAGGTATAGCAGACTTCCTATCATAGATCTGTAAATTATTTGATTGTAATATTCCAAAACTTGCATGCAGCAAATTGGAATATTAAATTTTGCTAAATTCACTTAGGAGATGAATAAATGGGTAAGGAGACCCATGCCTAATAAAAACCTGAATAAAATCCCTCATAATGTGAAAGGGGATCAACATAAAAGCTGGATTTCAAACCTTCAGGTGTGAACAGGGACTTTTTCATGTGGACAAGGTCAATTTTGACCAAGTCAACAACGTTGGGATAGGAGGTGGAGATCATCTTGTGAGATAGCGCAGAGATAGTGGGAGGAATATTCCTTGGTGGAGAAAACTCTCATGAGTGGGGCACAAGGAAATAAGGATCACACATGTATAAAAAGAGGGCAAGGCATCCATAGCAAGACATCTTGCGAATGATAATTTGATGTGTCTGTTTATACTATCCTACATTCTCTTGCTATTTAGTAGAGTTGATGTGCTGCTTAGCACAAGGATTTCCTGTTTAGGAATCCTTCTCCTTTCTTGAGAGGCCTCTTGAAGGAGCTTGTAATGATTTGCCTCACATCCAGGATTGAGGCCAAGCATCCTACTTCAACTACAATTTTATTTCTGTAGCAGTATAACATTGTGTTGTAGGGTGTTGCAGTGAGGGTTCACAACACCACTTCCTGCACTCATTTTTCAAAGGAGGGAGTCTCTATTCGTTTGGGAGATTAGTAAGGAAGATATTGGAGTATATTTTCATATCTTGGCACTTATCCAAAGCACTTCCATCAGCTACAACACATTCCCTTATAGGAAATGCGTCCTTTCTTGCAAAATTGCAGTGTGAGGGTCAATCCCCTCAATCTTGTCTTGCTTTCTCAGGGAAAGGGCCAACCCTTCTCCAGGAAAGACTTGTAAGAAGGATCCTCCTTCATTTTTGTATTATACAACCATTTATACATATTACTTCAACATACTACATTATTTCAGATCTAGATCTGTAGATCTATGCATCTTGTACTTGTGCTTTCGTGAAACCCTTGCCGAGTTATCTTCTTGATGTGTAAAAGGGGCTAGATCCTTATTTTTATTCATGTTTTGAGAAATAAAAATCATGATATGATATTTTCAGCATGTTTTATCATAAAAACTCTTAAAATGACGCTACGCATGCTTCAGGAAATTTCTGTTTAGTCAAGTCATGGGATTTCAGTATTTTTGAGCCATATCGGGACCGAGAGATCTGTTTAAACAAGAAAAAGAGATTTGTTTCTGAATATTTTCTGGGTGTGAGTCCCATATTACTTAATCTAAGGGATCCAAACATTATTTCTCCCTAATATAACACAATTTTCTGAATATAACAATTTTATGGTCAAAATTTCCGCTTTTCCCCACATTGGGAGCATATAGTGGGACATAGTTTTGCTGCTGCAACATAAATTTGACGGATATCTATTTTTAAACACATTTTATGATTTTATTTCTTATTTAGATTCCATTATTGTGCTTATGCATTGTTGCATTCCCATTTTGGGATATTACAGTGGTATCAGAGCATAATCTTGGCTTAGCCTGTGAGTTCCAACCATTATGCTATCATAGGACTAAGAAGAAAAAGAAAATAAGAAATATTAGAATGATGGAGAGAATGAGATTTGTATCATCACTTTTCAGATCCAGAAAAAACCTCTCCAAGGAGGTTAAGTTGATGAAGGAGAAGAGATGCAATGAAACTCCTAAAGGGTTTCAAGAAGAGGAAGGGCCATGCACTTCCTATTCTAAAAGAGGAGAAGACAAGAGACATGAAGGAAACTTGGAATCTAAAATTCTAAGTGAATACCTTGCTGAATACAAAGATAAACCTTGGGCCTTTAAGGAGACTCTAGCTTTACCACAGTTCATTCAACTGGAGGAAGAAAGAAGACCCTACAACTATGGGATGATTAGAGGTAATAGATTCCTATTGTCCACTTTTGATGGATCACTCACATGTGCAACAAATTCTTGGGTGATGAAGCTAGAGGCTTTCTTCCTACTACACCTAGTAGTAGAGAGAGAGGTTGTAGAAATTGCAATGCTGCACCTTGAAGGTGAAGAAAATTCTTGGTGGTTCAGCCATTTGAGCCATGCAAGAGTGTCAAATATTGTTGAGTTTTATCAAAGTTTGATTAGGAAATTTGGAAAAGGGAAGGAGAAGCCCTCACCACCAGTAGAAGAGGCATGTACCAGCGCTATTGTAACCATGAAGGAGCAGCCTTCATCTTCAGCAGTTTGGGAAGTCAACACTTATGAGGAAGGAACTCTTGCAGCCCTACAAGATGCTTCCAAATTTCACCAAGATATGCCTAAGTTTCCATATCTTATCATTTCAAAAAATCTTATGGAGGGATCTACATCATTGCATGCTGCTGATTTAGAACAATAGAGTTGCACTGCACTGTAAAAGAGCAGTAATGAAGAAAAGAGGACCCATTCCTTATGGGGGCATTCAAATGGCAGCTTCATTTATGAAGCAATAGAGGAAGAAGTGATATATGGTAGACATCTTGAAGTGAAAAACATTTTCTCCTTTCTAGATGACCCTTTCTCAATGAGCACTCCCTAGCTCAAAGAGAAACTTCTACCTGCAGCAGATCCAAAACCTTATTGGTTTTGGAAAGCCATTGATGAGGAGAAGGTTTCATGGAGAGATCTCATTGGAGGTGCACTTCAACACATCATGGAGTGTAAAGTTCTTCAATAGTTTGAGGAAGTTTTTCCCTCATCACACTTGGATCTTTGTGGATTCAAGGGGGACATTGATGAGAGGTCTTCTCTAGAATATCTCCAAGGAGTTGCATTTCAACATCCCATGAAATGCAAGAGGAGAATTTTGATATGGGAGGATGGTAGTCTTCCTTGGGAGAGTACTAAGGAAGAACATGATGGGAGCCACCTACATGTGGATGGATGGGTGTGGATGATGAGCAAGAAGCTGCAAAGATACTTGCAAATCTATGATACTGGGCAGCAAGAGGCTTGGTTGTGTTGGATACTCTTGAAAGAGTTTGGCCATCATCCTCTTTCTAAGGGTATGTGGGTGAAGAAGGTGTGGCAGGATACTTACATCATTGGGAAGCAAGGAGTATGGACACATTGTGTTGATATGAAATTCTTCATATCAAGCACCATGTTTTCACCACATAATTTTTATGATGGAGGTATGGGGAGGCAACAAAAAATTTTGTTGCTTTGGTTGTTCTTAGGAGAGCAAGGGCATATTTTCTCTCAGCACTTTGCATGATGTGGCAAGAGTATGAGATGGCACTATCATGGTGCAAAGGGGCTACTCCTTGGCCTTAGATGTTCAAGAGGTAATTCCACTTTGGGAGGAACTTCTTATGTGTAGCAACATTGTGGGAGATGTCTTTGACAAGGAGCATGTCAAAGAATGGAGCTATGAGTTGGCAGGAGCTTATTTGCATGGGCCAACAACGCTATCACTTGGGAGCTTGGGGTTATTGATGGAGTGTCCCCAGGATGAATTCACAATTGTTTCACTTGGTGAACAAGGAGGAGGTGAGAGAGATGGAGTAGTGGATGGAAACATCTATTATAGAGATATGACCTTCTTGACTTGGATTTCTAAGCATAAGAAGGGTGGTCTTCATGCAGCACATGGTTCATTCCTCTTCTTGGGAATGTGTCATATCACTATGGAGTATTTATTCATATACATATGCATCGTCTTACTCTCAACACATGGTAATAATATTTTTTTGCATCCATTGATTTTCTTATGCAATATTTGCATACTCTTACCATTTCTATTCAGTGCATTGCTCCACAAAAAGTCAAGCTTTCCATTGAGCTCCATGGTCAACATTGGGCCAAATTGTGTGATGGAGACAACCATCTTTTATATGGCCTTGGGAAAGTGTTTTATCCTTTTATGTATGTTCAAATAATGTACCCAACCATTTACTATTCATTATTAAACATGATGACATACATAATTATTCATATATTAAAAAACAACTTGCCATACTATTTTTTGAAGCAACAGTTTGGAAAACTGCGCTGTGACTACATGGGAAACCATTGGTACTTTCCTGCACCACATGAAACCTTCAGTATTTCCCTCATTTTGATGCTGATCATGATTTTATTTGTTGATATTTTTCTTATCTTTATGGGGAGCATGATTAGAAGAGAGACACATGGGTTGGATGTGTCCTTTTGGGAAGAGGATTCCCACACTTTCTGCATTGCATGTTCTAATGGGAGCATGGGAGGAGAGATGGCCACCACAGCCAAACATTTGTTTGTTTTTTAGGTGGGAAATGTGATTTATGGGATGCCATATGGTGATTATTTCCTATCCATCACATATGGAATGATTTGGGCCAGCTTGATTCACAGCATTGGGGAGGAGATTTTTGGAGATCTAGTCTTAATCTTGCCACTTGAGGGAAATTGTACTGCAGCCCAAGATCAACATATTCTCTACACTTATCATAAGTGGAGAGGAATATAGTGTGGGGTAGGCTACTTTGTCTACCATTTTCAAATTTTTAGCCCACCTACTTTGTAGGAGCTCAAGGTGGAGGAACATTTTCAGGAGTTGCCAAGTTGGGAGGTGACTCATTTTGTATGGATGATTGATTGGGGATGAAGGATCCACATGGGAATATTGTTTCCCAATAAATTTCAAACTCCATGTCTTGAGGGAACCTCTAGACAACACCTTATTTCCTCCTTAAGTACTTTACCTTTTCATGATGATAGCTATTTGGCTAGCTTGCATGCTTGGGAGGGGCAATATGAAGATTCATTGATGAGACATCATCTCATTCCTTGGATGAGTTCATCATATGTGGATGATACAGTAGAAGGAGAGGATACTCTTCAGTTCTATCCTTGCAGTTTCTTGAGGACAAGCAACATTTGGGAGGGGAGGACTGTAATATTCCAAAATTTGCATGCAGCAAATTGGAATATTAAATTTTTCTAAATTCACTTAGGAGATGAATAAATGGGTAAGGAGACCCACGCTTAATAAAAACCTGAATAAAATCCCTCATAATGTGAAAGGGGATCAACATAAAAGTTGGATTTCACACCTTCATGTGTGAACAAGGACTTTTTCATGTGGAAAAGGTCAAGTTTGACCAAGTCAACAACGCTGGGATAGGAGGTGGAGATCATCTTGTGAGACATCGCAGAGATAGTGGGAGGAAGATTACTTGGTGGAGGAAACTCTAATGAGTGGGGCCCAAGGCAATAAGGCTCACACATGTATAAAATGAGGGCAAGGCAGCCATAGCAAGACATCTTGTGAATGATAATTTGATGTGTCTGTTTAGACTATCCTGCATTCTCTTACTGTTTAGCAGAGTTGTTGTGCTGCGTAGCACAATGATTTCCTGTTTAGGAATCCTTCTCCTTTATTGAGAGGCCTATTGAAGGAGCTTGTACTAATTTTCCTTACATCCAGGCTTGAGGCCAAGGATCCTCCTTCAGCTACAACATTATTTCTGCAGCAGTATAATGTTGTGTTGCAGGGTGTTGCAGTGAGGGTTCACAACACCACTTCCTGCACTCATTTTTCAAAGGAGGGAGTCTCCATTCCTTTTGGGGAAGATCAATAAGGAATAAATTGGAGTATATTTTCAGATCTTGGCACTTGGCCAAAGCATTTCCATCATCTATAGCACAGTCCCTTGCAGGAATTGCAGTGTGAGGGTCAATCCCCTCAATCTTGTCTTGCTTTCTCAGGGAAAGGGCCAACCCTTCTCCCGGAAAGACTTGTAAGAAGGATACTCCTCCATTTTTGTATTATACAGCCATTTATACATATCACTTCAACATATTGCGTTATTTCAGATCTAGATCTGCAGATCTATGCATCATGTACTTGTGCTTTCATGAAACCCTTGTCGGGTTATCTTCTTGATGTGTAAATGGGGCTAGATCCCTATTTTTCTTCATGTTTTGAGAAATAAAACTCTTGATATGATATTTTCAGAATATTGTATCATAAACCCTCTTAAAATGATGTTGTGCATGCTTCAGGAAATTTTTGTTTAGTCAAGTCATGGGATTTCAGTATTTTTGAGCCACATTGGGACTGGGAGATTTGTTTAAACAAGAAAAATGGATTTGTTTCTGAATATTTTCTAGGTGTGAGTCCCATATTACTTAATCTAAGGGATCCCAGAATTATTCTCCCTAATATAATGCAATTTTATAAATATAACATTTTTATGGTCAAAATTGCTGCTTTTCCCCACATTGGGAACATAAAGTGGGACATAGTTTTGCTGCTGCAACATAAATTTGATGGCTATGTGTTTTTCAACACATTTTATGAGTTGATTTATTAATTCTATTCCATTATTGTGCTTATTCATTGCTCCATTTCCATTTTGGGATATTACGTTGATCTACATCTGCGGATCCATCATCAGCACATAGCTTGCATCCATTGATCATGGGAGTTGACACAGGTTTTAATTCTTCCATTTGGAACCTTTTCAACATGTCTCTTAAGTATTTTTCTTGTGAAATGAATATTCCTGTGTTCTCTTGTAGAATTGAAGTCCTAAGTAGAAGGTGAGCTCTCCAATCATAGACATCTCAAATTATGACTTCATCTCTTCTGCAAATCCTTTTTCTACCTCATATTTGTTGCTACCAAACATGATGTCATTAATATATACTACTACAATTACGAGTTCATGTTCATCAGCCTTAATGTACAGATTTTTGTCTACTCCTCCTTTCTTGACACCTTGGTTTTTTAAGTATTTGTCCAACCTAGAATACCATGCACGTGGAGCTTGTTTGAGACCATATAAGGCTTTATTTAATTTGCACACATATTCGTGTTTATTTGTTAAGTAAAATCCTTCAGGTTGTTCCATGTAGACTTCTTCCTCTAGATATCCATTCAAGAAGGTAGAATTCACATCCATTTGATAGACCTTGAAATCATGATAGCATGCAAAATTCAAAAACATCTTGATTGCTTCCATTCTTGCTACAGGGGAAAATGTTTCATCATAATAAAGTCCTTCGATTTGGGAGTATCCCTTTCATACAATTCTTGGTTTATTTCTGATTACCTAATCTTGTTCATTCATCTTATTATTGAAAATACATTTTTTGCCAATGAAATTTTTCCCAGTGGGTCTTGGCATTAACTCCCAGGTCTTGTTATTTTTTATTTGGTCTAGTTCTTCATTCATATAATTTACCCAATTTTTGTCCTTGCTGGCTTCATCAAAATTCTTTGGTTCTATCTGTGATAACATGGCTAGGTACACTTCCTCGGTTTGTTCAACTAGTTGTCTTCTAGTATGGACTCCTGCACTCTTGTCTCCAATGATTTGATCTTCTGGATGGTTCTTCTAAGTGTGTCCCAAGGGACCTTTTGAGTTTAATTCGGTATCTTCTATTGTCTTACTCTATTCTTCATTTTCTTGATTCTCATCTTTGTTGGGCCAGAATTGTGAATTACGAATAAATCACGCTTCCCTAGACAGATGCTAGTCTAGAACAATAGGTGAAAGATTATACAACTATTTCTCCTAACTCAAAAAATAAACACAGAGAGGATTGGACACTTACTTGTTTAGTCTCTTCCAAATGACTCCTTCTGTCACTTCTGTTGCAGCTTCAAATTCAAGCAGTTTTTTGGGCTGAATGCTTCCTGCAAGAAATAACACTGAAACAACAAAATATGCAATAATATAGATACAATTCAAGCTAGTTAGCTAAATTAGTAAAGCATAAACCATACACATCAACCAAGATCTTGCAATATGGAAAATCAAAGCCAATACAGATGCATATAGGGAAAAATAAGCAGTACCCTTTATTGATGATAAAAGGAGAGGTTACAACCTAGTGAATGTTTTGAAGTGACCTTCCAGCAACGTTCCAAGCCTCATCATTGTATAAATCTCTCCAGCAGCAGCTACACAAATCTAGCTCTCAATTGAAAATTCTACATCATTTCTCTACTCAAATTCTTCCTCCTCAAGCACTTAGATTTGTGCTCAATTTATAGATGAACTGTAGTTTGTTTTGAAATAAATGACTTTCCAATAGTAGGCAAGACATGTTTCCAGTCATGTAGATGTCAAATGGACACTTGGATTTGAAGCTTGACATATGTGAACTCTTCTAGAAGGCACTGGCCAAGTGGAGATTCTGGAACAATGAGAATTTTGCTCCTAATGTGACCAATGCACCTATGAATGTCAAGAAGTGCTTTGCAGAGCAGCCTTGCATGGTGCTACCTGCATATGAAACGTACTTAGGCCCCTTAGAGACTGCGTTGGTGAGCTCTCATATGCTATATAATAAGCTTTAAACCTTGGAAACCTTTGCCTGATGAAAGTCTTACTTGATTTGTCTTGTTTCTTGTCTTAGGCATGTAGCAACTAAAATGATAGGGAATGATAGACCCTTGATAATTGGTCCTGGAGATTATGTCCAGTTAACCAGGTCATTGGGAATGGTGCCCAAATTGACCTATAACAATCTTCATGATCATCTAGAGGATTGGCGCAACTTGGTAGATATTTGTTGAATCTTACATTAATGCTTTTCACTATTTGATGCAGTCTTTTGTTGTAGCACCTGTATCCCTTACCCTTGGATGCATATCCCAGGAATATTCCTTCATCAACTCTTGAATCATACTTCTCCAAATTTTCATCATTATTCTTTATGAAAAATTTGTTGCCAAAGACTCTAAAGTGCTTGATTGATGTTGGTTTCCCATGCCATAATTCATATGGGGTATTGTTACAATTTGGTCTGAGATGAGCTTTGTTAAGAATATTAACAAATGTGTGCACTGCTTCTACCCAGTAGGTTTGGGGAATGTTGCTTTCTTGCATCATTGCTCTGGAAATCTGTTGTACTGACCTGTTTTACCTCTTTGCCACTCCATTCTGCTGAGGTGTACCTGCAATTGTAAATTGTTGCTTTATCTCACATTTATTTCATAGGTCCGCAAAGTCATCGTCTATGAATTCACCTCCTCTGTCTGATCTGATGCATTTTAGCTTACATCCAGTGTGATTTTCTTCCAGTGCTTTGAAGATCTTGAATTTCTCAAATGCTTCGGATTTATATTTGAGAAATGCCACCCACGTCAATCTGGAAAAATCATCTATTATCATCATGAAATATGATTCTCCACCTGGTGCATTAGTTCTTGAAGATCCGCACAGGTCCATGTGTACAAGATGAAGTGGCTTACTTATAGATAGATGATATTTAGCCTTGAATGATGTGCAATTTTGCTTGCCCAGTTGGCAGGACTTACAAATGGTATTTGGGGGCTTCTTAATTGTAGGAAAATCTGTGACTGCTTTCTTCTTGATTAGTTTGATGATGTGGTCGAAGTTTAGATGTCCCAATCTTCTATGCCATAACCATGATTCGTAAATTTTTCTGATGTGGCATGCTTCTTTCTCTTCTTCTACTATATATACATTGCTCTCTGTTTGAACACCTTTGATCATGGTATTTCTTGTGGTGATAGACCTTACTTCACAATCTTGGGCTCTGAAAAGGACCTCACAGCCTTTATCACAAATTTGACTGACACTTAGAAGATTGGATTTTAGGCCATCCAAAAACAGTACATCCTGAGCCTCTCCTCTTCCATTGTTCAGGCTGACTGAGAATTTTCCCTTGTTTTTCCCTGCTTTATCATTGCCAAATGTTACATTTCCATATTTATTTTCATCAAAGGTTATGAACTTGCCTCGGTCTCTAGTCATATGTTTTGAGCACCCACTATCCACATACCATTGGCTTTTTTGATCTTGAGCTATTAGAACTAGATAAAAATTATTTATCTTCTTTCTCCATTGCATGCAATTGTTAGTTTGATAACTTTCCCGAGGAGATGGACCACAATATTTAAGAGGACATTCATGAGACGTGTGCCCAAATTTATGGCAGCTAAAATACTTGATTGTATTTATGAAAGGATTATGTATACGAGGGAATCCACCATTGTTCATAATTCCCCTTAAGTTTCCATACACGAGTATCTATATATACGTTCTACACTCCATGGCTTTATGACCGAACTGTTTACAAAAAAACAATACCCATAGAAGTAGTATCTGTCTCTGGTAGAGAGAGTTGATTGATGTAATATTTTCGTTTGTTGCATCTTTTTCTGGCTGAATTGGAGTTGCTTCATCTTACAGTATGCTGCAATATGTCCAGGTTTGTGGTAGGTGAAGCAAGTGATACTTCTCAAAGGAGGAAGGAACCTCCTTTGACATCTTCCAAAATGGTTCAATTCATCCGTAGGAGCTCATGAGTTTGTTGCAGTTGACTGTCTATTCGTTTCTTTCTTTGTCACTTGAGTTTGTTGCTTGTTTCTGATTGTTTCGTTATATATCATGGTCGTTCTGGTTTCTAATTCTATGGATCCCTTTTTTGCTACTTCATTATCCTTTACAACTTTTACAAAAAAGATATTCTTGTTATCTTCTACCTTGGATTTGTTGGTTTCTCCTTCATATCCTATCCCAACCTTTAATATGAGGAGGTCTTTTAGCATTAAGAATTTTGTCCAAATGACTAAAGCTTTTCATTTGAGAATATTCATAGTTAATTCAATTTGGACCTTTTCTAATTTCTTCCTCAAGCTTACCACTTCTTCTTCTAGATTTTCTCACTCCTAATTTTTCTCCTTTATTTCATTTTTTCAGGATATCCTCTATTTTCTTTGATTCTTCTATTTCAATATTTAATTTAATAAGTTCTTTTGAATATGGTTCTATCTTAACATATTTTAAAAGAATCTCTTTCTATTTCTTACTCTTAAGTTTAAGTCTGCTTATTTTTTCTAGGGCACTAATTAGCTCCCCCTCAAGATCTACCTCACCTTCATCTTCAAATTACAGAAGATATTCCTCAAGATCTTCCTTGGCCATCAAGATGAATTATGAAGTTCATTCTTCATTGGGGGATTAATCTGAGCTTTCAGATGCACTGCTGTCTTGTTGAACATAAAATGATATTCTATTAAATATGTTCCCTTTCAACCTATTGCTGAAATTTGTTTTCTCTTTCCCTCTTGAATGATTCTCCATTTTCTTATGAGAACATTTAGATACATAGTGTCCCACTCTTCCAAAGTTAAATCACTTAAATGGAAGCTTACCTTTATACTTACATATGCCTTTCTCCAATATTCTGACAAATTTGGCCTCTTCTTCATCAGAGGAGGAGCATGTACCTTCCTTTTCTTCTCTACACTTATTAGCCTTAAAGGTTGTCTCCCTCACATTTGACTTCCCTTGTGGAAGTCTCATCTCATAAGTTGTTAAGTTTCCAAGAAATTGGTTCATGGTCAAGGTTTCCCAATTTGTTGTTTCTTCTATGCTGAAACCTTAGGGTTAAACCTAGATGGTAAAGATCTCAATAACTTTTGCACAATTAAACATTCCTTAATGTGTTCTCCTAGAGATTTTATGTTATTCAAACCTTTAAGAAGAAACTAAATATATCTTCCTCTTCGTTAATTTTTACATTTTCAAATTGAGCTCTATAGGTTTGCAGCTTGGCCACATTCACCTTTTTATCTCCCTCATGGATACTTTCTAATGTATCCCATATCTCTTTGGCAGTATGAATGTGCATTACTTTGATAAATTCTGACTCACACAGGCCACTCAAGAGAGAATTCATTTCTTTTGCATTAGCTATAAAATCTTGTTTGGCTTCTTTCTCTGAGTCAGTATCCTTAGGGGTATATCCTAATTCCACAACAGCCCAAAATTCTATTCCCAAAGACATTATGTACGTCCTCATTCTTATTTTCCAAAAGTCATAGTTTGTGCCAATAAACAAAGGGGCTTTGTTTGTTGAGCATCCTTCTATAGTAGACATATTGAGGACCTAGTATCTCCTTCCAGTTGTTAAACTGATAAAGAAGGAACTGGCTCTGATACCAATTTTCGAACCCTTAGTTAAACCGAGAGGAGGGGGGGTGAATCAATTTAATGAATTCATGGTCTTTTAAACTAAATTTTACACTTATTTACACCTTCATGTCGTGATAAAATTAATGTATAATGGAACATCAATCTTAATAAGTGAGCAGTAGGTATTAACTAGATTAAATACAAAATATCAGCACATAATCATCATGCATATAGATAATAGATATAAGTGGAAACCCATAAGGGAGAAAACCACATCTTATTATTATTGTGATGCAAGGAAAGCTCCAACTCCCTCTCACCACTGATTTTCTATAGGCTCCAACCTATAGGAGGCTACTACCTCAATTCTGCAAGCTACAACTTGCAAGGAAGTTCCAACTCCCATCTATTTTCTGCAATCTACAACCCACGGGAGGCTCCTACCTTAGCTAGCTACAATTGGACATCTATCAAGCTACAACTTGATATGGAAGCACCAACTTCCTCACTCTACAATAAAATCGTATGCTGATTTACCTAGATGTCAACTCTGTTTTTCTCCTTCTTCACTACTGTCCTTCCAGCCTTCATATATGCTTTAAATCATCTTTGGATCTTCATGACTTATCTATCAAATCCTTCTTCTTCTTCCACTCTCTAAATTTGTTATGCATATCACAATAACATCATTTATAGAGATAAATTAATAGTTGTTTGCATTCCATATGGGAATATGAAATGAACAGGTATAAATCTTTGCCTTCCACCTTCTCATTTCCTTGCTCAACACACTTAGGATGTTACAACATTATGTACTCGTTTCAGTATTACATTGGAGGTTGTCTTTGCCTATGAAGACTTTCCTTTTCATCACAAACAATATAAAAATAAATAATATATTTACATTTACAATTAATTATTTACTCAGCCCATCAGTATCTTCACTATGTTGTGCGTTTTCCCTCTTTTGCTTGTTGTCCTTGTGGTTTTTTGTTTTGCTTTTGTTTCTATCGTTATATTCCAACTTTGCTGCATAACTTTTGTTACACCATTTTTTGGTCATCTAACCTATTATCATTACATGAACCCAAGTACACCATGTAAGACCAATTTTACCCTAAGTAAAATTGCCTTCACTATGTTAAATAACTTAATAAACCACATTTATTAGGTTGTTTATGGTCTAAACAGGAAACCCCAAAAGGAAATATTAAACAAACCTATATTTGTTTGATTTTCCTCATGGAATAATTAATTAAACCATAATTTAATTAATATTCCCAGTCATGTTTAACCCAAAAACAAAGAAATTAATTAGATAAACCTTTATTTATCTTATTATTTTCTAGGAATAATTATTTAAATCTTATTTATATAATATTCCTTGTTAAATATGACCAAATCACCCACAAATAATTAAATAAATCATTATTTATTTAATTATCCTTCAACCACTTCCTTAAAAAGATAAATAAATCATTTATTTATTTATTATTAACAGATAAAGGGATTTGACCCAAGTCAAATACTTTTTCCCTCCAACAAATATAATAAAATATTCCATAAAAGGTGGATCTAGATTTGGTTAACATTATTTTAATCATGCACCAAGATCTATAATGACCCAATATTTTGTTATAAATAGGAGGGTTTTTGTCTGGGTTTCTACATTATTTGTTGTATGAGCTCCCTTTGAGTTCTATATTTGTCTAGGTTTTTCTACACCAACAAGAGAGAGAGATTCTAGATCTAAAGTGCTGAGGACTTCCAAGAACCCATCCCATTGAGGAGAATTGGAAACATCTTCTTGTTTTCCTCCCAGGTGCCCTTAATACAAAAAAATCTTTCAAAAATTGTTCTTGTCTTGTCTATTGGATATATGGAGCAAACCCTTCTTTTTACTGCTTAATGTCTTTCTATGCATAGATCTGGTTTTTTGCAGCTCTTTTCTTGATCAACTAACTAAAGATCTGAAGATATTGGCAGCCAATTTTGATGTTAGGTCGCACTTTTCAGCCCATAACCTACGACCTGGACCTCCAGGTCGCACTTTTCAGCCAATTTTCTGCGACCTGCACTGAAAACAGGTCAGAACCTGCGACTTGCCAATTTTTCAGCTATTTTTCTGCAATTTTTCTGGGTTTTGCTGAAGCTTCTGTCAGGGTTTTCCAGCCTCTTCCTCCACCCGTTTAGACCTGTTTCTGATCTGTTTTGCTCATCTAAGTGGGAACCTAGCCCCCTAGGGCTTCAGTAACCTCCACTTTTTGTGGAAGAGTTTTTACCTGTTTCAACCATCTGTTTTTCAGAGTTTCAGCCTTCCCTTTTTCAGATCTGATACCTCCTCTTCAGATCCCTTTAAATCAAATTTTCTTCCTTTCAAATCACCTCTTGTCATTTTGTTTGGACCTCCCTTTAGGACCTTCTCCCTGTCCTTTCCGCTTTTTGCTGATTTCCTCCTTTTCTCCAGCCACCTTGCCTCTGCCTCTTGGCTGTGATCTGCACCTCTTTTCAGCAGCTTTCTCCGTTGGATCCCTGTCCCTTTCGACCCTCGATCTATTGGCCTCTTTTTAGTGCATTTTGACTAGATTTTTTTCCTTCTTTTAGATTAGTTTTGAGAGACCCGCCTTTTTGGGTTGAATCGATGCAATAGTAGCTGTTAATTTTCTGTTATTTCAACATTATATATTGTTCTCTCGTAGATTTATTTCTTTTCGCTATAAAGACACTTTTTCTCTTGCTCTCAAAACGAAAAGGGTTTAAAATTAAATTAACGCATGCCACACATTCACCCTAAGCGAAGAAGAGCCCGTTTTACACCGCTGTGCAAAGACTTTAAAATCAATTGACACTGCACCTATCTACCCTTGTTTCGACATTGTGTCGTGTTTGTGTTGTCATCATTGCGCCCCCAAGGTGCACTTCCCGAAGACTTCTTGGCCTTCACCCTCAGTTTCCGGTCGATCGACCTGCTTTGTCCCGCCATCGTCGAGCCAGTCCTCCTCCGAGTCTGCACTCTGACTCCTCTTCTGATTCTTTGGGTTCTCCTTTTCCTTCTGGTTCTCCCCCTGTCACCTTCACTATGTCTGGTCCAGGGCCTAACACTAGCGGTGCTCCCGACCCTAATGCCGGAACTACTACTAGCGGAACCGCCACAGGAACTACCTCAGACACACCCTTGTTGTCGTACATCGCAGGCCTCAGCCTCCCCGATTTCAATCAGTTGATCAATGACCCTATCTGCCACGATGTTGGTTAGCCTGCTATGCCAACCAAGCTCCCCTCCGACATCCCTAAGTTCAAAGGCCTTTCTAGAGAAGATCCAACCAACCATGTCCGATCTTTCCACATGTGGTGTTCCTCCAACTCCATTACCGATGATTCCATCCGTCTTCAGTTGTTCCAACGCACGCTTACCGGCGAAGCTTCTAAATGGTATGTTGACCAAGCGACCTCTTCCCATACCACCTTTGCGACCATTGCCCAAGCCTTTTTATCTTACTTCCAACTCCCTCTCCGATACGATACTGGTACGGAGCTTTTGACCTCTTTCAAGCAAACCTCTTCGACCCGCCTTTCCGCTCATGTCCAGGAATGGCGACGAAGACGAAGCTTATGTCGAGCTCCCCCCTTCGAAGATCAGATCTATATGGACTGGTTCCTTCGCTCTCTCTTAGCTCCCATTGGCAAAGATGTCGCCTCCCATTTCCCTCAAACCGAAGAAGCCGCCCTCCAAATAGCCTTGAAATATGACCTGATCTATGCTCAGTCTGGTTATGTTTATGCCGTCCTCCCTGACCTCCCCAGGCCCGGTGGCGCTAATGCCCCGGGGGCATCTCATTCTGTCGACGATATCGTTGGAGCCCTTTCTCATCCGTATGCTCAACCTCCTATGGGCTATGGTCTCCCTCAGGGAGGAGCCAGCACCTCTAGCACTCTTCCCCCTCCCGGTAGCATGTATCCAGGATACAGCATGCCTCCTCCTTTTGCCCAACCTCCTGCTTACCTCAATGTTTCCCAACCTAACCATTACCTTTATCCGCAGCCTGGCGCGCCAGCTCCTCTAGCATATGCGCTTCCATCTCCCTTTCCTCCTCCAAACCCGCAACAACACCTACAACCCCCTCCAGGGCAAGTATTTGCACAGTAGGGCGCGACTAATCCCCCTTCTTCTCAAAGAAGGCGGAGAGGCAATCCAAACCAATCTGCCCCTGGTACTTGGGGACCGAATCCTCAAGGTTTTGACGCTAACACTGCTAACCAGCAACAGGGCACTCAGCCCAAGCCGGACAGGCCGCTTCGCACAAATAAGCCTTGTTCGTGTTGCAGTGTTTACGGTCCTTACACCCACGATTGTCCCCTCTTACCACAGATGCGGAAGATGTGGGAGTCTCAAGCCACATTGCGCGGACAACATGCCTCCCCTCATGCTCCTCCTAATGTGGTCACTACCCAACCAGCTATGTTTACTGATCCTTTCCCTCAGCAAGGATTCGTGGCTACCCAACCACCTGACGAACAGGTCGCCACTCAACCTTCCCCTTCTGGTTCCTCCGATTACCAGATCCTTATGATGAACTCTGATCCTTCCCCAACCATCGAACTTCACCTTCAAACACGATCTCGCCAGTACCCCAAGCCTACCGCTTAGTCTGCCCCCGAGTCCCCTTCTTCAGGTTCTACAGAGCCTCTTTCGACATCCAATGACCCCTTGCATATCCCTCAACCCAAAGTTGAGGTTCATACCAAGATTCCTAAGGGACCATTACATCGAAATGCTACTTCTGGTCGAGCTGCTCATTCGTATAGCATAGTAGATGATTTGGCGCAATCTCCTGCTGCCATTTCCACATTGGAACTCCTCCATTCGTGCCCTTCCCAAAAGAAGGATCTGCTATCTACCGTGGGCGCTGTAGATCCTGCTGATGACCAAATGATTGTTTTCGACGCCCATCAAGCTGAACATCCTCCTCTCCCTGCTTCCGTCACCTTCCAAATCCTAGTCAAAATCCGGAATGCCAATGTTTCTCGGTGTATAATTGATGAGGGGGCATCCACCTGTGTGATGTCCGCTTCGGTTTGGAAGCAACTTGGATCTCCTGACTTGGCCCCTTCCACGATCACCCTTCGAGCGTGGGACGGCCACGCCTCCCAGCCCATCGGCCTTTTCCGTAATTGTCCTATCACCCTTTCCGGTAAGACTGTTTGCGTTGACGTCGAAGTCATCAACACCCCTCTAGATTACAAAATTCTATTGGGGCGAAGCTACACCTATGCCATGTCTGTTTCCCCCTCTGCGGTTTTTCGCAAGATTTCTTTTCCTCACAATGGAAAGATAGTCACCATCGACCAGTTGACTTATCATGAGCCAAAGTCTCAGACCTCCCCTGAGACGACCATCTCTTCTGTAGCCAATAAGAAAATCGTCAATTCCTTGACAAGTGTCTCCCCCGGCGTCTACAAAGATTCCTCCCTGCTTGGAACTTTTCTTGGTCTCCCCCCTCCTCACATCTCTGATCCCAGCTTATTGAATGTTTGCATGATGCAATCGTCTCAGGCTACCCTTAAGCAACCTGCTTCGGCTAGTCAGCAACCTCAGACTCAACCTCGCCCACCGCAACCCGCTCCTAGCCCTTCATCTCCACCAGCCCACCCTCCTCCTTCTGGCCCTTCTCCTATAGCTGGTATCCCTGAACCCCTTTATCCCCCTGGATCGGTTCCCCTAGGCCTTAACCTTCTCGGAGTTGTCCCTCCTGGTCATTATCCCGCTGGTCAGATACCATTCCTAGCTCCCCCTCTCGGAGTCTATTCGGTCCCCGTCATGGCCACCCTATCTCTCCCTAACTTGACCCCCGGGGGTATACCCCGTCATGGCCACCCTATCTCTCCCTAACTTGACCCTGGGTATACCCGTCTGGTACCTTGACCCTCCAGCCGCTACCCCTTCTGGTCACCCCAAACCCTATCTTGCTTTGACACCGGTTCAACCAGTCCCCCTTGCTTCCTCTGTTGCTACCATGCTCCCTGCACCTCCCCAGGACCATACCCCTGTGGTGACAGCTCCAGGAAAGAAAGGAAAAGCTCGCAAGGGGGCATCCAAAGACAAGGCCACCCCGACTGACCCTGCTCCTCCCCCGCCCGCAAAGCCTTGTGCCTTGTGTGATGTCGTCGATCACACCACCCATACTTTTCCTGAGTTGCCCCGCGTTCAACCCATGGTTAAAGTCACATTCCCTGAGTCTACGGTCTCCGACCCTTCTCTTCCGTCCTCGTTCGTAACCAACAACCCAAAAACTATTTGCATTAGCAAACCCTACGCTTTGTGCAGTATCCATGGCCATTACTCCCACCATTGTCCTCACCTGACGCATTACCGCGCCTCTTTAGAAGTAGTCCGAGAGTATGAGGTTGAACAAAATCAATCCGCCTCTCCCATACTCACGCAGTATGCTTCGGGCCAACTTGAGGATCCCCTCGCTCCCATCGACATTCCCCCCCCTGATGTTCAGATGACGGAGTCTACTATGACCATTCTTTACCTATCCTCCTCTGTGCGACCTTTGGAGCCCAGTCCCCTTGCATCCTCCCCTGTTGTCTCGCTTGACCCCCCTTCAACGACCACCCTTGACCCCCTTGTTTCTACCCATACACGAGATCACTCCACCTGTATCTTTGTTGACCTCCGCAGCCCGAGTCCCCGCCATACCTCCTATAGCCCTCATATACCACCCTCTAGTTTATATATGAGTCATAGCCATCCTACTCATTGCACTCCCTCCCATAGTTTCCACTCGATTTCTTCTGTACACTCACGCTACCGTCATTGTATCTCCTCCCCCCATTTGCTGTCTTGTAACACCATTCCACAGGACCTTCCGTCCCCCCCCTTTCTCGGTTATGCCAATGGTGCAAGTCGTTACTCTCGGAATCTAGCCTCGGCAGGTTGGGCCATTTTCACCCCCTTACATGCCCTTGTTCTCTCAAACGGGGTCTGCATTGGTACTGCCACCAACAATCAGGACGAATATGATGCAGTGCGTGGTCTCTTAGCCGATGCCCTCTTTCATCGCATCCTCCATCTGCATGTTCGTTTGGATTCCCTACTTCTTGTCATGCAACTAAATGGTGTTTATCGTGTGCATAACCCTGTGCTGTTTAGATGATATTTACGAGTGAAACTCTTGATATGTGAATTTGAAACCATAACTTTCAACCATGTGCCTCGAGAAACATGTGTTTAGAGCCCATCTACTCTGATACATATGACATGCCCATAGCATGTTACAAAAACTCAAAATTTTGGGCACCACCTGCCCCTACATACACACTAGGGGGCACCACATGCCCCACACCTACTCACTATCTGGTGGATCTCGAGCCAATGGCTCTGCCCCTGCAGCCCATAGATCACGTATGCCTTGACTAGCCATCGCCATGCGCCGCATGACACCTCGCCATTCCGAGGGAAGACCAATGCATGCCTCCACGTACTGGTCGTCTAAGTCTTGCCACCCGCGCTCTAAAACTCCGGTCAGCAACCTCTCGCATCTATGGCGGATGTCCTCCAGAAGGGCCGCCGCATCCTCATTGCGCGCTGCTCTCGACCCACTCGACCCTGCATCTCTAGAGGCTGCCGGGCGTCCCATATATCCAGTTGGTTTTACCGGAGCTATATCTGCATACCAAAAGTACATGAATCAGTACCATATCTACTATTCAATAAATTTAACATGCCCATACAAGAATAGTAATCTGTCACTTACCATCGGGCCCCCATACTCGACCAGGTGAAAGTGACAGGTCTGAATCCCCACAATAACTCATCCCACTATAGGGATAGTCGTCAATGTATAATGACATCTGATCCCAATGGGAAAAGAACTCAGGTTGAAACACTCGTCCGACCGCCCCTCCTCCTCCTCTGCACAGTAGCCGCCCCCACCAGCACATGTTGGGCTCTCTCGGGCCCCCATCTGGGAGCTGTATACGAGGTCGTAAGGTCGGGATCTTCTTAAAGAAGAAGGCACACAATAAAGTCCCATACGAGCAATCGTGGTTCACTTGACGCTTTCAGAGCGACAAATGTCATTTTAGCGACACCAGCATCATTTGGGCCCACCCATAGTAGGTCCCACTCAACACACTCTCCATAATCATCATCTGCCCCCCCGTGATGTGATGGAGCGCCTGGTTGCCCAGGATACGCAGCACCGCTACGGCCACTACATGGGTCTCTAATCTCTCTAGATCCCCGATCGGTATCCGAGTCCCCTTGACTTGGAGACCTGGTCGACAATGTCACTCCACAAACTCGATGATATGACGGCCCCGCGATAATACCGGCTGCATGTTTCCCACCATCCCCAGTGGTGGGAGACCCGTCAGGAAATACACATCTTGGACTGTCAGTTTGATCCTGTGCCCCTGCACTATAAAGACCTCATGCTCTGGATCCCAGTAACTGATAATCTGGGCCAACAAAGGCTCTCCTGCTCTCATCAAAGGGTTCTCCAAAAACTTTAGAACCCCAAACCTGGCCAACACACGACATACACCCTGATCTGCCTGGATCTCTGCCCGTAATGTACCCATGTATCTCTCTCTCCAGTTAACCCGTATATCTACCATATTTGCACAAAAACATCATCTTTGTCAGCATACAGATAGGGAATACCATAACCAAACACAAAAACCCAACTCTCAGCCATAAAACAGCACTAAAACCCCCTCATCTTCCAGGTCGCACTTTTTTGCCCAATTCTGGGACAGGTCGCAGTTTTTGCCCTGAAACCTGCTTCCCAGGTCGCACTTTTTGGCCCAAAAAGTGCGACCCGACCGTAGAGATGAAGGAGGGTATGTTACTGAGATTTTGGGCCCTAAACTGAACTTTCAATCCATCAAAATGAAAGAGTAAGGTTAGGCCTCTTACCTGCCACTGACGGATCTTGATTCCAACAGTCGGTTTGTCCGCTACGCTCGCCACAAGATTTAGGGCCTTCTCTCCTCTCTACATTCACCACAACAACACTAGCAAATGAGTGAATTTGGAGGGAAAACTGCCTTATTAAAAGAGAACCCTTGTTTCTTCTTTCGCCTGCTGCGACCATACCGTAGCCCCGTTTGACAAACCATCTGCACCGTTGGAAAGCTCTCACTGAGCCCTCAAATGGGTATCTGTTAGTTTTTTGTGATTTTATACTTCACCAGGACACATTTTGTCCAAGAAGGGTCACTTCACCTCTCCTTAAAATCGCATTTCTTCACTTACGACACTTGTACTTGGGGCACCATTTTTCCTTCTTACTTGTCTTTGTTCATGTCGATTTTCGTCATGAGTCACCATCTTGTACTCATGTTTTCATGGTCCCCCATTGGGCCGTTACTGTGTGGCAGCACCATCGAGTCGCCCTTTTTTAGAGCATCCAATTTGAGTCATCATTTCATTCATGGAGTCTATCCCAAGTCCCTTTGTACCCCACTATAGCCCTCCATCCTTCATTGCTTGGTCTCTCTCTTGCGTCGCACATTATGGCCTTCAGTCCCACTGTCCCCTATCCCTTATGATATTGCGTCAATCGCTTCCATGTCCTTCATGCCCTTTATGCTCTAACAAGGGAAGTCGTCCATTCGCTACTCAGTCCCTTCCATTTCACTATCATCATTGGTGTCAGTCTATCTGTCGCTCTACTATTTTCTCTCGTGCCTTAGTTGAGGATCTCTCATTGCCTCACCTATGGTGGACCTCCTTCTGTCAACATCAGCTCCTTCATTCCAGAAGACAGGTCTAGAGGGGGGTGTACCTTGGTTCCAGCTTCCACTCTTGTTCGGTGCCTCGAATCAGGAAAAGGGATCTCTCAATTCCATTTGACTTGATTGTTTCTCCACTCCAGCTCCTTTCAGCATGATCGAGATCCGTATACTTGATGGTTCAGTGATGCAACAGTAGCTCTTGGTGATTCCCAGGTGTGTGTGAGATGTCTCAGTCCTCATGAGGGGGTGGCCCTGCAGGTAGCCCCCCACATGCCCAGATGACCTCTTCATTTCAGCCTTCGATGCAGCTCCATATATTTGATGATGTCGGCCTCAGCCGCTTGCGGCGCCTCTTTGATTTGCATGTATCAGTCATATTTTGTGAGCCCTTCCCTGCTTATAGGGGGCATTTGGGGTTGTATTTGTATCTCATGTACTCAGATATTATTGTATAAGTCCTGGTTGTTATCCTAGGCACAGCATGTATGTGGGATTCCTCATTGTATTCTTAGCTGGCTCATGTTTATGCCGGTTTTACTTTATGGTTCAGTCCCTTGTTTACTGGACACACTATTCTTTTGTACTTTGTCTCGGCGGGCATAGGTATGCCTCCCCCGCCGCCTTTAGCACAGGTACCCTCTCATAAAAAGAGACTTGTTGCACCTGCGAGTCTCGTCTCCTCAGGGTCTAGTTCTTTAGCACACTCGTCTACCTTACATTTCTCTCTCTGACTTCCCTCTTGATGTCTAGTGATTGAGTTCTTACAACGTACTTCGGTCATACGATTTGCTCCTAACACTCGCACGCCGGGGGGCAATCTGTTACACCATTTTTTGGTCATCTAACCTATTATCATTAGATGGACCCAAGTACACCATGTAAGACCAATTTTACCCTACGTAAAATTTCCTTCACTATGTTAAATAACTTAATAAACCACATTTATTAGGTTGTTTATGGTCTAAACAGAAAACCCCAAAAGGAAACATTAAACAAACCTATTTTGTTTAATTTTCCTCATGGAATAATTAATTAAACCATAATTTAATTATTATTCCTAGTCATGTTTAACCCAAAAACAAAGAAATTAATTAGATAAACCTTTATTTATCTTATTATTTTATAGGAATAATTATTTAAATCTTATTTAGATAATATTCCTTATTAAATATGACCAAATCACCCACAAATAATTAAATAAATCATTATTTATTTAATTATCCTTCAACCACTTCCTTAAAAAGATAAATAAATCATTTATTTATTTATTATTAACAAATAAAGGGATTTGACCCAAGTCAAATACTTTTTCCCTCCAACAAACATAATAAAATATTCCATAAAAGGTGGATCTAGATTTGGTTAACATTATTTTAATCATGCACCAAGATCTAGAATGACCCAATATTTTGTTATAAATAGGAGGGTTTTTCCTACCATTCTTCACCTTTTGTTGCCTATTAGATCACTCTGGATCTATACACTTGGTCACATTTTTCTACATTATTTGTTGTATGAGCTCCCTTTGAGTTCTATCTTTGTCTGGGTTTTCTACACCAACAAGAGAGAGAGAGATTCTAGATCTGAAGTGCTGAGGACTTCCAAGAACCCATCCCATTGAGGAGAATTGGAAACATCTTCTTGTTTTCCTCCCAGGTGCCCTTAACACAAAAAATTCTTTCAAATTTTTTTCTTGTCTTCTCTATTGGATATATGGAGCAAACCCTTCTTTTTACTGCTTAATGTCTTTCTATGCATAGATCTGGTTTTTTGCAGCTCTTTTCTTGATCAACTAACCGCAGATCTGAAGATATTTGCAGCCACTTTTGATGTTAGGGCTATTATTTATGCATAGCTAAAGTGGTCTTTTTTCGTACACTTCGACAAAGGATTCATACTAACATTCATTATTTCGTGGGATTGGAAATTTGGCAGCGGAAGGGTGGATTGTTTGTGTCTCAAGGCAAGTATGCCCGGGAGATACTGCAGAAGTTTCACATGCAAGGCTGCAAGCCTATCGACACTCCTCTTCTTGGTGGTTGGAGGAAAGAGGATGCTACATCGGCAGAGGTAGTGGATGCCACTATTTATCGAAATTTGGTTGGTTCTCTCATGTATTTAGTCAATACACGACCGAACATATGCTATGATGTGAACCAGCTTTCACAAGCAATGGTGAAGCCTACCAAGCTCTTTTGGAAGGCAGGCAAGCATGTCCTAAGATATCTCAGGGGCACATTTGGGTATGGATTATGGTACAGACAGTTGGATGAGTTGAATTTGCATGGCTTCACGGATGCAAATTGGGCAGGAAGGCCAACGAACAAAAAGAGCACATCTGGAGGGATTTTCAATATTGTATCTACAACATTTTCTTGGTACAGCAGGAAACAAAGATCCATGGCACTCAGTTCAGCAGAGGCCGAGTACATGGCAGCAAGTTTGGCTGCATGCAAGGCTATATGGATGAGGAAGATCCTGGGCGGTTTGTTTGGTTCACACTTAGATCCCACGGTGATATATTGTGATAATCAGAGTTGCATTAAACTCTCGGTTAATCCAGTATTTCATGATAGATCTAAACATATTGACATTCGGTACCATCATATAAGATATTGTGTGCAGCAGAAGATCATGTTGCTTTCTTACATTCCTACAGAGGATCAGGATGCAGATATTCTGACGAAGGTGCTCACCAGGAGAAAATTTGAATACCATAGAGATAGGATCGGGGTGGCAGATAATCCCTATCTTATTGAGAGGGAGTGTTGAGATTCAACAAGATGATGAGCTTAATGAAAATATTCGCCTTCACTAAGTGGGCCCGCAGGCTATTTTTGGTGCAAAGTCTATTTTTAGACTATGTCTATTTTTAGACATGTCGATCATATTCTATGAGTTGCAGGATGCTATTTGTGGGTGGTTGGTCAAGTTGGAAAAATAGATGGACTTCTATTTTTAGACATATTGGGCGGAATCTATTTTTAGATTTCCAGTCTAAAAATAGATATGTCAAATATTATTAGCTCTTAATAATATTTGGACTTTAAACATTATCTTATTCTCTTGGAGCACTTCAATTAAGTGCTCAGATGTGAAAAAGCAGCAGAAGGAATTATGCTATTCTTGAGGGTTTACTGGAGCTAATGCATGGAGGACTTTAGTTAGAACTCATGTGACAGAGTTTGGTGGAGTTGTAGAAGTAGTTGGTGGAGTTGTGTTCAGTTTAACTCAGTTAGACTCAGTTGAGCTAGTTGTATCTATTCTACCTGATTGATACACTAGTGAGAGTGGTGTGAATTAATTAGTTAATTAATTCACTAAATAATGACTCATTAATCAACTGAAGAATACATCAATTAACTACAGTGCAATGCAGATTTAGTGGAGACCAGTGGAGAGGTAGGTGAAAGATCAAGTGTGACTATCAGTTGTGACTATAGTGATGCATTGATTGCATCCAACACTCAGTAGAGATGCCAATGATGATTGCGCAGTGCAAGCTTGGTGAATCCGAGTTCATTCAGAGCCATTCTTCAGCAAGTATTGCGCAGTAGAGGTAGGCTAGGAGGTGGCAAATATCGGTGCATGGATTTGCAAGATCGGGCCTGATTAGTGTGTAGCGATTGTATTGTACTGAGAGCTTGATATGATCAGCTTTGTATGAGGATTGTTACATGATCTCTATGACATATATTATATACATATAGTTGGGGTTTTCAACTTCAGGCTTTCCCGTTAAACAACTGTGTTAATGTGTGTGAACTTTTATTGTTTCATGTGTGCATTGCAATCTTGATTTAATTTCCACAAATTATCAATGGTGAAATAGATTTTGTATTTTGCATGAAGTTAAAATAGTGTGAGATTAGGAGAATCTTGGACATATAACACATAATTTATATAATTTCTATAAATTGGCATCGTCTTATTTATAGTTTAGTTCCTGATGTGAAACATATAAAATTTGTGAAATGCAACGAGGGCCCCACTTTAATCGCGATCAGGGTTTGAAAAGTGATGAAAATGTAAAGGTGGAAGGGTACAGAGGAAAGACATAAAAAAGGGTAATTTTAATGATTTTCAATGAAAATGAAATGAAAAGGGAAGCGTGGTGGGTAAAATTTGTCCCACTTCATCATATTTTTTCCTTCAAAAGGTTTGTAGGAGATGGTAATGTAAATTATTTTTGTTTTTGGTCTACAGGAAAAGTGATTTTGAATGTATAGGATTATATGAATGGGGAAGGAGTCCAAAAGGGAAAAACAACAAACAATGATAACACAAGGGTGCACTGCAGTGCACTTCCCGACATTCAAGAGTGTGTTGGTCACCTGGGAGTGGAATTCTCGTTGTTCCAAGAATCTCCACATGGCCAGTGCCTTCTAGAAGAGTCCATATGTGTCAAACTTCAAATAAGAGTGTCCATCTAACACCTTTTAACTTGGGAACATGCCTTTCCTATTATTAGAAATTCATTCATTGAGAAACTACCATCATTTTCCCTATAAATTGAGCACTCATTCTAGTGCTAGGAAAGGAAGAAATTTGGTAAAGTTATGTTGTTGGATTCTCATTTGAGAGAGTGAAAGTACTAATATGATGCTGGTATGATGTTGGATGTGATGAGGCTAGAATGAAGCTGGAGCTGGTTCGCAACAAATCGATCATTGGTTGTAACCTCCCCCTTCTACTCTTTAATAAACATTGATGTTCATTTTCCCATACATATGTCTCTATTTCTTGTGCAATGGATTCTTGAACGATATATGTATTTCATATCTAATCGCTTTGATTGAGTAAGATAAGTAGATATCTATATATTTCATGTTGTTTGATGTTCTGTGTTTGTGTTTGAAGGAATCGATCTGGCAATTTGAGTTGGATTGAGAGAGACGGCAACAATGACATAAGGAGAAGGAGAAGTGATTGAATCACAAGTAGGCTCTTTCACCATTATGTATATCAGCTTGTTTTAGAGAAAGTGATAGTAATTCTTTCCTCTATTGTTCTAAGTGAATAGCACCACACTTAGGGAATTTGGTTTATCTGTAGATCAAAATTCCACATAACAAATTGGCAACTCTGCTGGGGAGTGACCTATCATTCCTACTATTTTTTCCTCTACTTATCCTCATCATTAGCATATAATTTCAGTTATTAGACATTTGAATGAAAGAATTGCATTAGAAGATTCTTCTGTTGGTTGGTTTTTCAATCCCTAATGCACCCAATGCACTGTTGGTCAAGACATAGTGCACTGCAGTGCACTGTCTCCCACTCAGGGTGCTCTGCAATGCACTGTCTCCCCTTAGAGACTGCGTTGGCCCCTCAACCAACCAAATTCCATCTAAATTTTTCATTTCTATCATTCTCAGCCATTTTTTTTTGTATTCTCATATGTTTGATTGATCCAGGTGTATATTGGTGGCCACTCGCCTATTCCACTTGGGGCCCCACCATTTTCTCTTTCAGTTTTTCAGTTTCGGCACAACTTACTATTTTCAGTAGTTTTTCGAGTCTTGAACTTCCAAATTCATTTTGAGGCCTTAAAAAACGTTTTTTGGGAAAACCAGGAGTAACATGGGTGCATGGATCAATTTTTCTCACAATGAAAGTTGTATTCCTCGGATAAATTTTTATAACGAGGTATGGTGCATGTAAAACGGAGATCGTATGCCAAAGTTACATCCTTGGGAAGTTGAGATACCAATTTACCCAAAAGGGGCCCATAGTTTTTGCACTTCATCTCATAGGGTTAGGGTTTTGGATGTTTAGGGTTTTCCATTTTTTCTAAATAATAAATAGGCCCTCCAACCTCATTATAACACAGTTTAGAGGCCTGTAGCCGCCACATCTCTTCTTAGAGATAAGCTACCAACGCCCTAGCTAGTTTATTTTCATTCTATATGTAAGCAAATTTTAGTTCTTTGATATTAATGAAATGAAGTGTCATTTTTGCTGTATCTTTTTATTTATGGTTATATGTGTATTCTGTTGCATTCTTGCATAAATTCGGATCAGTGGTATCAGAGCGGTCTGTTTTTTCTCAATCCTTCTTTGCATGTCCCCAATGAGGTCGAGGTATAAGGAGTTAGGACTCGATCTGGTTGAAATTTTGCAAGATCAGCCTCACAAACCCTGACGGACGCCCATGGAGGACAAAAAGAAAGATGAGGGAGCAGGAAATCCTATCAAAATATTTCTCGAGGAGGCCCTCTAAAAACAAAGGAACACGATGATGGATAAATTTGCCCAGATCCTTCAACGACTACCCACCGGCGGTGCATCTGTATCCAATAGCCACTCTGGAGGCACGACTCCCTTTAAGGAACAAGTAAACTTTGACATTCCCATATTTGAGGTTCAAATAGATGCAGATGTTGTAGATAGATGGTTGAATCTATTATAAGGATATTTCTTGGTCCATGACTTTTCCAACCTAGAGAAGATTATTTTTGCACTCCTTAAAGCTACCCTCCATGTCAAGGATTGGTGGGAAACCTACTGTGAGAAAAAGGACGAGAGAGAACCCTCTCTACTCTTAGTCATACCCACTTGAAATTCTTTCCAAGACACCATCAAGGAACAATACTGTCTCATGGGGAGCTATGAGGACAATTACATACAATGGACCACGCTACGGCAACAAAGGGATCAAGATGTGCATGATCTGACGAATCTGTTCCATACACTGTGTACAAATTTGGATATCAAATATTCAAAGAAAAATTTGGTGCTAAAGTATCACAATTGTCTGCACATATACATTCAGGAGGAAATGGATTTCCTCGACATCTCCTCACTTGGTACGACATACTGGTATGCTACCAAGATTGAGCACAAATTCAAACAGAAGAAGTGAGACTTTGGATCTGCGAATCAAAAGCAAGGGAAAGGTACCCCAGAACCACATAACAAAGGACAAAGCCAAGGCATGGCAGCACAAGACAACCTTCCAAAACCACAAGCAAAGAACAACACCGTGAATCCAAAGAAGGACACAGGAAAGTGGTGTGAGTTCCATTAGAGCTCCACTCACAACACAAGTGAGTGTCGAGCCAAGCAGTCGCTAGTGGCCGAGATGAGGGCTTGTGAATAAGATGCATGCTCTGACTCTGAATTAGAACTTGAAAAGGGGAATGAAAAAGGGAAACTGATTATTGATGCGGAGCCCAACGCCACTGCTACCACTATGAATATCCAGAAGGAGGAACCGAGATATCCAGAGGAGGAGGAGCATCTCTTCCACTCCCAAATGTGGGTAAAGGGTTCCCCGCTACAGTTCCTTGTCGACAATGGGAGCCAAAAGAACCTCATTTTAGTATACGTCGTGAAGCAGTTGGGCTTGACGACCACACCACACCCACAACCATACACCATTGGGTGGCTTCACCAAGGATGGGATCTTCGTGTCAGCCAGCATTGTTGCCTTCCCTATAGCATCAAACCCTTCATGGATGAGGTATTATGTGACATTGCTCCTCTTGATGTTTCTTATGTATTATTAGGCCAACCATACTTATGGAAGTGACATTCTGTGTATCAGTCCCGGCCTCGATCTATTATTGTTACTTTGGGAAATAAGATGTACAAGATACCAGAGGTACCACCACCTGCTGCTATCTCTTTGGTTACTGCAAAACAATGCAACAAGCTCATTTCCCAAACCAGGAAATTTTTTTCCTGATGATCTGTCCCCATGGCAAGAAGAATATTGTGGCCACGACCTCCAGATAGGGCTCCTCTGCATGACAACAAAAAATTCACAAGGTTGTGGAGGAGTAAGGGGACATCTTCACCTCACCCACAGGGGTGCCTCTACACTATCAGGTCAAGCACCCCATTGATATGACCCCAGGTGCGCTGCTACCCAATGGACCGATCTATCAGCCCTTTGTTCTAGAGAACGATTAAATTAAGAGGCAGATTCAGGAGCTGCTGCAGAAATTTCACATCCGACCAAGTTCATTGCCCTTTGGGAGCCTGATCGTGTTGGTACAGAAGAAGGATGGGACTTGGAGACTTTGTATTGACTATCGGGCGTTGAACAAGATCACTGTCCAGAATAGGTACCTGATCCCACGAATTGATGACCTTCTAGACTAAATCAAAGGGGAAAAATATTTTAGCAAGATCGACTTGAAATCTGGGTATCACCAGGTACCAATCAAACCCTCTAATGTGTGAAAGACTACCTTCAAATACAAGGAGGGCCTTTTCGAACGGCTGGTCATGCCTTTCGGGCTGATGAATGCTCCTGAAACCTTCACGAAGTTGATGGACGACATCTTGCGGCCATTCACCAACTCATTTGTAGTGGTGTACTTGGATGACATTCTGATCTTCATCCAGACTTGGGAAGAGAACCTCCACCACATCCAACAAGTCCTCCAAACACTGCGGTAACACAAGTTGTGTGCTAATTTGGAGAAGTGCACTTTTGGCATGACCCAGGTTCAATATCTGGGATACATTATTGATGAAAGGGGGGTGCATGTGGATCCAACCAAGATCCAATTCATTCGGGATTGTCCAGCCCCAACCACTCTAATAGAGCTTCGCAGCTTTCTGGGTCTTGCTAATTTCTACTGCAGGTTCGTGTTGGGATTCTCTCATATCACTTGGCCCTTGAGTCAAGTCACCAAGGGAGGAGCGAAAGAAAAATTCTTTTGGTCGGAATCTCAACAAAAGGCATTTGTAGAATTGAAACATTGCCTTTGTTCTGCCCCAATGCTCACATTACCAGACTTGCAACAACCATTTGAGATCAAGACAGATGCCTCTGACTATGTTATTGAGGCAGTTCTTACTCAAAAGGGGCATCCAGTGGCATATCATAGTGAGAAATTGTCTGACATAGTTCGCAAGTATCTCACTTATGAAAAATAAATGTATTCCATTGTGCAGGCTTTTCGACAATGGAATTATTACATTTTGGGGAAGGAAACAATCATCCAGAGAGACCACCGACCCCTGCAGTTCATACAGACATAAGGGAAGTTGCATAACGATTGCCATCAAAAGTGATCCACATATCTGCAATAGTTTTATTTGAACATCAAGTACAAGAAGGGTAGCACCAATAATGTTCAGACTCCCTCAGTCGACCAACCATCGTGGCGCTAACCACCGTGCTCAACTCTTGTGGGCACGAGACTTATGATTGGCCGCTTCTCTACAAGATCGATCCAGAATTCGGCCACACATACAAGGCACTCTTGGGGGGTACGCAAGTTCCAAATCTTCACCTCCAAGATGCATTTTTATGTCACCTGGGACACCTTTGTGTTCCTTCAAGCGAGCATGCCAAGATGATATGGGAAGCACACTACAGTGGAGTCGGTGGGCATTTTGGGGTCGAGAAAATAGTGTCAGTATTGTAAAAGTATTTCTATTGGTCGAACCTTCAACAGGATGTCAGGAAGTACATCAGATCCTACACTACTTGCGCCATTGCCAAACCGACCATCAAGAAGCAAGGACTATATACTCTGCTACCTACCCCTAGTTGACCTTGGGAATCCATCTCCATGGATTACATGTCGATCCTACCTTCGACTGAGCATGGAAATGACTATGTTTTCGTGGTCGTCGGCGGATTCTCGAAGATGGCCATCATGGCGGCATGCAAGAAGAATATCACAGCAGAAGCCACTTCTAAACTCTTCTTTGAACGAGTGTGGGTGCACTTTAAAATCCCACAGTCTATCATATCATATCGAGATAGCAGGTTCCTCAACACATTTTGGTCCAGCCTCTGGTCAATGTTGGACACAAAGCTCACTAATTCCACATCTTTCCATCCCCAAACTGATGGCCAGACACAGGTCGTCAACAGGATGATTGTACACATTCTGCGCATGTACAATTCAAAGCATCCACGCACATGGGATGAGAGCCTCCCCTATGTAAAACACAGTTATAACTAGGCTCTCCACAACTCAACCAACCACAACCCCTTTCAAGTGGGCTTGGGATTCCAGCCACTATTTCCCATTGACGTAGCCATGCCATTTGCAGCTACTCAGGCCAATTTGGCTCATGTCCAGTCTGAAGCTGACAAAGAGAAAAGCTTCATCGAGCGCATTCAACACATCCGCCAATAGGTTCATGACATATTGGAAAAATCCAATGCTAAGTACAAGCAACGCCATGATCAACATCAGGTGCCACACAACTTCTAGGTGGGCGACAAAGTGTGGCTACATTTGCAAAAGGAGTGCCTCACTGGACGATACAGCGCCCGCTACGTGCAGGTGTGCACGATCACCAATGTTGTGAGACAATGTCAAGCTCGTGTTCCACCATCGCCCAGTGCACCCAGTCTTCAATGTGGATCACCTTCGTCCTTACTTCCCACCTCTACTGGACACCTTGGACATTGCAGAACAACTCACACCAACAGAGTTAAACCCAGACTACATGGAACATGCCACCATAAATTGTATCATGGACATGAAAATCAAGAACACTCGCCAACAGAAGATCCAACTGTATCGGGTTGTCAAAGCTGGCCAACTCTTGCACCAAGGAAAGTGGTTCACCAGGGACCAAGTTCAACAGAAATTTCCTAATCTCATGGAAAAACTTAACGCAATGGGGACCATTGCTTCCTAAGGGGGGAGGAATGATCCAGGTGGATATTGGTGGCCACCCACCTATTCCACTTGGGGAGCCATCATTGTTTCTTTCAGTTTTTCAGTTTTGGCACAACTTACCATTTTTTAGCAATTTTTTGGGTCTTGAACTTTCGAAGCCGTTTTGAGGCCCTAAACGACGTTTTTTGGGAAAACCGGGAGAAACAAGAGTGCCTGGAATAATGTTGCTCACACCAAAAGTTGTATTCCTTGGACAGATATTTCTAATTCCTCGGATAGATCTTTCTAACGAGGTATGGTACGCGTCAAACGGAGATCGTATGCCAAAGTTACGCCCCTGGGAAGTTGAAACACCAATTTACCCAAACGGGGCCCATAGTTTTGGCGCTTCATTTCCTAGGGTTAGGGTTTTGGCTGTTTAGGATTTTCCATTGTTTCTAAATAATAAATAGGCCCTCGAGCCTCATTGTAACTCAGTTCAGAGGCCTGTAGCCGCCACATCTCTTCTCAGAGATAGCTACCAACGCCCTAGCTAGTTTTATTTCCATTCTGTCTATAAGCAAATTTCAATTCTTTGATATTAATGAAATGAAGTGTTATTTCCGCTGCATCTCTGTATTTATGTTTATATGTTTATTCTGTTGCGTTCCTGCATAAATCCGGATCAGTGGTATCAGAGCGGTCTGCTTTTTCTCGATTCTTCTTTGCATGTCCCCAACGAGGTCGGGGTATAAGGAGCTAGGGCTCGATCTGGTGGAACCTTTGCAAGATCAGCCTCGCAAACCTCGACGGACGCCCATGGGGGACGAAAAGAAAGATGAGGGAGCAGGAGATCCTATCAAAATATTGCTCTAGGAGGCCCTCGAAAAACAAAGGAACGCGATGATGTATAACTTTGCTTAGATCCTTCAACGGCTACCCACCGGCGGCGCATCTGCATCCAGCAGCCACTCTGGAGGCGCGACTCCTTTTAAGGTACAAGTAAATTTTGACATTCCCATATTTGAGGGTAAAATAGATGCAGATGCCGTAGATAGATGGTTGAATCTGTTAGAAGGATATTTCTCGGTTCATGACTTTTCAGACCGGGAGAAGATTATTTTTGCACTCCTCAAAGCTAACCCCCATGTTAAGGACTGGTGGGAAACCTACTGTGAGAACAAGGACCAGACAGAACCCTCTCTGTTCTCGGCCGTACCAACTTGGAATTCTTTCCGAGACGCCGTCAAGGAACAATACTATCCCGTGGGGAGTTATGAGGACAAGTACATACAATGGACCACGCTGCGACAACAAAGGGATCAAGATGTGCATGAGCTGACGAATCTGTTCCATACCCTGCGCACAAAGTTGGGTATCAAAGATTCAGAGAAACATCTGGTGCTAAAGTATCGCAGCTGTCTACACAGATATATTTAGGACGAAATGGAGTTCCTCAACATCTCCTCGCTTGGTACGGCATAACAGTATGCTGCCAAGATTGAGCAGAAATTCAAATAGAATAAGTGAGACTTTGGATCTGTGAATCAAAAGCAAGGGAAAGGTACCCCCGAACCGCAAAACAAAGGAAAAATCCAAGGCATGGTGGCACAAGAAAACCTACCAAAACCACAAGCAAATAACAACACCGCAAAGCCAAAGAAGGACACAGGAAAGTGGTGTGAGTTCCATAAGAGCTCCACTCACAACACTAGTGAGAGTCAGGCCAAGTAGTCGCTCGTGGCCAAGATGAAGGCTTGTGAATCGGATGCATGCTATGACTCTGAATCAAAACCTGACAAAGGGAAATATATTATTGATGCGGAAACCAACTCCACTGTCGCCACTGTGAAGATCCAGAAGGAGGAACTGAAATATTCATAGGAGGAGGAGCGTCTCTTCCACTCCTAGATGTGGGTAAAGGATTCCCCACTACATTTCATTATCGACAATGGGAGCCAAAAGAACCTCATTTCAGTAGATGTCATGAAGCAGTTGGGCTTGCCGACCACAACGCACCCACAACCATACACCATCCGGTGGCTTCAGCAAAGACGGGATCTCCACGTCAGCCAGCAGTGCCTCCTTCCCTATAGCATCAAGCCCTTCACGAATGAGGTATTGTGTGACATTGCTCCTATCGATGTTTCTAATGTATTATTAGGCCAACCATACTTATGGAAGCGACATGTTGTGTATGAGTCCCGACCTCACGCTGTTATTGTTACTTTGGGAAATAAATTGTACAGGATACCAGAGGTACCACCGCCTCCCACTATCTCTTTGGTTACTACAAAACAATGCAGCAAGCTCATTTCCCAAACCAGGAAATTTGTTTTCCTGATGATCCGCCCCCAAGGCAAGAAGAAGACTATGGCCACGACCTTCAGACACGGCTCCTCTGCACGACAACAACAAATGGAAAAGGTTGTGGAGGAGTATGGGGACATCTTCACCTCACCCACAGGGGTGTCTCTACACTGTCAGGTCAAGCACCCGATTGATCTGACCCTAGGTGTGCCGCTACCTAATGGACCGATCTATCGGCGCTCTGTTCTAGAGAATGATCAAATCAAGAGGTAGATTCAGGAGCTGTTGCAGAAAGGTCACATCACACCAAGTTCATCACCCTGTGGGAGCCTGATCGTGTTGGTACAGAAGAAGGATGGGACGTGGAGACTCTGTATTGACTATCGGGCGCTGAACAAGATCACTGTCCGGAATAGGTACCCAATCCCACGGATTAATGACCTTCTGGACCAACTCAAAGGTGCAAAATATTTCAGCAAGATTGACCTGAAGTCTGGGTATCACTAGGTACCAATTGAACCCTCTGATGTGTGGAAGACTGCCTTCAAAGCCAAGGAAGGCCTTTTTGAATGGCTATTCATGCCTTTCGGGTTGACGAATGCTCCCGCAACCTTCATGAGGATGATGGACGACATCATGCATCCATTCACCAACTCATTTGTAGTGGTGTACTTGAATGACATTCTAATCTTTAGCCAGACTTGGGAAGAGCACCTCCACCACATCCAACAAGTCCGTTGTTTCGGGGAATATCACCCTAGAGGTTCGTTGGGTTACAACCTCCACAGAGCAGGGGCATGCTACTTAAGAAGGACTCACACAACCATGCATGTTCAGAAAAACTAAATAGAGTAGATCGAGGAAGTTACCCAGCGGTCCTACGGTTGAAGAGATCTAGCGGGTTCAAACCCCCGACAACGTGTCCTTCCTTCTTAACCTGAAAGACAAGAAGAAACAAGCACGAAGAACTGGTTGTACAGCATATATCTACTCTAAATGTTAGTGAGATTCATATAAAACATTAAATAAATCATAATGAATGCTTAAATAACAAATATTCTCATATATGTAAGCAGACACAAACACGTATATTTCGGGAACATCATGGTACTTCTGTATTATAAATAGCATGTACAAAAGTAACGAGTGGAGAGATCACCTGAATCCTTCCACGATCTTCGAGCAGACTGTCGTCCGGATTCGTCCCACCCTTGCCTCGCTAAGACTCCTTCCAAACTGGTGCATACGAGATGACATATAGGGAGATGAGCATCTCAAGGAAACAAGGGTTTCCTGTAATGAACTAGGAAAGTGCAGGAGGCACGGGGAATCAGACTTGGATAGGGAATACCAACAGAGTATAATATCAATAATTCTCTCTCTCCCTTAGGCCATACACATGAGGGGTTTTTATACTCCCTCCAAGTAGTTTCAACAGTCGGAAACAGTTGGCCACGTGCTGGGGTGGTTGAACTACCTGAGTAACCATCAGCCCAGCCCAAAAATAGGGAATTTTTATATATTTTTTCATAATTTTAATGGCATACGCGGAAAAGTGCAGCTGGACTCGCGTATACACGCGGAAAAGTACGGGCATAGTCGCGTATGGGGATTTTTACACTGTTTTTAAGTGAAGTTGTCCAAGTCTGTAGGAATGGGTGCCCAAAACCATCAAAGCAATCATGAATCATATGAAGGTGAGAAATGATGCTATAACATCCGCCAAACACTGCAGCAACACAAGTTGTGTGCCAATTTGGAGAAGTGAACTTTTGGCATGACCAGGTTTAATATCTGGGATACATTATTGATAAAGGGGGGTGCATGTGGATCCAACCAAGATCCAATTCATTCGAATTTGGCTAGCTCCAACCACTCTAACAGAGCTTACAGCTTTCTGATTCTTGCTAATTTCTACCACAGGTTCATGTTGGGATTCTCTCATATCACTTGGCCCTTGAGTCAAGTCACCAAGGGAGTAGCGAAAGAAAAATTATTTTTTTCAGAATCTCAATAGAAGGCATTCGTAGAATTGAAACATCGCCTTTGTTCTACACCAATGCTCACATTACCAAACTTGCAACAACCATTTGAGATCGTGACATATGCCTCTGACTATGCTATTGGGGTATCAATAGGGGCATCCAGTGGCATATCATAGTGAGACATTGAATGACACAGTTCGCAAGTATGCCACTTATGACAAATAAATGTATTCCATGGTGCAGGCTTGTCAACAATGGAAGCATTAAATTTTCGGGTAGGAAACAATCATACACACAGACCACTGACCCTTACAGTTCATTCAGTCGCGAGGGAAGTTGCAAAATGATCGCCATCAGAAGTGGTCCACATATCTGCAATAGTTTTATTTGAACATCAAGAATAAGAAGGGTAGCACCAATAATGTTGTAGTCTGCCTCAGTCGACAACTGATCGTGGCGCTAACCACCATGCTCAACTCTTGTGGGAATGAGACTTCTGATTGGCCGCTTCTCTACAAGAGCGATCCAGAATTTGGCCACACATACAAGGCACTCTTGGTGGGTACGCAAGTTCCAAATTTTCACCTCCAATATGCATTGTTATGTCACCTAGGACACCTTTGTGTTCCTTCAAGCAAGAGTGCCAAGATGATATGGGAAGCACACTACAGTCGAGTCAGTGGGAATTTTGGGGTCGAGAAAATAGTGGCAGTACTGTAAAAGTATTTCTATTGGTTGAACCTTCGATAGGATGTCAAGAAGTACATCAGATCATGCACTGCTTGCGCCATTGCCAAACTGAACATCAAGAAGCAAGGCCTATATACTCCGCTACCTACCCCTATTCAACCTCGGGAATCCATCTCCATGGATTACATGTCGGGCCCGCCTTCTACTAAGCATGGAAACAACTGTATTTTCATGGTCATCGACAGATTCTCAAAGATGGCCATCATGGCGACCTGCAAGAAGAATATCACAGTAGAAGCCACTGCTAAAATCTTCATTGAACGAATGTGGGTGCACTTTGGGATCCCACAGTCTATCATATCAGATCGGGATAGCAAGTTCCTCAGCACATTTTGGTACAGCCTCTGGTCACTGATGGACACCAAGCTCACTAAGTCCACAGCTTTCCATCCCCAAACTGAAGGCCAAACAGAGGTCGTTAAAAGGATGATTGTACACATTCTTCACATGTACAATTCAAAGCGTCCATGCACATGGGATGAGAGCCTCCCCTATGTACAACACAGTTATAACTGGGCTCTCCACAACTCAACTGGCCACAACCCCTCCCAGGTGGGCTTTGGATTCTAGCCACTATGTCCCATTGACGTAGCCATGCCATTTGCGGCTACTCAGTCCGATTTGGCTCATGTCCAGTCTGAAGCTGACAAAGCGAACAGCTTCATCGAGCACATTCAACACATCCGCCAACAAGTTCATGACATATTGGATAGAGCCAATGCTAAGTACAAGCAACAACATGATCAACATCAGGTGCCACACACTTCTAGGTGGGCGACAAAGTGTGGCTACATTTACAGAAGGAGCACCTCATTGGACCCCACAGCAATCTTTTCCCACTCCGATATAGGCCATATACCATCACCAAGGATATAGGGAACAATGCCTTTGAGCTCACTATTCCACCATTCCTTGGTCTGCACCCAGTATTCAATGTGGACCACCTTCGTCCCTACTTCCCACCTCTATTGGACACCTTTGACATTGCAGAACAACTCACACGAACAGAGTTAAACCCAGACTGCATTAACCAGGCCACCACAGATTGTATCATGGACATGAAAATCAAGAACACTCGCCAACAGAATATCCAACTGTATCGGGTTGTCAAAGCTAGCCAACTCTTGCACCAAGGAAAGTGATTCACCAGGGAACAAGTTCAGCAGAATTTTCCTCATCTCATGGAGGAACTCAACGCAATGGTGATAACCCAGGTGGATATTGGTGGCCACCCACCTATTCCACTTGGGACCCCGCCATTGTCTCTTTTAGTTTTTTTATTTTTGGCACAACTTACTATTTTTAGCAAATTTTTGAGTCTTGAACTTCTGGAGCTGTTTTAAGGCCCTAAACGATATTTTTTGGGAAAACTGGGAGCAACAAGGGTGCATGGACTAATTTTTCTCACACCAAAAGTTGTATTCCTCAGATAGATATTTCTAACGAGGTATGGTGCACGTCAAACGAAAATCGTATGCCATAGTTACGTCCCCGGGAAGTTGAGATACCAATTTACCCAAACGAGGCCCATATTTTTGGTGCTTCATCTCCTAGGGTTAGGGTTTTGGATTTTTAGGGTTTTACATTATTTATAAATAATAAATAGGCCCTCGAGCGTCATTTTAACACATTTCAGAGACCTGTAGCCACCACATCTCTTCTCAGAGATAAGCTACCATCGCCCTAGCTAGTTTATTCCCATTATGTCTGTAAGCAAATTTTAGTTCTTTGATATTAATGAAATGAAGTGTTCTTTCTGCTGCATATTTTTATTTATGGTTATATGTGTATTTTTTTTCGTTCCTACATAAATATGGATCATTGATACCTCTTAGAGACCCATAAACTTTTTGATTCTTCCTCCTTTGAAAAGTAATTTTGTTCAATGTATCTTTAGTGTTTTTCTTTATCATTGATAAATCAAATTCAAAGTATTTTGTTTCTACATTAGATCAATTTTTTTTCGTAAAGGAAATTTTGGTTTCATTCCTAGTTTCCTATAGGAAAAATTTTAGTTCCATTCTTCATTTTTCCTAAAAGAGAAATTGGTGTTTCATTCCTCATTTCTCAAAGAAGAAAACACTTGTTTTATTGATTTATGCATATAGTTTCATTTCTTGCATTCACATTAAAGGAGCTGAAAATAAAATCATGCATGTGCATATAATGAATTGTGTGTGTTGCATAGGAACAAGTTAGGAAAGTTGCATTTTAGTTTGTGCTATTTGTTTTTTGCTCTGAAACTGATTGCTCTTTCCCTTAGTAGCTAGGACTTTCATTGAAAAAGATAAATTGAGAAGTTTTCTTATCATTTAGTTTGCATTTTTAGGAATTTCCATCACATCACGTGGTGAACCTCAAAGACAGACTTTTAAACAAGATCAACATAAATTTACATCAATTTACTTAAGAAAGCATTGGATCATTAACGATAACATTTAGAAGATCTAGGCTAGAGACATGTTCCGGTGTCGTTAAACATAGCAGTTGTCGCTAACTTATCTACAATACATTTCGAGTGTGATACCTCACTCACATACGTAATTATATCGAAGCTCGTCCACATACCTTCAGGTATATAGGGTGTTGTTCTAGTACGAAAAGTATAAGGGGGTGCTCTCACTGTGTTGTTTTTCATTAGACACTGCTAATATGGACTTGGGCCTCCACGTACCTTCAGGTATATTTGGGAGGAAAACTTGAGGCTGCTATCCATCCATAGGTAACCGAGTCGATTTCTTTGTAACTTGTGATAAACCGAACACGGCATTCGGGGAGATTTCTTGCCCATACTTCTTGGTTCGCCAGGAGGTATTCTGCAATTCACAATTACTTGGTAAACCTTTTGCCTAGAATTTCCCTTTTATTTTGTTTATTTGTTTTTGGTCATAAAATAAATCAGTCATCATGGAAGAAGAACATCCCTTTCCCTGTCGTTTTCCTAGAATAGCAATTAAAACACCTTTACCACCAGAAGCCATTTCTGGTCGACGAAGGCGACATCATTCTACCGAAACTAGTACTATCACTACCTCTTGTGCAACATCATCCTCACATATACCAGGGTCATCTTGAGTTGCTTCTACAAATCTAGGTTCATCTACTGCTACCGAGATAGAGTCCTCCCAGCTACCTGTGGTCATGATCCATCCAATCAGTGAAACCATACCTCCTGAACTCGACGTTGTTCAGTTAGAAGCTGATTTGGATCATGTCATTCTTTTACCAGAACATCTGAATCTCGAAGTTGAACAACCGGAAGTTGTTCCTATATCGGTCGCCCCAAAATCTATTGTATCTATTGAGTCTCCCATATCACATAGTCAACCACCTGAAATATAACGGGCCTAATGTTTGTTATTCATCCATAAATTTGATCCTATCCAAAGATGACTAAATTACCAATCCTATATTTATAGAAATAATATTTCAAGGTAGCATTATGAGTTCTAGAAATCTCACTGCCTTCATCATTCTGAAGTCTGTCAGTTCACCAAAATCTTCATCTAGGTCTCCTAAAAGGTTATCCTGTTGTTTCAAAGAAGAAAGCTTATTTCAGGTTGTTTATCCCTGTTTTTATTAGTCCATTTCCCTCTGAAAACAACTAATTTTCCCTTTATCAACTCTTCATTTCCTTTGAAAAACCCCCTTTAAACCATTATAAACACTCTTATACATGGTTTAAAAAGTCATTTTTTCTCTTCATTCTCCTCCATTTTCCCTAAAAAAACCCTTTTTAAATCATCAAAAACCCTTTTTATGGTTTAAAAATACCCCTGTTTACCTATTGGGACTTCTAAATTGGCCTAAAAAACCCATTTTTGGCCTAAAGACAGTATTTTTACAACTAAGGGCTTAAGCCCCCGAGGGCTTAAAATATTTCGCTCCTTTTTCTTCATATGACCTGCACCCGCGACCAAGCGCTAGCCCTCCAGCCCCTTTTCCTCTACTCCCGGTCACTTATCTCTCCATGGGACCATGCCCCAGCACCAGGCTTTAGCCCCCATCGGCATCGACAATTCACCTTTTTCTTCATTTCACTTTTTTTCTCCCCCGTCGATGCTCAACCTCCAATTGGATCCCCACCGTCGATCTACCAAGATCGACAGTTTTTGGCACTCCTCCCTCAACCCTCCTCCTAGCCCTCTTTCCCTAGCCCTCCACACCTCACACCCGGTTCTTTTCCCCCACAGGACAGCATCCCCCTTCCCTTTTCCCTTACCCCACTCCATGACTTTTCCAATGCATCCTCGACCGTTGATCTATCCAATCCAACAGCTCTTATCCCCTCTCCCATTCAGCCTTTCCCCCCCAATCATCAAACACATTCCTCCCTGCAAATCAATCTAAACCGTAGATCTAATGGATCTAACGGCTGTGGTACCCCCCGCGACCTCCCAACTTATTAACCTTTTCCCCACCTTACCACTCCATGGGGAATTATCTACCGTCGATCTGCGTGATCCGACAGTCCTCATTTAACCCTGTGACTCCTCTCCTCCCACCCCTTCATCTCCCGGATCATTCTCAACCATGGATCTTAGAGATCCAATGGCCCTCGTTTAAACCCATCGCACATAAACACCGCCGCTACTAAAAAAAATTTCTTACGCCAACATATGGCCCACCTCCCACTGCTCCGCCCGCCAACCAATCTGTGTTTGCCACCTGGCTTCGATTTTCCTCCTCGACCGAGCACCTTCCATTTTTCATGCTCCCATGTGGCCGTTGGATTTGCAACCCCAGATCCAACGGTCCACATTTAATTTCGTGCGAGATCACTCATCGAGGTTTAACACCTCATTTCTATGCGAAACTGGTGGTTTTTCTCGGGGCACGTGGCAAGCGATGAATGGAATCGCGTTCCCCCGGGTAAAAACCGCTAACCACCCAACTACAACGCGAAAACCGCTGGCGGTTTTCCAAAACCACTTTTTCCATTTTCGCGCCAAAGTCATTTTTAAAACCGGTTTTCACGGTTTTTCCCATGGAACCTCTTCCCTGTGCTTCCCCTCCCTTTGTGCACGCTCTTCACGCCTCCGAAAGCTGTTTTCCCGTAAAAAGCGCAGGATTTGCTAATAATTTCTATTTATTGTAGGTATAATGGCAAGTTTATGTGCAGGCCCGCCCACAGTCAAGTTACAGTGGTGAAGAGCCTTGACTGAAGGTCCAAGAGCCAGAAAGACGAAGAAAAGGGGAAATATGGGGTTTTTAATTCAAAATTTTTAATCAGTGTCTTTATAACCACCAGTTGACAAGCAAACCCTCAGTGCACCAAAAGAAACCCTGCACACAACAAAACAAAGAATAATCAGTGAAGTAAAGAGGAAAGGAAAGGATAGAGTCTAAAGTTTAAATAAAAATGGGATAAAGGAGAGGTTAAATGCCAAAGAAACAGATATTAAAGGCTCAAAGGACGATTAAAAAATAAAAAGGCAGTTAAAGGATAGATGAACGAAAGTTCAAAAGAATCCGAAAGGTTTCAAAGACATAAAGATGATGATAAAGGTAGACAGAGGATTAAAGGTTTAATTGGCATATTAAGGAAGAAAAACATGGTTAAAGACAGAGAATTAAAAGGTTTAAAGAAATCAGATAAAGTATTAAAAGATAGCAAAAGGATGATTATAAAGGATAAAGAAATAGAACAAATAGGTGTAAGAAGGGATAAAGTAAAAGACAACAAAGAAGATCAATTAAAAAGGCAAACCAAGGCTAAACAGATCAGGCCTAGACACACTTTTTAATGATTAAATTAAAGCAAGATAGGCCTAAAAAAGCCTCGAATACATCAACAGAAGCAGTTATTCCCTTAATAAATCTAACTGCAACCTATGGCTTACTTTATGTCTCAAAAGACAAATAAACAGTTATTACACTAAAGAAGATATTATAAATTATCAGAATAGTTAATGTAAAGATGAAGATAAGGCTGCAAAGTCAATATTTTCAACTATTTCATCCTCAGGAAGTAAAGATAGATTTATTACACAAAGAAATAGTTGAGAGACATTCCTACCTTATGCCTTGCATGGTTTTTAAGGATAGGAGTGCATTTACTATGTCATTAATAACATTTTGAACCCTAGATGGTTCCACCTCCTCATTTGCAGTATAAATACTGCACTGGAACTCATTTTAAGGTGGACATTTTGATAACTCTTTGAAGTAATACATAGTTCTACTGAAGTTGAAAGAAATTTGATGTTCTGGAACCTGTGGATGTTTTGACCTGTTTGTGGATGAAGAAAGCTCTGTCATTGGATCCTTGAGCTTGGCTGTTGGTGAAGTATTCTAATCTATTAATGTTTTCCTATTTTCCATTATGTTTTCATCACTTCTTGCTTGCAATAGAGTAAAAAATTTAGGCTAAGAAATGTCTCCTAGAAGCACCTTAGACCTGTTTACTCTTCACTGTCTTTATGTTTCCATCTGCTGAAGGTTTCATTGAGTAGTTTGACTGCTTTTCAACCTTAAGCTTGTTTATTTCAAAAAATAGTTCAAATTGTTGGTCTCAAGAATGATTTATGGTTTTCCCTGCTTACTTGCTGCCACTTGAAAATTGTTTTTGAAGTCTCCCTTTAAAGTACCAATGTTTACAGTCTACCAAAGAGGTCTGCTTTGATCATACCCTTTGTTCTTGATAAAATAATTGTTTTGAAGGTCTTTATAGCTATAATGAAATATGTCTAGGAGTTCCCTCTTCTATGAATGCAGTTATTTTTGAATCTTAAATGTTTTCTTATCCTTTAAGTGAAATCTTTGGATGAAATAGAGTGTTCCTCGACTCCTAGATTTCATTTGATAAGTTTATCTTGAAATTTTTATTTGCTGAAATGTAATTTGTAGAATTCATGGTTAGCCATGTCTATAAAGTACTTCTTCATGTTCAAATGATGTTTTAAGTACCTTTGTTGAGAAGTACATATAATTAAGGATTCTTAATTTCCCTTAGTTCTAATTTTCATTCTAAACCCTTAATGTTCATTTCATTTCACCTGAAAACTTTGTAGATCCAATAGCCAAGTTAGATTTGCCCTTTGATACCCCTGATTCATCTACAAACTTGTTACAAAATTCTACTTGACTCCATTACCCAATGACTTAGATATTTCCCTTTTCTATTTGATGCTTCCTAGATCATCATGTCCCACCAAACAATCAAACAAACTCATTCTTAATAACTAGCCTAAAATCAACCTTTTACAAGCAAACAAGTCATATCTTTGCAAAAAATTGAGAGATCCCTCTCTGAGACTAGGAGGGCTAGATCCTAGAACTCTAAAGACTTATTTATAAGTTGCCTTGTCATTTAGTATGCCAATCTGCTAAATCACAGGATCCCAACAATGGCGAAATCCTCCACCTGGTTTGATTTCGATTGGAGAAATTCCACAAGACAAAACAGCTTCAACTCCAACCCATTTTGGATCAAAGATTTATCTTTACGAAACTTTTACTCAATCACCTCACACTGCTTTCTTTAATCCTGTGTCTATTCAAGTTCACATAGATCCTGTAGGGTATACATTGGGTCATATAACCATGCTTGAGCCAACATCTTCGGTTGTACCATCTATTCCAATTGCGACAACACTTGCTCTTTTTACCCCATCGATGTTCACAACATCACTAGAGTCACGTCTATATGGTTGCCCTTCCATCCCACCTTGTTACCAATCTTTATCTGGAACCTTCTCTGGTGCATCCTCAAACCCATGGACTTCACCAATCTCATCATCTTGTATTCTATCTGGTACATCTCTAATGAGTATTGAATGTTTTGATCCTTTATATACATCATCAGGGAAATATCAAGTTGGTCCATCTAGGTATATTCCATCCAATACAATTTCAACTGGACTCCCGACATTTGGAGAACAATATATTCCATCTTATTATAATCCTCATGCTGGGGGGAAACCTATGGTCACCCATTTTGATAGTACTCCATCGTTATTTAGTCATCCTAATGTCGGAATGATTGTTTGTCAGTGGCAACCCACTCTACCCTGTTGGAAAAATACTGAGAGGGGGGGTGAATCAGTATTTAGAGTTGACTGACAATTTTTTAGTTTTCCTTTTTCTTAAAACCATATGTTACATTACTGCATCCAACTTGTATGTCCAGAGATCTTATTATGTCTTTACTTAGATCATTACATCATTTATTCATCAAATAAGTAGTAAGCATGAACAGAAATAACAGAACAAACCATCAAACATAAGCAACACATATGAACACCAGGATTTAAGGTGGAAACCCAATTCGAGAGAAAACCACCGCTAATGTTATCTCAGTCTTCAATATTTATTATAAAGAAAACTTCTTACAATTTTATGCTGGCGCAGACTTATACCAGCACGCAGGCACCCACCTGCAGAAGGCTACAACCTTCTCTCGTTTACCAGCCTTTCCTGGAAGGGAGATACAACCCCTTGTTCTCATTTACCAACTACAACTAGAAGGGAGCTACAACCCCCTCACTAAAGGCTTCGACCCTCAACACCACTGCGGACCATGTTTCATCAATTTTATAATGGATCCACCAGTTTCCACACGACATACCTTGCAGGCCACCAGATTTATTCATTCAGTACACTCACACCAATTCTTCATGATTTTATCTGTCGTTTAAACCAGAAATTCATCATCGTCAGATCATTATATCCATGGGTGCATCATAGTTTCACATTTATCAGTTAAGAACAGAGTTCGCCCATACAGATATTCCTTAGAGAAATTTATTCATTCACGACCCTTGCGATGCGCACTTCGTACTATCATCCTCTTTGCCTTATATAGTTTAACCTTTATCAATACCATGAGTAAAAACCATTCAACTGCTAATGGTATTCCTTTGAAAATATTTCCTTTAGTTTACCCTACGTGCCTCTTTGATTTCTTTTTAATTTATTTATCAATTTGAAGAAATTGATAAATAAATATATTTAAATCTTTGAACTGAACTTTAGGATTAAAGTTACAACCCTCCGCACTTTAAAACAATTAACCTTATGATAAACCTTTGACCCCGGGCCCACATATATAGTCAATAGCCAATCAAATACGCGCATGATATCAAAAGTAAACTTTGCACAAGTCCAGCGTCCAATCACCGTTAGATAGCAAGCTTCCAGATCAACGACTTATATGCATATCGCTCGACCTCCGATGCCGAACGTTAACGTGCGATGGCCCGTCGTACATTGGTTAATATTCGTGCATCTTCCTCACACGACCACCGTCCAATGGCTTCCCTCCAAATCAACGGCACACAACAATATCGCTAGGCATCCTGGGTCGAACTATAACGCGCGATGGCGCGCATTGACAAGCGGTTTTGAAAAGTCGTATAGGGACGCGTGTCGAGCACTCTATGGCATCGCTCCCCATCCAGGAAATACCACTTGCTCCGCATAGGTGGTGCGATGAAAACCATAAACCGCCTTTACTGTTCACTCAATCATGGTTCCACTCTTCCACGCAGGGTTCCGTCGCCTTTTCAATGTATTATTATAATTAAGTTGCGCTTTAATTTTTTTCCTTTTATTACAGTTCCATTGCTAAGTTTAACGCTTTGTTCACAATTTTGTTTGAGACTTTTAACATACATTATTTACACCAGTTGCTGCCTTCCGACCTCGACACAACACAGTGTCACTCTTTCTTCAATTCTGCTATGATATATATAATATATCAACCTTCCATTGTATGTTCGAAGTTCTATCTTGTCACAGTTTCGCTTCTAACTGCACATTCAAGTTCTTGATTCTGTAAGCTGATCACTGTACTATGGTCCATCGCAATTATAATATTCGCTACATTCATCATATCTCTGCAATCATTAATTCCTTCAATGGATTTCTTACTTATCACAGATTAACATTCACTTATTCTTTTCTATTCGATGGCCTTTTTCTCCTACTCTGTCTCTGGACAATTCTGCTTCAATTATGCATTCTACTTCTATTCACTGTCTCTGCATTGTCTGCTGCAGAGACAGACAATGCAGAGACTTGGGTCAAATCCCTTTATTATTTACAAATAAAGGGATTTGACCCAAGTCAAATACTTTTTCCCTCCAACAAATATAATAAAATATTCCATAAAAGGTGGATCTAGATTTGGTTAACATTATTTAAATCATGCACCAAGATCTAGAATGACCCAATATTTTGTTATAAATAGGAGGGTTTTTCCTACCATTCTTCACCTTTTGTTGCCTATTAGATCACTCTGGATCTAAACTCTTGGTCTGACTTTGAGCCATTATCATTGTCATATTTTCCACTATTTGCTATGTGAGCTCCCTTTGAGTTCTATCTTTGTCTGGGTTTTCTACACCAACAGGAGAGAGAAATGCTAGATCTGAAGTGCTGAGGACTTCCAAGAACCCATCCCATTGAGGAGAATTGGAAACATCTTCTTGTTTTCCTCCCAGGTGCCCATAATACAAAAAATTCTTTCAAAAATTGTTCTTGTCTTGTCTATTGGATATATGGAGCAAAACCTTCTTTTTACTGCTTAATGTCTTTCTATGCATAGATCTGGTTTTTGCAGCTCTTGTCTTGATCAACTAACTGCAGATCTGAAGATATTGGAAGCCATATTTGATGTTAGGGCTATTATTTATGCGTAGCTAAAGTGGTCTTTTTTCATACACTTCGACAAAGGATTCATACTAACAACATGCTCTATGAGAAAATTCCCAACACACCGTGATATAATTTTACTGTTCCTCCTCCATCTAAGGACTCTCATGTCGGCGACGGTATGATCAATATTGTAGGCACACGTCACTCTACTGCATCTGATCCCGCATATTCTTCCAAAATTCATGTTATGTCATCTGACAAAGGAAAAAGTGACAAGCAACATGAAAGTAAGAAAAAGGGGATATCAAAGAAAAATCAAAATTCTACCCCGTAGGAATGATCATCTGATCAACAAACTAGAAATTGGAAACCTCGTTACCCTTGCATAATATGTAATGAGGAGCACTTTGTTCGAGACTGTCCTCACCACTCCAAAGTCTCAAAATTAATTAAGACCATATGTTGTGTGGACAAATCCATTTCTGAATCTAGACACAAATTTGGTTCCTACAGATCTAGCTTCTAGATCCCAAGTTCTTATGCTATCTGTCACGAAGCCAAAAACTGATGTTTTAGTGTCAACGTGTAATAAATATTATGGTAGTCAGGCTACTGATCAACCTACTACCTCAACCATGAATCCATATACGGAATCTGTTCCACCAACTACTATTCCTGAGTTAACAATAAAGCCACTGAAGGGAGTCATCCATAAATCGACATTCAATCCTCGAGCCCGAGCTGCTCAAAATTGTAATATAGTTGAAGATTTGGCTCAATCCCCTTCATCTATGTCGATGCTTGAGGTACTTCAAAATTTTCCCTCCCAGAAGCAGGCTTTGTTGTTGGCAATTGGTGGAATCAATCCGACAGATTCCAATCTTGTAGTCTTTAATCATATGGGTTATGTGCCATAATTACCAGCAGAATTAACATTCTCCATCCAGGTAAATGTTTGCAATCACCTCGTTCATTGTACTATTATTGATGAGGAAGCATCTATGTGAATTATGTCTCTAAACTGCTATAAGTCACTTGGCTCGCTGCACCTATCTCAATCGCCTATTTTGACAGATGTGCATATAAGCCTTGTGGTATCATAAATAACATGCATGTTGAACTAGGGGGAAAACCAGTAGATGTTGAAGTTGAGGTCGTTGATGGACCCCTTGATTATAACATTTTACTCAGAAGGCCATGGGTATATGTTATGACTGCGATCTTCTCTACATATTTTAAAATGATCACCTTTCCACATAAAGGTGTTATCACAGTCATAAATCAACTATCCTTCTTTGCCTCTAGTTCCCAGGTAACTAGAAGCATTCCATTAGTTCACACACCCCAACTAGCACTTCAAAACATTAGTGTAGGACTATTAAAGGATTCTTCCCTCATGGGAACCTTTGCATTACCATCACCTATGACATTGGCAGAAATTGCAAACATAGAGACCTGCTACATGATATCTTCCACTCCATCTGGCTTAAGGAAGATTATGGATGATTCTGAAGTTGTTACATTGGATGAATTTTTACCATCAGGCCCAATTGAGTTTGTATAGAAATCAATCTACATGGCTTGGGCGGCGAATCTAAAATCATCATCGTCGATCATTTGGGTTGATCATTCATTAGATTTTGGTAATCCATGTGATCCTTTTTCATCTGCTTTCTTGATAGATGAGAGCATTGTGGAATCCATGATGCCAAAAGGAGAACCATGGGAATATCATCATCATTGTTCCCACCTTCAGGATTATGAAGAAGATAATATTATTGAACTATATCACCCATCAATAAAAACATTATTTTAGAATTATTTTCCCATTAATGCAATTGAATCCGAGCGAAACTTATCAAATATTAAAGAAACCATTTCTATTGATATTTCGTCCAAACCCAGCATTGTAGAAAAACTTTCATGTCGATGTGTCTTGTTATACATCAAAACTCAAAACTTATCGCTCTCTCTTTCATGAATTTCGTGATGTATTTTCTTGGTAGATGTTATAGGTCAATTTGGGCATCATCCCCATGACCTAGTCAAACTGGACATCACCCCTAGGACCAATGAAATAGGGTCTATCATCCTTTCATATTTCAGTTGCTATATGCCCTAAGAGAAGAAAAATTCATTCATTGCTTCTATTGTGAGATTTACAAGGTTTGAAGTATATTTTATATCACTTATTGACTCACCAATGCAACCTCTAAAGGGACTAACTGCATTGTAGTGCCAAATACTCCATTCAAGCTACACTACAATGCACTTCCCGACATTCAAGAGTGCGTTGGTCACCTGGGAGCATAATTCTCATTGTTCTAAGAATATCCACATGGCCAAGGACTTCTAGAAGAGTTTGTATGTGTCAAACTTCGAATCCAAGCATCCATCTAACACCTCTGAAATTGGGAACATGTCTTGCTTATTATTAGAAATTCATTCATTGAGAAACTACCATCAGTTTCCCTATAAATTGAGCACTCATTCTAGTTCTAGGGAAGAAAGAATTTTCTTCAAATTATGGTGTTGGATTCTCATTTGAGAGAGTGAAAGTACTGATATGTTGTTGGTATGATGTTGGATGTGATTAATCTGGAATGAAGCTAGAGCTGGTTGGAAACAAATCGATCATTGGTTGTAACCTCCCCTTTCTACTCTTTAATATATATTGTTGTTCATTTTCCCATACATATGTCTCTATTTCTTCTGCAATGGATTCTTGAAGTATATATGTATTTCATATCTAATCGATTTTATTGAGTAAGATAAGTAGATATATGTATATTTCATGTTGTTTGTTGTTCTCTGTTTGTGTTTGTAGGAAACGATCTGGCGATTTGAGTTTGATTGAGAGCGACGACAACATTGACCGAAGGAGAAGGAGAAGTGATTGAATCACAAGTAGGCTCTTTCACCATTCTGTATATCTTCTTTTTTTTAGAGAAAGTGATAGTAATTCTTTCCTCTGTTGTTCTAAGTGACTAGCACCACACTTAAGGATTCTAAGTGACTAGCACCACACTTAAGGAATTTGGTTTATCCGTTGATCACAATTCCACATAACAAATTGGGGACTCTGTTGTGGATCAAACCCAGAATATACGGATAAACCAAATTCCCAAAGTGTGGTGCTAGTCACCTAGAACAACAAAGGAAATAATAACTATCAATTTCTCTAAAACAAGTCATTATACATAATGGTAAAGGAGCCTACTTGTGATTCAATCGCTTCTTCTTCTCCTTTTGTCGTTGTTTTCGTCGCTCTCAATCTAACCCAAATCGCTAGATAGATTCCTGTAAGCACAAACAGAGAACAACAAACAATATTAAATATACATATATCTAATTATATTACTAAATTCAAATAGATTAGATATTAAATACATACATCATTCAAGAATACATTGCACAAGAAATAGAGATATATGTATGGGAAAATGAACAGCAATCTTTATTAAAGAGTAGAAGGGGAAGGTTACAACCAATGGACCAATTTGTTGTAAACCTGCTCCAACTTCATTCCAGCCTCATCACATCCAACATCATACCAGTAGCATATCATTATTTTCACTCTCTTATCACATGAGACTCCAATAGCATAACTTTACCAAAATTCTCCCCTCCCTAGCACTAGAATGAGTGCTCAATTTATAGGGAAATTGATGGTAGTTCCTCGATGAATGACTTTCTAATAATATGAAATACATGTTCCCAAGTTCAGAGGTGTTAGATGGACACTTGGATTCGAATTTTGACACATATGGACTCTTCTAGAAGGCATTGGCCATGTGGATATTCCCAAAACAATGATAATTCCGCTCCTAGGTGACCAATGCACCCTTGAGTGTCGGGAAATGCACTGCAGTGTGTTAGAACTATAAATTTTAATATTATGACCGCCATTGTATCACTATTTTCGAATTTTTTTCTTGTTCCCCAGCCCATGTCAAATTTATAATCATTTTCAATAAAATCCAAAAAGAGTCTCAAATCCAAAAATATTTTCAAATTTTATAGGTGGTATTGTGTCTTAGGTTCATATAAAAAAATTAAAACCATTGTTTTAACTTAGGCTAGAGTCAAAGTTATTGGTCATTTTAGTAATAAAATAATAGTTTCTCTTTCTGAAATAATTGCTACTCTTTTGAAAAGGAAATTGTTTCTTCAGGAGTCTGGTTTTGCTTTCATGGTGACATAAAGATAAAAGTGGCTATTTCCCTGAAACTACTTAAGAAGCTGCAAGGAACATTTTTCAGAGAAAAGATCATTCTCCTTTGGAATTAATTGAAGATCTTCTATGTTATGATATATTATTATTTTTAAAAGGGTAATTATTTCTAACTTAGAAGAAATATTATAAGGGAATGGTTATATTATTGGTGGAGCTAACCTATAACTACCCATTAAGGCTGAAGCAGAAAATAAGGTACAAGGTATCAATTTTTTACTGATGTGGAGGAGTGATGCATTGTATGGGGTGACTTGCTCAAATTTGAATCATTTCAAATTGTGTCAATTAAAACCATATCGTGATTAAAGGCACAGACTCCAGAAGATTAGGTTTGATGTTTTTAAGGACCGAGTTCTCCGAGAAGGTGATAGCTAATAGATTTACATTTTCCAGCAAACATCTTATCATCCCAAAGCTATAAATTATGGTTGCGTGTAGGGTTTTTACCTCCAGTTTGAAAATTTGTGCATAACAGAAGCTTAGGTGTTGAGTAGAATGGGTAAAGGCGGAAAGGTTAACCCCTCTAAGCCAGCAAATACCAAGTTTTTCAATGCCAGATCAAAGCCACAATTTCAACCAGCAAGTTGGTACAGGTTTTTACAGAAATTCTCAGGATAAAATGTAGTTGTTGCACAAGCCTTTGCTGAAATTTTTGATGGGGATAAAGTCAAGCTTGGAAGACAAAATTTAAAAATCACCGAGACCATTAGAACCAGGGCTACTCATACTTCAGCCACTTTAGAATGTTGGTTCAAAAATAAAATGATGCAAGAATATGCAAGTGCCTTCCTCAAACCTCAGCGTGTAAATGTAAATTGGACTCCTACTATGCACATTTCTTGTTTTAGGCCAGAATGGAAGCATGTTATAACTATGGTGAAATGTTATATCACTTATGAGGGAATATTCTCAATTGTTCATCAATATCAAGTGAGTTTTCTCTCTCACATCTCAGGTGTCTGACCTATGAATTTACCTTTCTTTCTCTACAAATACTTGTTTAAAATGTCTTTGAAGTTGAAGAATATCCCTAACTATTCCCTGCATAACCTCTATCATAGAGGCTTAATCAAGATGTTGGTTTTCTATCACCTTAAGAAAAGGAGAACTACCTGGGAAATATTTCTCACATATGAAGGGTTTGGTAGTATCAATCCTAGGAGGAGGGTAGGGAGACCTAAGAAGAAAAATGTCCAAGAAAAAACTGGCTCAACATCTATGCCAAATAGTTCACAAGTAGCTCAATATATTCCATCAATGAGTAGACAAACTATAAGTTCAGCTAAGAGAGCCAGAACTGAACCTGTCACTCCCATACCAAGGGTATAGCTAGCGGAAAGGGTTTATACAAGGAAATCTTCAAAGGAACCCAAAACTTTAGCATCATTCATAAGATAGCATTCCATTAGATTCAAGCAAGGGAAAACTCGGCCTAATAAAGAAGTTAAGTCTACAGGTGAGGAAAACATAGCCTCTTCCTCAAGGCATAAAGGCATAAGGAAGTTGATCCTAGAAGAAGAAACTTTAGAGGAAGCCAGCCCTGAAGTACCAGTTCAGGACTCTATTCCAAAATTTGCAGAAGAGCAATAAGAAAATAGGGAAACCCCTTCAAAAGGAGAACCAACAATAGCCCAATTGTTTTCTTCTCTTAAGACAACCAAGACATCTACCAGAAGAAAGGACAAGAACATCATTCGCTCATATTCATCTTTTGAAGAAGAGAGTACTGATGAGGATTTCTCGTAGACAGAATATGAGGTAGGTCAGTCTAGAAGTATGATGCAAAGAAGAAGAGGGTTTTCTTATATTCCCAACCCATACCTACAAAGGCCTCACACTAGTCCTAAAAACAAGCTAATACTAAATAGGAAACTCATTGCTAATCCTAGACTGAGAGATGAAACCATAAATGTTGATGAAAGCTCGAGAAAGGAAGCCAAGAAGACTAGAGCTCAGAAACAAAAGCATGCAGGAAAAATAAAAGCTAAAAGGCTCACTAAGGTAGAGTCCCTCAAAATATTTGCTTCTATACTTGATTTTATTTAAACATTTAATCCAAGTCAAAGAAAGATAGGCACACACATTTTCGTTTAATCAACGAATGTATCTATTTACAGAATTTCCAATAATAGCTACTTTTTTCTAAAGGGTAGCTATTATTTCCTGAATTTTTGTATAAAGGAAGTGGAGGCAGTTTTTTTTCAAGTCTCGAAGGATGTTACTGAGGAGTAATTACATGCATGCAATATCAATAAAGGAATTTTCTGCCAGGTGTCAGCTAATCAAGTTCTCTTCCAGACAATAGATTCAATTGACAAAGTTTTCACTTTTTGGGGGAAAGAGCCAGATGTCATCTTTAGTTGTTAGTTGCAATTTTTGAGGAAGTGGTTATACCAAAAAATAGGAGTATTTTTCCAATGGTTTGCCACATCACTCCAGCCACTTCGAACTATATGCCATCATGTTTTTTATTTTTATTATTTTGCACTACTTTGTATTATGGTTAAGGATAAGCTTCACCTTGTGTATAGGAATGTAATAACTCCTCTAGAATAGATTCACACTTTTTGTGGAAATATCAACATAATATCTCTTGTATATATGGGATGAAATTAAATGGAGAAAAGGTTGGTGGTTTTTGAATCTTATACTCATGTGATCAGTGTATTGTTTTCAGTTAATGATATTGAAGAATACTTTTGAGGACTTATTACTATCTTGATATGTGTATTGTTGATCCTTCTTATGTGTTTCCATACCTAAATCTCTTCGGTTCTAGTTTGTAATTTAAAATGTTGTTATATGTTTTTATGAGCCTCTTGATGTGTTTATGTATATTATAAAATTTTATCAGTCTTAATTAGTGAGCTTTCTTGATGAGATGTGCATAATGATTGGTTAAAGAGCATTCCTTATGATAGTGACTTTTCATGCTATTCAATAAGATTGTTGTAAGCCTTGTGATAGCCTTCTCTTATTAATATATTATCATACTATCTCTTGCTTTTTTTTTCATCAAAATAGTGGTTTTATGCCTTCTAGACCCACTATCCCTTTTGTTATTTCATACTTTCTTCCTGCCATAGACTACAAAATTATCTTTTTCTACCATATCAGGCCTAAATACCCTTATTGGTGTGACAGTTAATTTGTCTGAAACCCCTTTTTAGTGATTAAGAGCTTAAACTACCTACCAATTATATAATCCAAATCATTAAATTTACCTAGATCTTAGGATGTGACTGGTCAGGCACTTGAAGCAGTCCAAGTGTTGATTCCAGCGCTAACATCTTTTGGTGCGTCTGTCGGGAGACGAAGGCCTTGAAACGAAGTATTCTTCAGAGTATCTTGTTTTAAATTGTTGATGATCAATTCTTGATGGTGAAAAAGAATTGGTGACTTGAAGAAGACTACAAATTGGTTCACCTGGTGACTCCACAAAGAGGACGAGGGGTTTCAAGACCTCCTACTACAAGGAGAAATCAGAGATCACCTTCTGTGACTCCAGTTGTTGACCTAGAGAATATCATTAAAGATGAAAAAGGGAAACATAAATTAGCTAAAGCTACATCTCATTCAATGAGGAAGGTACATACAAAGTACATTCCAAAGAAAAATGTACCATCATCTACTTTAGAATCAAAATAAGTTTCAGTTTCAAAAGATTCTGCTAAAATATCTCAAGTTGAAACTGCTTCCCTAAAAAATAAAGTAGATGATGTTAACCTAAGCTCAGCTGAAACTATCTCTCAATCCTCATTTAGTAAATCAGAGATAAGTAATATTCCACTGAATGAATAAAAAATAGAGGTTTTAAGCATCACTGCATAAAATAAGGAATCAAAATACTTTGTCTTGACAGAAAGGGAACTAGAGCAAGTATTGGAAATTGCATATTTTCTAGGTAGGGTTGTTTAATTGAAGACTATTTTAAAACCATTCTAAATTTTCTTCAAACTCATCCTGAATATCAATCCTCTTATACCCCTCAGCATGAGTATTTTCCTTTGTCTCTAAATCAAGTTGTGGGTTCATCTTCTTCTCATCAACTAGAAGGGAATGTTCCTGAAGGCTTGACTTTCAATTTATCTGAATTTTTAGCTCAGCAATACAAATTTGAAGCTACCTCATCTCGTCAAGATACTAAATTTGAATATGATTCTTCAATAGAAGGTGAAACAAAGACCTCCTTTGTTCATATCTTTGAAAATCCAATGTTTTCAATCCCAAAACTTGAAGAACCAACCCAAGAATTCCAATTTCCTGTTGTTCCAAATCAGATTCAAATTCCACAGATTATAATTCCTAGTTCCCAAAAAACTACATCAACAAGCCATGGCTCAGCCTGCCCTTACAAGGATGCAGCAAATATTTGATGCAATATATGCACCACTTTCTCTTCCTCAACCTTTGCATCCTCTTCCTCAAGGGGATTATCTAAAATATCTGCCAAAATACACAGGAGAGGGAGAAGGAGTTTTTTCTGAGGAACATTTGCTTTCTTTATATAGTTATGTTGATAACCAGAACATTGAACATGAAGATTTCTGGTCAAGACTCTTTGTTCAGAGCTTGGATGGAGAAGCTCATAAATGGTTTAGAAGTCTTCCACCAAACTCAATAACAAGAATAGATGAATAGGAGGAAGTATTTTTGAAAAAATGGGGTGATAGAAAATATTATGTGTACTACCTTACTGAGTTTTGAACTCTAAAAAATAGGATTGATGAGTCATTATCAGATTTTACAAAGAAGTTTAATAAAATTTATCAAAAAATTCCTGGAGAAATTAAGCCTCCTGAAACCACAACTATGATAAATTTTTCCAATGCTTTAGATTCTGATTTTTCTTTGTGGTTAAGAGCTAAGAAAGCACAAACATTGATGGATGTGCAAGAGGCTACAATTAGAGTGCAGTCTAATCTTATGGCATCAAATAAATTGAAAATGGAAGAGGAGAAAGCAGCAAAGGCCAAAAAGAAAATTAAAGAAGAAAAACCTTCTTTCTCCAAAACTTTTACAGCAGAAGAAAAGATTGATCAAATGTCCAATTTGATTAAAGAACTTGCTTCTAAGATGACAAAACTGAAGTTAGAGAACAAACCAGCTGCTAGAGCCAATCAAAAATGAAGCCAATGGAAATCAGGCTCCCTTCAGAAGACCTTTTCAGCCTCAACAAATATTACAGTGCCCAAGGAGGAATGTTGATAATCAAAATGTTCATCCTCCATTGAATAAATTTGCTAAAGAAGAGAAACAGGAACATGAGGAAGAAAATGAATATATATATCTTTTAGGAGAAACATCACAGTCAACTTGTTTGACTTTGCAAGAATATGAAGACTAGTCAAGGATAAATCTCTTTTCAGATGATGAGAATGCTCAAATTCATGTGTAGAATGAGAAAAAAAAGCAAGAAAATAAAACCATAAATTATCCTCTGAGGTCCAAAGGTCTTGTCCAACAACCTCAACAAAAATCATATTCTGACAAACAAGCTGCTAAACAAAAGGCAAAAGTCAATGATGTCCCTCCACCTCCTAATTCTGCCCTAATCATCAAAATTTCTACAGAAAATAAAGAATTAACTCCTCTTTATTTCAGTTTCAAATCAAAGTTGAATAAAATCAAGATACCTGTCCCACTTCTTGAATTGTTGAAAAATCCAGCATACAAAGAGTCATTTAAAGTTTTGTTACAGCCATCTCTCCTTATTCAAACAATCTTGAGGATGAACACCCTACTATTTACTTAGGCAACCTTGTCTAAGAAAAAAATGATGATAATTCACCACCTTTCTATCTTTCACTCAATATACATGAAAAATTGTTTCATAACTATTTATTAGATTCTAGGGCTTCTCACAATCTAATGCCAAAGAAAGTGATGAATGAATTAGGATTATAAATCACTAAGCAATACCATGACCTATAAACTTTTGATTCCAAAAAATTCAAGTGTTTAGGAGTGATTAAAGACTTGGTTTTTTCTCTTACCTAGATTCCTATGAAAAGTTTAGTGATGGACATAGTAATTGCAGACATACCTTCTAGATTTTGGATGCTTTTTTCTAGATCCTGGTCTAAAAAATTGGGAGGCACTCTTCAAATGGATATGTCATATGCCACAATCCGAGTGTTTGGAGAGGAATTCAAGAGGTTGTATTGGGAAAACCAAATGGCCTATATCATTAGTGATCAGCATAATCCCTCAAATCATCCTATATATGCAGAGGAGAAGGAATTAGGGTCATCCATATTACACCTTGTTGTTGATGATAGCAATTTCCAGCCTGAAATCAATAAAAAACAGCATTTGCAAGATATAAATGAGCAGCATTTAGAAGGAGGACAGACCTGGAAATTATACTTTGATGGAGCCTCATCAAGAGAAGGATTAGGAGCTGGTGTAGTTCTCATTTCTCCCACACAGCAAATGGTAAATTTATCATATAAAATGCAATTTTATACCACTAATAACACTGCTAAATATGAGGCGCTTGTTTGGGTATGAAGGCAGCAAGATATTTGGGAGCTTAACTTCTAATTGCTTTTGGTGATTCAGAATCGGTGATAAGGAAGGTGAGAAATAACTATGAAGTGAAAAAATTCAAATTGAAAAATTATAGGAATGAAGTGTGGGACTTGATTTAGCATTATTTTTCAGCAAACAACGTAAATTTTGTCACTAGAGAGGAAAATCAAATGGTTGATTCACTAGCTATAGTTGCTAGTAATTTTAAAGTTCATCTTGATGTCAAGGTAACATATGATGTTCAAATAAAAAACAGACCTTCCATTCCTAAGAATATCAAATACTGGCAAGCATTTGAAGATGACAAAGAAATTCAGAAATTTTTGGAATGTGTTGAAGAGTTTGCAGGTATCCAAGTTGATAATGAGCAAGACATTGTTGAAAATCAAAACAGAAAGTCTTTCAAAAATACCATGGTTGGGAAAGACATTATTGATCTGAAAATAACTACATTCCTAAAGGCCTAGTTCCTTTAGAAAGATTGTTTGACAACAATGATGTCTTTTTAAAGCCTGAAAGTAAAGCAGATGGAGAGAGTAAAATTCACTGCAATATTGGTACAAAAGATCAAGCTAAATTAGTTAAAGTTTCTAAATTTCTTTCTCTATAAACTAGAACTAAATATGTCAAGCTATTGAAACAATATGCAGACATTTTTGCATGGTCCTACGGTGATTTGAAGACCTATGATAGAGGTATAATGGAGCACAAAATTCCTCTGAAAGAAGAATCTAAGCCTGTAGCACAGAAGATAAGGAATTTCAATCCCACTTTTCTCTATATATTTGAAAAAGAGATCAGAAAATTATGGGAAGAAAAATTAATTCTTCCTTTAATATTTCCCAATTGGGTAGCTAATATAGTCCCAGTTCGAAAGAAGAATGGAGATATTAGAATTTGTGTTGATTTTCACAATTTGAACTGGTGTTCATTGAAGGATAATTATCCATTACCCAAGATGGATTATATTTTGCATAAAGTTGTGGGCTCTAAGAGATTATCAATGATAGATGTATTTTGAGGATATAATCAAATCTCAGTTGATAAACAAGACAGAGAGAAGACATATTTTACTACACCTTGGGGAACATTCATGTACAACAAGATGTCATTTGGTCTAATGAATGCAGGCACAACATTTCAACGGGCAATGGATATTGCCTTTGCAGGAGAAAAAGACAAATTTGTAGTCATTTACTTGGATGACATTACAGTATTTTCAAAATCTGGTGAAGATCATTTGAAACATTTGAAACAATTTTTTGACAAATGCAGAAAATTTGGTTTGTCCTTGAACCCAAAGAATTCATGCTTTGTTGTTCAAGAAGGAAAATTATTGGGACACATTGTGATAGAATGTGGTATCTGTATTGATCCAGGGAGATTTGAGGCTATTCAAAATATTGGCTTGCCAAGGAATTAAAAAGAATTATAGTCATTTTGGGGGAAAATTAATTTTCTTAGTCGTTTTGTCCCAAATTTTGCAGATCTAATCAAACACATAAATGTCTTGCTAAAGAAAGATGAAGAATTTAAGTGGAAAGATGAAGCAAAAAACTAATTTTCAGTAATCAAGTCTGCCTTGACTAAAGCTCCAGTTTTAATCAACCCTGATTTTGAAAAATATTTTCTGATTTTTTCATATGCTTCAAAAGAAAAAATTGCAGTTGTTTTTTTACAAAAGAACAAATAAGATTTAGAAATCCTATTTCATTTTTCAGTCATGCTTTAAGAGATGTTGAATTAAAGTACAGCTTGATTGAAAAACAAGCATATGCACTAGTTAAGGCTTTAAAGTCTTTTTGAGTTTATGTGTTACATTCAAAAATTGTTTCTTTTGTAACAAATATTATTGTAAAATGTGTATTGTTGTAGCCAGACACAGATGGAAGGAGGGGAAGAAGGTTAACCAAGATTCTAGAATTTGATATTGAGATCAGAATTACTAAATTGATAAAAGGACAAGGCTTAGCTCGCTTGATGGTTGAATCTAATTGCAAAGATCTAGGTCTGAACATGGAGGTAGCTGAGGAAAAAAATGGAGAAGGTATATTTGATTGTCCTAAAATATTTCATTCAAATTGGTATAAGGATATAGTGTACTTTTTGTTAAATTTCAGTTGTCCCCCTAAAATGGAGAAGTCAAAAAGAAGGGCTTTTAAACTGAAATTTGTTAAGTATTACATACTGGAAGACAATATTTACTGGAAAGGGCCTATGGGAGTCTTATTAAGATGTGTAGATGAATCTGAGTCACAGAAAATCATGTCAGAGATACATGCAGGAGTGTGTGGTGGACATTTGTATTGGAAAGCAACTACAAACAAAATTTTAAGAGCTGGCTATTATTGGTGATCTAAATGCACAACTTGATCTACTTAGTTCTATTCCAGAGATTGACTGTAGGAGCATTTACTGGATATGTCACCTTTGATAAAAGATGAGATCCAGAGGCTACCTGGCCCTTTACAGACTCTGGCTTTAGAAGTTTTAGAGATTAACACACATGTTCTGAAAATGCGGAAATTGCCCAAAACCTTTCCTAGTTCTTGTACAAAATGTGAATGGCTATTACTTAACAGTTATTTTATGCCTTAACTGTTAATATATGAAATAATTTAAAGGTAAATATATGAATGTTAGATTTATCCATTTCACATAAAATCATATAAACACGACCATAAGTCAAGAAATTGATGACGAAGTTCATCCCTCCTGGACTACATCTCCAGGTCTGCTTCAATTTGTGCGTCCATTCTGATTAGAGAAGTTTAAAGAGTTGGTTACATTGGAATATACTAGTTGATCATTGCTCGTAGACACTACTGTTCAATGTGGAATGAAAGCTCTCTGGAACAACTTCTCAACACATGTCTTCGATCTTGAATAGGCCCACAAATGGCCAAGATATGCTTCAGACAGCAAGCACACACAAACTTGGATTTTGAAGCAAATGACCTCTGAAATGCTATGCTTTGTAGTTGACTCAAATTTGATGATGTCTCTATGAATTTTTCTTCCTGCATAAAACTTCAAAAGAGAACTCTCACAATGTTGGTGAACTCCACCAATGTGATCTCATACATCAAATTTCACTACCATGCTTCATAAGCATCTCACATGCACTTTGAATGAACTCCTCTCCTTTGAGGTCTCTGTTTGGTCAATTTAGTGTGTCCTAAATTGCTGCATTTAATTTTTCAATCCGGGATTCGTAAGCTGATGAAGTGCGGCGCACTATATGTGCAAGATAACATATTTCTTAACTTTTTGTTGTTTTTGGTTTTCTAAGATGAAATGGAAATTCTAAAATGAAAACAAGTATGGTTATGTTTTTTCAAGGAAATGATATCCTCTATAATGATTTACCAACTTGAAACTTAAAAAGGAATTTGAAAATTACAATGACAAAACTTGAAAGGAAATGAAAATGTGCTGCTGAAATGAAAAGATGCTACTAATCTAATGAATCAAAACAGTGAACTAGTGAGCATGAAACCAAACTATTCTTGCTGCTGTCTAAACACAAAATAAATTATGCTGAAAGAAATCCAAAAGCTGCAATAAAGTAAATGTAAATCAATTTTCATCAACTTGTCTTCTGATCCCTCATCATTAGTCTAGCTATGATTTTTGGAAGAAACCATAAACAACTTGAGTAACTGATATCTAACTTGTAGAAAGTAAACTAATATCAAACCATACATTCATAATTCAATCCCTCACCATCAGTCCAGCTGTGGCTTTCGGAGGCAACTGAAGATGTCATGCATAATTTAATATATCTAAATTTGCAGAAATGAAACTAATACCAAACTACACATTTCATAATACAATCCCTCACCATCAGTCCAGCTGTGGCTTTCGGAGGCAACTGAAGATGTTATGAGCAGTTTAATATATCTAAATTTGCAGAAAGGAAACTAATACTAAAATACACATTTCATAATACAATCCCTCACCATCAGTCCAGCTGTGGCTTTCGGAGGCAACTGAAGATGTTATGAGAAGTTTAATATATCTAAATTTTCAGAAAGGAAACTAATACTAAACTACACATTTCATAATACAATCCCTCACCATCAGTCCAGCTGTGGCTTTCGGAGGCAACTGAAGATGTTATGAGCAGTTTAATATATCTAAATTTAACTACTGAAGCAAATGAGCAAAACTGAATTAAACAAAGCAGTACTGAAATTAAGCAGAAACTAAGAAAAACAAATTAGCAGCAGAACAATGTTAATTCCATGTCATTATTCAAAAAGCTATGAAAATGCCCGGGCTGCCTATCTATAACCTGAAACAAGAACATTGATCAGTGATTAACAACATAAAACATGAAAGACAGAAGTGAAATGGAAAGCATGAAAGTTTATAAACAGAAATGAAGCATATGTATCATGAAAAATGCAATGTATAAACATGTGAATGGATTATGGCACAATGAAATTTAAAGAAATAAAACAAGAACTATACACTAATGCACAAAACCTCAGCTGAGCAGGGGCCCTCTACACCAGCCTTGGCAACAATCTTCAAGTACGAATTAAGTCTGAAAACAGAGTCTTCTTATATTAAAATGTAGTCATAACAGTAAGGTAGTATTACGGCACTAAGGCAGCGTAATTAAATTACATAGCAGACTAATAAAAGATAACAGAGACTAATCGAGACTAACTCTATATGTGTATGCAAACGCATTATATATAACAAAATAAATATAACTGTCTCCTAAAGTTTATGCTGGTGGAGAACACGTAGACCATTACGTCCACGGATCTAGGATCATGGCCGTATTGCAAAGTAAATCTATGAGGAGTGGATGTTTGAATTTGGCTATGGAGCCATGTACAGATGTCGACTTGTCCTCCGCAACTCAGAAACGGCCATATGAACCTTCATGTGACACGAAACAGAGTCTTGTCACCGTGAGACTCTATGGTTGACTTCCATGTGGACGCCTTTGACCGTGGCTTCTTTAGATGAGTTTGCTCAAGCCAATAGGACACGAACCATGTCCACATCATTTATGACTTGCCCATGTGGCTCGTTTTCCCTGTAGACACCTGTAACATAGAGTTTCACAAAATGGCTGCGGAAAGTTGCAGCAGCTGTGGAAAGTGGCAAGATTCCGTAGCTAAATGAAAAAAATCTAAATCAAACAGCAGACACAAAAATATAATTAAAAACCATGTTAGATTCTATTTTGCAATTAATATACAATGATATTGACAACTTGGGAGGTTCAGGTGAGTGAAAGAGGTATAGAAAAGTGTATGGAAAAGATGTAGATTTGAGACTCAACATACCCCCACTATGAAGGTGTTGCATGTCCTCATGCAACCAAAATTTTGATATTCCTTCCTTAGTTCATATGCCTTGACACTTCATCCAGCACGTCTAATCCTCTCCTTCTCTTCCTTGGAGCTGCCAACATTCTGGGTTTCTTCATTAAGCACCTAAATTTGATATTAACCAGTGCTCTGCTCAACTTCTGGCATTTCCTTTTCAATTTCTTGTTCTTCTTCTGCCATATTCCCAGATGTAGCATGGTATTATCATGGATGATTTTGTCCAGTTTTCCTTGTTCTTTCAATGTCTCATTTTCATTTTTGATGTGCCTATTTAAAAGCTCTAGCTCAAAGACTTCCTGTTTTAGTGATTGGACTAAATCATCCTGTACTGTATGAGGCTGAATGGACGAAGTACTGGGACCTGTAGCTGCCTTTTCCAAAGATTCTATATATTCATATACTTCTTGCTGCTTGGGGTCTATATCAGGTGTCATTTTTATTGGGTTGTCCCCAAAATGCCGTGAAGGAGAGTTATCTTCAAAATCTGGCTGAGAAGGGCTCACATCAACATCTTGCTGAGAATGGGATGGAGTATGTTCAATGTCTGACTGAGAATGAAATGAACCAGGTTCACTAACTGACTGAGATGGACTATGGTCAGATGGGGACTGTTCAGATGTCTCCTCTCCCAAATCAATGAAATGAGGACCCTTCATTTGTGTTTTCCTCAATTTCCCCTTAAGTCTGTTGCTTCTTCTCACACGCTGTGGTACACTATCCTTTTGTTTTTGTTTTCTTTTCTCTGTCTTCTTGGCCAAAGATGACTGTTTTTGAAGATAAACTAATCTTTCAGATAACACTTGATGATCTTCTTCAGAAGAAGAAGGGGTTTTATGTATAGCCTCAATAGTTTTTCTCTCTTTTGGTGTTATTGGCTTCTTACCCTTGATTTATTTCTTCTTCCTCTTTGACAGTCTCTCTTCCCTATCAGTTCTTTCAATTGTAGTAGTAAGAGTATTTTGAATTTCATCAATTGTTCTTTTTCTCCTACTTCTTCTTGTTGTGCTACCTTCAGGAATTTCCTGAGGTTCCTCAAAGAAATTTCTAACCAGAAATTGTTCCCATGTGTCTTTCTTTTCCTTTAACTCCTTTTCAATCAAAATTTTTACAAGGTCGTGGTGATATAGATGGGGTTCTACATCTCCTAAATGTTTCTGAACAGTCACGGACATTTTCTTCAAAATATTGAATAGAAAATATGGGAGATTGAGAGTTTGATTATCTAGAAAATTCATCAGTAACCTGGTATGGTACATATACATGGACCCAAAACGGCCTTCACATGTAATGAATTTCTGAACAACTAGCAGCAAAGTAGCCCATTCCTCTTTCAATGCATGCACGGGAATTCCTCTTTTAAAAACAGTTATGTCCATACCTTGGTTTCGTAAGATTGTTCTCCATGCTTCATCACTGATGCTTTTATTTTTAAACCAACGCTCACCCTCTTGAAGAAGTTCCGTGGTTGTTGCTATAGATGCTTCATTGACCGCAAACTTAAGGTCTCCAATCTCTGCTTCCAAGCCATTAAACGACCTTGCGAATGCCTTCGTCACTTCTTTATGATAACCTCTGAATTTCTGGATAAACCGCAGCCAATTTTCTTTCTTCAATATATCCCTTACTTGCGGATATCCCTCCATAAACTTAGGTCCTTCCGGTTCTTCTCTTAGCAATTTACCCATTTTTTTCTTTCTGCTCTTCACAAATTTGCCTGCGTGAGGGTTTAATGGAAACAGAACGGTTGAATGCACAGAGATGAGCACAATGACTGTGGGTAAATGTCAGAGAGTGGGTATACAGATTATAACGTAATAGAGAGCGGAATGGAGTGAACAGAATAGAGAGGGGTTTTCGTGAGCACAACAGAGAGCACGACAGAGAGATTAAAAGAGTATAACACATCCGGCAGCGTTTTGAATTTTGGTGGCTGCACAATAAATATGAGCACGTTTCAACAACGGTTATGGATTTATGCGGCTGTAAGAGTCCGTGGTCAAATCAAATACGTCTCATTGTCACCGGTGGAATATTGGAACATGAGTGAAGATCAGGGGTTTAATGATGGAACCGTTTGAGAATGAATGCGAGAGGATGATATGGAGATTGTGAAAGGTTACATAATTGTCAATATAATCATTGCACATAATGGATAGAGCTTATGGTTCAAAACTATATAAAAATGTGTTTTTCAATGCTATTTGAAATAAATTTTATTCATACCTTTGGAATCTTTGCCTTTTCCCTTGGTCTTCAACTAGTTGCTCTTCATTTGTGTCTTGAATGCTCCATGTCTTCATTTTTTATCCTCTCACCTGCATTTTACTTCATGATTATGGAAATAACATTTGGCTGTACATTCTTTTGAAAACAGAGTTGTAGCTGCAGAATCTGCTTCTGGCTACGGAAACTGGAGTCAGCTGCGGAAACTGACACAGCTATTACTTGGATGAATGGAGATGAACAAATGACAAATGACCAGATGGAAATGGTCATGAAAAATATTTTTATTGATGAAATGGAATGAAACAGATAAAATGAAATGGAATGGAGTGAAATGAAGTGAAATGAAATGGAATGAAGTGGGATGGAATGGAGTGAATGGTCACAAAACTTGTGAAATGAAAGAGAGATTTTTTTTGGAAAATATAGAGTGTCAGGTGTTCCTGATTTTCACCCTATATTTTCTGTATAAGACTGCCAATCAGTGATTGGTTTTCAGGCTTATACAATTTTTTATTTTTTTTTTAACTGAAAAGAACAAAAGCTAGGCTGGTGGAGAAGAAGAATTCTTCTGTACCAGCCTGATTGCAGAACTTTCTTGAAACATTTTGACAAAATCCTCTTTTGAGAGTGTCTTATGATAAACTTTCAATCTATGGCCATTCACAATAAGAGGAGTTTGAAACTCATCAATGGTCTTGATTCTTACCGCTCCATTGCTAAAGATCTTGTCAATCTCATATGGCCCAAGCCAATGAGTTTGAAATTTTCCTTGGAAATCTTTAAACTTGGAATCAAATAACAATGCCCAATCTCCTTCTTGAAACTTCTTCTCTTTGATGTACTTGTCATGCCATTTAGCTCTTTGATATTGAACTAGATCAGTTCCTAAAATTGCTTCTTGTCTGATCTCATCTAGCTCATTCAACTGCTCCATTCTATGCTTTTGGGCTTCTGATAAGTCCATCCCCAACTGAACTGCTATCTTGAAGGTCTTGACTTGGAACTCAATGGAGAGCAAGACTTCTTTCCCATAAACAAGTTCATAGGGAGAATGTCCTGTTTTATTTCTCCATGTAGTTCTGTAGGCCCACAAGGCTTCAGAAAGCCTTTCTGCCCAATCTCTTCTATGTAGATGAACAGTTTTGGTCATGATACTTTCAAGAACTTTATTTGTGGACTCCACTTGACCATTTGCTTGCGAATGGTAAGGAGTATATCTTATGTGCTTGATTTTGTATTCTTCCATCAATTTCTCCACCAAATTGGATGTGAATTGGCTCCCCTGATCTGTCACAATTTATCTTGGAACACCAAAGCAAGTAAAAATATCCTCATAAAGAAAATGAACAACTGAATTTTCAGTAGCAGATACTAATGCTTTGGCTTCTACCCATTTAGTAACATAATCAGTACAAACCAATATATACTTCTTTTGCTTAGATGGTGGATTAATAGGTCCGATGAAATCTAAAGCCCATTTTTCAAAGGGTTCAATGAGTACCTGTGTTTGCAATGGCATTTCATTTGAAAGGGTAGGTTTCCCTACTCTTTGGCAGCTGTCACACCTTTTGACATATTGGTTTGCATCTTTGAAGAGGGAAGGCCAATAATATCCTAAAGAGAGGATTTTATAGGCCGTCCTTTTGTCTGCAAAGTGTCCGCCGCATGGTTCATCATGACATGCCTTTAGAATATCAGGCATTTCATCTTCCCTGACACATCTTCTGATCACAAGATCTGGCCCTGTTTTAAACAATTCGTTAGAAATCCATGAATATCTTGAACTCTCCTGAATAATTTTTCGTTTTTCTCTTGGAAATAAATGTGAAGGTAGTTTCCCTGTAACAAAATAGTTAGCAATATCTGCATACCAAGGGGTCTTAATAGTTACTGCAAACAAATATTCATCAGGAAACTTATCTTCTACAGGAGAATCTTCTTTAGTATTATGAATCCTAGACAAGAAATCAGCTACTGTATTCTGTTTTCCTGGTCTATCCAACACATTAATATTGAATTCTTGCAAAAGTAAAAGCCATCTTGTCACTCTGCCATTAGTAACAGGTTTGTTCATTAAATATCTAATTGCAGAATGGTCGGTATGAATAAAAGTTTCATAGCCTGTTATGTAATGTCTAAACTTATTAATTGCATGAACAACAGCTAAAAACTCTTTTTCAGTCACAGTATAGTTCAACTCTGTGGGAGTCAAATTTTTACTGGTGTAATAAATGGCATAAGGAACTAAATTTTTTGACCCAACATAGCTCCTAGAGCTGTATCTGAAGCATCCGTAGAAATATGGAAAGGGAGTTTCCAATTTGGTCCTCTCAAGATAGGTGCTTCAGATATTGTTGTTTTCAAAGTTTCAAAAGCTGATTGACAATCAGGATCCCATTTAAATTCACAGTCTTTTGTAAGAAATTTGAAGAGTGGAGATGCAATTTTAGTGAAGTTTTCTATAAATCTTCTATAGTAACCAGTAAATCCTAGAAAACTTCTAACATCTCTTTGACAATTTGGAATAGGCAACTTGGAGATGACTTCAACTTTTGATGTATCAACCTTAATCCCATCTCCTGAAATATGATGTCCTAAAACAATCCCTTCAGTAAACATCATAAAGCATTTTTCATGGCTTAATGAAAGGTTTGTTTCTTTACATCTTATAAAAACTTTTTCCAAATTTTCTAATGCCTCTTCAAATGAATTACCATAAACTGTAAAATCATCCATATAAACCTCTACACAATCATGGATTAGATCAGAAAAAATTCCTAGTGCTGCTCTTTGGAATGTTGCTGGTGCATTACATAACCCAAAAGGAAGCACTCGGTAGGAAAAAGTTCCCCATGGACAAGTAAATGTGGTCTTATCTTGATCTTCAGGTGCTACCTGAATTTGATTGTAGCCACTAAAACCATCCAAAAATGAAAAGTACTTTTTACCTGCTAATGTGTCTAATACCTGATCGATAAAAGGCAAAGGAAAGTGATCCTTCAAAGTTGCTTTGTTCAATTCCTTGTAATCAATGCATACCCTCCATTTACCATTATTTTTAGGTACTATAACCAAAGGAGAAACCCATCGGCTATCTGAAATTGGATAAATGAAGTTTACATTGAGTAGTTTTTGGAGCTCTTCTTTTACTATCTCCCTAAGATTTGGATTCATCCTTCTTTGAGGTTGTCTGATTGGTCTATTGTTTTCCTCAATATAGATATGATGGATGCAAGTCTTAGGATCAATACCTTTCATGTCAGTATACTCCCATGCAAATGCAGTAGAATGTTTTTGCAAGATTTTGGTTAGTTCTTCTTGTTGTGATTCTTCCAAAAGTTTGTTGATATTCAGTGTTTTTCCTGGAAAAATCTCAATAGTAGAACTACCGAACTCTTCCATAGAGTAAAGAGACATTTGTCTTGATGATAAATATTCTATGTCAGATTCCAACTGAAATTGTGTGGGGTCATATTATGAAGTTATCTCAAAATTTTCTAATGTGTTCAGAATTTGACTATCCTCACTAATTTCAGAAATGGTAAAGACAGGTTGTATAGTGTTCTCATCATCGACCCATTCATTGTCTCCTATTTCTGTGATTGCTCTTGCGGGAGGATACAAATTGAATTTCTTTGTCGAATTACCATTTGAAATGTACATGTCTCCAGATCTACAACTAATAAAAGCATCAGCTGTGGCCAGCCAAGGTCTTCCTAAGATAATTGGATGTCCTCCTAGATTACTTTTGGGAGTCAAAATCATAAAGTCTACTGGATATTCCCGAGAATCTAAGGAGACTGAAATATCTTCTAATACACCATCTGGTTTAATAACCGATCGATCTGCAAGTTGCAATAAAGTAGGTGTAATAAGAAGGTTAGGAAGTTTTTACTGTTCCATAGTCTGTCTACTCATAATGTTGATAGCAGCCCCTAAGTCAATCAATGTGTTTGGAATTTCTATCCCATTTATATGTGTCTTGACAATTGGACTTCCTGGATCTACATACTTCCGCATGGTAATTTTTCCCATCATAATATCTGCAATCTTTCCTACCAGGTGGATTCTTCTTGTGTCTTTTAGTTTCCTTCCTGGTCTTTTGAAACTCAACTCCTTTATGGTTTTTGCTAGGATAGGAATCTCTCGAATGGCTTGTAGCAAGGGAATCTTGATACAAACATTCTTCAATTCATCTAGAAAGTCATAGTTAGGCAACAAAATTTTTTTTTTCCACCCCCTTGTCAATTTGTAGTCTTTCAGGAAAAGGAGGTGTAGATGAAGATGCAGGTTGCTCAACTATAGGAGTTGTGGGTGTTGTCTTTTCTTTTTCTTTTTGAATGTTTGAATTTTGAAGAGATTCTTCCTCAGAACCCTTATTGACTTGAAGAGAGTCCTCCTCAAATTCTTCTTTCTCTTGAATATCTATAGAAGGTTTTTCTAAAACTCTACCAGATCTGAGTTGTACATCGTTGAGAGGAACAATCATATAGGTAGGAAATTGTTATCCTTCTACCATGTAAGTATTCTGAGGATTCTTATTATTAGGATTTGGAAATGGCTGAGCTGGAAGTTGACTTGTCTTTTGTTGGTATGGGAGCATGAGTTGAGGATTTGAATTTTGTTGAGAAGGTTGTTGTTGTGGAAATGGAAATGAAAGTTGTGGATTTGGGTTTGGAAGTTGTGGAGCTTGTTGATTTTGAAAAGATGGAGGATATTGATAAAATTGAGTAAATCTCCCATAAGGATTTTGCATCCCTTGTACCCATGGCTGATATGAATTTTGATGTTGAGGCCAAGGTTGTTGCCAAGGATTCCAATTTGGTGGGGTTTGAAAATTCATAGGGTTGTTAAACCCTTGAGTTTGTTGTCCCTGCCTCTCCTTGCGACAAAACAGAGAGATTCTACTGAATTTGGGTCTTCTTGAAAAACATCTTTGAGTCCAGGAATTGAAGGACAGTCCTTGATCTCATGATTCTCTGAGAAAATCATACATGTTTCTACAACTTTTGCATCCAAGGGACATTCCCTTAAAGCATGTTTCTTCCTACATTTTGGACAAAAGATGGCTAAAGCGTCTGTTTCTGCTTTCTTCTTGTTTTGGATTTTAAGGGTGTTTAGTTGTTCACCAAGGCTCCCTAAGATATCAGTTTTGAACTCATCAAGAATATTACCAATCTCTGCCCTACTTACCGATCCAGTTGTAGATTTGTTAGCCCTAATAAGAGAAGGATCCCTAGGCCCTTTTCCTGTTTTAGATTTTCCTCTTGAGAGATGGACACATAGTTCTGTTATATCACGAAGTGGGAGTTGAGAAATGTCTCCTTTCCCCATCATGTTTAAAATATCTATCCATTCATCTCTAATGGCTTTTAATATGAGGGCTTTCAAGATTTCATCATCTAAGTTGCTCATCTTTGCTCTTTTCAAGTTGTATTGAAATCTTTCAAGTAAGTCTTCCAAATTTTCATCTTCTTTTTGCATCATTTTGAATACCTCATCCTTGTGATTGGTGGGCATACAATAGTCAAAGTATCTATCCAAAAATGTTTGTTTCATATCATTCCAAGTCCTAATAGATTGAGTGGCTAATCCCATGAACCATTTCAAAGCAGATCCCTTCAAAGTTGAAGGAAACAGTTTGAGTTTTTGAGAGTCTTCCATATAGTCATAGGTTCGGCACACAACTTCAAACTCAAACAGAAATGTTTCAGGATACTCACTTCGCAATCCATAAAAGTTAGGGAGAACAGATGGTGAGATATTTTTCATCGTTGCATGAGTTTCCTCATCAACTATAGGTAATCCAAACAAGTTGTTTCCTTCCCTATTTCTACCATTGTTTCCTCCTCTTCTACCTCTACCTCTTCCTCCATCTATTACTTCCTCTGCCATGATAGTTTCTTTAGAGTCCTTAAATTCCTCTGGTTCTTCTACCAAGGGAGGATGAGAGAGAGTCTCTTTGTTTTCTAAATGGGATTGAGTAGATGGTATAGGAGAATCCTCTAATTCAGCTGCTCCTTGAGTTCCAAAAATCTTAAGGCTAGGGGTAGATGGTGGTGAATCTGGTCTATGCCTTGAAGAAGATGGAGTTGTGAAAATCGAACTCTTGGCTTTAGCTATAAACCTTCCCCTAGAATCTCTTGCTCTATGCATGTCATTTTTTATTTTATTTTATTTTTTATTATTTTTTTTTATTTTTCAAAAAGTTGGGCTAATAATCCTCTTTCTGATCTTCCAGATCACACTAGGTGCAGGAAGAGAGCATACTTAAGAAATTACTATACCAATAACTCTCTTTTCTGATCCTCCAGATCACACTAGGTGCAAGAGGAGAGCATACTTCAAGAAGTTATCAAGTTTTCCCTTCTTTTATGATTTTGTGTTTTTTTTTTTTTTAAAGAAATTGGCTACCTAGTTACACTTCCCCGGCAACGGCGCTAAAATGTTTGGTCAATTTAGTGTGTCCTAAATTGTTGCATTTAATTTGTCAATCCGGGATTCGTAAGTTGATAAAGTGTGGCGCACTATATGTGCAAGATAACCTATTTCTTAACTTTTTGTCGTTTTTGGTTTTCTAAGATGAAATGGAAATTCTAAAATGAAAACAAGTATGGTTATGCTTTTTCAAGGAAATGATATCCTCTATAATGATTTACCAACTTGAAACTTAAAAAGGAATTTGAAAATTACAATGACAAAACTTGAAAGGAAATGAAAATGTGCTCCTGAAATGAAAAGATGTTGCTAATCTAATGAATCAAAATAGTGAACTAGTGAGCCTGAAACCAAACTATTCTTGCTGTTGTCTAAACACAAAATAAATTATGCTGAAAGAAATCCAAAATCTGCAATAAAGTAAATCTAAATCAATTTGCATCAACTTGTCTTCTGATCCCTCATCATTAGTCCAGCTATGATTTTCGGAAGTAACCATAAACAACTTGAGTAACTGATATCTAACTTGCAGAAAATAAACTAATATCAAACCATACATTCATAATTCAATCCCTCACCATCAGTCCAGCTGTGGCTTTCGGAGGTAACTGAAGATGTCATGCACAATTTAATATATCTAAATTTGCAGAAATGAAACTAATACCAAACTACACATTTCATAATACAATCCCTCACCATCAGTCCAGATGTGGCTTTCGGAGGCAACTGAAGATGTTATGAGTAGTTTAATATATCTAAATTTGTAGAAAGGAAACTAATACTAAACTACACATTTCATAATACAATCCCTCACCATCAGTCCAGCTGTGGCTTTCGGAGGCAACTGAAGATGTTATGAGCAGTTTAATATATCTAAATTTGCAAAAAGGAAACTAATACTAAACTACACATTTCATAATACAATCCCTCACCATCAGTCCAGCTGTGGCTTTCGGAGGCAACTGAAGATGTTATGAGCAGTTTAATATATCTAAATTTAACTATTGAAGCAAATGAGCAAAACTGAATTAAACAAAGCAGTACTGAAATTAAACAGAAACTAAGAAAAACAAATTAGCAGCAGAACAATGTTAATCCCATGTCATTAGTCAAAAAGCTATGAAAATGCCCGGGCTGCCTATCTATAACCTGAAACAAGAACACTGATCAGTGATCAATAACATAAAACATGAAAGACAGAAGTGAAATGGAAAGCATGAAAGTTTATAAACAGAAATGAAGCATATGTATCATGAAAAATGCAATGTATAAACATGTGAATGGATTATGGCACAATGAACTTTAAAGAAATAAAACAAGAACTATACACTAATGCACAAAACCTCAGCTAAGCAGGGGCCCTCTACACCAGCCTTGGCAACAATCTTCAAGTACGAATTACGTTGGAAAACAAAGTCTTCTTATATTAAAATGTAGTCATAACAGTAAGGTAGTATTACGGCTCAAAGGCAGCGTAATTACATTACAGAGCAGACTAATAAAAGATAACAGAGACTAATCGAGACTAACTCTATATGCGTATGCAAACGCATTATATATAACAAAAGAAATATAACTATCTCCTAAAGTTTATGCTGGTGGAGAACACGTAGACCATTACGTCCACGGATCTAGGATCATGGCCGTATTGCAAAGTAAATATATGAGGAGTGGATGCTTGAATTCAGCTATGGAGCCATGTACAGATGTCGACTTGTCCTCCGCAAGCTCAGAAACGGCCATATGAACCTTCACGTGACACGAAACAGAGTCCTGTCACCGTGAGACTCTATGGTTGACTTCCATTTGGACGCCTTTGACCGCAGCTTCTTTAGATGAGTTTGCTTGAACCAATAGGACACGAACCATGTCCACATCATTTCTGACTTGCCCATGTGGCCCGTTTTTCCTGTAGACACCTGTAACATAGAGTTTCACAAAATAGATGCGGAAAGTTGCAGCAGCTGCGGAAAGTGGCAAGATTCCGCAGCTAAATGAACAAAATCTAAATCAAACAGCAGACACAAAAATATAGTTAAAAACCATGTTAGATGCTCTTTTGCAATTAACATACAATGATATTGACAGTTTGGGAGGTTCAGGTGAGTGAAAAAGGTATAGAAAATTGTATGGAAAAGATGCAGAATTGAGACTCAACAGTCTCCCCCTCCCTTCTGCTCAAAACATTTTGAGTTTAAATAAGAAGTTCCCCATAGCACTAATCCTTCACCATTTGATTTATTTGATACATCGAATTCCAATGTTCATTAGCTTTGCCACAAATATTATGATAATATTTGTTTTGATTTTGGATAACATTAATATCCATTCAAAAACCAATTTAGACTATGATACCATTCCTTATGTTATAATGGCTTGATCTTGAATTCTTGAAGCCAAATCTGGAATGTGGTTAAGAAACTATAGTTGAAGATCTTGGTCTTTATGACACATTGGTTTTAGTGATAAGATCTTTGGATTATCCTTAACGCATTTTTAAATGCTAAAACCCAAAAATAGACCTTAATATAAAACTGAACTCGTCGGTCAGGCTCACTGCGCGGGGATTGGGCTGACAATTACATGTGAGCAGATGCAGCTGGCATCTCGCATTCTATCCTGACATTCATATCACGGCTAGCATCTCGCGGCTAATATTCCACTATGTTCACATTGTAAAATCCCGACTGTTATGGTTTCGAATTGGTGGAACAAACTTTAACATTTTTTGTCACAGTCATCATTGGAATATTCACATGCGGCTTTGATGTGGTTACGGTCATCACAATTTCCAACATAACCTTCTTCATTACGGTCTTTACACTGGTTACATATGCAATCTTCGTCGTGGTCTATGCTGGCGCAGTTATCAAACTCTGTGGGTTTGATTGTAATGTTTAAAACTTGTATCCTGAACCTTATTACAAAGTCTTTTAACTTTGTACCATGGATTCCATACCCAAACCTTTAATAATTTGCGCTCCAAAGGTTTTTAACCAATCATCCAAACCTTTACATGTCTCTTAACCCTATACATCATATGCACTACAAGGTTTTGACATTGAATTTGCACCATAGGTTTATTAATCCAAACCTAAAAGACTGGCGCTTATAAGGTTTGACATATACCTTATGTATTTGCACTTGACACCTAGTGCTAGACTTGGACTTTAGGACTTTAATTGACATTTAGATCTAGTACCTTAGATCTAGGTTTAATCCTTTTTACCTTAGGATTTTCTTATCCTTTGAGGTTTACAAAGTGGACTTACAATCATTTTAGACCTTAACATTATTAATACTTAGGATAAATGTGTTTCCTTAAGTCTTTTACAACTTGTTGTGTTTATGTCATAGTTCGACATTATGATGTCCTACTTTGGCGCTTTGAAGCATAGTTGTTGGTGTAGATACTGAAGTCGATGTCGATGTTGATGTCAAACATTTGAACTTAGATTGATGACCAGGTTGCTCGAAACCTGAATTATTACATTATCAACAATCACTAATTTCCAAATGACCATCTTGGTCATTTGGGTAATTTTGATACAATTATAATAATCTAAAATTGGATCACACCTCCCAACTAAAAGAACTTTTGGTTCTCCAAAAGTTTTATTACAATGCTTTTGAAAACAAATTCAACTCTATAACCTAGTTACAACTTTTCTAGATCTAGATAATCTTTACAAAAACATTTTAAGCATAAGGCATAAAATCTGCCCAATTCTATTCAACATTGGATTGTTCTTTAGCAGGTGACTTGGATACTTCCTAGGTTGTTGGTGTCGATGTTGTTTCACTTGGAAGTATTGGACAATTTTCTTTGATATGTCTTGACAATTTGCAGTTTTGACAAGCTTTCTCCCTTGTAATTGATGAGTTTCCGGAGTTGCTTGCTGATTGAAACGAAATTGATTCTAAACGTTTCATTACCTGCAGCGCCTTATCATTCTCTGAAGGCTGACTTTTTGTCTCTCCAATTTGTTTGTCGTAAGCCTTTTGCTTCCAACATTATTCCACACAATGCCTAGGACTCTTGCAAAAAGTACATGGATAGATCCTCTTGACTGTTTCAATTACCCAATCTTGGTAAAATAAATCAGAATCAGAATCATTACTGTTAGAGGATTGAGGTTTCTTACCTTTTCTATCTTGGAGCTTCTCTGGTAAAATTTCTAGATGTTTTGACCAACATCGGTCAGCGATGTGACCAAGCTTCCCGCAATAGTCACATTTTATCAAATCAAATCCTAGACCCAGATTCTTAGGTCTCTCTTGTACCTTAATAGGTATAAGTCTCCTTTCCCCAAGCCTTTGCCTTCTCGGTATCCCATATCTTTCATCATCGATAAGCCTTTCCTTTCAGGGATCACGCTTGGTTTCTGACTAGAAACTTCTTCAGATTCTGAATCACTTTCCGGTGATATCAATGAATCAACATTGTCTTTAGCTTGAGATTTAGAAAAGGAGCCAATGGCTTCCCTTGTTGACTTCGACGAGGAAGAAAGAGAAGAACTAATTTGAGGAGAAAGTGTAGGCTTTTTTCCATTGAAAGATGCATCTTTCATAAGAGGATTGCTTCCTCTTTTATTTCTCTTCAAGTCTTCTAATTCTGATTGCAAACTTTGTTTGTCACTCTCAAGTGCTTCCACCATTCTCCGTAATTTAGCATTATCATGCCAATATTGTAGATTGAACTCTTCGAGTTCCCTTAGCTTTGATAGTTGTCGAGTGTTCTTGCCCATCTTGTACCTGCAAATAACTAGCTGCTCTGATACAAATGATCTAAATGCAGAACTTGATCTACTTAGTTCTATTCCAAAGATTTACTGTAGGGGCATTTTCTGGATATGTCACCTTTGATAAAATATTAGATCCAAAGGCTACCTGGCCCTTTACATACTTTGGCTTTAGAATTTGTAGAGATTAACACACATGTTTAGAAAATGTGGAAATTGCCCAAAAACTTTCCTAGTTCTTGTACAAAATGTGAATGGCTATTACTTAACAGCTATTTTATGCCTTAATTGTTAAGATATGAAATAATTTGAAGGTAAATATATGAATTTTAGATTTATCCATTTCACATCAAATCATATAAACATGACCATAAGTCAAGAAATTGATGACGGAGTTCGTCCCTCCTGGACTACATCTCCATGTCCGCTTCAATTTGTGCGTCCATTTTGATTAGAGAATTTTAAAGAGTTGGTTACATTGGAATCTACCAGTTGATCAGTGCTCGTAGACACTACTGGTTAATGTGGAATGAAATCTCTCTGGAACAACTTCTCAACACCTGTCTTCGATCTTGAATAGGCCCACAGATGGCCAAGATACACTTCAGACAGCAGGCACACACAAACTTAGATTTTGAAGCAAAGGACCTCTGGAATGCTATTCTTTGTAGTTGACTCGAATTTGATGATGTCTCTATGAATTTTTCTTCCTGCATAAAACTTCAAAAGAGAACTTTCACAATGTTGTTGAACTCCACCAATGTGATCTCATACATCAAATTTCACTACCATGTTTCATAAGCATCTCACATGCACTTCGAATGCACTCCTCTCCTTTGAGGTCTCCCCCTCCCTTCTGCTCAAAAAAATTTGAATTTAAATAAGAAGTGCCCCATAGCACTAATCCTTCACCATTCGATTTCTTTGATACATCGAATTCCAAGGTTCATTGGCTTTGCCACAAAGAGTATGATAAGATTTTTTTTTATTTTGGATAACATTAATATCCATTCAAAAACCAATTTAGACTATGATATCATTCCTTATGTTATGATGGCTTGATCTTGAATGATGGCTTGATCTCGAATTCTCAAAGCCAAATATGGAATGTGGTTGAGAAACTACAGTTGAAGATCTTGGTCTTTATGACACATTGGTTTTAGTGATAAGGTCTTTGGATTATCCTTAACACATTTTTAAATGCTAAAACCCAAAAATAAACCTTAATATAAAACTGAACCCATCGGTCAAGCTAACCGCGTGGGGATTGGGCTGACAATTACATGTGAGCAGATGCGGCTGGCATCTCGTGGTCTATCCCGACGTTCATATCATGGCTAGAATCTCGCGGCTAATCTTCTGATGTGTTCACATTGTAAAATCCTGAATGTTACGGTTTCGAACTGGCGAAACAAAATTTAACATTTTCCGTCACAGTCATCGCTAGCATATTCACATGCGGCTTCGATGCGGTTACGGTTATCACAATTACCAACAGAACCTTCTTCGTTACGGTCTTTACACTAGTTACATGTGCAATATTCGTCATGGTCTATGCTGGCGCAGTTATCAAACTCTGTGGGTTTGATTGTAATGTTTAAAACTTGTATCCCGAACCTGATTACAAAGTCTTTTAACTTTGTACCATGGATTTCATACCCAAACCTTTAATGATTTGTGCTCCAAAGGTTTTTAACCAATCATCTGAACCTTTACATGTCTCTTAACCCTATACATCATATGCACTACAAGGTTTTGACATTGAATTCGCACCATAGGTTTATTAATCCAAACCTAAATTACCAGCGCTTATAAGGTTTGACATATACCTTATGTATTTTTACTTGACACCTAGTGCTAGACTTGGACTTTAGGACTTTAATTGACATTTAGATCTAGGTTTAGTCCTTTTTACCTTAGGATTTTCTTATCCTTTGAGGTTTACAAAGTGGACTTATAATCATTTTATACCTTAACATTATTAAGACTTAGGATAAATGTGTTTCCTTAAGTCTTTTACAACTTGTTGTGTTTATGTCGCAAGTCGACATTATGATGTCCTACTTTGGCGCTTTGAAGAATAGTTGCTGGTGTAGTTACTGAAGTCGATGTCGATGTTGATGTCGAACATTTGAACTTAGATTGATGACCAGGTTGGTCGAAACCTGAATTATTACATTATCGACAATTACTAATTTCCAAATGACCATCTTGGTCATTTGGGTAATTTCAAAACAATTTTAATAATCTAAAATTAGATCAATTGGCCATCTCTTTTCTCTGATGTTTTTTCCAAATTCAGGACTTGTGTTGAATGTAAAATTTTTTCTATTAAGCACAAGCTAATTCCATTACCTCTTATTCCTATCTCAGCAGATGTTCCTTTCCAACAGTGGGGGTTAGACTTCATCGGCGAAATCCATCCGCCTTCATCAGGACAACATAGGTGGATTCTTACAGCTACATACTATCTTACTAAGTGGATTGAAGCTGTTCCAAGAAGGAATGCCACTGACATGGAAAAAATCAAATTTCTGTTGGAAAATATTATGTCAAAATTTGGTTGTCCTCAGAAATTGGTGACTGACAATGCAATGGATTTTAAATCTACTAAGTTGAATAGTTTTTGTCATAAATATGGTATCGATTTGACTCATTCTACACCTTATTACCCTCAAGGTAATGGGTTCAATGAGTCATCCAATAAAATATTAATGAGAATCATTAAGAATATGTTGCGTGAAAATAAGAGAAATTGGGACACTCAATTGGTTCATGCTCTTTGGACAGACAAGGTAAGTAGAAAAATATCAATTGGAATGTCTCCCTTTTAACTTGTTTATGATATTGATGTTGTAATGCCATTATAATTATCCCTTCCTATTATGAAGTTTCTACAAGATGAAATTGATGATGCAAATCCAATTCAAAGGAGAATGTTGCAGCTGATAGAAGTTCATCAAATCAGAGAATCATTGATGGAAAAAGTATAGAAATATCATACCAAAGTCAAATCTGTTTTTAAAAAAAGAGAAAATCAGCAGTTATTCCAAGAAAATGATTTTGTGTTGCGTTAGGATGTTATAAGGGAAAGCCTTGGAAATCATGGTAATTTTGATAATTTATGGTTTGGGCCATTCAGAGTTGCTCAAGTTTTGGAAAACAATACATTTCTGCTCAAGCATCTAGATGATGATCAGCTGACTACAGGTCAAATTAATGGTAATTTTCTTAAATAGTTCCATGTTTGATAAGTTAGTTAGTCATTTCCATTGTAAATATCTGGAGTTATGTGTCAATAAAACTCCATGCCAAATGGTACTTGTGTCTATAAATATGGTTATTCTTGAGTCCAGTCAATGAAAGGTCAGTTCTAGTCATAAGTTCCTAAAGTTTTCTAAGTCCTGAAATTTTTAAGGAACTGATTCTATAGTCCTTGAAGCCTCATATGGAGGACTTCATCCCTAATAGGAGCCACTGTTAACACTATAAATGTTAATAGTCTGACTGCCATTGTATCACTATTTTCGAATTTTTTTCTTATTCCCTAGCCTATGTCAAAGTTCTAATCATTTTCAATAAAGTCCAAAAAGAGTCTCAAATCCAAAAATATTTTCAAGTTTTATAGGTGGTATTGTGTCTTAGGTTCATATAAAAAAATTAAAACCATTGTTTTAACTTAGATTAGAGTCAAAGTTATTGGTCATTTCAATAATAAAATAATAGATTCTCTTTCTGAAATAATAGCTACTCTTTTGAAAAGGAAAATTTTTCTTCAGGAGTCTGGTTTTGGTTTCATTGGTGACACAGAGATAAAAGTAGTTATTTCCCCGAAACTGCATAAGGAACTGCAAGGAACATTTTTCATAGAAAATATCATTCTCCTTTGAAATCAATTGAAGATCTTCTATGTAATGAGATATTATTCTTTTTAAAAGGGTAATTATTTCTAACTTAGAAGAAATATTATAAGGGAATGGTTATATTATTGGTGGAGCTAACCTATAGCTACCCATTAAGGCTGAAGCGGAAAATAAGGTACAAGGTATCAATTTTTTAATGATGCGGAGGAGTGATGTATTGTATGGGGTGACTTGGCGCTCAGATTTGAATCATTTCAAATCGTGTTAATTAAAACCATACCATGATTAAAGGCGCAAAATCCAGAGGATTAGGTTCATTGTTTTTCATGACTAAGTTCTCCAAGAATGTTACAGCTAATAGAGTTACATTTTCCAGCAACCAACTTATCATCCCAAATCAAGAAATTAGGGTTGCGTGTAGGGTTTTTACCTCCAATTTGAACAGATGTGAATAACAGAAGCTTAGATGTTGAGAAGAATGGGTAAAGGTGGAAATTTTAACTGCTCTGAGCCAGAAAATACCAGCTTTGTCGATGCCAGAGAAAATCCACAACTTCAAACAACATGTTGGTACAGGTTTTTATAGAAATTCTCAGGAGAAAATGTAGATGCTGCACAAGCCTTTGCTGAAAGTTCTGACGAGGAGAAATTCAAGCTTGGAAGAAAAATTTTCAAAATCACCGAGACCATTATAGCCAGGGCTGCTCAGACTTCAGCCAATGGAGAATGTTGGTTTAAAAATAAAATTTTGCAAGCAGATTTAAGTGCCTTCCTCAAACCTGAGCATGTAAATGTCAATTGGACTCCTATGTAATGTCCCAAATGGGAAAATTAGGCTCATTAGAGAATATCCTTAGATATTCCTCTATGGGATCACAGTAGCATGGAAAACACACCAGAAACTTCTAAAGCAGAGATAGACTAGTAGGGCACTTATTGGTTATATCACCTCTAAGGAGAGGATGAAAACCAGAGGCTTCCTAGCCCATTCTAGACTCTGTCTATAGAAGACTGATGAAACAACAAAAGTATGGGAATGACACACTCCTCTTGTATTTTAATACCCTTGGGAACCTTATATCTATATATCTAAAGTATGGATCCAAAGAGAAGCAAATACCGAACAAGATAGAAGCAGGAAATTCCACTACTAGGAAAAACTGCAAGAGGCTCAGGGAAAACGTTGTATAAGGAAAATGGTGCAATAATAACACTTCTTAGGGCTGTTTTATCTTATTATAGGCTGTGTGGGACCTCCATGCAGAGTTTAAGAAAAAAAAATGGGTTTAAGGGCCTTAAACAGATCTACCACAAAGCTAACTAGTTAAAAATCAGCTAAAGAGAAGAGCTGATGGAATGGAGAAGAACCCACTTCAGAATTGCGCAGTTTCAGAAAAGAGTCTTTGAAAAAAATCCATCAGACATATAAAATATTATAACAGAAGAAAAACAGACTTTTAATGAGTTCCTTAAGAAGTACAGTAGATTGCATGAGGAAATAAGCAAGAAATCTTCAGAAATAGGAGTTGCAATACATTTAGAAAGTGTAGATCTGAATAGACAGCGTCCCTCTAAGTTTGCTTCAGTAGTATAAAATTATATTATAGATCTACAGCAGAAACATGGCTGAAACATCAGATCCATATCAGATCTGGAAACTACTCACCCTTCTAATCAAGATCCCCTTAAGGGTTTTACAAAATAATGCACTAGAAAGTGTAGATCTAACTTTTTATACACAGAACTACAGAAAGCTTCAGTAATTTATAAAGATGAATTTATTCATAATATACACCAGATATGAACATGAGAGATCATAAATCTACTTCATAAATATTCAAGGTGAGAGGCAAGCCTCAATCACCAGAAACAAGTACAATGACAGATCTAGACAAGAGAGAAGCTATACATGAGAAATAATGCAATAGAAAAAGGAGACTATGCAATAGCTAGGGATGAATGTTAAAATAAGTAAAATATAAATATCTGAAATGAAAATATAACAGAGATCCTCTTCCAGGTGGTCACAAGACACCCTCCCTGAGAGAAATCCCTCAAAACTACTAGCTCCTTGCAGATCTAGAATTTCCACTTACTACACTTGTTGCAGCAGCAAAACCCTCAATGAGCTAGCGTTTTCAATACAAGCATAGCTTTGCCTTCAACCTAATAGTGGTTCAATATAGCTCACTTCCCTCCAAGATCTACTCAAATAAGGATAGAGGATTCCTAAGCAAGAGATCCTCTCTTTCTCTTGCTAAACAGCAAAGAGAAATGGAGTTGCCTTAGCAAGCTCTCAAAATGAGATATGATCAACAACCTCCTCATGAGCCTTCATACTCCTTTTATAACATTTGATTCTCTTGGAAAACCCTAAACCAATTTCATCCTTTGATCCTTTTCACACTTGGAAACCCCTTCTAGAACTGCGCAGTCCATCAAGGAGGTTCAATGAACCTAGACAGCATTGTTGGCTTGGTCAAACAAGATCTCCTTTGGTGGTCTTGGCCCTTTCACACCTGCAAGATTTTATTATGATGGCCTGCATATGTCTCCTTTCACATAGGCACTGATTTATTCTTGATTTTCAAGAGGATTAGACATTCTCCCTTACAATTTATTCATTAATCATGAAATACAAAATGACTAAGGCAAAATTAATGTTCCAAATTAACTGAGGCTAATTTAGGAACATTACAGTCTCCCCCTCCCAAATGTTGCTTGTCCTCAAGCAACTGAAAGGGTGCTGCAAAACTCCTCCTTCTTTTCTTGTGGCCTCCTCATCATATAGTCTCCCCCATTGCTCTGAAATTTCTGCAATATCTTTGTCTTCCCAATGGCCCTTATTTAAGATGCAAGTTTCCCCTTGATGAATAAACTCAAAGGCTCTCATCATGAAGAAATGGAAGGTTGCTGTGGAAACCTTCTTGCTGATCCATGGCCTCCTCAAGAAAGAAGTGATTTCTATCATGGGGTTTTCATGATCCATGAAAGACTCCCATCCCCATGCTATCATCAAAATGAAGTGGATTACCTCCCATCTTGGCAATCCATAGAAAATATCCTCCCCACTACATGTGAGAGGCATGTCACCATCCAACATATGGCTCACTTTACAAATAGACAAGTGTTTAATCATAGTGGCCATACAAAATTCCATGCTCCCATGGAAACATGTAATGCAGTAAGAATGGGGAACTCCTTCCCCCAAGGGCACATTCAACAAGTGTGCCTTTCCTCAAACCTTGCCCCCAAAAAATATAAGGACATCTTCAGCTTGTGGGATCATAAGTAGAAGCATGCTAGCTGCCATGTGTGCTATATAAGAAGGAAGATGTTCCCTCATGTGCAACTAGTGCAGTTTTATCCTTAACTGCCACAGAATAAGATATGACAAGTGCCACCCCCAACACTTGTTTGCTGCCTCATGTCTTTGGAATGCTTGGAGAATGTACATCATGGTTGGTGTAAAAGAATCACACCATAAGTAATATGAAATTTTCCCAAGGTTCTCCAAGGAATGGCTTGCATCATCATATTTCATGGCCTTAGATGGCCCATAAAACGCATCATACTTAGTGCTCCATCTTGGCACCCTGCCCTGCAAATGAGTGTCAAAAAAATATAAGCATATAGGAGATGCAAAATAATGCTCAAGAGGATGAGTCTCTCTATATACTTGTTTTACATCATTGGGGTAACTCATGGATGAGTTCCCTCTCACACTCAAAGGATAAAGAGGTGTGAATGGTGCCCCCTCCCAAGAGCTATGTTCCTCCTCCTACACCAAGTATTCCATGCACTTCTTCATATGAGATTAAAAATTTTCTTTGTATCCTTCCCATATGAATCCACCCAAGAGAGTATGATATGCTTTGACAAAACCAGTGGGCTTGGAAATCACGATTTCATAGATGGAATCAAATAGACCCTCCTTGCGTTTGGAGTTACCAGCCAAAAGAATAAGATTGTAGAAATAGATAACTCCATCTACCACCTTGAACATTTCATCCTTTACTTCCCCTTCAAGAACCCCCCATGTAAAAAGGTCCTTGGAGTATTCCATCTTGATTTGGGAATCCCAACAAGGATCCAAGCTCTCCAAGAATGACAGCGTTGTAGAGGTTTGAAATGCAGCCCTTGTCTTCTCATGGCTCCCATATTTGACATCCTTGATATCAAGATCACATGTTGGAGCATCATACTCTTCCTTTTGCTGCCCCATTTGCAGCTGTTTTTGCACAAGATAAGATTGGAGCATAGGGAAATCAACTTCCCCTTGGAAAGTCTTTGTCTTCCAAAATCTCCTCCTTTTGGCCCATGTATACAAGAGGGTTAGGATCCCCTTTCCATCATCAGAAATATTCCTTGTGAATGAAGAGATCATGGGCTGCCCCAAAGATATGGAGTTTCCATATGCCCTCATGCTCATGCCATTATAGATCTCTGATTTCTCCTTCCTCAGTGTAGATATTTGAATGGGAGTTTGCAATGTCCATTTTAGGAAACTACTCATCTCTCTCCTGAATGCTTGAGAGATTCTTTGCGCTGTGCTAGCTTCTCCCAAGGCTCCCTCCTTAGCCAATTATGCATATGCAGCCCATAGTTGAGAGAACACTTTAGATTTCCTCCTATCAAGAGGTGCTCCTAGTGGAGGATCTCCTTTCAAAGAAGTGTCATGGCATAGAGTATAATGTGGATGTAGGAAAACAGATTTGTCCCTACTTTTAATTCATAAGTCCTCTTGCCTTCTTTGTGCTTCCAAGCTATGAAGTAGAGAAGGGTTCATGCTCTCCACCTTGTGATGATCTTCCTCCTCTTCTTCCTCCCCTATCTCCAAGACCTCATCATTAATAAATTATGGTACATACTCCTCATGTATGAGATTCTGTGGGACTCTTTGCAGGGGTGCAAGAGTCTCTTCTCTTGGAGAAAGTGCTCCAACCTCTTCCTCATGAAGTGATTGAGGTGCCCTTGAGGTGATTGCATTCTCATCTCCATCTTCCTTCTCCTCCTCTTCAACAAATAAAATTGTCACATCATCAATGAGAGACAATAGACCTGGATCAACCCTTGAAGGAGAAACCTTCACGCTTTCCTCGTGAGATGAGGACTCTTCACCAAATGGAGATCTTGCCCTTGGAAATGCATCAATCAAGCTCACACATTATTTCTCCTCCTTCATGAAGGAATCACTGGAAAAATGTTGAAGCTCTGATGATATGGCTGAGTGCTCATATCCATGAGATGAGGATTCAAAATTTTCCTCGTGCACAGATCTTGTAGATCTGATTGGAAGATCTTCTTTTTGAAACTCCTTGGGAGCTTCACTGCTGCTTCTCTTTTCTTCTTGCACATCCTCCTTGGGGAGGCTCTTCTTAAATCTGAAAATATATGAGATTAAACTCATCTTCTTCATGTTTCCCTTGCTCTTTATTTCACTGATAGCTTGATCTCACATGTAGAGCCAGAGATCATGCTCTGATACCACTATAATGTCCCAAATGGGAAAATTAGGCTCAGCAAGGAATATCTTAAGATATTCCTCTATGGGATCACAGCAGCATGGAAAACACACCAGAAAATTCTAAACCGGAGATATTCTAGTAGGGCATTTATTGGTTATATCACCTCTAAGGAGAGGATGAAAACCAGAGGCTTCCTGGCCCGTTCTAGACTTTGTCTATAGAAGACTGATGAAAAACCACAAGTGTGGGAATGACACACTCCTATTGTATTTTTCTTCCCTTGGGAACCTTAGATCTATATATCTAAAGTATGGATCCAAAGAGAAGCAAATACCGAACAAGAGAGAAGCGGAAAATTCCACTACTAGGCAAAACTGCAAGAGGCTCAGGGAAAATGATGTATAAGGAAAATGGTGCAAGAATAACACTGCTCAGGGCTGGATTCCCTTAGTATATACTGTGTGGGACCTCCATGTAGAGTTTTAGAAGAAAAAAATGGGTTTAAGGGCCTTAAACAGGTCTCCCATGAAGTTGACTAGTTAAAAATCAGCTAAAGAGAAGAGCTGATGGAATGGAGAAGAACCCACTTCAGAATTGTGTAGTTTCAGTAGAGAGTCTCTAAAAAATATCCATCAGAGATATACAACAGTATAGCAGCAGAAAATCAGACTTTGGATGAGTTCCTTAAGAATTACAGTAGATTGCATGAGGAAATAAGCAAGAAATCTTCAGAAATAGGAGCTGCAATACATGTAGAAAGTGCAGATCTGAATAGACAGTGTCTCTCTAAGTGTGATTCAATAGTATAAAATTAGATTACATATATGCAGCAGAAACATGGCTGAAACATCAGATCCATATCAGATCTGGAAACTACTCAGCCTTCTAATCAAGATCCCCTTAAGGGTTTTACAAAATAATGCACTAGAAAGTGTAGATCTAACTTTTTATACACATAACTGCAAAAAGATTCAGTAATTTCTGAAGATGAATTTATTCATAATATACATCAGATCTGAACATAAGATATCAGCAAGATAATTCATAAATATGCAAGGTGAGAGGCAAGCCTCAATCACTAGAAACAAGTACGATGACAGATCTAGACAAGAGAGAAGTTGTACATGAGAAATAATGCAGTAGAAAAAGGATATTGCGCAGTAGCTAGGGCTGAATGTTACAATAAGTAAAATATACAGATCTAAAATGAAAAGATAACAGAGATCCTCTTCCAAGTGGTCACAAGACACCCTCCCTGAGAAAAATCCCTCAAAACTACTAGATCCTTGCAGATCTAGAATTTCCACTTGCTGCAGCAGCAAAACCCTCAATGAGCCAGTGTTGTCAATACAAGAATATCTTGTCCTTCAACCTGATAGTGGTTCAATATAGCTCACTTCCCTCCAAGAGCTACTCAAATAAGGATAGAGGATTCCTAAGCAGGAGATCCTCTCTTTCTCTTGCTAAACAGCAAAGAGAAATGGAGTTGCCTAAACAAGCTCTCAAAATGAAATATGATCAACAACCTCCTCATGAGCCTTCATCCTCCTTTTATAAAATTTGATTCTCTTGGAAAACCCTAAACCACTTTCATCCTTTGATCCTTTTCACACTTGGAAACCCCTTCTAGAACTGCGCAGTCCATCAAGGGAGGTTCAATGAACCTAGACAGTGTTGTTGACTTGGTCAAACAGGATCTCCTTTGGTGGTCTTGGCCCTTTCACACCTGCAATATTTTATTATGATGGCCTAAATATGTCTCCTTTCACATAGGCACTAATTTATTCTTGATTTGAAAGAGGATTAGACATTCTCCCTTACAATTTATTCATTAATCACAAAATACAAAATGATTAAGGCAAAATTAATATTCAAAATTAGCTGAGGCTAATTTAGGAACATTACATCCTACTATGCATGTTTCATGTTTTAGGCCAGAATGGTAGCATGTTATAACTACAGTGCATGAGGTAAGATTCTCAAATTTTCATCAGTATTAAGTGAGATTTCTCTCTCACATCTCAAGTGTCAAACCTATGAATTTACCTTTCTTTCTCTACAAATCCTTGCTTAAAATATCTTTGAAGTTGCATAAGATCCCTAACTATTCCCTGGATAACCTCTATCATAGAGGCTTAATCAAGATGTTGGTGGTATATCACCTTAAGGAAAAAAGAACTACCTGGGAAATATTTCTAACAGATGAAGGGTTTGGTAGTACCAATCCTAGGAGGAGGGTAGGGAGACCTAAGAAGAAAAATGTCCAAGAACAAACTGGCTCAACACCTGTGCCAAATATTTCACACGCAGCTCAGTCTATTCCATCAATGAGTAGACAAACTAGAAGTTCCACTAAGAGAGCCAGAATTGAACTTGTCACTCCCATACCAATGGTACAGCCAATAGAAATGGTTTATAAAATGAAATCTTCAAAGGAACCCAAAACTTTAGCATCATTCATAATAGAACATTCCATTAGATCCAAGCAAGGGAAAACTCAGCCTAATAAAGAAGTTAAGTCTACAAGTGAGGAAAACATAGCCTCTTCCTCAAGACATAAAGGCATAAGGATTTTTATCCTAGAAGAATAAAATTCAGAGGAAGCCAACCCTGAAGTACCAGTTTAACCCTCTGTTCTAGCAGTTGTAGAAGAGTGAGAAGAAAACAGGGACACCCCTTCAAAATCATAACCAACATTAACCCAAATTTTTTCTTCTCTTAAGGCATCCAAGACATCTACCAGAAGAAAGGACAAGAACATCATTCACTCCTATTCATCTTTCTAAGAATACAATACTAATGAGGATTTCTCAGAGACAGAATATGAGGTACGTCAGTCTAGCAGTATGATGCAGAGAAGAAGAGGGGTCTCTTATATTCCCAACCCATACCTCAAAAGGCCTCATACTAGGCCTACAAACAAGCTAAGACTGAACAGTAATCTCATTGTTAATCCTAGACTGAGAGATGAAATCATAAATGTTGATGAAAGCCCATGAAAGGAAGCCAAGAAGACCAAAGCTCAGAAACAGAAGCATGCAGGAAAAAGAAAAGCTAAAAGGCTCACTAAGGCAGAGTCCCTCAAAATATTTTCTTCTATACTTGATTTTATTTAAACATTTAAGACAAGTCAAAGAAGGAGAGGCACACACATTTTGGTTTAATCAACAAATGTAGCTATTTAAATCATTTCCAATAATAGCTACCTGTTTCTGAAGGGTGGCTATTATTTCCTGAATTTTTGTATAAAGGAAGTGGAGGCAGTTTTTGTTCAATTCTCGAAGGATGTTACTGAGGAGTAATTACATTCATGAAATATCAATAGAATAAGTTGCTTCCAGGTGTCAACTAAGCAAGTTCTCTTCCAGATAGTAGATTCAATTGAAAAAATTTGCACATTTTGGGGGAAAGAGCCAAATGTCATCTTCAACTGTTAGTTTCACTTTTTGAGGAAGTGGTTATACCAGAAAAAAGGAGTAGTTTGCCAGCAGTTTGCCACATCACTCCAGCCACTTCGAACTATATGCCATCATGTTGTTTATTTTTATTGTGTTGCACTAATTTTTATTATGGTTAAGGATAAGCTTCACCTTATGTATAGGAATGTAATAACTCCTCCAGAATAGATTCACACTTTTTGTGGAAATATCAGCATAATATGTCTTGTATATATATGATGAAACTCAATGGAGAAAAAATTGGTGATTTGTGAATCTTATATTCATGTGATCAGTGTACTGTTTTCAGTTAATGATATTGAAGAATAATTTTGAGGACTTATTACTATCTTGATATGTGTATTGTTGATCCTTCTTATGTAATTCCATACCTAAATCTCTTCAGTTCTAGTTTGTAATTTCAAATGATTTTGTATGTTTTTATGAGCCTCTTTATGTGTTTATGTATCTTATCAACTTTTATCAGTCTTTCTTAGTGAGATTTCTTGATGAGATGTGCATAATGACCGGTTAAAGAGCATTCCTTATGAAAGTGACTTTTCATGATATTCAATAAGATTATTGTAAGTCTTCTGATAGCCTTCTCTTATTGATATATTATGACACTGTTTCTTGATTTTTTTTCATCAAATCAGTGGATTTATGCCTTCCAGACCCACTGTCCCTTCTGTTATTTCATACTTTCTTCCTGCCATAGGCTACAAAATTATCTTTTGCTACCATATCAGGTCTAAATACCCTCATTGGTGTGATAGTGAATTTTTCTAAAACCCCTTTTCATTGATTGAGATCTTAAGCCACCTACCAATTATATAATACAAATAATTAATTTTCCCTAGAGCTTAGGATGTGACTGGTCAAGCACTTGAAGCATTCCAAGTTCTGATTCCAGTGCTAAAATAGTGCACCCTTGAATGGAGGATTTGGCACTTCAACGCAGTTGGCCCCTTTAGAGACTGCGTTGGTGAGTCAATAAGTGATATAACATATACTTCAAACCTTGTAAATCTCACAATAGAAGCCATGAATGAAATTTTGTCACTTAGGGCATGTAGCAACTAAGATATAAGGGGATTATAGACATTATTTCATTTGTCCTGGGGATGATTTCCAGTTTGACCAGGTCATGGGGGATGATGCCCAAATTGAACTATAATAGTTTCCCCCTAAAGCATGAAGTCAAAATAATAATAATAGTATTTGTATGAGATGATTTATGATGCGATGAGCTAGAACTGAAGTGGAGCAGTAACCTGCATTAACCTTAAAATAAATTATCTAAATAACATGTTCATAGTTCATAAATCCATCTACATTGGAATGTTTCCCAATACAGACAATCCTACAGATATAGGCCCATTTTTGGATGATGATCTTTATGTAAAGTCATCATACAGATGATGCGTACAACAATCCTGAAATCACAACCCGGATGGATGAAACTAGATCTGGGGTCTTCTTATCTCGTTCACTCAATCGTTTAGGTACAAGTCTAGCCATGTGAATATATGATTTTTGGTCGAACATGGGAAGACATCGTTTGATTACCAGCCAATGATGTGAGCTATTAACAAACACGAGAGAACCACCATTGATGTTAATGGCTCTCAAGGTACTGCAGTACAATTTGTAAGGCATGAATAGATGATTTGATGTCGAACACCAAATAAAATATTTCGGTTGAAGGTCCAAAAACGAGAAACTTTTCGATGATGTAACAAGCCTCAGGGTACTAGAAGATGATGTTTCTAAGTAAACTTCCTGGATGATGAGTTGACGTCGACAAGAAGCCACTTTATCGTGAAATGGGAGCTACTGATTTCGAAGACAAAACGTGACTTGATATAGCAATGTTCAAGGATGACTGTCATGAAAATGAAGGTTTATGAGTATTGTAGAAGGATGAGTATTCACTGGATGACTTCCCTTGAACATATCGGCGACACTGAGATGAGTTGGCAGCATTGACCCAAAATCGAAGTGAAGGTATGATGAACCATAGATATGAATGAACCTTCAAGAATATTACCCAACCCAAAAAGTCATGATGATGGAGTGAAAGTGTGATGTTCAAGAGCGACTTGCTACCATAAACTGTTATGTTCACTTTTTCCCAAATTTTCCCCGGTAATTTGTCGACCAGTACCTCTTTATTTTTTAACAAGCTTAAGGAGGATAACATATGCTTGATCTATAATTCAACCCTTCATGTGAATGCATCGCTATTTAATAATTTAACAAGTCTAGCGATAAATGAAACTCGATTCTTTCCATGATCAACAAGTCCATCACTATTTTATGTTTTAATGAGCCTAACGACACTGACAGCCCAGTCCTTTTTCATATTTAGAGAGTTTGAAAAAGAGGACAAAAGAAAACTCCATGAGTCCTTTTTCGTAAATTTTCTACTCAGGTTCGAAAAAGTGTAAAATGATACCTGAGAGAACCTCCTAGCCATGTTCGACTAAGGTTTTCCTTTTTCGTAAATAATCTATATTAGTCTAGAAAAGGGTTAAACTTATACTAAGTAGATGTTGTTTCATTTACTTTTACGAGCTCAAAAAGACAAGTTCTCGGAAATTTTTTCACATTATCGGAATCTGAAAAGAGATAAAAGAAGACTCCAGGGGTTCCTTTTTCGTTGTTATCGAAGCTCAAAAAAGAGATAAAAGTGTGCTTCAAGTCCTTTTTCATTTTTATCAAAGCTTGAAAAATAAGGATAAAATTCTCCTTTGTCTGACTTTCAATTTAATTTACGAGCAGGAAAAGACGAAAATAACTCACCATTTTCATGTGTTTTACGAGCATGAAAAATATCTAAAGAAGCTCAGGATTTTCATGAGTTTAACGAGTCTTGAAAATAATAACCGAAATGGACTCGAGATGGATTTTAATGACCCCTGCAAGAGGAGATGTTGAATGTCCCCTGCAAGATCACATGCCCCCCAAGCTTCATTTCATTCACGTAAAGATAATATTGGTTACTAATAGATGGATGGAATGAAGGTTCATTTACGAGATCAAATGGAAGACTCTTCTATGTTTAATTTTTTAACGAGCTTGACACAGGAAAAGAACTATCCTCATAAATTTGTTTCATTTATCGAGGTTTACACAGTAAAAGAACTATCCTCGAGAAGTTGTTTCATTTATAAAATTTGACACAGTAAAGGAACTATCCTCAAGGGAACATGTTTCATTTATCGAGGTTGACACAGGAAAATAACTATCCTCATCACCTGATTCATTTTTTAATGAGGTTGACACACTAAAAGAACCATCCTCAAGAATCTGTTTAATTTTTTAACGAGGTTGACACAGTAAAAGAACTATACTCATAGGCACTTGTTTCATTTTTTAACGAGGCTGACACAAGAAAAATAACCATCCTCATTGTGCAGTTGGACTAGTGAGCGTGCAGGGGAAAATACATAGCCTAACGGAGTCATCATTTAAGGAGTTTGATGACCACCATAAATGATGAGTCATAACATGTGTTGACAGGTCCTCTCCATGGTTTCCATTGAATTTTGGAATGTCAAAGGGTGACATGGGTGAAGTGGTAAACATCGACGGAGTAGCAACAGTAGATTTTTTTGCAACTGTAACAAATGGTACAACCATATATGTAGACTCAGCCATGGTCATACGACCCAATGTATACCCTATAGGATCTACAGGAACTCAAATTGAAACAGTATCAAAGAAAACAGTGTGAGTTGATTGAGGATAGGTCTTGTAAAGATAAAGCTCCGATCCAAAATGAGTTATATTTGAAGGTGTTTCGTCTTATGGTATTTCTTCAATCGAAATCAAACCAGGTGGAAGGATTTCGCCGTCAGGCCCAAGTATATTTCAGGTGGTTGACTGCGTGATATGGGATACTCAATGGCTATGATAGATTTTGGGGTGACTAATACACGAACAACTTTCGGTTGTTCGACTTTGTGATTCAGATGTTCTGATAAAAGAATGACAAGATCTAGATCAACTTCCAGTTGAATAATGTCGGCTTCGAGAGGTATGGTCTCACTGATTGGATGGATCGTGATCATAGGTAACTGTGAGGACTCTGTCTTGACAATAGTAGATGAACCAGGATTTTTAGAAACAACTCGAGACGACTCTGGTATATGTGAGGATGATGTCACACCGAGGTACTAATAGTACTAGTTTTGGTAGAACGATGTCGCCTTTGCCTACCAGAAATGGCTTCTGGTGGTAAAGGTGGTTTAAGTGCTATTCTAAGTGAACGACGGGGAAAGGGATGTTATTATTCCATGATTATTTATTTATTTTATGACCACAAACAAATAAACAAAATAAAAGGGTAATTCTAGGCAAAATGATTACCAAGTAATTGTGAACTCCAGAAAACCTCCTGGCGAACCAAGAAGTATGGGCAAGCAATCTCCCTGAATGTTGTGTTCGGTGTATCACAAGTTACAAGGTGGCCGACTTAGTTACCTATGGATGGATAGCAACCTAAATTTCTCCTCCCAAATATACCCGAAGGTATGTGGAGGCCCAAGTTCATATTAGTGATGTCTAATGCGAAACTGCACAGTGAGAGAACCCCCTTATAATTTTTGTACTAGAACACAGCCCTATATACCCGAAGGTATGTGTAAGAGCTTTGATATACTTACATACGTAGAGTGAGGTATAACACTCGGAATGTATCACAAACAAGTTAGCAACAGCTGCTATGTTTAACGACTTCGGAACATGTCTCTAGACTATACCTTCTAAATGTTATTGTTAATGTTCCAATGCTTTCTTAGGTAAATTGATGTAAATTTTATGTTGATCTTGTTTAAAATTTTGTCTTTGAATTTCACCATGTGATGTGATGGAAATTCCTAAAAATGAAAACTAAATGATAAGCAAACTTTTCAATTTAGCTTTTTCAATGAAAATCCTAGCTACTAAGGGAAAGAGCAATCAGTTTTTGAGCAAACAAAAAAAAGCACAAACTAAAATGCAACTTTCCTAACTTGTTCCTATGCAACACACACAATACACTATATGCACATGCATGTTTTTATTTTCAGCTCCCTTAATGTGAATGAAAGAAAGGAAACTATATGCATAAATCAATAAAACAAGTGTTTTCTTCTTTGAGAAACGAGGAATGAAACAACAATTTCTCTTTTAGGAAAAATGAAGAATGGAACTACAATTTTCATACAGGAAATGAGGAATGAAACAACAATTTCCTTTACAAAAAAATATTGATCGAATGCAAAAATGAAATACTTTGAATTTGATTTTCCAATGATAAAGAAAAACACTAAAGAGACATTGAACAAAATTAATTTTCAAAGTAGGAAGAATCAGGAAATTTTATTGATCTCTAAGAGGTATCACACATATGAGAATATAGAAAAAAAATGGCTGAGAATGATAGCAATGAAAAATTAGATGTAATTTTATTGGTTGAGGGGCCAACACAGTCTCTGAGGGGAGACAGTGTGTTGCAGACCACCCTTGAGTGGGAGACAGTGCACTGTAGTGCACTATATCTTGACCAACAGTGCATTGAGCGCAGCAGGGATTGAAAAGCCAAGAAGAAGAACACACTTCTAATGAAATTATTTCATTAAAATGTCTAATAAATGAAAGTAGATGCTACTAATGAGGATAAGTAGAGGCAAAAACACCAGGAATGATAGGACACTCCCCAGCAGAATTTGGTTTATCCATAGATCACAACATAAGGGGATGATGTAGGTCGAGTTCAACCAGTGGGTCATGTCAAATTTGATCTACATCTGCATTACATCAAAACTTTATTTTAGTCTTGGGAAACATCAAAATACAAAATCATGTATAAACCTTAGAAAAAATCAAAAAACATGGTCAAAACATTCTTACAAATTGCACCCCATTGAGCATCGTCTGGTAAAGCCAAATTTGGATTTCCTTGGAAGTCTACGCCTGCATATGCATAATCATCAATGGTGACCATCTGTCGCCTGAACCAGGTGAAGAATGAAATCAAGAACACGATGGTCAATTGACCAGCATTTCTAGCCATCAGTTCTACCCATCTCTGCATCCTTGGATCTCTAGGGCCAGATATACCCAATGTAACATGTTGGGGTTGCATCAATGGAATCCGCTCTAAGGAAAAAAAATCAGGATCGAACCATAGTTTAAATTCTTCCTCCTTCCTCCCTTTTCCTTGGTCAGATTTTCTTTCATCTGAAGGAGGACAGCTTCAGCCCAGTTAAAAATTGTTGGTTCCAGGCACTCTAGTGCATACTACATGTAAGATATGTTTTCCACATGTAGTGTAGCGGTACCAACAAGCTTTGTGATAGTGAATAGGATGGTCGTCAATGGAAAATCATGTACATCACGAATTTTTATTTTCCCATCCTTACTAGGTTCAATCTTGTTGTACAGATTAATCAATCTTGCGGACAAGACCGATCTCCCTAGTACCAAAAAGGTAATCTAGCAACAAACAACCAAATGAACTAATCTTTCTCTAAGCATATATGATTTACAAAAAATAATATAGAGGTGTAAAAGACTTACCGTAGGTCTAGCGCTTGTTTTAAGTTGTTGGTGTCCCTCGTGCACTTGAAGGAGTTATCCTCATAATCCTGCAATCACAAACAAGAAACTATTAAATAGCACCTGTATAGTAAAGATCGTGAATCATGCTTACCATGGTGATCAAGGAATCCATGAAATAAACAGTTTAACTAACAGCTTATTGAGAAAAATGAATTCATTTGTATTAACTTTAACAAAAAGAAAACCTTACAACCTTAGCCTTTATGTTGAACAGGCCTTCTCGGGGTCCGAAGCAGGAATCTCCTCTACTCTGATAAGCTCTGCACTTCTCTGACCGAGATAGATAGAGGTATGTGATCTCTCCTCCCAAAAATCTTAGTTAAATGAGTCTGAATCCCAACAGCACTTAACCTCAAATATTTCTAAAGCTTGAACCCCCCTTGAGGCTACCCAATGCCTCTTTTTATAGTGGAAAAGAGGAGGTTTTCAGTTCCAACTATGAAGGGATAGAATTCTCCTTCAAAGGGATAAGCTTCTCACATCAAGGGGTTAGCTCCATAAGGTAAGGGATACATGAACCTCATAAAAGCGGTTCTGCCACCGCAAGATATTTTCTATAAGCTTCTAGAATTTACTGAAAATGAGCTTTTTTGAGTTCACTTGCGCCTTTTTAATCTTTACAGGGGCCCACACTTATAACACAGAGAAAGTGCGTTCAGGTACGCAGAATACATGAACATTAGGTGCGGGACCGCAGGCAAGATATAGAGAAAGTGCAACACCAAAGTTAAGGAGATTTTTAGGAACTTTTCTCTGATTTTCAAGGCTTGACATGAGTAACTAATACGTTAGACATGCAAAGGAGGGAGTATGAGTGATAATGAGCTCATACACATAGCAGAATTTCAGGATGACAATTTTCAATGTAACAAATCGCCCCCTAAAGTGAAAAGTCTGGAATAGATGAAGCTGAAGTCTATCATATATGAAGAGTGCAGTACTTTATCATTTCAAGGATCATCCTATAGACACCCCAATCGAAACCTGTAAAAAAACATTCAATGCAAAATATATATATCATCGCTGAGGTAGGCATTCCCATACTCAGATCAAAACTAACTAGAAACTGATTCAAACTGTTCTGATACATGAATGATTTTGAATACATCATAGTATAGACATGTGTAGACACAGTATGGACGCAGCCATCTGTTTATGAATAGTCCACTGTATAAATGATAACAAAATTCCTCGCAGCCTGGATGGTAGAAACTAGATCCAGGGTCTTGATTTCCGCATCTCAAACTAGTACGATTCTATCCATGTGAATGAATGTGTCGAAGTCAAACATGGTAGAAAACACTTGATTACCAGTCAATGATGTAAATTGTTAACAAGTGTGAGAGTAACCACCATTAATGTCAATGTTTCTCAAAGTACTCAGTACAATCCATGAAATTTGAATGAATGAGTTGAAGTCGAACACATCACGGAATCGTTTGATCGAAGGTCAATGATGTAACCTTTTGTCGAAGGCGAGAAACCTTCCATTGAGGCATGCAGATTTCAAGGTACTGACGATTTCTAGATCAAATTCCTAGAAAATGAGTTTTCGTCGATAGAAAGTGATCTGTCGTAGGAAAGCCCACAACACGAAATCATAGATCAATTTTTGAAAATATATTGGCAAGGACTGACTCAGAGATGGTCAAAATGAATGACAAATATTTTGCAGATGAATGGTTTATTTGAACTGTCCTCTTGAACACATAACGACACTGCAGATGGTTTGGTGACAATTAACCCAAAGCTAATATCCAGAAACCGGCTGAAAACTTTCAATTTGGTTTGATTAACTGTTAGGTAAAATATTTCCCAACCCAGGTGGACAAAAAGTGTCGTGTTCAAGAGTGGTTAACTGGATTTTCAAAAAAATCAAAATACAACAAACAAGTCCATTTTCTCTCTTTTCCCCCACCATTTATGGCAAGTACCTCTTTATTTTTGACAAGTTTGAGGATGATAACATTTGCTTGTTTATAAGCTCATCCTTCGGATGAGTCCAACTTAGTTTAAGATTCGAACCCTAGGAAGGAGTGGTTCGTTCCTGTTTTAGAATTGAACAGGCCCTTTACTGTTGAAATTTTAACAAGTCCCGTATAGGAGAAACTCGGTGTTTTTCAATTTTAGGGAGTCAGAAGAAAAACTTAAGAAAACTCTGTGGGTGTACTTTTTCGTAAATTTAGTCTCTCGAGCCCGAAAAAGGATAAAATAATGCGGGAGAGAACTCTATTGACCGTAGTTAGTCAACGTATACCTTTTTCGTAAATAGTCCATTTTAGTCCATAAAAGGGGTAAACTTATACTGAAAGAGTGATCATTCATTTACTTTAAAGAGTTCGAATAATCAAGTGCTCGGAAATCTTTTCATGTTTAGAGAGTCTGAAAAGGGCTTAAAAGAGGACTCCAAGTTTTCGCTTTTCGTAAATTTTTGAAAGAGTCCGAAAAAGTGATAAAAGTATACTCTTTGTTGAAAAACGATCAATTCTCCTGAAAAATCCAATTTCTGCACAAAAACTTGAAACATTACACATACCTGTTTAAGATATAAAAAAAGAAAAAAGAAAAAAAAAAATTGCTTTCAAAAATAACCTTTTTAAAGTGAAAAATAAACAAATTAGAAACTTGTTTATTCGAAAAAACTTATAAAAAGGGCTTTTCTAACTTCATTTTTTACCGTTCAAGTTCAGAGTGAAAAGTAAAAGCTTTTGGGTAAAAAAGTTCCTGTGAAGATTCTGGAAGATCTGTCCGACGAAATCGAGAACCGTCAACTCCAGGTAATCCACGACCTCCTAATCTTGTATTCCATCCATTTGCATTTCATTTTTAGGCTTTAGATTTCATTTTTAAGAGAAAAATATGTTTAAAAAATCGCCTGCGGGGGTCCATAGGCATAACACACGGGCCCTGCGGACCCCGACTTTTTTCTATGTAGAAAAAGGTTGTGGGTCCGCACTTGTCACATAGCGCGTGTACGTTCCTACGCGTTGTGTATGAAAACAAAGTGCAGACCCCGCGCAACTAGATTTAAAAGTTAAATTTCTCAATTTCCACCCAAAATTTTTCAAATTAGATTTTTCTAATATATCTTTTTATGCATTGTAGGATAAACAAGATGTTAATTTGGAGAGAACGTGAGCATTAATATGTGGAAGACGCTGCAATGCTCCATTTTCCCACAATGCAAGCATTAAGAGCATGCGGTTTGTATAAATTTTGGGTCATTCAGGGCATGAGGGCACAGGTATACCTCCTAACATGGCTGGTGAATAGGTGGAATGTACACCAGTGTTTATTATTGGCAGCCACCGGCTCAAAATTGAGTTGGAGGATATTTATTTTTTGACTGGTTTGTCCAAAAGGGGCGAAAAAATTTCTCTATTTGGGACTAGGCCAGGTGGCCAGACTGTCGCTAGTCTTCGACAAGAGTTCTATAATGATCAGGCAGACCCTAGGGACAAATGGATTGACATAAAAACTATCATCCGTCATGAGCTAAAATTTATTTCATTTAATGTTACCAAGCGGTATGGGAGTGCAACGCTGCATGTGGCTACCGGTTCCCAGATGCGCATTGTTGTAGATTGTTTTCGAGGCACCATTTTCAACTGGTGCGAAGCTGTGTTGGCCAACGTAAAAGGCCAACTAACCAGAGTGAAGAATGGAAAACTAAATAAATTTGGATATGGATCCATTTTAGTCACCTTTGCTCTAGAGAGGATCCCCATGTTAGCTCCGCAGAACATTCATGTTGATGTCGGTCGACCTCGAGAACCTAGGATGGTTCGTTGGGTTGCATTGATGGTCCGTCATGGTATTGAGGGCGTCGAGATTGTTCGATTTCCTCCTTCATATTTTCATTGGCTGGAGTGCCAACTTTTTGTTATAGAGGATTTTCCATACGCCGGGATAGATTTCCGCGGCGACTGAGAGATGACTCTCCCAGCAGGGGAACAGTGGGATGAATCAGGTAAAATCATTTTCAACAATTTCTAAGTTATATTTTTTTTTGTTTTTTAATCGTCTCAAAACTAATAACAAAAATTTTTAAATGCAGATGTGGGCCCACGACGACCAGCCCATCTCCAGCCTTATGAAAGGAGACAACCAACTGCAGCCGGACTAGCCCCAGCAGGCCAATCAGCAAAGATCCTGTCTGATTTAGAGCATCACCTAGAGCGCCTAACTCTAGAAATTCCAGAGATGGACATAGATGATATTCCTCTCAAATTATAGAGGTACGTGATTGGTGTCCCAGGACCTTTTAGGAGGTTCCTATGTAGGGTGGGTCGGGCAGTGGTCTCTTATCGTGATCACCATCAGTGATGGGATGATCATGTCATAGACTCATATTTTTGACCTTTTGTATTACCATTTTTTCCAATCATAAGGTTTTTTCAACCTATGTTCGAAGACGATGTATATATTTTTTGAAAACACTTCTATATTATGATATATCACTATTTACCAGTTATCTGTGTACATGTTATGAATGTTGTTTAATTTACTGTTTTGATTATTGCAAATGTCGATTTATCATACTAGAAACAACTGCATCTGCTAATGTATTTAAATGTCTTGGAATATGCTGATATTCAATGTAATCAAATTCACATTCCAAGAGACGAACTCTTTACAATAACCGTAATAACACTAGATTTCTAATGGCATAAACCCTGTTGAGATATAATACAACAAGTTCAGAATTCAACCTAACAATCAAACTCCGAATTCCAAAAGATATGGATTCAAATAGTAACTCAATCACTGCACTATACTCTGCAATTTTATTCGTTGTTTGACCAAGGCTTACCCCGTGCATGGATACTAACTCTTCAAAGGGTGAATAAATAACCCAAGCTGCAGAAGAAATGTTCCGTGTACTACGACAAGCACCATCAACAAAACCAACGTAGGTTTGAAGAGACGTCGACATCTGCAATATCAAGAGTAAAACTCAGATAAGCAGGAATAGTGACAAAACACACTTCTAAACTAGGCACGCTTTTCTAATCTAAAACACACTAGCTATAAAGAAATCTAATCTAATTAAATCTCCACACCATGTTTAAGCATAATATCTCTTTAGATAAATCTCATTTCTAGGTTTATCTAAAGGGACACTGTCAAAATCTATCAGCTCATAGACCACTTTTGCCAGTTTTCCCTTAACAATGAAAGGACCATGCCACATAGGCACAAATTTTCCAACTCCTAGCTTTTCGTTGGCTTGATCATAAACTAAGACTAGGTCTCCTTCTGAAAAATTTCGAGGGGTAACACTTCTATCATACTGAGCTTTTATTCGTTTAACATGAGCCTCGTTTTCTATTGCAGCACTTCGTCGATTCTCATCTAGCTGAGCCAAGTACAAAAAATGTTTTTCCTCTTCATACATAGCTAGAAGTAATTCTATGGCTAATTTCAAAGAAATAATTTGCATTCAATCGGCAACAGAGCTTCCAAACCGTAAACTAGTTGAAAGGGAGTGAAACCGGTTGATGTTTTTATCGAGGTTCGATATGCCCAAAGTGCTGAAAATAACATGGAATGCCAATTCGACTTATGAATACCAATAATTTTTCTGATCATAGTGACTAAAACTTTATTGATAGCTCCAACCAGACCATTAGCTTGCGGATAATACGAAGTGGAACTATCGTGGCGCAGGCCAAGTTGATCTGTCAGTTCAGTCATCATGATATTTCAAAAATGACTTCCATGATCTGTAATAATGGCTTGAGGAACACCAAATTTAGCAATTATGTGATTGAATATGAAATTTGTAGCAGTCTTGCCGTCAGCTGAAAATGTAGGCATCGCCTCAACCCACTTAGTAAAATAATCTACCGCTAAGATAATATACACATACCCCCCAACCGAGTGAGGGTTACATGTAATAAAGTCAATACCCCATTTTGTGAAAGGACCGACATCAATTATAGGGTGAAGAGGAGCAGGTGGCGCACGCATATAATGATAAAAGAGTTGAAAATTGTGGCATTTCCAGACTGCATAGATACAATCTTTGAATAACAACGGCCAGAAATAACCAGCGTGCAATATCTTTTGGGCTATGGCATACCCAGAAATATGACCACCATATGCTCCAGAATGGCTGTCATTTAAAACCTTCTCAGCTTCTTCATGAGTAAGAGAGCGTCGGAAAACAGAATCCGCTCCATGACGATAGAGTGTATCACCAACAATATTGTATTGCTGGGATTGGAAACATATTTTCCATCGCTAAGATCGTGAAATTTCAGGCTGAAAAGATTGGGTTTGGAGATAAATGATAATATCCCCATACCATGGATCAATAGTACTGATAAGAAACAAGGATTGGTCCGCAATGGGCTCCTCCGCCACAGTTTCAGTATCAGTAGAGGGGAAATCACACATCAATTCAGGAAAAACCAAAGATTTTGTTTCCTTGGATTTTTCAAACTCCAAGTCAAATTCCTACAGGATAACTATCCATTTGGAATACTTGCCCCCTAGCAATTTTTTGGTTAAAATGTACATCATAGGGTTACAATCAGAAATTACTGTGGTTTTACGTAATAAGATGTAGTGTCTAAATCTTTAAACAGCTTGAACAGCTACCAAGGCCAATTTCTCCACATGTGTGTATTTGATCTTAGTCGGATGCAGATTTCGACTAAGATATTAAATCACATGTTTAGTTTTAGATTCGTCTTCCTGAACTAAAACCATCCCAATTGTGGAATGAGAAGTAGCGAGGTACAAAATGTAGTCCTATTTGTAGTTGGGAGGATGCAATAATGGTGCATGGGTCAACGCGTGTTTAAGTGCATAAAAAGATCGATCAACGATCTCATCCCAAAAGAATGGAATGTTCTGTTTTAGCAACCAAGTAAAACTCTTTGTTAGCTCAGTGTAGCTAGGAATGAACCGACGTACAAAATTTCCTTTCCCCTACAAAATTTGGAGTTGGCGCAAAGTCGAAGGAGGAGGTAAATTGACAATAGCTTCGACCTTCGACCGATCAACACGAATGCCTGCTTTTGAAACAAAAAATCCCAGTAAGTGACCCGATTCTACACAAAAAACACATTTGTGTGGATTCAACCTAATTTGATAATGCCTACATCTCATAAAGATAGCTCGTAAATGAGTGAGATGGTCGGCCCTACGCAATGAATGAGCAGGTAAATCATCGAGATAAGGCTGCACAATGTGCTTAATGTCATGAAATGCATAAGACATAGCCCTTTGAAAAGTTTCTCCAGCATTATTTAATCCAAAAGGTAGTTTGCAATAAGAAAATGTCCCCCATGGACAAATGAAAGCTATTTTTCGCTGATCAGCAGGGAGTATGTTTATTTTATTGTAACCGGAAAAACCATCCATAAAGGAAAACATTTCACTGTCGGCACAATCATCAATTATTTGATCGATATAGAGGGTTGGATAATTGTCTTTAGGACAAGATCGATTAATATCCCTATAATCGATACACACTCGTATTGTTCCTTGTTTTTTAGTAACAGGAACAATATTCGATACCCAATCCATTAAAGGAATTGGATAAATAAAACCTGCGCGAAGTAATTTTTCAACTTCGGCTTTGATAGCAGCAGTTTTTCTAGGATGTATTTGACGTAAAAATTGACGAATAGGTTTGGCATCCAGGTAAGTCTTGATTTCATGTATGACAATTGACGAATCAATTCCTGGCATTTCTTCATAGGACCAGGCAAACACATCACGGAATTCTTGAAATAGGGCTTTATAAGTTTGAATTTCATCTTTTGTACAGCAAGCACCTATATGAATGTTTTCAATTATTTCTGGCTTTACTGAAATGTCAATTGGAATCATTCGAGAGATATTTTCCAAATTTAACTCAAAATCAAGATTTTGCAATGGATTCTGCGGTTCTTTGACATATTCAGCAGTAAAAATAGAAGCGAAATCATCTTCAAAATGATCCAGCTCAGGTAAAAACAAAGATCGATGATGTAGATCTTCCCATGGTAAATCTTCAACAGACAAAAGTTCACGAATCTGCTCATCAGTATGAACAAGATCAGGAAATGTCGTTGTGGCTGAACTAGATATAGAAAGTGATTTCTTATGGATCCCATTCATTGGATCAATTTCGGTTGAAGAGGGGTTGGAAAGTGACTATACAGCCTGATACGCACTTTCAAATGGACTCAAAGGCATCATGCCATCAAATGAATCTAACTCAGAGTCGGAAGGTACGACCCAAGGATCATCAAACATAATAGTGTCTGACGAAATCATATGAATAGTTGCGATAGAAGGCGATACGTTAGGAGGAGGAAAAGAAAAATTTCTTAGTAAACCATAATCTTTAATCAAACCTACTCCAACATCCTTGTAAGGGATAACCACTTTACCAACGTGCTGGATTGTTTCTATAGAGGTTGGATCGGAAGAAAAATAAGTTAATTGATCTATTGTAACGATCCTTCCTTGATGTGGAAACAACAGCAGTCATAGCATAAGACCAACTGCGACCCAGAAGAAGGTTGTAATCTAGAGGGGCATCAACCACCTCCAAATCTAGATTTACAGTTTTACCTTCAACCCCTATGGGTAAATCCTGAAAAATACCAAAAGGGTGGAAACCTCGGCCATCAAAAGCCTTTAGAATTGTCTGAGACTAATTGAGCGTAGGAGAACCAAGTGATTCCAACACTGGATCGACATAATACATGTTGAAGCTCCCTCATCAATCACAGTCTAAAAGATTGGTCTGTTTTTTACTAACACTAGAATTTCGAAAGCCATTTGGTGAGGTAGGCGAGGTGTACTATTCTATAAATCAAAGATTATTAGGTTCGAATCCTAAATATCGACAGCTCCTATGGTAAAAAAAAGTAATTTACGTTGTGCTGAGCATGACTGCAGCACTTCCAAAGCCGACATTGTTGAAGGGGAAATAGATAAGTCTTCAACAATGTTGTAATTCTGAGCAACTCTCGCATGTGGATTGAAAGCTGATTTACGAAGAAAACCCTTAGCAAGCGGTTTGATTATTAAGTTTGGATTTGGTTTTTCGATCTGTAGCGGACCAGAAATAGGAGGAGGTGTAGTTGATGTGTTTGCATTAGAATATTTTGCTTCTTTACCATTAACAGGATTCTTACTACCATAATCTTGCGATCGCGTCCCAATCCGTACATGAGACATCATTAGAATAGGCTCTTCTGAGGCATTCGAGGTAGAACCGACCATCTTACTATCTTGAGTTGGAAAAGGATCCTTCAAGACAGTGGGTTGTTGTGAACCTTTAACGAATTTTGCAACCTCTGCTCGATGTGGGAATTTCTTAGTAAAATGATCCTCGTCACAAATGTAACAAGGATAGCGAGGTTTGTGTTTTTCATCATTGGATTCGTTTTTATCAGTTTTCTCTTTTGAATTATTTTTGTTTTTATTCTTCCCTTTCTTTTTACCGCCGGATTTAGATTTGGTTGTAGATGTCTCTACGACATGAATGTCGGCAGAAATTTCGGGGGAAGATTCTCCTTTCGGGGAATCAGGTAACGTTATAATAGGAGAAGAATTATTTGAAGATTTCTTCTTGCTTTTAGAATTTACTATACCAATCATACCATCAGCGGCATGAGACCCTGAAGGAGCTGCAGCTATTTGACCTTGTTTTGGAAGATCGGGGATTTTTTCATGTAAAGTACCTGACTGCGTATAAACGAGGTCAAGGTACTGAGCTTGAGCAATTAATTTCTCCTCAATAACAATGCCAGTCTTAGCTACGTCTTCAGTGATTTTGGGTAACAATGATTTAACAAACCATTCCGCCAAAATTTGATCCAGAATGTAAACTTTCAGCAAACGCCTTCTACGTCGCCATTCATGAATATGATCAGAAATATATGTGGACGTGGATTTATTTAGTGAATTTAATAGTTCCGTGCCATTATCATATCTGACAGGAAACTGAAAATGAGTCAAGAAGGTAGTTGCTAACTGACTGAAATTATTAAAAGAGCCTCGTGGTAACTCAATGTACCATTCGGCGACAAGACCAATAAGAGTTATTTGGAAAAGATGTAAGCAAATTGAATCATCAATTATTGAATTAGACGCACACCAAAGGTGATAAGTCATCACGTGATTTGATGGATCCTCTCCTGGCTTACCTTTGAATTTGGGTATATCACTGGGCAACTTATGCGGCATTGGCGGCCAGTACGAATAATAGAAAATTGGATCATTCATAAGGCATGTCAAATCAGGTAAATCTAAAGTTGCAATAAATGGTAACTGATGGTTAGGATCGTGAAAACCTTGAGTAGCCAAAGTAGTTCCAGGAGGAGGATACCCAAGATAACTGGGAATCAGATTTGCATTAGGAATTGTGTAACCTCCCAGGTAAACAGGATTAACCGGACCAAACTGGGGTTGTTGAGGCTGTTGATAAGTATAGCTAGGGTACGGTTGATACTGATAATTTGGATTTTGTGAAATGGGACCGAATTGAGGTTGTCCCTAGTACGGTTGATACGTGAATTGCAGTTGACTTGTGACCATTGTACTTGTACTAGCTTTTCCCGCAGGCATCTGGACCGAAGTCTGAACTGAAGGTCCTGACTGGGGTACAGAGACTTGAGGGATTTGCACGAATGTAGGGATAGAAGAAATTGGAGCTACAGATACTCCAGAAATAGGTGTTATAGTTTGAACAGACATTGCAGCAGTTGCAACAGTTTGAGGCGGAGTCTGAGGTGTACTAGGCCCAGACTGTTGAACAGAACTAGGTGCAGGAGTTTGAATAGTAGGCTAGACGAGTTACTAGTTTGGACCAGAAACCAAAGCTTGTCAAGGTTGAGAAGGCAACTGCACATTAGATTACATAGGCTGTTGATATTAGGATGGATCCCACACCATATTCATTCCAGGGTATTGTCCCGTAGAAGGTTGAACGTAAGGACCATATCCTGGTTGAACGTAGGGTTGATAAGTAAGTGGTAAATTTCTGGTTCCTTGAATAGATGATTGACCAGAATGTTGTTGGAAACCTTGAATTGGGTACTAACCTTGAGGTTGATAACCCTGAGGTGCGTACTGAAGCTGGGGTTGATAAGAACCCTAAGGAGCATATTGATTTTGGGGTTGACCTTGGCTCATGTACTGTCCTTGAGGTTGATAACCTTGAGGTATGTACTATCCTTGAGGTTGTCCTCCAAAATAATATGATTCCACAGTTTTTCCTGGGAAAAATCTACCTTGAGGTTGCCCCCCAGGTGGTAACTGACTACCTGAAGGTTGCCCCCCAGGCGGTAAGTGAGTACTTTGAGGTTTCCCCCCAGGCGGTAACTGATTTCCCTGAAATTCTCCTCCAGGCGATAACTGATTTCCCTGAAATTGTCCTCTAGGCGATAACTGATTGCCTTGAGGTTTAGGATTCAGAATATTACCAGACATCATAAAGATTTTCTCTGCGTTCGACGTTTCAGTTTTAATTCCACTTAGACCAGATGATAATACATGTTCAATTGGTTGAGGAGCTGCTCCAGAGAAAGTACCAAAAAAATCCTGATATCCCGCAGGAACAGAAGGACCACCATGTAAAAATGCTTCCGGTGTCTGAGAAAACATGGATGACTCTCCTGCCATAATAGATGATGGATATTAACCTCTGGGTGTAGGATGAAATGGAATTCGAGGTGGAGAAAAAGCAAGATCCAGATTCTCTAAAAAGTTTGTCAAAGATAGATACCAAGCGTCAGTTCGAATAGGGTTTTAGAAAATAGATTCACGCTCCCTAATATTTAAAGACTGAGGGGATTCGAGAAGAGATAACTCTTTGTCTGGACTAGTAATTTATTCAATAGAAATCAGGCCAGATGGAAGATCTTCAGTGATAATATTTCTTACCCTAGGTGAACCAGGATTTCTAGAAGTTGGTGTAATAAATCCTGAGGATGTTTCCAAAACAGAAGGTTTAGTTTCAGGTTCAGAAATTTCAGGTTCATCAGCAAGTTCACTGGAAGGAGAAATACTACCAGTAACTTCCGAAACTGAAATTGGTTAAGAAATATGTTCTGTTATGGGTGTTTGATGATCAAGATGAACAACTATAGATGAAGTTCCAATTTATGTTGATCTAACTCTACTTCTACTAGATGATACTAGAGCACGTAGCCCTTCAAGATGACCTGGTGTATATTCAGGGGGTTTCCCTTGAAATCTCCGGGATTGTCTCCGCAATTCCGCCAAAATTAAATATTAACTAATCACACGCAAACAAAGAAAATTTCAATAAAAACACCTAAAGTCTCTAAAGAAAAAAACAGCTGAATCAAATGCTTAAAAATTTAAGAGTTCAAACCACACACAAACAGTAAACTTCCCGTACTAAAAACACTAGTTGGTGATGAAATCCAACTTAGTATAATTTTAATACAGAAAGGGCGGTTGGAACAGTTACCCCAACAACCTGCTTAATGAAACAGACTGGCACAAGTTTCTTCAGAAAACCATCTCGTGTGAAGATAACCCCCCAGAGAGTCCAAGTGAGTCTAGTCGACGTCTGCTCCAGGTACAGTGAGATCTTTCCTTCACCGTTACCTTAAGAAATAATCTTAAGTTTTTGGACACTAAGGTTACCAACAATAACAAATACAACTGGGGGAACAGTCTACGATTCGATCCCACGCACAAGGGTAGAGTAACAAAGCTCAATCCCCTTGAAGGCTCCTCGACATGGTTAATCTGAGGTTTACCGACAAGTGACCCCAGGCTCCTCGACAATGGTTAATCTGATTTTTACCATTTGTAATGCGCGCAAAATCTTCTATCTTCCCCAATGAAACAGAATTGATTGTCTCAAAGGTTCGGACATGATCTCGTGATTGAATTCTTTAAGAGAAGCTTCCCAGATTGTACCAATTATAATTGGATTTATTTCCTACCGCAAGATTTATCTACTTGTTTGTTTTTACTTTCTTGGAGAGTTAATTACTCCCTACTCCAAGATACTAGCCTAAGATATGTTGGTGATAAGAGCCCTAGAAAATAAAAAGATTACTAGATGAATTTTAATTAATCATTACTTCTATGAGCTGTTTATTAATTCAATAGGTATGGAAATGAAACTTTGATGGTGTGAAGACTCGACTTCCAAAAACACTAAAAATGCACCTAAAAATGATAATCAATTCGTTTTCTTTCAATGAAATTCTAGTTAAAGAAAGAGTTCGAGAATGCAATTCTTTTAAGAAACAATTCTTTCTTCAAACATAAAGAATAACCAAAAGAAAATATTTTTGTCTTTTCAACAATAACTCAAAATGAGACAGATTATCAAAGCTCACAATAAAATCCTTTCACTTTCAAAACTTGAAAACTACAAAACCATTTTCCTTCAAAAGAAATCTACAAATTTCAAAAGCACTCAAAACTATAAAAATAATTTCGAGATCTACAAACTTTAAAAATCTAATTGAATAAAAGCTTTAATATTTTTTGAAGAATTTTTTACTTAGTTGTTCAGTAAAATAAGGATCTATTTGTCCAGAATAACAAACAAATCAAAAATACTCAGATATGTTTTTATAAAAATGAAATTCAAAAATTATAACAAATTTTTTTTTCGAAGATTTGCAAAGAAACAAGTAGATCTATTTCTCAATAAAGGATGGACTTCACAATAAGGTCAGACTTAGAAAAAAGGAAAAAAGAGACCAATGTAATCTGAGGTATTTCAAACTACCAATGCTTCTAATCACTACAAAGACCAAGTGAAAAGCAATCCAAAACGCAAAACTTCTAGAAAATCATCAAAACACAAATACCGTTGGAATTCATTCACAAAAGGCTTTTGACAGAAACAACATCAATCTGGGGAGGTACTAAAAATTTAAACCAAAAATAAAGATAAACTAAAGAAATAAATCTGGAGTTTTTCAAAATTTTAACAGGGTCCGCAAGCTTCCAAAAGTAACAGGTGCAGTCCCGCACTTTTTACTCAAGGAAAGTGCGAAACTGCCCAAACTGTGCAAAACCACAAAGTGCAGTCCCTAGAAAAGTTAAAGAAAAACATAAAAGATTTCAAGATTTCAAAAATAGAGAAAACCTAAGCTACCCAGGCAGATATCTATCAATCAAAAACCAAGAAAAACTTTTCTTCAAATCAAAATAAAAGAGAACCAAAAACAACAAGTTTTTCCCCAGTGGAGTCGCCAATTTGTTGTACAGATTAATCAATCTTGCAGAAAATACCGATCTCCCTAGTACCAAAAATTTAATCTAGCAACAAATAGCCAAATGAACTAATCTTTCTCTAAGCATATATGATTTACAAAAAGCACTATAGAGGTGTAAAAGACTTACCATAGGTCCAGTGCTTGTTTGAAGTCGTTGGTGTCCCTCTTTCACTTGAAGGAGTTATCCTTGTAAACCTGCAGTCACAAACAAGAAATATTAAATGGCACATGTATGGTAAAGATCGTGAATCATGCTTATCATGGTGATCAAGGAATCCATGAAATAAACAGTTTAACTAACAGCTTATTGAGAAAAATGAATTCATTTGTATTAACTTTAACAGAAAGAAAACCTTACAACCTTAGCCTTGATGTTGAACAGGCCTTCCCGGGGTCCGAAGCAGGAAACTCCTCTACTCTGATAAGCTCTACACTCCTCCAACTGAGACAGATAGAGGTATGTGATCTCTCCTTCCAAAAATCTCTGTTAAATGAGTCTGAATCCCAATAGCACTTAACCTCAAATATTTCTAAAGCTTGAACCCCCCTTGAGGCTACCCAATGCCTCTTTTTATAGTGGAAAAAAGGAGGTTTTCAGTTCCAACTATGAAGGGATAGAATCCTCCTTCAAAGGGATAAGATCCCCACATCAAGGGGTTAGCTCCATAAGGTAAGGGATACATGAACCTCATAAGAGTGGTTCTGCCACTGCAAGATCTTTTCTAGAAGCTTCTAGAATTTACTGAAAATGAGATTTTTTGAGTTTACTTGCGCCTTTTTAATATTTACAGGGGTCTGCACTTATAACACAGAGAAAGTGCGTTCAGGTACGCAGAAGACATGAACATTAGGTGCGAGACCGCAGGCAAGATATAGAGAAAGTCTGACACCAAAGTTAAGAAGATTTTTAGGAACTTTTCTCTGATTTTCAAGGCTTGACATGAGGAACTGATATGTTAGACTTCCAAAGGAGGAGGTATGAGTGATAATGAGCTCATACACATAGCAGAATGTCAGGATGACAATTTTTAGTGTAACAAGTCCCTGGATTGCAATACTGCAATATATGATATCTCACTATCTCTCCTCCAAGAGTAGATCCTGAAAGAGAAATGGGCGGACCTCTCCTCGATAATCCCATGAGAAAATAAATATCCTCCACTAATATTGGGTCCACTTTGTCCCCAATGTGAAATGCATGTATCGTTGGATCCCATGAACGAATAAGGAACTCCAATAGTTCCCTTTTTTGCCTCATACCCGACAGTCTGAAGTAATTTAGCAACCTGCAATCTCTGAGGGCTCTTAACATACCTGAATCATTTATGGAAATCATGTTTTGTTCCTCATCTTCTCTTTCCCTCCATGTAAACGTCATTTTGGTTCGATGAATACTTGAAACACAATCATAAGACTCATAAGGATCCATTTCATGCAAAAAACTAGGCAAAATTTCGGAACACTGCAAGAAACAAAAATGGAAATTGTGCCCAATGCACCCCAGTTCAAGGGATAGTGCATTGCATATGCACCTAGCCTTCAATTCCAGTGCATTTTAATGCACCTTTCGACATTCAAGGGTGTTGTGCCCTCTGAAAAGAATAAATGTACATTAAGGGTCTCAAAACCCTAAAAATTTGCAATGAAATGAAACATAAATGCTACTGGAGGAAAGAGAAGGTCCATACTGCTGACGTGGATTGAACGGCGAGGAAAATCATCCACAAAATCTGTCGCAATCAAATGCTAAAGTTCAGGGGGAAAAACTGGTTCAAAGCTCCAAAATTCGAATGGTACTATTTCAAATAGTAAAAATGAATGGTAAAAACCCTTTTAATTAGTCATTTGATTATTTCAAAATCATATTAAATGTTGTGACTATGGTTTTTATTCATTTTTTTCTATGAAACAAGTATTTGTAATCCATTTGATGTTGTTTTGAACAGGTTTTACAGCTGATATAGCATATTAGTCATGCACACTTATTCAAGAATGATTTGACCACAAAGCATACTTTTATCCTTATTTTTCAATCTTTGATCAAAATGAAAAAGGACTTGAAGTGCACTTTTATCTCTTTTTCAAGCTTTGATAACGATGAAAAAGGAGCCCTTGGAGTCTTCTTTTAGCTCTTTTCAAACTCCGATAATGTGAAAATATTGTCGAGCACTTGTCTTTTCGAGCTCATAAAAGTAAATGAAATGAAATCTACTCAGTAAAGTTTAACCCTTTTCCGAACTGAGATAGATTATTTACAAAAAATTGAAAACCTTAGTCGAACATAGCTAGGAGGTTCTCTCAGATATCATTTTACACTTTTTCAGATCTAAGCGACAAATTTACGAAAAAGGACTTGTTAGGGTCCTATAAATATAGGATTCATAATTTTGAATTGACTTTGTTAAAATCTTGAAATATTGTACATACCTTTGCTTTCTGCAAATGTATTCCAAAATTATAAAATGAAAAGAGGGTATGTCCTAAAAGAAAAATCACAAGACAAAAAGAAACAAAGATCAAAATAATATTAAATATGAACCCCATCAAAAATAGATCATGAAAGTGTTGCAAGTTTAAATGCCACTACTTTAGTTTACTTTTGAAAATAATATTGTGTGGAGCTTGTCCTAAATGCCACAATCCATGAGGATCAAACAGTTTAAGCTTAACCTCTCATGCTTTGAATTTTATGTTTTAGATAGAGAATAAAGATATGTCAAATATTTTAAACTTGAAAAATCAGTATATAGTTAGAGGATAAATGAGGAGCTCAACAGTTTAATCTGAGCCCTCGGATGAAATAAGGTTAGACTTATATGGATTTATGCTTTGAAAGAAAAATGGATTTAGGGTTGCAAGCTTAAATGCACCCATGCAAATGAAGTAAAAAATGTTAGAATAATGATGGGTAGGTATAAAGAAGTTGTGCAAGAAATGTAATAAAGCATCATCGGGAAAAATTACTAATTTCCCCTCCCCCACAATGATCTTGTATTCAAAACCTTCAATTAAACAGGCTCAGAGCATTTTTCTGACTTCTGTTGGGAACGGACCCAAGGCTAGATAACTAATTGGTTAAAAATATTGAATTCCTACACAAAACCCATATTCATCAACCTTTACCCTTCATCCATAATCATGATCCCTTTTCCTAATTAAAAACCCATTTTTATGTAGTAAAAGTAAAAACCCTAAATAATTAATTTCATTTTCATTTTAAATCACTCAAAAACCCATAAAATACATTTTTATCCTAAGTTAAAGCATGAAAAACAATAATGGGACAACTATGCTTTATTTTTCTATATTTTTCACTTTACTTAGTGATTAAATTATGTATTTTTAATCATTTACCTACATTACACCTTTTTCCATATTAATTTCTAACCTAGATATTAATTCCCTAAACTATACCCTCTCATATATTATTAAATCTTGTATACTTTAAAATAACCCCAAAATCCACTATTTAAAGTTTAAACCAATGTTTAAATACCCCATGTGAAGAAATATAACCCGCCCTTTATTCCCCTTGGTTTAAATGTATCACTAGAACTAATCCCCACCCCCTTATGGAATTAGAACACTTGTCAAAGGTTTATATACCATATAATATTAATACATGTGCCAACGTTATTGATTGAAACATTTTTAAAATGTTTTAATTAAAAAACATGTATGTGACTTTACCCCTCCGCATAACATATACCCAAGGTTTTAAATTTATAAATTTATATTTATAAGGTTTAAACAAATCATCCCACCAAATATCAAAACTCTAGACCCACTCCAAATCCCGAGCATCTTCCAGATCAAATCTCAACCATTCGCATAATCCCTCCCAGATCCAACGATTGAAATCTCATATCGCATTTTTTAGTTGCGCGATGATAACACTTCCATTTCCACGCGAAATGGGTGGTTTTAGAATCATCTCTCTCCTCCACGCAGCAGTTTCCTACTGGATCGCATTTGATCCATCCCAAACTGCTTACCATCTCAAACACGCATGGTAAACCACTCACGATTTATACCCGTTGAAGCCTAAAAACCACCCATTTCTTGACTTGACTGCCATTTATTGCAGGCCAATTCAACCCTAATTTGCCTAATAAACCCTGAAATCGCACCATTTTATCCCTTTTTCTGCACTCATCAACTGTATTTGTCCTCCCAACTGAAGAGAACGAAGCCTGTGTTTTGATTTAAACCCAGAACCAGAAAAAAGCCACACATTTACTATCAATACCACTGGAATCGTCCAACCTACTTCCAAAAGCCCTCCAAATTCCCAAAAAACCTCAAGCCACTGTTATAAACCCTGTGTAGTGCTAAATTGTTATACCTTTACGCGCAACGCATTAAGCCTCCACTGTTTGAGATGAAAAAGTAAAACTCCATTGCCAACAGAGTTGAACCTTTGCAATCAGAACTCAACCCAAAGATTTCTATTTCCTTGGATCCCATCTGCATCCTTGCAGACCTGGTTTTCAGTAATTATTGTTTTTAATTTTTGCAGATGATCGAACAAAACTTGAATAAATAGTCTAATACTAGTTAAGACTTGTTTACTCCAAGAATTCACAAGGAAATGATTTCGAATTGTTTTCTGAAAAAAAACAAGAATATTTCATATAGTAGCAAAGCAGAATGAAGAAATCTACACAAGTGGTCAGAACAAAGGATGAAAACATTTGCATCAGTAATTCTCCAGGAAATATTTTACCCACTCTTACTGTAAAGGTAAAAGTGAAAAGGTAACAGAGCAGTCAAGTTAAAACAGTAAAATTAAATACAGAGGAAGTAATATTTAAACAGATATGAAAATAATTTCACCAACAACAATGAATTTTATCCAAAGTGAAAGTAAAAACAATTAAAAGAACAATGAAGTTAAAAGATGAAAACAGAGCAAGAAGGGATATTTTTGCAAAAATTTTATGTTTAAGTCATTGTTTTTCAGAAACTATTCTGACCAATCCAAGATGAATTTTGAAAAATTGAAGGATATTTATGTTCCTAATATGTCCAACTACAAAAACCTCTCTCACTTTTCTAACAGCCATTATGGGTTTGGAAATATTAAACAATATTTGAAAGCACTTTTTACAGAAAATTCTTGTTAAGTAATCATGTTTCATAGAAGATTGTGGCCAATCAAAAATACATCTTACAAAAATGAAGGAGGTTTATATTCCTAATAGAACCATATACTAAAACATATTTCACTTTTTGCACAGGTATTACATAATGAGAGATACATGCACATATATATAGACTAGTTTTCAGACTATGCAAAGCTCTGTTTTAAACATCTTTTTGCAAAGCCTATTGTGACCAGCTAGAATTTAATTTTTGGAAACTGAGAGAGGTTTATCTTAGTAACATATTTAAATAAAAAAACCTATTTCACTTTTTACATATCTATTTCGGATTGAGATATACAAAGGTATCATTGGACCCCCAGTTTACAGAATTTCTGGAGCAGAATGCATAAAGAAAGGAGACAATTAGTGACTTGGATGCCTCATCATCAACTAAGAGTTGATATCAAATTCGAATTCTCTTCTTTGTCACCATCAATCCATAATTATAGTGCCAAATAGATTCATTAGTTTTGATTTCCTTTTATTAATTTTTATTTATGTAAAACAGTTTGAGATATTTGTAAACCAATCTTGATATTTTTTCAAGATATTTTAGTTTAGAATTTGTATATATACTTCATATTTTGAAGTATTTTTGTGGAAAAAATTGTTGGAGATTGTTATAGTCATTTCTTTTTGGACTTGAAAGCTTTTTTGTGTCAAATTTCGAGTAGCAGGCTGGATCAAGCCAATTGGCATCATACTTCAGGATTCCTGTGATGAGCTATTTGGAGTGAAGTATTTCCTTACTTTTCATTGTTATATTTCTTTTTTACATGCATCCATCTATGTTTTTTTCTAAATATGAATGAATAACTAGGAGTATTACTACAGGATTTGTTAAGAGCACCCTGTTTTTAACTAGTTATCATTTATATGTTTTCCTCTAATTTCCAGTGTAGGAAACCCTTAATTGCCCCCTCTCTCGTTTGACCTCTTCATACTACTTCCTTTTCCGGATCAAAGGATTCTTAATTTCCCTTTATCCCAATCATACCACCTCATAAAAACAACTTTCCAAGATTTTCAAGGGTTATCTATCTTGCCCTGAAAACATTTGACCTTTTGGTCTTGATCCCAGTCCTGTTTTCTTGATTTTGACTCCTTAGCCCTATGGACAAATAGATTTTCCACTATCCTTCCTTTCAAGTGATTTTTCCCACCAAATCTACCAAAACCAAACCAAAGCTACACATTCATAACTATCTTAATATTTAAAAATCAAAACAAAGTTTAATTTTAAAGAGAGAGCCCTCTCTGAACCCTAGGAAGGCTAGATCCTAGAGTTTGAAGTTGGTTTGTGGTTACCTCAGTGAGTTCTCTCTTGAACTTGGAGAAATTACTAAGTGTTAACAGGACTCATGGAGTTTTTTTTTGTCCTCTTTTCCAAACTCTCTAAATATGAAAAAGTATCGAGTTGCCACTGTCATTAGGCTCATTAAAACATAAAATAGCGACGGGCTTGTCGATCATGGCAAGAATCGAGTTTCATTTATTGCTAAACTCATTAAATTTTTAAATAGCGATGCATTCACCCAAAGGGTTGAATTATAGATAAAGCATATGTTATCCTCCTCAAGCTTGTTAAAAAATAAATATATACTATTTGAAAAATGACCGGAGAAAATTTGGGAAAGCTAACAGAACACTTTATAGTAGCAGGTCTATTGGTGAGGTAAATCCCCTCTGTGGACATAGGCAATCCCACTAGCCCTAGAGTGGGTCTAGCCACAAAATATACAAGCTATAATATTGATTCCTAGTTAACGAATGGACGGAGATTCTATAGATGACTTACCGGAGGTCCTACGCTGTTGTTGTCGTCAGAAAGAGTGGCTGCCTCTCGCTCCTGGTTTGACAGATCACGTTCCGCTCGCTTTCACGCTCGGACACCTGCACACACACAAGAAACAATGACGATATACAACATACTAATTCACATTCGTAACTATCAGTCAGTCGAAGAGGACTAAATCAATTGCATCAAATAATCAACATAGCACAATGATGGAACCAACACCATAGTCAAGTATATTAATAAATGAAAGGAAGAGTACAAACAAGCTTCGACGTTGTGGTCTCCTCCAACAGGGTTCTAGTGGAGCGCGTCTCACAAAGGCTTGTCAGGAATTCAGACGAGACTCTCTCTACGGAATTCTCCTTGGTTCTACCTTCTCAATAGCAAGTACTGTTGGCAATATGATGCAGAGTGTTATCCTTGATGGCAACCCACTTGATGAAGATGATGGCAACCTACTTAATGAAGTTGTTCTTGATGAGATTGTGAATGATATACATCTAATGTATCTACAATCAGTATAGAAGGTGCAGAAGAAAGAATTTCCAGAATGGGCCAGAACAGTGATGAAAAGTGTATGTCACAAGGAATACGCGATTTTGTCTAGGGGAAGTCACGTATGCACGCGGAAAATAACCTACCAAGTCGCGTATGCTCAATTGCACTCTAAATATGTAAAACCAGGGGTTACTACCATGGTATTGACCCATTGTATTGAGCGCTAGATTTTCTATGTGATCCCGTCCAGGAATACCATCAGAAGTTGTGTGGTTTTGACTCATGGTATTGTCAAAGGCTAGATCTATTTAAGGAGAAGAAATTCATTGTGCAATGAGGGTGCATGAGTCTCGGTTTCAATGTATACTTCACTCTGAAGTATGTCTGAATGGAAAGGGTAACAGTTTGATGATAGATCTGAATATATGATGCACCTATGAAGAAAATGATGAAGAGGGATCTCTAGATCTGAAATGTATATGTATCTTCTGGATCTGTTTATGGAATGATTAGATCTGTGATCTGGCGAATCTGTGCTGAATTAAAGAATGAAGATTTGAGCTGTTTATCTATTCTAGAGAGCTGCACTGCCCTAAAATGTCTGAAGATCTATACGCAAGTTCGTTGAAGGGAAAGCGTGTATATACGCGGCTTGTATTCATCTAAAGCGTGTATGGGAATTGAAAGCAGCTCTGAAATGTGTGAAGATGTATACGCGGGTTGGTCTTCATTAAAGCGCGTATATACGCAGGATCAGTGAAAGGAAAGCGCGTATGAAAACTAGGGTTTGCTGAAGTATGTGGTATGAAATGTCTGATCTGTTCTGTTGTATTACTGCTATCTGTCTATGATGTATTCATATAGATCTGGGTTTTCTGAATATTGATTATGTTGTTGACTATGTTGAGAAAAGATCAAGTTGTTGATTGATTGGTTGATGATTCATTAAATGAATTGATAAGGGTATAAGTTTCAGTTTGATGTGTGATTGAGCTTAAATGTGTGGAGTGGGTCCAGTCTGAAAATATGATGAAAAGTGGCCTGCAAGTTGTGTTCTAAAGAAAGCTATTGGATCCAGTATGAAAATTGATGAAACGTGGTCCAGGGTGGTGCTGAGGGTTGTAGCCTTCAGTTAGGGGGTTGTAGCTCCCTTCCAGGTGAGGCTGGTAAACGAGAGCAGGGGTTGTAGCTCCCTTCCAGGAGAGGCTGGTAAACAAGAGCAGGGGGTTGTAGCTCCCTTCCAGGAGAGGTTGGTAAACGAGAGCAGGGGGTTGTAGCTCCCTTCCAGGAGAGGGTGGTAAACGAGAGAAGGTTGTAGCCTTCTACAGGTGGGTGCCTACGTGCTGTTATGAGTCTGCACCAGTACATGGTTGTAAGATGTTTTCTCTATAATAAAATATTGAAGGCTGAGACAACGGCAGCGGTGGTTTTCTCCCGACTTGGGTTTCCACCTAAAATCTTGGTGTTCATGTGTGTTGCTTATGTGTGATGTTTTATTCTGTTATTACTGCACATGCTTACTGTTTATTGAACATATAATGAATGAATGATGGAATGATAATAAGTGAAGAATTATCTGCATAATAATATTGCTAGACATACGCATGTTTTATTAAGTATATCCGCGTGTATACGCGAGTTGGCTTCAGGAAAGTCGCGTATGTGTTTTGAAGTAAGAAAAAGTAAAAAAATTTGAGTATGTCCTAAATACTGATTCACCCCCCCCCCCCTCTCAGTATTTTTCCCAAAAATTACTCAGTTATAGTATCTCTTCTCCAAGTTCAGCTCCATGGTTATATGTTCAGCTAGCTTTCATAAAGGGAGAAGGCCTATTTATATAGAGGGAGACGGAGAGGTTATCATCCCTATAATTATGGAAGGGAGACCTATCTTCAAGGAGTGTTCCATGGGAGGTGAAAACCACTACCTAAAGAGGGAGATTCGTGGCTGATCAACTTAACCACTTCCTGTGACTCATCCCTGAGGTGGTTAGAAGGAAACTTTCGCCTCTATTTGTTAAAAAACATTCCTAAAATAGCTGGCACGGGCACTACTCTAAGATAAAGCACCAGGTGGTGCGGACTCTAGTGTAAATCTACCATATTGGCGCGAGGGGTGAACTGGATATCTGTGCCAAGGCCAAAACATAGGTTTTTGTGTGGTTTTTTAGGAAATGTCCAACAGGAGAAATGATGTCCTTATGCAGAAGTATGCAAAGAATGTGTTTTCAAAGTATGACACTATTCACAAGTCATGAGAATGATCCTCCAATATGCGGGACGAGGGATTGCAGGGACGGTGACAAAATGTTGTGTAACAGATGCCCCCTAAAGCATGAGTTCCGAGAGAGAGGGAGGGGTGAAATGATTTATGAGAACGTGTTCGACCCAAACACTGTTGTCAAGAAACATGCAAGTACAAATACAACTGATATCTCTGATATGTGGTATGGGCGCAGCCATCCATAATAGAGTACATAAAATGTGAGATCCGAGGTATGGACACAGCCATCCATCAATAGGGATCAACAAATAGACTCAGGTATGGTCGCAACCATCCAATCAGAAGAGTCATGTAATAAGTCATAGTAATCCACAAAGAACCCGCAGCCTAGATTTCATCAGACAAAACCCAGGGTCTTGTGCTCCATCTTGACCCGAAAAAAGTACAAATTCAAGCATGCGAATATGTGAGCTGAAGTCAAACATGCAAGAAAACCGTTTGATTACCATCCAATGATGAAAGCCATTAACAAACGCGAGAGAAACAACCAATGATGACGGTGGCTCTCAAGGTACGAAAGGTAAAATATATGGAATGTGAACGGTGATCTGACGTCAAACACCCGTAGAGTCAATTGATCGAAGGCCAATGATGTGGACCTTGTGTCGAATGCAAAGAACCTGCCATTTAGGCATGTAGGCTCCAAGGTACCTGAAGAGAGTCTCTAGATCAGCTTCCTGCATAATGAGCTGAAGTCCACAGGAAGTGACCTAATCGAAGGTGGGCCATAATGTTTCCCACATCATCGGCACGAGACAGAGGAATATGATGTTTATGAATCAAGACCAACAGAGAATCAGAGGGAGGTTGAAAACTTCAGAGGAAAACTTCTCTTGAACATATCATCAACATGACACTGGACTTGGAAGTATTTGACATCAAAGGATCTTAGGTCATGATGACATGGCAAAGAGAAAATGATAGGTCAAAAGAGATTACCCAAACCCATGGAGGCAAAAAATTATGAAATGAGATATCCCCAACCCGACACAAATGCAGACAAGTGCTATGTTCAAGAGCGACATACTGCCAACACAACTACAATCTAGTTCCATTTTCCCCCACCATTTCTGGTGAGTATCCCAATTATTTTTGAAGACAAGCTTGAAGGGGATAGCATATGGTTGTATTGTAAGTTTTTCCTTCGAAAAAATCCATCCTAGTACATTTTATGAGCCCTAGGAAGGAGGAACTCGAATAACGTCATGGTGATGAAGCTCAATGTCATTAGAGTTTAACGAGTCTAACAAAGGAAGAACTCAGCATCTTTTCATGTTTAGAGAGTTTTAAAAGAAGGCAAAAAAGAAAACTCCAGCAGTCCCTTTTCATAAATAGTCCCTTAGATCCGAAAAGGTAGAAAACAATATCTGAAAGAACCTCTTAGTCGCGATAGGCTAAGGTATTCCTTTTTTGTATATAATCTATCCCAGCTCGAAAAAGGGGTAAACGTATACTAGGTAGATATCGCTTCGCAACCATTTAATGAGTTTGAAACGACAAGAGTCTCGGAAATATTTTCAATTTTCGAGAGTCAGAAAAGAGCTGAAAGATGACTCCTCCTGGAGGAATGAGCAGTATTAAAGGTTACTACTAGTTCCGGTAATGGTGGAACTGCTCAGAACAAGTAAAGGTCAAGAGGCTGGCTAACAAGACCACTCATCGCAGCGGTTCCTCGGGAATGGGTAAAACAACCAAGTGAAGGCATATGATCGGCTAAGAAGATAGTGACAGTGGAATGAGAAAACCAAGGTTCATCTGGGAAAATAGACTGATAATATGGCAATTACGAGAGGTAAAATAGGAATGGTTTCATTTTTACAAAAGTTTGAAATCAGAAAACTCTGCTTGAAACCAATTTCATTTTTACACAAGCTTGAAATGGAAACAAACTATGCTTGAAATGATTTGCATGCCCCCAGCATGGTGACTCAATTCGAGGTGCATGCCCCCCAAGCTTCAGTCCATATGAAAGGCAGATGGAGTGAAGGTTCAAAGTACGAGATCAAGAGAAAGACTCGAATGGGATTTTATGAGATCTTATCAAAGACTCGAATTGAACAGGAACGTGTTTCATTGTTTTAATGAGGTTGACACATTAAAAGAACTATCCTCGAGACCTAATTCATTTTTTAACGAGGTTTACATGAACTATCCTCGGAGGAGCTTGTTTCATTTTTTAAGGAGCTTGACACAAGAAAACGAACTGTGCTCCAACAACCTTATTTCATTTTTTAAGGAGCTTGACACAAGAAAATGAACTATGCTCCGACTAACTTGTTTCATTTTTTAAGGAGCTTGACACAAGAAAACGAACTATGCTGTCACTAGCTTGTTTCATTTTTAAGGAGATTGACATAATAAAATGAACTCTGCTTCGATGAGCTTGTTTCATTTTTTAAGGAGCTTGACACAAGAAAACGAACTCTGCTCCGATTAGCTTGTTTCATTTTTTAAGGAGCTTGACACAAGAAAACGAGCTTTACTCCGATGAGCATGTTTCATTTTTTAAGGAGCTTGACACAAGAAAAATAACTCTGCTCCAATGAGCCTATTTCATTCTTTAAGGAGCTTGACACAATAAAACGAACTTTGCTCTGATCAGCTTGTTTCATTTTTTAAGGAGCTTGATACAAGAAAACAAACTCTGCTCCGATGAGCTTGTTTCATTTTTTGAGGAGCTTGACACAAGAAAATGAACTCTGCTCTGATGATATCATCATGTTGAATAAGAATTCATGGTTTCCAAGAGGTTCGCATCTAATGGGAGAACAACATCTTGAAAATCAGGACCCAATGCCCACAGCACACGGTGTACAACGACACTATCACTGAATGTGGGCATGGGACAGGTAGCCACATAATTAACCTACGATGGGGAAGATACAACTGGCAGATAAAGACCCGGAAGGGACGATGGTGGACTGGATTTCATGTCAGGACCAAAGAATGAAAGCTGATCAATGGTCACGATTCGATCTTTGTGTGAAAATAAATCACATGAAAAAGGGAAGAGACAACTGCCCCCATGACATAAGTATAGTCACACCCCAAGAGAAAATTGAAATCCAAGGGGCCTGGAACAACCATCACGTCTATATGGACGATTTTCCTTCCCAAAGTAATAGGCAACTTCGGAAGGATCCCTAATGGTTGACTAGTTCCTCTGTTAAAATCCAACAGGTTTTGCGTAACAGGCATAAGTGGTGGAGAACCAAAATCTTGCCAAGTAGTGGAAGACAGAATACTAACAGACGTGCCTTCATCTATAGTGGTGCTAGGTATGACCAGATCGAAGGTCTGTACCGTTATCTCAAAAGGCACATAAGAAGGAATGCGGTATCCTAAAAATCGACTCCAATCGAAGGAAGCGACCAAACTACTTGGAGGAGGTACCATCGAACTGAGATGGTTTTCCCTCAGTGTTACTGGAGAAAGAGAAGCGTCCTCCAAGACATCCATCACGGGAGTAGGAGGAGTAGCTTCTTGAACTATAGGGACGGAAGAATCTCTCTCCAAGTCTGAAGAATCTGATGAAACAAGAAGAATATAAAGGGGATGAGATCCACTCTCGACGGAAAATACCTGATGAACCATAGGCGGGATCAAGTCGACCAATTCCACGTCTAATGGTTGGTCGGGAATGGATTCTTGAATGTGAATTTCTTGGGGAGCGGGATTGACCAAGGATGAATCATGACCAATCATTGAATCAACTATTGAAGGACTCGAAGAAATTTTCTGGTAACCAGCTAGAAAGCAGAGTGAAGAAACAATAGGGTTGTCCAACACTCTCTTGGCTTCATCCATGTATGGAAAAAGGTGAATGGGATGATGCCCTTCACACAACTTACAGGGATTGGTAATATTTCCCTGTTTCTTATGAGTCTTATTAGTATTAGTCGAAGATGTGCTACCAATATGACTTACAGAAGTCAAAGGAAATGACGGACGGCCATCGGACCAGACTTCAAGTACCTTGGGAATGCCAGGGCAGTCTCGAAGAAGATGGTCACCTTTGCACAACATGCAAGGTAATTTAACTTTTCGTGGAATTTTATATGGTTTATCGATGGAAGGTTTCTTAGGCGTAATAGCCACAGATTAAGCCTCTCTTATCTAACTTCTTCTTCTTCGTCTTCTTCTTCTTAGCCACTTGGTTACTAGAATCCAAATTTTCACTAGGTGAAGTAGAAGAAGAGGACGAATAAATATGCGAAGAAGGGGAGAGATCCACCTTAGAATCAACATGGTGTTGTTTAGGTGGAGGTGATGGTCGAACAGAGATCGGGGCATTCGGGACCACCGAGGTCGAAAATAACCACACGGTAAAACCAACAGTTAACCCTGGAAGAGAAAACGTTGCCATGTAAGGAGCACCAGCATTCCCAAAAGCAGGAAAAGGGCCAAGATTCCCTTCGGAGGGGATTCCTTGGTTGGTAAACTCCGAGAAGGTTGTCATCAGAAACAACAGTTAAACAACACTAAGGAAACTAAATTTAACCAGGAATATTTCGTGGGCAGTTAATTTTAAGACACTTAAACCAAAACTCTATCGTTTCATCTTTTAAGAGTCGAGAAATAGGAAAAATGTGACTCTATCAATTTCAGGTTGAAACGAGCATGAAAGGAAAAGTGCTCACTGATATTTTCAAATTTATGGAATCAGTAAAGATCGAAAATGACTACTCAGATAGTCTAGGTAAAAGGGTGTACCAGTTTTCCGTGAATTTCCATATACACCTTGGTAATCAAATGAAAGAAGAATCGAAAAAGGACTTGACGTACCTACAGGTATTCTCCCCAAATGTTGTGTTCGGTGTATCACGGTTACAAGGCAGTAGACTCGGTTTCCTACGGATAAAAGGATTGCAACCTAGAGGGGTCTCCCTTTATATACTCGATGGTACGGGGAGCACAAGTCCGTACTAGTGTTGTCTAAAGCTAGATGGCGAGTGATAGCTGCTAGGTTTAAAGATGCTGGAACACGTCTCTAACTTAGACCACTAGATGTTTCGTTAGGTTTCAATGTTACCTTAGGTTAATTGAGTAAATTTTAAATTGATCTTGTATTTATGTTTCGATTCAAAGTTCCTACCAAATGTTGGACCCCAAAAATCCCTAAATGCAAGCTACATGCAAAAAATACCATTTCATTCGATGAAAAGCTATCTATGAGAAAGTTAAGAGTTTTCAAGTGATAGCAAATAATGAGAACACGTGGAAACATCCACTACAGTATCTGATGCACGCTAATGGAAACGAGAGATCTTTCCTAGAATTATTCAATGCTATATATGCGAAAGACTTTCAATTCCACAATGCAAACAATTTTATTTTATTTTCAATGTAATAGAGAAAATAGTGCACTAAATGACATGAAAAACAAACCAACACACTAGTTCGAGAATGTTAATGCGAGAGTTGAAGCGAAATAACTTCAATCAACTAAAAAAAACAAAGCCAAAATCAAACCAATGTTGCAATGTCTCAAATCGAAGAAATATTTCGAAACAGACCCATACAAGTAGTGTGATCTATGCTTGGAGTGACAAGAAGTAGAACTAAATGAAAGAGGCAAGAATCATTCAACCAACGCAATCACTCAAATGGATCAAAGGAGTTGAATACAATCAAACAAGGAATGAATTTGACTACGAAACAAAGGGGCTCCAACTCCTACAGGAGGCTCAGCATACCAAAGCACTTAAAAACCCTAAGGCTATGATGTTGACAGAAAACAGACAAACAACAGAAGGAAGGAAGATGATCACAATTAAACACAATTCCAAGGCACTCAAAATATGTGAAAAAATCACCGAGAAGCACGAGCACTGACCAAAAACTTCAGAAAATACCAAACCCTAAAACCTATAGGGGTTGGCGCACCTATTTGGTTGTAATTAGCACCAAAAAAGGCATGGAGGGGGTGTTGAACTAGCAACAAATGCCAGTGGGCGTGATTGTGTGACCATAAAATGCGCCAAGCCAGCTAACTCAGGCAAAAGGAAAATTTTAAAAGACAGAGGTCAGATCTGATCCTTTGGGGCTGAACAAGGGTCTTAGACTCAGCAGGATAATCAGAAAAGGAAAAATAAGCAAGAAAATACCAAGAAGAAGACCTAATGGATCAAAGACAAACTCGCACTTGTCCCCAGTGGAGTCGCCAATTTGTTGGTGAGGTAAATCCCCTCTGCAAACAGAGGCAATCCCACTAGCCCTAGAGTGGGTCTAGCCACAAACGAGATAAGATATAATATTGATTCCTAGTTAATGAATGGATGGAGATTCGATATATGACTTGCCGAAGTTCATACGCGTTTGTTGTCATCAAAAAGAGTGGCTGCCTCTCGCTCCTGGTTTGACAGATCACAGTCTGCTCACTTTCATGCTCAGACACCTGCACACACACAAGAAACAAAGATGATATACAACATACTAATTCACATTCGTAACTATCAGTCAGTCGAAGAGGACTAAATAAATTGCATCAGATAATCAACATAACACAATGATGGAACCAACACCATAGTCAAGTATATTAATAAATGAAAGGAAGAGTACAACCAAGCTTCGACGTTGCGGTCTCCTCCAACAGGGTTCTAGCGGAGGGCGTCTCACAAAGGCTTATCAGGAATTTGGATGGGGCTCTCTCTATGGAATTCTCCTTGGTTCTACCTTCTCAATAGCAATTACTCAGTTATAGTATCTCTTCTCCAAGTCTAGCTCCTTAGCTATATGTTTAGCTAGCTTTCATAAAGGGAGAAGTTTTGTTTATATAGAGGGAGAGGGAGAGGTTAGGATCCCTATAATTATGGAAGGGAGACCTATATTTAAGGAGTGTTCCATGGGAGGTGAAAACCACTACCTAAAGAGGGATATCCATGGTTGATCAACTTAACCACTTCCTGTGACTCATCCCTGAGGTGGTTAGAAGGAAACTTCCACCTCTATTTGTTAAAAAAACATTCCTAAAACATTCGGCACAGGCACTACACTGAAACAGAGCACCAGGTGGCATAGGCTCTAGTGCAAATCTACCATATTGGCGCGAGGGGTGAACTGGCTATCTGCGCCAAGGCTAAAACATAGGTTTTTGTGTGCTTTTTGAGGAAATGTCCAACAAGAGAAATGATGTCCTTATGTAGAAGGATTCAAAAAAGGTGTTTGCAAAGTATGACACTGTTCACAAGTCATGGGAATGATCCTCCAATATGCGGGATGAGGGATTGCAGGGACGGTGACAAAATGTTGTGTAACAAGGTCGCTCTTGAACATGACACTTCCACTCCATCATCGTGAGTTTTGGGTTGGGTAATCTTCTTGACGGTTCATTCATACGTATGGTTCATCATACCTTCACTTCGGTTTTGGGTCAATGTTGCCAACTCATCTCAACCATTTTTTTGTTTTATTATCAGATGTTTGATACCTCTTGGAGACCAGTAAACTTTAATGATTCTTCCTCCTTTTAAAAGTAAATTTGTTCAAGGTCTCTTTAGTGTTTTTCTTTATCATTGGAAAATCAAATTGAAAGTATTTTATTTCTACATTAGATCAATTTTTTTTCATAAAGGTAATTGTTATTTCATTCCTCGTTTCCTGTAGGAAAAATTGTAGTTCCATTCTTCATTTTTCCTAAAAGAGAAATTGTTGTTTCATTCCTCGTTTCTCAAATAAGAAAACACTTGTTTTATTGATTAATGCATATAGTTTCCTTTCTTGCATTCACAATAAAGGAACTAAAAAGAAAAACATGCATGTGCATATAGTGAATTGTGTGTGTTCATAGGAACAAGTTAAGAAAGTTGCATTTTAGTTTGTGCTCTTTGTTGTTTGCTCTAAAACTGATTGATCTTTCCCTTAGTAGCTAGGATTTTCATTGAAAAGGATAAATTGAAAAGTTTAATTATCATTTAGTTTGAATTTTTAGGAATTTCCATCACATCACCCGGTGAACCTCAAAGACAAAAATTTAAACAAGATCACAATAAAATTTACATCAATTTACCTAAGAAATCATTGGAACATTAATGATAACATTTAGAAGGTCTAGGCTAGGGACGTGTCTCACCGTCGTTAAACATAGTAGTTGTCACTAACTTGTATGTGATACATTCCGAGTGTGATACCTCACTCCACGTACGTAAGTATATCAGAGCTCGTCCATGTACCTTCGTGTATATAGGGTGGTTTTCTAGTACGAAAAGTATAAGGGGGTGCTCTCATTGTGCGATTTCGCATTATACGGTGCTAATACGGACATGGAAACATGTCTTGCCTATTATTAGAACATAATTCATTTAGAAACTATCATCATTTTCCCTATAAATTGAGCACTCATTCTAGTGCTAGGGAATGAAGAATTTTGGTAAAGTTATGTTATTGCGGGATTATCATTTGAGAGAGTGAAAGAATTGATAACAGAGTCGCATATTTTTTATGTGGAATTGCGATCTACAAATAAACCAAATTCCCTAAGTGTGGTGCTAGTCACTTAGAAAAACAGAGGAAATAATTACTATCACTTTCTCTAAAACAAGAAAATATATAGAATGGTGGAAGAGCCTACTTGTGATTCAATCACTTCTCCTTCTCCTTTTTTCAAGGAAATTCCAAGCATAGATACTAGTATCGTTGAACAAACCATTAAAATGTACTGTGATGTCAAACCGGTATGTCAATGCCTTTGTCCTGTTCATCCGAAGAAGGATGTTGCCATTAAAGCATAAGTTTAAAAAAGTTTGCGTGATGGTTTCATTTACCATATTCCATTAACTGATTGGGTTTCCAACATTGATCCTGTTATGAACAAACAAGGGACAATCAGAGTGTGCGTTGATTACTGGGATGTCAATATTGCTTGTCCAAAAGAAAAATATCCTACTCCCTTTATCGACTAGATTATTGACGATTGTGCTAGATGTGAAATATTTTCATTCATGGATGGATTTTCTGGCTACAATAAAATCAATATTCGCCTAGAGGACCAATACAAGGCAGCATTCAATTGTCCTTAGGGCACATTCGCTTATCGAAAACTCCCATTTGGTTTAAATAATGTTGGGGCAACATTTCAGATAGAAATGGATTATGTTTTCAATGAAATTAATCACATTTTTCAACCTTATCTAGATGATTTACCTGCGCAATCACGAAACCGGACTGATCACTCGATGCATATGAGAGATATATTTCTACGCTGTTGACACTAAAAAATATGCCTCAATCCACCTAACTGTGTGTTTTGTGTTGGTTCTAGTCATTTACTAGGATTCGTCATCTCAAAAGAAGGAATTTGAATCGACCCACTAAAGGTCCAAACCATTCTTGATTTGCCTGCACCATCAAATTTTCTTCAATTATAGAAACTCCAAGGAAAGGCTAACTTCCTAAGGAGGTTCATACCCAACTACGTCGAAATGGATAAAGGATTTACATAGCTCTTGAAAAAGGGGATTCCCTTCCATTAGAATAAGGTTGTGCAAGCTTATTTTGATGTTGTCAAGGATACACTTGTCCGGACGTCATTGATGTATCCCCCCAATTATCAACGCTATGGTATTGGTCCAAGAAGAAGATGGGATAGAACATCCAATATATGATTTGAGTCGTAATCTCAATGATAAGGAAGTGAATTATTCATACGTCGAAAAGCTCGCCTTGGCGGTCTTTCAAGCTGTCCAAATTTTTTTCCATTATATCCTGTTTCGGAAGACCATTTTCATTTCGGATTGCAACCCCATGACTTACATACTGTCACGTCAATTTCTGGGGGGTAAGTATTCAAAATGGATTGTCATTTTTTAGTAATGTGATTTAGAAGTCATCAAATCCAAGTCAAACAAGTATTTAGTTTTAGCTGAGATTCTCTGCGACCTTCCCTTTGATAGAACTGCTACTACTTCGGAACCATAAATTCCTGATGAGTCTTTGTTTCTGATCGGATCATCTGATCCTTGGTATGGGGATTTTATCATTTATCTCCAGACCTAGAATTTTTGGCTTGATACCTCTCGCTCTGAATAGCGATGTATTCGATACCAAGCCAAATATTTTCTAATCGTCGGCGATACACTTTATCGTCGTGGTGTCAATACGATTTTAAGGAGGTGCCTCACTCATGAGGAGGCCTAAAAGGTTTTAAATGATTTCCATGTTGGGGATTGTGGTGGAAACTTTTCTATATATGCTACCGCCCAGAAGATACTTTGCACTGATTACTTTTGTCCTACCATATTTCGCGACTGCATCCTAGCAGTCAGAAGTTGTCATGCATGCCAGATATTTGATCGTAAATTTCGCAAACCGCTAGCACCAATGCATCATGTTATCGTTGTGGGACCATTTTCAAAATAGGGCATTGACTTCATGACCTGCAAACCTCATTCGTCCGGGGGGCATGGTTATATTATTTTCGTAGTAGAATACTTTACCAAGTGGGTCGAAGCGATGCCTACATTCAACAACACAGGTGAAACAACTACAATATTCTTTTTCAATCATGTCATCTCACGGTTTGGTGTTACACATGATATAGTCACAGATCATGGTAATAATTTTCGCAATCACATGATGAATGAGTTGACTGCCAAATTAGGACTTTCGCATGATAGTTCTACTCCTTATTATCCACAATCAAATGGAAAATTTGAGGCTATTAACAAGATTCTTAAACGAATGCTTCAACGAATTATAGGAGTTCATAAATGAAATTGGCATTTTATCATGTACTTGGCTTTGTGGGCGTACCAAAGCTTTGTGAGAAACATAATTGAATTTACCCCCTTTCAATTGGTGTATTGTATGGAAACTATCTTTCCTATATAATGTGAAATACCATCATTAAAATTCGCAGTTTACTTTTTACCTGACACCTCTTTCGAAGAAGCGTGTATTTTTAACCTCATCCATCTTAATGAAATGCATCTTGAAGCCACATTGGCCAATGAAGTGCATAATATAAGTATAAAGGAGAAATACGACAAGCATTTCTAGCCTCACATCTTCTCGGAGGGTGACTTGGTCCTTCTTTATAATCAGGGAGTTGATGTAATAGGTACAGGGAAATTTGAGTCATTATGGCATGGCCCCTATATTGTCAAAAGAGTTCTTGCTAAGGGTGCCTACGAGTTTGTAGATTATGATGGAACTCCATTAGCGCAGCCTCAAAATGGGTTGTATCTTAAATCTTACTATGCTTAAACATGAGCGTAGTGAATTGTTGTATTATATTGTATATATGTTGTTGATTTTCATTTACTGTCTTATTTTGTTTTTCTAGAGTTTTATTGAAGTTATTAATTATCTTTACATTTCATCGCAAATGTATGAATCTTTGGAACCATTTGTTGGGTATGCTGATAGTGCTAGTCATAGTACGCAGAATCTATCCTCTACATCATGGGCCACTTTCACTCTGAACGACAAGTTAGTGAGTTTTCAAGGGATTTGTATTGGTCGATATACAAACAATATCGCTGAGTATAGCGCATTGATGGAACTTCTCTCTGATGCCATTTCATTTGGTATTAACCACATCATTATTAGGATAGACTCATAGCTTGTGGTACAGAAATTTACTAGTGTTTATATTGTCATAAATCCAACACTGCATCGTATGTTCCTAGGAGTTTGACTTTTGGAAAGACATTTCGATTTCATTCAATATCAACACATTTCCAGAAACTTGAACACATTAACTAATTCCTTAGCGCATTTTTATAAACAGAAATTTCCAACACATGTAAATACATATTTTGAATTCACATCACATAATTAGATAGGATTGCACAATAAACATAGGAAAACACTAAAAATAAATAGATAGATTGTTATAGGTTTTTACAAAATTTGTGCCCAAGACACATTGGTCATCTGTCCTCAAAATGTATGCAAAATTTCAAAAGTAAACTAGTGATGCTCGTTATAACAAGCTAATGATCTAGCTATCCTATGCAATTACTCCATCCAACGGTTAGGAACGTCAATAGTATGGTGCTGCAGTCTCATGGGTAACTCTTCGATCTGGAAATCTGGAATCTTGAGAGTCAATCCCTCTATTTTTTGTTGTAGCTCAGCAAGAATCTCAGCCATATCCAAATCCTGAAGAACTTCTCTCCCAACAACCCTCTTTGCTAGCTCGTCTGCTCTCTTCTCTCGCTGAACCACTGTTCAAACTCGACCTACAACTACATTACATCAAAACTTTAGTTTAGTCTTGGGAAACATCAAGATACAAAAACATGTATAAACCTTATAAAAAATCAAAAAACATGGTCAAAATATTATTACCAATTGCACCCCATTGAGCGTCGTCTGGTAAAGCCAAATTTGGATCTCCTTGGAAATCTATGCCTACATATTCATAATCATCAATGGCGACCATCTATCGCCTAAACCAGGCGAATAATGTAGTCAATAACATGATGGTTGATTGACCAACATGTATATCCATCAATTCAACCCATCTCTGCATCCTTGGATCTCTAGGGCCAGATACACCCAGTGTAACATGCTAAGGTTGCATCAATGGAATCCGCTCTAAGGAAAAATAAATCAGGACCATATCATAGTTGAAATTATTCTTGCTTCCTCCCTTTGCCTTGGTCAGATGTTCTTTCATCTGAAAGAGCACAGCTTCATCCCAGTTAAAAACTATTGGTTCCAAACACTCTAAGGCATACTGAATGTAATATATGTTTGCCACATGTAGTGTAGCAGTACCAACAAGCTTTGCAATAGTGAATAAGATGGTCCTCAATGAATAATAACGTAAATCACAGATTTTTATTTTCCCATCCTTGCCAGGTTTAGTCCCTGGATTGTAATATTGAAATATATAATCTCTCACTGTCTCTCCTCCAAGAGCAGACCCTAAAAGAGAAATGGGCGAAACTCTCCTCGATAATCCTGTGAGAAAATAAATATCCTCCACTAATATTGGGACCACTTTGTCCCCAATGTGAAAATCATGTATCTTTGGATCCCATGAATGAACAAGGAACTCCAATAGTTCCATTTTTGTCCTCATGCCCGACAGTCTGAAGTACTTTAGCAACCCGCAATCTCTGAGGGCTCTTACCGTAGCCATATCATTTAGGGAAATCATGTTCTATTCCTCATGTTCTCTTTCCCTCCATGTAATCGTCATTTTGGTCCGATGAATACCTGAAACACAATCATAAGACTCATAAGGATCCATTTCATGCCAAAAAAAAGGCAAAATTTGGGCACACTACAAGAAACAAAAATGGAAAATTTTCCCAATGCACCCCAGGTCAAGGGATAGTGCACTGCAATGCACCTTTTGACATTCAAGAGTGAGTTTCCCTCTGAACGAAATAAATTTACCTTAAGGGGATCAAAAGCCTAAAAATTTACAATGAAATGAAACATAAATGCTACTGAAGGAAAGAGAAGGTTCATAGCTCTCACCTGGATCGAATGGCGAGGAAAATCGTCCACAGAATATTTCACAATCAACTGCTCATGTTCGGGGGAAAAAAATGGTTCAGAGCTCCAAAATTCAAATGGTAAATTTCAAATAGTAAAAATTAAGGGTAAAAACTCTTTTAATTAGTCATTTGATTCTTTCAAAATCATATTAAATGTTGTGACTATGGTTTTTTTCCATTTTTTTCTATGAAACGGGTATTTTTAATTCGTTGGTTATTGTTCTAAACAGGTTTTAAAGTTGATATATCAGATTAGTCATGCACACTTATTCAAGAATGATTTTTACACAAAGCATACTTTTATCCTTATTTTTTAAGCTTTGAAAAAAATGAAAAATGACTTGAAGCGCACTTTTATCTCTTTTTCTAGCTTTGATAACCATGAAAAAGGAACCCCTGGAGTCTTCTTTTAGCTCCTTTCAGACTCCGATAATGTGAAAATATTGCCTAAGAACTTGTCTTTCCGAGCTCGTAAAAGTAAATGAAACGACATCTACTCAGTATAACTTTAACCCTTTTCCAAACTGAGATAGATTATTTATGAAAAAGGAAAACCTTAGTCAAATATGGCTAGGAGGTTCTCTCAGATATCATTTTACACTTTTTCAGACCTGAGCGACAAATTTAGGAAAAATGACTCATGGATTTTTCTTTTGTCCTCTTTTTCAAACTCTCTAAATATGAAAAAAGGTCGGGTTCTCATTGTCCTTAGGCTCGTTAAAACATAAAATAGTCACGGGCTTGTCGATCATGGCAAGAATTGAGTTTAATTTATTGCTAGACTCATTAAATTATTAAATATCGATACATTCACCTGAATGGTTGAATTATAGATCAAGAATATGTTATCCTCCTCAAGCCTGTTAAAAAATAAAGAGGTACTCTTTGGAAAATGACCGGGGAAATTTTGGGAAAGTGAACAGAACACTTTATGGTAGCAGGTCACTCTTGAACATGACACTTTCACTTCATCATCATGACTTTTGGGTTGGGTAATCTTCTTGAGATTTCATTCATACCTATGGTTCATCATACATTCACTTCAGTTTTGGGTCAATGTTTCCAACTCATCTTAGTGTCGTTGATATGTTCAAGAGAAGTCATCCAGTGAATACTCATCCTTCTACAATACTCATAAACCTTCATTTTCATGACAGACATCCCTGGAAATTGTTATATCAAGTCACATTTTGTCTCTGAAATCAGTAACCCCCGTTTCGCGATAAAGTGGCTTCTTATCGACATCAGCTCATCATCTAGGAAGTTTACTTAGAAACATTATCTTCCAGTACCATAAGGCTTATTACATCATCGACAAGTTCCTTGCTTCTGGACCTTGAACCGAAAGATTTTTTTTGGTGTTCGACATCAAATCATCTATTCATGCCTTGCAAACTGTACTATAGTACCTTGAGAGCCATTAACATCAATGGTGGTTCTCTCGCGTTTGTTAACAGCTCACATCATTGGCTACTAATCAAACGATGTCTTTCCATGTTCGACTACAAATCATATATTCGCATGGCTGGACTTGTACCTGAACGATCGAGTGAACGAGATAAGAAGACCCCAAATCTAGTTTCATCCATCTAGGCTGCAATTTCAGGATTTTTGTACACATCATATTTACGATTAATTTACATACAAATCGTCATTCGAACATGGGCCTATATATGTAGGCATGTCTGTATTGGGAAACATTCCAATGTAGACAAATTTATGAACTATGAACATGTTATTAGATAGTTTTGTGTGTTGAGCATGGTAGTTCCTACCTCAACAATTCGTGATCAAGATGAAAATATCATGATGTAATGTATTGTAAGATTGATGTAGGTCACTGCTCCACTTCAGTTCCATCTCATCGCATCGTAAATCATCTCATCCAAATACTATTATTATTATTATTTTGACTTCATGATTTAGGGGGCAGATGTTATAGGTAAATTTGGACATCATCCCCCATGACCTGGTCAAACTGGACATCATCCCCAGGAACAATGAGATAGGGTATATCATCCCCTTATATTTCAGTTTCTATATGCCCTAAGAGAAGAACAATTCATTCATGGCTCCTATTGTGAAATTTCCAAGGTTTGAAGTATATGTAATATCACTTATTGACTCACCAACGTAGCCTCTAAAGGGACTAACTACATTGCAGTGCCAAATCCTCCATTCAATGGTGCAATGCAATGCACTTCCTGACATTCAAGAGTGTGGTGGTCACCTGGGAGAGGAATTCTCATTGTTCTGAGAATATACACATGGCCAGTGCCTTCTATAAGAGTCCATATGTGTCAAACTTCGAATCCAAGTTTCCATATAACACCTCTAAACTTGGGAACATGTCTTGCCTATTATTAGAAAATCATTCGTTGAGAAAATACCATCAGTTTCCCTATAAATTGAGCACTCATTCTATTGCTAGGAAAGGAAGAAATTTGGTAAAGTTATGTTGTTGGATTCTCATTTGAGAGAGTGAAAGTAATGATATGCTACTGGTTTGATGTTGGATGTGATGAGACTGGAATGAAGCTGGAGTTGGTTGGCAACAAATTGATCATTAGTTGTAACCTCCCCCTTCTACTCTTTAATAAATATTGTTGTTCATTTTCCCATACATATGTCTCTATTTCTTGTTCAATGGATTCTTGAAGTATATACGTGTTTCATATCTAATCGATTTGATTGAGTAAGGTAAGTAGACATCTGTATATTGCATGTTGTTTTTTTTTCTCTGTTTGTGTTTGCAGGAATTGATCTGGCGATTTGATTTGGATTGAGAGTGACGGCAATAGCGACAGAAGGAGAAGGAGAAGCGATTCACCATTCTATATATGTGATTTTTTTAGAGAAAGTGATAGTAATTATTTCCTCTGTTTTTCTAAGTGACTAGCACCACACTTAGGGAATTCAGTTTATCCATAGATCACAATTCCGCATAACAGCAGTTAAGCATATGAATCATTCCTTGGGAATTGTGCAATAAAATAGGAGAAAATTCCTATATTTTAGGAACTAATTTCCTACGGGATTGCGCAAGGAAATAGGAGCAAGATGGGGCCTTGAATTGGCTAAGTGTTTGCTAGATCAAGACAGTCAACAGGAGAACAGGTTTAGAGTGCATGTTGTGCTTCAAGATCGAGGCAATACAATGTAATAGTTTATCATTCTCATATTATTAATGAAAAGTAGCAGAGGGGTTTTTCCCAGTTTGGCTCCCCTATGAACCATTGTGTTCTTGTGGTTTTAATGGCTGCATGTCATTTCATTTGTTTCTAATTTGTGATTTCCATTTCGAAAAAATAGTAGAGGAAAATTTTAATCTCTTTATTTTAGTTCGATTTCATCAGTAGTAGAAAATTTCTATTAATTTCTACATGGTATCAGTGCATAAATCACACTAGAAACTAGTCTATAGAGCCTATCCTTCAAATATTTTGATTTGTAAATTCAGTGAAGCAGTTTTCTTCTGTGTAGGAAAATTTATTTCAACAGGTTGAGATTGGAGTATGCCCTTGAGGGAACCTTAAATTTCATATCTTGGAAAGACTAGATGGAAGTAGTTCTCGATGATAATGGTGTGTTGTAGTAATCCAATACTGATATTCCAAAGCCAGCAGTATCAAATGCACAGTAGCTATCCCAACATAAGAAGGATACCGCAAAAGCCTGGAGTATCATCCTAGAGGGTCTGAGAGACCACATAGTCTTGAATTTACATGGAAAGGAGAATCCATTTTCTATGTGGAAGACCCTCACTGAGATATTCGAAAATGGTAGTGATGCCAAGAAATTGGCATTGAGGGACAAGCTCAGAAAAATCTGCATGGAAAAAGGAGAAACCATTCCACATTACCTCTCTAGGTTCACTCACTGTTTAGATGAGCTTGGATGAGTTGGATAAAATATTCCCTCTTCAGAAATAGTGAGCCTAGCTCTCCTAGGCCTTCTAAAATCCTAGAAAAACTACTAGGACTCTATAAATGGAAGTGACAAATTACCAAATTGGGAGAGATTTTGGTTTGATCTTGTGCGGGAATAAATTCATTGAAATACTAGAGATGGAGTAACATCCAGATATGAGGAGGAAGATAATTTTTCCTTGGTTGGGAAGGGATAGAAAAGCAAGGGAAAGAAGGCCCAAAGTAAAATATAGATCAGCCAGAACAATTGCAAGAATAATTAATTAAGCAAGATAAAATGTTTTCACTGCCATGATGTCGGGCACTGTGCAATAAAGTTTCCACACCAGAATTCTAGAAAGAAGCCTTCGAGAGGAGCAAGAAGTGAAGCACTTGCCTCACAATTTGAATTAGACTTCACCCTTATTGCATGCATGGTGACCACTGTAATGGGGAGTGTGTGGTATCTAAATTCAGGTGCCTTGTTCCATATGACAGGATGCAAAGATTTTTTCAGTAGCCTATAGGAGAAGGATCTCTATATGCACATATAACTTGGGTATGATGGGTGGTACAGTACCAAAGGAATTGGTATCGTAACCTTTAAGATGGATTCAGGCTCCCACCTTCATATGAGTGAGATTATATATGTACCTAGGTTGAATAAGAACCTGATATTTGTAGTTGTATTGGGGAATCATAGCTATGATGTTGTTTTCATTAAGGGAAAATTCGTTTTGAGACATGTAGCTACCAGGCAAGGTAGCAAGGTATCTACAAACTTGAGGTGGAAGCTTGCACTACACTATGTAGCAAGGTATAAAAGGTGCAGATTCGAGATGTTGGATAACTTTGGCACATGCGCATGGGATGCTTACACCATGGAGCCTTAAATATCATGCAGTAGATTACCACAAGTCTCCCAAAATGCACCCTTGACCAGCATGATTTTGCGAGGTATGTGCATTATGGAAATATGTCAAATCCACTTTCCAGGGCTGAGATAATAGAGTAGGAGCAGTCTTGGAGTGAGCACACTCTGATGTATGTGGATCTTTTTATATAACATATACAGTAAAACACGGGTATTATGTAATTTTTGTTGATGATTTTTCAAGAAAATGTTAGATCTTCTTTATGCGGAATAAGGATGAATTTTTTCAAAAAAAATTGAATTCAAAGCATTGATTAAAAAGGAGACTGGTCAGAAATTGAAAGCCCTGGGAAGTGATAATGAAGGAGAATATGTTTCTAGCACCTTCAAGGACTTTTGTGCCAGAAAGGGTATTAGAAGAGAACTGATAACAATCCATTACCCACAGCAAAATGGGGTGGTTGAAAGGAAGAAAAAAAGCATAGTGGGATCATAAATATCCATGTTGCATGACCAAGGGACTCCATTACATCTATGGGAAAAATCATGTAACACCACAGTTTATTTGAAGAATCGACTCCCTCATAGAATACTTGGCATGATCACACCCAAAGAAGCTTTCTTTGGGAGAAAGTTAGATGTATATCATTTCATAATTTTTTGATCTAATGTGTATTTTCATGTATCCAAGGATAGCAGTAAGAAAATTTAGCCTACAACTAATATGGGAGTCATTTTATGATACATAGAGACACCAGATAACTACAGGGTGTATTTTCCCACACTCAAGGTGACATTGGTGAGGAGATATGTCAGATTTGATGTAGATAATGCTATGAGATGCTATCTAGAGTGATATATGAGTATCCCACCATAGGAGGATCTTCTAGCTCCAAAGGAGCAGCCTCAAACAGAGATTTGGTATTTTCTAGAGCAGCCACATATGGAGGAGAAAATATGAGGTTGAGTGGAGGCACCCACTCAACCGGAATATTCCAAAGAGGGAAGGAAGAGAACTAGAGAAGATTACAAATTGGTATATGATGCACAAGATCATGTGGAAGCTCCTACATATCAATGCAGGCATAGGAGGTCACCAGATAGGTACACTGGATATATGGCTCTCATGACAGAACTCATTGAGACAGAGCCTTCTTCATTTGAGGAATAATTTTATCAACCAGTGTGGGTTGATTCCATGGTGGAGTATGAATCCATCATGAAGAACAGTGTATGCTAGGTGGTACCGAGACCAAAGAACAAGTCAATGTTTGGTTCCAAATGGATCTACAAATTGAAGCATTCAGTTGATGGGAGCATCGAGAAGTAAAAGGCGAGATTTGTGGCCAAAGGCTTCTCTCAGGTACAAGGAGTGGAATATGAGGAAAATTTTGCACCAATGGAAAGATATTCCTTAATCATAAAAATTATAGCATTAGTTGAGAAGATGGGGTGGAAGATCCATCATATGGATGTGAAGATTTTCTTTCTCAATGGTGTTGTTCAGTAATAAATTTACATAGAGCAGCTAGAGGGATTTGAGACAAATGATAGGGAGACACATGTGTGCAGACTTAAGAGAGCCATGTATGGTCTCAAACAGATGCCCTGAGCATGGTACACTTGGATCAACACATATCTTAGTGTATTGGGGTTAACCAAAAGTGAAGAATATGTCAACCTATATCACATTGTGGTAGATGGAAATTTACTTATCTTGGTTTTGTATGTTGATGACTTTATTCTTACAAGGGATGAGCACTTGATCCACTATTGCAAGGATGATCTTGCGAGAGAATTTGAGATGAAGGAAATGGGCTTGATGCATTACTTCCTTGGGCTGGAAGTATGGAAGGGTGATGGTGAGATGTTTGTGATTCAAGGGAAGTATGCCTCTGAAATACTTAAGATATTTCATGTGGAGTATGGCAATCCTATGGACACACCTCTAGCTACAAACTGAAGGAAGGAGAGTGCTTCGTTAGGAGAACTAGTATATTTTACCATCTATAGATATTGTGTGGGATCCTTGATGTATCTGGCGAACACAAGGCCTGACATATGCTATGCATTTAATCATTTGAGTCAAGCCATGGTGAAGCCTACCATGTTGTATTGGAAGGAAACAAAGCATATGTTGAGGTACATTTGAGGCACAACTAAGTATGGTTTATGTATAAAAGTAGAATGAGAGTGAAGCTCCAAGGCTTCATTGATGCATATTGGACGAGGATTCCATTATAAAAGAAAAGTACTTCAGGTGCTATCTTCAGTGTTGCTTATGCAACTATTTCCTGGTATAGAAACTCATTAGAGGTTGAATACATGGATGCAACTAAAATTCAAGAAGCGTGTGAGGCCATATGGATGAGGAAAATACTTGTGGGTATTTTCAGTCAAGATATGGATCCAACAATGATTTATTGTGATAATAAGAGGTGTATCAAACTCTCTAATAATCCAGTATTTCAGACAGGTCCAAGAACATTGATATCAGGTACTATCACTTGTGGGATTTTGTGCAGAGGAAAATTATGATGCAACAGTACATTCCAACTAAGGAGCAGGATGAAGATATCTTGACAAATGCATTTTCAAGAGGAAAATTTTAATTCCACAGGTGCATGATAGGGGTGGTGAAAAATCCATTTCTTGCTAAGAGGGATTGTTAGAAATTCAAGCAAGAAATGCTTCATTTGACTTGTGCCTTAGTCAAATGGATAAATTTTATTTTCCATATCAACTGGATGACTTAGATTGTAGTTAGTTGGAGTGAAATGGCCTTGTCTCCTAGTTAAATTCTTAAAATCGAGTTATAAGGTAGAATTAGATTTGTGCATGTAGTGATTGCTAAAATTTAGAAATCTAGTTCAGTGATTTTCAATTTGACTCAATTAATTGATCTCAAGTACCTAGTTGAGTCATTTGAAGGTCAGCTGAGTATTATAACTCTTTTTAACTCAATGATATCTCATTTAAACTATTCAATCAGCTAAACATAACCCATACATGCATGTAATTCAAATTTCCTAGTTGGAGTGGAGGAAAAGGCACATTGTAATTATCAATTGTACACTACTTGAGTGTCACGGGCTTGGCAATTAAGCAGGTGAATCATTCGTTGGGAATTATGCAAGAAAATAGGATAAATTCCTATATTTTAGGAGCTAATTTCCTCCAATATTGTGCAAGGAAATAGGAGAAATTTAGGGCCTTGAATTGGCTAAGTATGGGACAGAGCATGACAGTTAGCAAGAGAACAGGTTTACTGTGCAGTTTGTGCATCAAGATTGAATCAAGACATTGTAATAGTTTCTCATTATCATCTGATTAATGAAAAGAAGTGGAGGGGTTTTTCCAAGTTGGTTTCCCTTGTAAATCATTGTGTTCTTGTGGTTTTTATGGTTTCATGTCATTGCATGTGTTTCTAAATTGTGATTTCCATTCTACAGAAAACTAGAGGAAATTTGTAATATCTTGATTTTAGTTTGATTTCATCAGTAGTAGAAAATTTCTATTAATTTCTATAGAATATAAATTTTCTTCCTTGTCACCAGATCCCACAACTTATATCCTTTCATTCAATCCTCATAGCCAATGAAATACATGACTATCTTATTATCCAACGTTTTCCTATTCTCCTTTGGGATATGGACATAAGCCTCACAACTAAATATTTGAGATGCATTACTGATGGATTTTTACCAAACCATACTTCATATAGGGTTTTTTTGACCAATGTTAATTATGGAATCCTATTCACTGGGTAACACACAATGTTAATTTCCTTTGCATGTAACTCTTGTGCCAATCTTACACTGCTAAGCATGCTTCTTTCCTTGTTCATCAAGGTCCTATTCATCCTTTGTACAAATTCATTTTGTTGATTATATGGAGTAGTCGTATGGCATATTATCTCATGATACTTGTAAAATTTCTCATATTATTTACCACAAAATGAACCTCCATTGGAATTTCTTGACACATTTATCTTCCTATCTATCTAGTTCTCCACAAGAGATTGAACTATTGAAATTTCTTAAAACCCTTTGATTTCTTCTTCAGGAAATATAACCATGTCATCCTAGAGAAATAATTAATGAAAGATACATAATAAATGGATTCTCTTAGTGACTACACTGGTACTAGCCAAAATACATCACTATGAATCATCTCCAACATTCCTTTTACCCTTGTAACACCAGATGGAAACCTAACACGGTTGTTTCTCATAAAAACTATGTTCATAGAAATCAAATTCTATAGAGTTATTAGGCAAGCCTTCAATTGTACCTTTGCTTTGCATAGATCAAATCCTTTTTCTCCAATGTGTCTCATTCTTTGATGCCACCACATGGTTTCATAAACTAAACAAGAGGTTGACTCATTATTTTCATATATGAATGCACTACTGCATCCACTTGGGTTTTTATGCCTAGAAACACCTCTCATCAATACCATTTCTCTAAAAACCATATTTCATGAATCCTTCTCGAATATGGTATGCACACATACATCACCCATTCAACTGAAAAAGATTAGTTTCTATCCAAACCTAGAACATGTAGTACCCTCAACAATGTCATACTCTAACCATCCTTCAATACTAGTTGAAATTGACCTCGACCTACTATCTTGGTTGTTGAATCATCCCACAGGTAGACATATCCTCCATCATATTCTTCATACTTGCAAAACCATTCCCTGTTGGAAATCATATGATAGGATGCTCCTAATTCAATCAACCATGCTTCATGGTCTGACTATGTGCTTGTCAAATCTTAATACATGTATCTTGCTTCTTCCGAAGAAGTTATCCCTTCAGTGAAATAATCATAACACTCCTTGCTTCATTCAAAAATATTCAACTTGCAATATCTTTTATAATATCCCTCTATACCACATTTCCACATCTTCTTGTCGACTTAGCAAGAGACATCGTTCTCCTTTATATATATATCTATATATATATATATATATATATATATATATATATATATATATATATATATATATATATATATATATATATATATATATATATATAAGCTGGAGAGCAATTATATTTTATTTATTGGAGGGATTTGGTTGGGCCAAGGCCTAATCAACCAGCATTACCTATCATTACATGACAGCTTGTCCTCTTCCTATTACAAAATAGTTCTCGGATCAAGGGATGCATGTTTTATTCAATTATATATTAGATTAATGCATATATATGATTGAAATCCCACTCCAAATCATGCAAGGGATATGTTATTTTGATTATATAGATGAAGGAAAACATTTCTAATAAAGGATTGGGGAATTTTGTAATGGAGGTCACCCATAAGAGAATTTTGTAAGAACTATTTATGTTGAATTCTAAATGTTTAAAAACCATTCCTAGCCAAGGCTTGGAAAGGAGGTTCGTGTATAATTGGACTACTATGTGTATAGTGGTTTCTTTTAAAAATAGATTAGATATGTTCTTGTTAAATGATTCCTAGATTATGTGCAGCAATTTAGATACTAGTTACACTCCATGTTTTCAAATAATCATTCTTTAGAATTGTGATTTCTATTGACTTATGTATCAAGAATCTGCGTATTATTGAACTATTTTGTAAAGGTGGTTTTTTCTTTGCATATTAGAATCATCGCTCTCTTCTTTTATTACAATAGGTTATTTGTTTCCATTGAATCAAATTAATTTATTACTTCCTTTTCTATAGTTACTATAGTTTGTGAACAGTTATCTTCTAGTAAATTTAGAGTAACCTTGTTTGCTAAATTATACCATGTTTTGTTTTACAGCTTTTGTATTTTAGTATATTTAATGGAATTTTAGTTGATTTTTATTTATTTAAATTATTAAATCCCATATCGAGGGTGGTAAGCCCTGGTATTGCACCAAGAGTGTTGCAACTCCCAGGGGTTGCCCTACTTTACTTTATCAACCCAGGGTTCGTACAAACTTGGAGGTGAAAATGTTATATACACAGCAGATGCATTCTTCTCATGTCATCCTCTTCTGCTTTACGAAGGGGTGCTATGTCTTAAACTATGATAAGAACTAGAATTTAAATTGTTGGAAGGAACTGACAGGAATGAAACTATCTTAAATTGCAGAAAGCAAATGACAGAAAGGAAACTAATTTAATCTACAAAAAGGAAATTACTAAAAAGAAACTAAACTAAGTTGTACCTAGCTAGGCCAATCAGATAAACACATCCCACTTATCCTCTGATCTATTTACCATGATATCATGCTTCTAACCATGCAACTATTCATGATAAACTAAACTTGACAAAGTGTGGCTTGATGTTTGGAGGAAAACGGGCTAAAGAACTTAATGGAGGGCTCACCACATGAAACAAGGCTTAGAGGTGGAAAGAGGGGGTTTAAACCTTATTAAAAATTTATTATAGCACAAAAATACTTTTGAGCAGAATGATTTGAAAATTGCGATGGATGAGTTGCGATGGAGGGTTAGCAGTACGATATGCGATATGCGATATCGCAATATCGCAATATCGCAGGCTGGCAGAGAAACGGGAGTATAGTTTAGGAGTGGGAGCGAAATGAAATTGCGATCAGGCCAAAGGTTGTGATCTGCGATATTCGATATCGCAATATTGTGTGGTTGGAGGAGTGGCGGAAGTGTTGATCGAGAACGAGATACGATATGCGATGATTTGGATGACGTGGCGGTGGGACCGGTGGCGTAGCGCGATACCAATATCGCAATCGGTAGACAGGAGCAGTAAGTGTTAACAAGGAGCAGATGGAGAGTTTGAAATTCAATTTGCAAAAAGGCCAAAGGTTGCGATCTACAATATGCAATATCGCAATATCGCACAGTTGGAGTGGCGGAAGTGTTGTTCAAGAATGAGCTGCGATATGCGATGAGTCGGATGATGTGGCAGCGGAGCACGATACCAATATCACAATCAGCAAACAGGAGTGGTAAGTGTTAACAAGGAGCGAATGGAGAGTGCGAAATTTGATTTGTGAAAAAGCAAGAGGGAGATGCGGTAAGTTAAAAGGTAAGGAAATGGATCGAGTTTTCCAATGTTTTTGAATGTTTTATTAACAAGCGGCAAAGGTAAGGCATAAAGGAAATATTGCAATCGGGACTTGGAATGGGAGAGCATAAACAAAGACCTTGGACGATTTTTAATTTACGATGGAGCAAAGTACGGTAGCGAGAAGTTCAAGGAGCAAGGGCAGAGGTCTAATTCCAATGGTTTTCACTCATTTTGCGTTAAAAATGGTAAGGCAACAATGAATAATAAAATAAAGGAATAAGGTGGGCTGAATAGTTGAAGTGTTTTTATGAATAAAAAGGTGGGTGCAGCAGTGAGAATAAGTGGGAAAAATCTGAAATGGAGGGCGTAACAGCAGTGCACAGATTGTGAAGACAGAGATGGATAATGAAGCAAGGAGGCACCACAGAGCTGCTATGGGGTTTTAACAATAATTTCTGCAATCAACCTGCTAACTTATGCGCAAAGAAACAGACAAATGTGTTAAAACACAGTGCAAAGGAAGACTGAAAAATGGTAATGCTACTCTACTTTTAATCTCAGAAACAGTGAACAGAAATCAATTTTTGGGTCTATGGGAAGGTTCGCCCTTTTTTATCTCTATTGACAGAGATGATACGGGGGTCTTGATCCACATCTTTTTTTGGATTTTCTCCTCTATTATATTACTCACAAGCAAATGAAACCTACATCAGCACACTGAAAGCAAAACTAAACAACAACTTGAAACATAAACGAAATTATCAGAAGCGGAACTAATGAAATGACATAAAGCAGAGAACAAATACAGCATATAGGTTGAGGCACCTGGATTGGTTCCTAACCCACAAGCCTAGCTCTCTGAAACTTAAATCATTAAGTTGAAATCGGTCTACTCATTTGATAAAAGAATAGCCTCATACATTTTTGAAATTTTGATCACTAAGTAAAATAATAAAAAGCTCAATAGCTTGGAACAAAGTTCTGACCCTTCCTAGCCCTAGCTTTGCTCTATTTATTCTACAGGGCAGCTACTAACATCTCCCTATAAAATAGTGATTGAGTCCACTTGACTCCAAGTAAGAAAATATTGAGTGCACTCCTCTTTGAGTTGCTTGGTTGCCTCTGGAATTCGAATTGTTGGAGAGAATCCTTGGGGAACCTTTTGTTGCCTTTGGAATTCGAATTGCTGGAGAGAATCTTTGGGATCCTTTGGCTGCTTTTGAGAGTTAAGGAGGGTGGAAAATCCTCCTATAATTGCTCCATATTGTCTCCTCTAAGTCTTTATGATAAAATCCCTATAAAAATTCTAATAATTCATGATTTCCTGCACTCAACCTCATATTAGGCACTCTGAGTATGTTAACCTTAATCACCACCTATACTAGCACCATAAAACCAAATAATAATAAAAATGAAATAAAAAGAGATCTAAGAAGGCAAAAAGTTGACCATTAACCCCTCCAAATATGTCTAATGATGGAGCTCATCATCACCCCCCTACTGAATGGTTTCTCATCCTCTGAGCAACTAACCCTCCTCCTACATTTCCTTCAAGGCTTTGACAGCCCCCTTGATTTCTTGAGGAAGAAGTGTGGGATTTTTTCCAAGGGGGTAAAACCATTATTATTTTATGCATTCTCCCATTCTCTATCTTGTGCATTTGTGTCCTTTTCATCATTCATCCCCGGCAGCAAATATGGGTTGAGCTTTAGTCCCAACCATTAGATCTTTTTGGTCTGCAAGGCCCTCTTGTATAATGGTTCCCTTTCCAATGCACCCTTCATTATTTCTGGATTATGGTACTCCTTGTTCTTGAGGTTGTGAGGGAGGTTGTTCCATCTCCTTTGGCTGGCCATAATGCACTCATCTTCTATCTACCTAGAAACATCATCAAAGGTAGCTTTCAACTAGTGTAGGGTCCCTTTCAATCTCTCTACGGTTAAGGATGACTCCTCTTAGGCTGAAAAATTCTAGTTTGATATATAAGGGTTCTCTATTTCTTCTTCCCATGACCTTCCATATCTCTTTTGCTCTAGTGTCCTCATTCATCATCCAAGATGCTAGAGCCATTAGATGTATATCCCCCCATTGTGGAATTGGGATCCCAAGTATCCAGATTTGTCAGCACAAGGTTATGCACATAAAAATCTGCCATTTTTTCCTAATCATCCATGTTAGATTTCTTGTATAAATCCATGAATTTCCTACAATATTGGAAAGGTAGTGATCCATGGGAGGCTAGAGTTTTGATTTGAAATAGGATTCGTTTCTCCTTGAGGTACACAGCATATGAGTCAAAAGAGAATCTGTATTGAAGGGCTTCTATGCATAATTCTACCATGGTGGCTACTTGCTGCCCTTTTTGCTGCAATTGCTCCTTTAGTGATACATTCTCTACTTGTGCCTTCTGTAGCTGCTCCTTCAAAACTATTTCTTTGATTCTTTCCTCCTCCCTTGGTGATTCTTCAATGATAATCAAGCTCGTGGGGGGAGTTTCTAGCTCTCTCTGAATTATTCGTTGACTCTTGTCAGCTCTGAAATACATAGAGGTCTGCCTTTTTCTCTTTGCGCTCACAGGAGCTAAGGTGGAAACTGCCTCTTTGTCTTGAGGGGATGTGGTGTTGTGTTGTGATTCTACTTCTTTCTCACTTTCTGCTACCTCTATGACTTTTATTTTTATCTCTTCCATTTTTCCTTCGCCCTTTGTCTCTTCCTCTTCTTCTTCTGGTTCTGCTTGTTCCTCTTTTGGTTCTTTTTCTTCTGGTTCTTCTTATTCTTCTGGTTCTTCTTCCTCTGCTGGTTCTTCTTCTTCTAGTTCATCTTGTGGTTCCTCTTCTTCTTCTCTAAGGCTAGAAGTGGAATTCTTCCTTGTTTGGGTTGGTTTCTATAAAAGCTTCCCTGCTCATATTTACGAAAGAGGACCAGGCCATGGGTAGGGTGACGTTGTTTTATTGTTGTTGTTGCATTCTCTCCCAAAATAGGTGGCTGAAGCTCACTTTTGTTGCACTGAGGCCTTCCGTCAGTCTCTCTCCCTTTAAAAAATTTCAATTTACTGGTTTGGATGAGACGGGCCCTCTTTATTATTGGACTGCGCTGCTATTTTTTTTTTTTTTTTGAAGCGCTTATGTAACGCAGCTCAACTCCAGTTTCTGTTGTAGAAAATTGGACCCTCTTCTTGTTAACTGGATGCTACTACATGTATCCTCCTCTCTTCCTCCTCCACTCCAACTGATTTAATTTTTTTTCAAGTGGCATGTAGTTTTAGTTTTTTCAGTCATACTTCACGGTGTTGGCCAAGTTAATTGGCCACCTTTTTGCCTCTTAAACTCTTAGTCTGCAAATTTAATTATTTATGGCCATTATGAATGCATAATGAGGGGTGAGGGGCTATACCTGAGCTTACCAGTTATTTTCAAGGTGTTTGTAGGAGATGGAATTTGGATACAAGCCTATTATATGTTGTGTTCTTCCTTATTTTCCTGTTTTCTAAGTGAGAAACTTGTTGAATGAGAAACTCTCTGAGTGAGCTACTGATCTTTCTTTCTGTTTCATCCCATTGTAGATGATGCATGGGGTTGCTCCAGATGCCATGGGTGGCACTCTTTTCTTTCCTGGGGTCTGCTTTATCAACTCTCTCTGTTTTTTCTTGTTGTTTATGAATATATTTTTGCACTATAGGAATTCCCTGATGTCTGTAATAGTATGTGTTTTTCTTTCCTTGCTACATTGTGCTCAGGAATGGAGGAATGTGGTGTATTGAGGTGATGGAGGAAGTTATGAAAATTAATGGAGTGAATGATGGTATGGATGGTAAAATAGAATAAGGGAAAAGAAGATGAATGCTTCCCTATGTTTCCAGAAACCATTAATAACTTGCAAAACAGCAAACACAGAAAACACAGAGATGCAAATGTTTTTTTTTTTTTTTTTGAAAGAAAGTGGGCTGCCTCCATTGAGGTTTTCAACCCACAAACTTGCTTTGGGCACCTCAGAGAGGTTTTCACCCATGGATATTTATTCTCTTTTTCTTCTTCTTCTTTTTTGGAGCAAGTGAGCTGCCTCCATCGAGGTTTTCAACCCACAAGATTACCTTCGGTGCCTTGGAGAGGTTTTCACCCATAGATCTTTATTCTTTTTTTCTATTTTTTTCAGGAGGTGTGGGAAACTATGGAGTTTCCCATAACATAAAACTCTCTTCTTATTGAATTTATAAACTCTGCCCTTGACAAAGGCTTCTTGTAAATTTTAAGTATGTGACCATCGACAAGCAAGGGGATTCCTTCTTCATCTATGGTTCTAATTTGAACTACGCCATTATCAAAACATTTTTCCACTATGTAAGGTCCCAACCATCTTGTCATCAACTTGTATTTGAAATATGTAAACCTTGAATCATAAAACAACGCCCAATATCCTTCTTGGAAGGTATTTTCTTTGATGTTTTTTTCATGCCATACCTTCCTTTGTAGTTGACCTACCTCCGTGTGAATAAGTGCTTGCATTCTGAACTCATCCAATCCATTTAGTTGCAGTAACCTCTCTTTTTGCACATTTTATAGATATAGATTTAATTCAGCTTCCATTATTAAAGTATTGAATTCAAACTCAATTGAAAGTAGAGCCTTCTTACCATAGACTAGTTCATAAGGAGTGAACCATGTTGTTGTCTTCCAAGTAGTTTTGTAGGCCCAAGTAGCTTCTATCAATCTGTTTGCCCAATATTGTAATGTTCCCAATTTTTCATGAAGAAAATTGGAACATTAATTTTTTCTTATTGCATCTAGGAGGTGAACAAAATGGGTAAAAGGCCCATAAGTAGGAATGAGATCCTTCATAGTGTGAAAATGATCCATGGAGCAGCTTTATTTTGCACCTTCCAGTGTGAAAAGGGGCAAATGCATGAGGAAAAGGTCAAGTTTGACCAAGTCAACAGCGCTACCTAAGAGGTGTAGCTTGCATGAGAAGACAGCGCAGTTTTGGAGGGAGAAAGATTCCTTGTGGATGAAAACCTAATGTGTGGGGTCCATGGCAAAGAGGCATTCACTTGTATAAGAATAGGCCGAGGCAGCCATAGAGGGATATCTTGGATCATTTGATTATTAGTCTATTCAGACAAATTGCACACTCCAGTTGTTCAGCAGAGTTGCAGTGCTGCTTAGCACGAGGGATTCCTGTTTAGGATTTCCTCTCCTTCTTGAGTAGCTCTTAAAGGATTGCACTTCATCTTCTCCACATATTGGCTCAAGGCCAAAGCCATTCTTCAAATACTGCATTATTTCTTCTCAAGTATAATGCAATGTTGCTGGGGCATTGCAGTGGAGGGTTCCACAACACTACTCTTTGGCTTATCTTTCAAAGGAGGGAGGTTCTCTTGCTCCAGGAGGTTAGTGAAAGTGATTTCAAAGCTGATTTTCACATCTTGGCATCAAGGCCATCTTCTCCCATCATCAGCAGCGCAGTCCAACTCTATGACTGTGTTATTCTAGAGTGCATCTACAGTGAGAGGTTGCACCAGCATTTTGGAGGGAAAGATTTCCAGTGTTAGGATCAGCCTTGTACTTGGGAAATCTATTGGAGGAGGTTTGTTGCATATTGGACATCTTATTCAGCCATCTCCATATTTTATTATTTTGAGTTGCAGCTGCTACCCAGCAACTCTGGCATTTCTGCAGATTTGCCAATTTCATGTATATTGTAGCCAATCCTTCCAAGGATTGTGTATTTTTGTTGTATTAGTGTTTTCCGAGGTTCAAAGCTTGCTCCCCCTCATTTATTTGAGTTGATATTGTCATATCATCCTATTCTCATTTTGTATGCAACAGTATCTCCTATAAACTGCATTATTTTAGCCAGGGTTTTTCATGTATAGCAGTGTTCTTGCATTTTATTGTATAAGCTCTATTGAGGCTTACATTGCCTAGCTGGAGTGATTGATTCCTCCACACATTGTATACATTTTCTACTATATAACATATTTTTTGGCGTTTCATTTCTTCATGTGTTCACAGCTACAATAATTACATTTTCTTTCCATTTTATGTGCTTACATTGTTGTAGTCCATCACCGGGAATTTTCTGAGGACATCTAAGTGTGGTAGATCTATTTAACAACATTAGAAGGATTTCTTTGGAGCCTCCTCTTGTATTTAGCACTTAGAAAAAAATTTCTAAGGTATCTAGGTCCTGGTTTCAAATCCTGCTGCCTACATTTCTGGAAAATGCATTTTCCAGCCATGGATTGCTAGCTGTTCCGAATTGGGAACATTACAGTAGTATCAGAGCACCTTTCTTGGCTCATCCTATGGCCTTCAAGCCCAAGAAAGAAGAAGAAGAAGAAGATGATGCAGAATATGAGCTTGATCTCATCTATTTTCAGAACAAAGAATAACCTCCCCAAGGAGGAGAAGCAAAGAGAAGAAGAGGAATAACCTTGCACTTCCTATTCTCATCAAGGAGACAAAGAAATAAGCAGAAGAAAGACCCCATATTTTGGAGAAGAAAATGAAAAAGGGGATAAGCTTACCAAGATTCTTCCTAGATCTGTATATATGATCCATGTAGAGTATGAGGAGATCCAGAGGAAGTATAGAGAATATCCTAGACGGTTTGATTCAAAAACAAACTCTAGATTGGAGGAGTGTGAGCATGCAGCTACACACCATCTTGTACAGCACAGTCACATGCCCAGGATTTCCAAAAGAGAGATGGAAAGAAGATAATAAGTTGTTGGGAGGGCAACCCTTAGTGATTTCTTGGAGGAGTATAAGTCTCAAACTCAGAAATACCAGGATCATCTCAGTTTTTTAGAGTTTTTCAAGATGAAGGTGAATGAGAAAGAGTAGCAGGATAGATTTCATATATCTACCTTTGAAGGTTCACCTGTATGTTCAGCCAAAGCTTTGGTTGAATATTTAGAGACCTTCTTGCAGTAGCACCAAATACTGGAGGATGAAACCATCAAAGTTGCAGCACTGCATTTGAGAGGTAAGGCTTATGCCTAGTGGATATTTGAATCCTTTTCTTTGAAAAATGTAAACATTTCATCTTATGCAAATTTCACTAAAGCCTTAGTGAAAATATTTGATATAGGGATTCATTAAAAACACATGGGGGAGCTAAATGAGAAAACTCAAAAAAAACCCTTGCATAACAACACAATTTCATTTCAGAAAACCATGAAGGAGGTTGAAAACTTGCACCATACTTTGCCGGAGGAGAAAATTTCTTCTCACACTTTTGAGTGAGGAGGCATGAGGATATCTTTTTCAAAGAGGGATCAAATCATTGGGAGGTTGTTACAGGTTAAAATACCTCCTCATCAGCTCAGAGGGGAAGAAAAATATGGAAGAAGTACAAAGACCTAAATTAAACCTATTTCTGCCAGGGTAACGCATATATAGAACAGAACAAGAGCGTTATAACGCAGGCAAGCAATACATTGGCCACGTTAGTGGCTAGGGCAACGCTCTGTTTACACTGGAGGGACGCGTTACCCGTGTTTTAAGTTTGAATTGGGAAAAGAGCGTGGAGAAAGATTTGAATCTCTGACTTTCCCTCACAAAGGAGTCAGTGCACAAAGGAAACTGCAGAAGCACCAGTTCATTATTGGTCATTGCCATAGAAGACTGAACTCCAAGAGAGGAAAAAGCATGGAGATCAAAGAAACATCTAAGCCTTTTCCATTCCAAACTAGTGGAAATAGAAGGGCAACAATGGCCTTCTCCCTCTCCTATAAGAAGGAGTTGAAGGCTCTTAATTGAAGGTCGAAGGATTGCTCAAAAGTTCTTATATACTTGTGGAATAGAGAATAGTGTGACATTGTGAAGGCCAAGAGTCAAAGAGGCTCCTAGAGAGTTTGTTGGCTTGGACTTCTTCACTTGATAGAGAAGAGATATTGGGAGACTGAGGAGGGCTTGGTACAACCGATGGTTGTAATCCTCCTTCTTTCAAAATCAATAGAACTATGTTCGTTTTGTCCATTCGATGCTTAATGTTATATTGTTGTTCCAATATTTGTTTAGTATGATATGAATGGCTCAGATGTGTATAATCTAGATATTTATTGTTGATTTAATTGATAGAATACTTGTTATATTAGAAGTTATGCGGGTGCTTTGACTGATTGCAGGACTCAGATTTGGAGCCGGTGAAGAAGGAATCTTGCTTTGCTGCGTAGCGCTCTCCAAAGGATTCTAAAGTTGTCAAAGAGGTAATTCTCTATTGTATTCTTTCAAGTTATTTCAAGCTAATATGAACATGCTCATGCCATCTTTGTGAACAACATAGCTAATCTTACTGTCTGCCTCGGGCACCGGAAAGCCCTGAGAGGGATATACGAAAACCAACCACCCAAGCAGTTTACCCTATAGCAGAATTGGCGACTCCGCTGGGGAGTGTCCCCATAGTTTCCGGACTATTTTTCCTTTCATTTCTTCTCTCCTCTGTTCAGTATCCTTCTGACCATTTTTTGATGCCCAGTAGACATACCAAACGCTTGCAGAGTTCAACCCTGTTCTTGTCTGGCCAACTGAAGAGCTTTTCCCTGGTTAACGCGACCTATGCAGTTCATCCAGTGTGTTATAACGTGTTCTAGGCTTAAATACAGTGCGTTATAACGTTGTATTTTCTCACAGACAGAGCGTTACCCAGCCAAAACCCTACTGTTCACTACTGTGACTGTGTTTTAGCTGTTGAGTTTTTTGGCCACCAGTACCTTTCACAGACTGAATCCCTATGCTTGTCTGCTAAAGCTGGCATTGATTATTTGTTTCTCTTATTTAGTTAGTGTGCAAAGCATTTACTTTTTTAAAGAGAAAAAATTTTTTTTTCTTCTGCATTTAGTTAAGTTTATTCTGAAATTTTAGTTCACAGACTGTCAAAGAGGTAGATAGAAGTCAGAATCTTGAAAGTTGAGCTGTGTTATTTACATGTTGGTGCATGGATGATTGATAAAGAAACACTCTTCATTGAAGTTACTATTTAGAGCATGTTTTTCATGGTTTATTGAGTCAAGTGTCTCACTATACTTCATACGTCCATTTCCCCTCCGCAAGACTAATAACAAAGTACACTAAAAACAAAGCGATAATAAAATCAATCTAATAACTCTTTTTGAGCTCACACAAACAGTAGTTCAGGCTAGGATCTTGGGTTAGAAAAGTGAGAAAACTACCCAAGATCTCAAAACTTGAAAACTAGAGTCATTAACGAGTGAAATCCTGCTGCACTCACATTATTGGGACCGTTCCTTTACCGAAGCTCAGCACGAGACAACACTTGGGTGCACTAGAAGGTAGCCCGCCTTCGACTACATCCTGTGGGTGTGTTATATATTGGGGTTCCCTTCGGGGATGTCAAAACTAGATCGGGGATCTAGGTATTCTGCCCATATAGCACACTGTCCTTGACCGTGGACCCCCCTGATAGTGTCTGTGATTTGAGGTATCCTTAGTGGCTATACTTTTAGGGACTTACACAAGGTGACTGGGACGGGCTGTCCTGGTACCTGAAACAGACGGACCTACTTTGTCTTCAATCTTTAGGAGGGTACTCGTCTTCATGAGAGTGCTTACACCTATCGTCTGGGGTTCGGGCGAAGCTCTAGAGTAACCGTAACTGTACTTTCGACCAACCCTCTCTGTATGCTATTGTGAGACTGGATTTCATCACCAGTGAACGGTAGTACTCAGACAGGGCACCCTATACTGGCTACTTGCTGATTGATTTTAGAGAGTCTTTTCTTTTTTAGTAGTTGTGTGGATACTGTCATTTGAGACTTCATAATACATCACATTTTGAAAAATTTGTTAAAATTAAACCGGTCACCGTGGCGTCCCCTGACCCACGCCGTCTGTCTCGACGACAGCAAGGTCTACCTCCTCTCACCCTAGAGGAAAGATTGAACCTTGGTAAACCCGGGCCTTCTACGGAAGAGCAGTCTCCTCTGACTAATCTGGATTACCACATAGACCCTTATCAGCCGGAACTCCCGGAGGACCCTTTCACTGAAGGCGTTGTACCTAATTACAATCCTCTGCTCACTGATCCGTTAGGACCGGTGATAATCCAAATTCCACCGCGCCAAGATATGTCTGTGGCAACACCAACATCTATTTCTCCACCGGTATCCACAGGGTCGATACCAATGGCAACCATTCCTGGTTCGCCATCATCCTCCCCGCCGGTGGTCAGTTCTATGTCATTACTGGGTAACCCCGGTAGTCAACATATGCCTACCCCCAACCCTATGGTCAACACAACTGTCAGTAGTTTACCAAACCCTTCGGCATCTACTCCTACCGTGACCACGTTGGGGACCATGGTAGCTCCTCCCACGAGCACGACTACTTCGGTGCCCTTTAACAACCCTTTCGGTTGGAACCCTCTGTTGAGTTCAAACCCCCTGGCCACTATACCAGGGGGCAGTGTTATCAGTACACAGGTAGCTGGGAATATTTCTCTTCCTATGCAATCCTTAGGACAAATGGGACAACCCATTGTAAATACTATCCCCTTAAGTGGTTCAAACATAGGTATAGGATCTATACCGTTGCCAAATTATGCAAATACTAGTATGCCTCCGGGAAACTCTATTGCATCCATTTGGACTAACCAACCCCAACCTCCGTCTGGAGTGGGAGGGCACTTTTACACTGGGGGCAACCAACCATTTGCCCCTCAATACACTATGCCCTATGGACAGAAACCGTATGTTCCTACTCCTCCACCTATGGGAGGTTTTTATCAAAGTCCCACTTACCCTTCTGGTAACACGTGGATGGGGGGACCCTATGGTCCAAGTAGTCAGCCCATACTGCCTTGGTTAGACTCGGGGGAAAATCCACAATTGCCTTTCTTGGCAGCTTTGGACATACCCGACATCCATAAGCTGACAAACGACCCCATCAATCACAACTCGCTTTGGCCTCCTATACCGCATAAAATTCCTTCAGATATCCCGAAGTTCGACGGGAAGCATGGAGATGACCCGGCCGCACACATCACTACCTTCCATTTGTGGTCCATATCCAATTCCATGGTAGATGATAGTGTCCGCCTTCGACTGTTCTCCCGCACCCTTACAGGCAATGCCTCCAATTGGTACATTGAATTACCATGCACCGCCATCAATACGTTTGGCGCTTTAGCAACGGAGTTCTTAAAGAAATTTCAACTACCAATTAGAGTGGAAACCGGCACAGAATTGTTAACATCACTGCGCCAAGACACTGCCACCCACATCTCCGACCATATTCATGAATGGAGACGTAGGAGGAGGCTTGTCAAAGCGCCAATACCGGACCATCTCTTGGCAAATTGGTTTTGCAAGTCTCTTTTACCCCATATCTCTAAAGACATTTGCCTTTCTGGTGCGGTGACAGAAGATCAATGTATTCGTCGTGCCCAGCACCTGGATTTAATCTATTCACAATCCGGCATGCTTTACGATCTACTCCCCCATGCCCCTGGTAACCCGAACCCTCCGGCTACTAAGAAAATCGGAGCTCATGCCGATGGTCTCGTTGGCGTGATCTCTGGTGTAGCCACCAATCAGTCTCGAGGGAAAACCTCCCATCCATCCTCGGCTGCCACCGCCCCCCATCAAACGACTCCTCTCCCTTCCGCTGAGGTAAATTCGGTGCAAACCTCACAAAAACCCAACGGGAAAAATAGGAAGAATAAGAAGAAAACATCTTCTTCGGAAGAGCAGTCGAATAATCAGAATAAATCTAATCAGAAAAATGTTGCTAATGAAAAAGGAAAGGATAAACCCATGAGATTTCCTTGTAAAATCTGTGCGGAGGACCACTTGACATACAAATGTCCTCGGTTGCAGGAATGCACTGATTTTATTGCTAACAAGGATTCTGGGAGAACACCTGTCGTTCTTCAAAATCCTTTCCCCAATCAACAGCAGCAACATCAACATATGGTTGACAACCCGCCACAACCCCATCAACGGGGCAATGGTGGTTCGAATCCTTCCGGCGAAGGACCATCTGCCATTTATGGCATCGAGAGTATTGACCTTCAAACTCGCGCCAAGCTTTATGGAACTTCTACCAAAGATGCTCAGGAACCTGGAACTAGTTCCAATCCGCCGCCTCCCAACGATTTGCATATCGAACGGCCTACTGTTGAACCTGTAATTCGTCCCCCTAAAGGGACACTTCGATGCACGACTCATAATACCTCTGCACGTGCAGCCCAAAACTACAATATTGTAGAAGATTTGGCGCAGGCACCGTCAGCTATGTCTGCACTTGAAGTATTACAAACCTGTCCAGCACAAAGGAAAGCCTTGCTTTTAGCCATTGGTGGAATAGATCCCCAGGATTCCATGCTAGCAGTCTTTGATATGGAAAAGGCTAAACCTCGCCTATCGCATCAACTCGCATTCCAAGTGTAGGTTGTGTCGAAAGGGAGACCCATCCATCACACTGTCATAGACGAAGGTGCTTCGACCTGCGTTATGTCACAAGCTTGCTGGCTGAATATAGGTTCTCCTACTCTAACCCCGCCATCGAATTCCCTTAAAGCTTTCGATGGCCACACGTTCCAACCCAAAGGATACCTTGCTAGCTTTCCCATCACTCTGAGTGGGAAAACGGTAAACGTGGACGTTGAAGTCGTAGAGGGTCATCTCGACTATAATCTATTGCTCAGTCACAGTTGGTCTTATGCTATGACCGCCATTGTGTCTTCGGTCTTCCGACTCATCCTATTTCCATTGGATGGGAAAATAGTCACGGTCGATCAGCTATCCTTCTACACCCCTGATTATTCCACTTTACCAAGTAGCTCTGTACCCTTAATAGGAGGTGTCCCTGACTCTTACGTCAGTATCGGTACCGGTCTTCTGAAGGCATCTTCCCTACTGGGTTGTTTTCCTCTACCGCCGCCTCAGATCCCAAACATGGTTGCAATGATATCCACCTTTTCGGATGGCTCTATCGACCCATGGATCATTCCGGCGCCTTCAGATATTGATTCCTATGGAGATCAGATGTCGCTTTCGCCGGTTGAGTTGGCTTACCAAGCCATCCAAGTCGCATCTGAACCCTCCACTGATATGGTTTCGACCACAGGTACAACCCTCTCTCCCATAACAGTTCTCTCTAAGGATCTCCCTCAATGAAGTTTGGCCTACAGACGAAGCTATTCGAGAGATCATGTCATTAGAAGAACGACCTTGGGGAGAGTTCCACCATCGTGCTTCGACGATTGATTCGGAGGCGATAAAAACTGAAATCCCGTCTTTTGACCAACCTGAGATAGTTCCCTCCTCTTATACGACTGTCTACACTATCGATTCAGAAGGGAAAATGGGTAATCTTTCCAAGACACTGCTCATTGATATCTCGGTCAAGACAGGTATTATGGAAAATATTTCGTATTGCTTTTCAAATATTACACCTTTCCAACTTGCTTTCGGCCTGGAGGCAGTACTTCCGATTGAGTGTGAAATCCCATCGCTTAAACTAGCGGTTGAACTCCTGCCTGGCACCACCGCCACAGAAGAGCGCTTGCTCTCGCTCGATCATTTGGGCGAAACTCGTCGAGATGCTACACTAGCACTCGAAGCTCACCAGCGCCGAGTTAAAGCTCAATACGACAAATCTGTCAAGCCTCGTTCTTTCCAAGAGGGCGATCTTGTTCTACTTTATGATAAAAAACACGACCTCTTGGGGGCAGGAACACTCCAACCATTGTGGCTCGGTCCTTACATCGTTACTAAAGCCCTCTCGAAAGGAGCTTATGAAATACAGGACTGTAATGGAATTCCACTCGAGGAGCCCCGCAACGGGCTCTATCTGAAGAAGTATTTTGCCTAGTTTCACACTAGGCATATGCTTTGTAATTTTATGTATATAAGTTTTGCCTATTTTTATTTTGATGCTTATGGATTATTTGTTTGGTTTAAGGTTTTTTTCTCATGTAATCTTTTTCTTTCGCACAGATGTCATCACATTCGTTATCATACGTCGGGTATGCAGACGGTGCTAGTCGTCACACTAGACACATTGCTTCAGCTGCTTGGGTTCTCTATACTCCGGAGTCGGACCTTCTTGGTTCTGGGGGGATCTTCCTGGGTAACGCCACCAACAATGTGGCCGAGTACATGTCAGTGATCCAACTCCTCACGGAAGCGGCATCTCATGACATCTCCGATTTAGTGGTCAGGTTAGATTCCCAACTCATCATTATGCAGCTAAACAATCATTACCGCATCTGCCACCCTATATTGTTACGTTATTTTTTACGAGTGCGAATTTTAGAACGTCAATTTCAAACAATCACATTTGAGCACGTTCCTAGGGAATTTAATGCATTAGCTGATTCTTTGGAAAATTATGTGTTAGATTGGCATTTGTCACATTTATTGTAAAAGATTTACTCATGAGTACATATATTTTTATCACATCAAAAAATGCATAAAAATTTAAAAACACAAAATCACCAAAAAATATATATAGATATAGATATATGTCGTGTCCAGTACACAGTAAACATCAAAAAGAAAGAAAAATCTCCCAAAACTTGGGGTGTTTTACAAAATTTGGCTACGCTCAGCCATGCTCTGACACTAATACATCTACTCCAAACAGCTAAGCCTGATGCTCATAATAGCATACAACTGCTCTAGCCATCCTCCTCAGAGGAACCAGGTATCTCTCTGGCACACCCACAGTATGCCGCTGCAGACGAACTGGAACCTCCCGCATAGGAAGCGGTGGTATATCCATACTCAGACCCTCCAGGTTCCTAGAGAGTTCATGTAAAATCTGGGTATCATCGTCGTCGCCGGCTTCCGCCTCCTCTACAGGTGCGCCAGCCGCGGGTAGCTGCAATCCTCACCGTGCATAGCGAGGGGCCACATCTGGACGAACGGGTGCCACATCTGTGTCAAGCAAGCAAAAGTTTCATGTCAAAACTTAATTTTCACCCCTTTTCAACAAAAAAAAAAAAAAATTACATAAACATTCAAAAGCTAAAAACAAAAACTTCTTTGAAAACAACTGATCATTTTTTCTTACCATCGGGCCCCCACTGGGTGCCAGGGGGCAAGAGTAACTCGGGATCGCCTGTAAAGTTCATCCCTGCATAGGGATAATCCTCAATCATGATGATCTGAGAGTCCAGCCAATCAAAAAATCCCTCATCGAAACAGTGACGGACAGGACCCTCTCCAGTCCGTGGAAGCAAAGTGGCCCACCGAGCCTGCCTCGGCTCGCGTGGACCCAATGGCGCTGTTGGGATCCTGGGCCAAATCAGTGGTATCTGCTCCAGTATGAAAGAAACAATCAGTGTTCCGTACCCAAATTCTCTTTGAGTACGGGTCTTGCATGCAGTAAGCTCTGCTCGGACCCGACGGACCACACCGTCACACCAGTCGAAAACCTAAGGCTGCATACATTCCAAGGCTAGGAGCATCTGGGCCTTGGTAGCCACATTATGACTCTTGGTGCCTGCCAAGCGAACAATCATCCATAGAATAGACCGCAAAGGTCTCAAAGTCACTTGTGCAATAGGTATCTGGTTACTCACAGCCTGGGTGCCACGTATGCAGTGCGCATGGATCAAATCAGTAGTGGAACGAGGGTCAGCTCTGGACCCCGTCAAGTTGGGCCTCACCCCACGACATGACAAGCCGGTCAAAAATTAAACATCATCTTTTTCGATGGCAAGCTCGTTTCCACCAATCCGAAAGACATGATGTCGTTCGTCCCACTGCTGGATCAGCCACCTCAGGAGGTCCTCTTGACCCCTCATCAGTTCTAAACGGGCATACTTAAGCAATCCGCACCTCCGGAGAGCCATTAAACTTGCCGCATCTGTCACCATCTCTCGTTCTTCCCGCTCATGCTCTCTCTCTCGCCAGATACTCATGATTAACAGCTGAACACCTGCAAATGAAACATTTCCAACCGATTAAAATTTGCCTGGACCACTTCAAAAATGAAAAAATTGAATTGCTAGAAAGCATGTTGCGCCTAATGCTGGCACTAATACAAAACAAAGCGTTCTAACGCTTACGTCCCTCACGGGTTGTGCGTTTAACGCGGCTGTTGTACTCCTGACCCGCGTTAGGCGCAAATATTTTTCTAGGGCCTCAAAATTTCCTAATTTTGAACCAGCAAAAACTAAAAAATTGGCAATTAAATGATAACAGGAGGTTCTAGCTCTTACCTGGATCTCGCGGAATAGAAAACTGTTGCCCGGATCGACCGTAATCACCAGTTGAAGTTTTCACCCCTTTTCCACTCCAGAGCTTCTTCACAGCACTTGAAACAGTGAAAATGAATGTCTTCTGACCTTCTTATAGCTAATTCTGGGGCATGACTCTCTTAAGTCAGTCGGCAAAGTCGTGATTCCTCGTTGTACACATGTCGCAACTCTTGAGATTTGGTACTGATGATTCTAATAAGGGATCAAGATTTATGAGCAGACACACTCATGTTTTATCGAGCATTCTTTTTATGGTATTTTTCTTGCTCGTTAATCCGAAAAACCTCGAGTTCTCTCCTTCGGGCTCGTTAAACTTACACGAAGTTGGCATCGAGCGTTCTTTTGTGGTCTTTTCTTGCTCGTTAATCCGAAAAACCTAGAGTTTTCTTCTTCAGGCTCGTTAAAACTATGGAGAAGTACTAAGCATTATTTTTAGGAATCTTTTTCTCGCTCATAAAACCGAAAAAATCCTGAGTCACCTTTGTCAGGCTCGTTAAACTATTGAGACAAAGAACAAGGAGCCATTCTTTTCCTCTTTTTCAAAGCTCTTTAAACAGAAAAAGTAAATCGAGTTTTCTCCACGTGACTCGTTAAAATTTCACGGAGGTACCGAGTTTTCTTTGTTGGACTCGTTAAAATTTCACAAGGAATATTGAGTTTACTTCGTCTCCTCGTACTCATAACAAAATGAGGTAGACGTCCATTGAACATAGATTTCTCACTTTTCCGGATTCGATGGACTAACTAACGGAAAATGAACTGTTTCGGGTTTACTATTACCCCTTTGTCATGCCCGGTTATCAAGACATGACAAAGGTACCCCAATGGAGCCGTCTTTTACGACATTTTTCAGACTCCCTAAACATGAAAAATTCACCGAGTTTACTCGTCTGGACTCGTTAAACCTAATCAGACAGAACATGGAGTTGTCTTTTATGACATTTTTCAGACTCTCTAAACATGAAAAATTCACCGAGTTTTCTCATCTGGACTCGTTAAACCTAATCAGATGGGGCACAGAGTTGTCTTTCCTGACATTTTTCAGACTCTCTAAACATGAAAAATTCACCGATTTTACTCATCTGGACTCGTTAAACTTAATCATACGGGGAAAAATTTGGACAAAATGGATATTACCTCTGTTACATTTTCAAAAAAGGTCGATTTGGCAGCAAAATTCTTGAACATGGCACTTCCCAGAAAACTCTTTCACAGTTAGCCGAACCCTACCATCTATGAGTATTAGCCTTCATTTCCCAGTGTCCCTGCACTGGTAAAATCCTAACACACTCTTTGGTGTTCAACACGCTTCAGCTGCCTAGTACCCTACTAGAGTGCCTTCTATTGTTCAAGCAGATCTCGCTATCTACTGCTCCTGTTATCAACCAAACCGTTCATTATGCCAGAAATTATTTGTCGTCTGACATTCCCATTCACTCTTCCTTATCTCAAATCATAAACAAAATCGTTGGTTTCCGTTTCTTGTTGACTGATGTAGGACTCCTCAGTGCCTACCTCTCAAAATATCACTTCCTATCGACTTCAACACCTTATCTAGGAAGTTGATCCAGAAACACATCAGTACCCAGATACTTGCAGACATCAGTGGCAGGTAGTCTTGTGTTTGATCAAGGGTCTTCATCATTGGCTCTTGGTCGAATGATTCTACGAGTGTTCGACTTCAACTCCTTTTATTCACACTCGCTAGATTGTACTGGGCATCATAGGGACCATCATCATTATCGGTGGCCACCTTCGCGTCTGTTAACAGTTTTCATTATTGACTGGTAATCAGACGATTTCTCACATGTTCGACGACAACTCCCTCATTCACATGTTGAGAAATATGCAGTTTAAAGTGAATCGGCGGTCAAGACCTTGGGGCAAAAGGTTGCACCATTAAAGTTGTGTTCCCTTCCCCAAGCTGCGATATTGTTTATGGAGACAACTTCTTCAGCCTGATCCTGTTATGACAGACACTTCCACATTGTGCCTATTGGTGGACAGATTCTTCATATCTCTATTCTAGAGAAATCATGTTGTTTAAAAGCTACTGAGCATGGGACATGCCCGACTCTAGGCAAATACTATATTTTCTGACATATGTTGTTGTTTCAGGTTTTCCTCAGTCTTTCAATCTCTCTCTCTCTACAAATTATAAAGTATTTCGGCCATCGTCTTCATCTCTGACCTCACACTTTAGGGGGCATCTGTTACAGGTTAAAATACCTCCTCATCAGCTCAGAGGGGAAGACAAATATGGAAGAAGTACAAAGACCTAAATTAAACCTATTTCTGCCAGGGTAACGCATATATAGAACAGAACAAGAGCGTTATAACGCAGGCAAGCAATACATTGGCCGCGTTAGTGGCTAGGGCAACGCTCTGTTTACACTAGAGGGACGTGTTACCCATGTTTTAAGTTTGAAGTGGGAAAAGAGTGCGGAGAAAGATTTTAATCTCCGACTTTCCCTCACAAAGGAGTCAGTGCACAAAGGAAACTGCAGAAGCACCAGTTCATTATTGGTCATTGCCATAGAAGACTGAACTCCAAGAGAGGCAAAAGCATGGAGATCAAAGAAACATATAAGCCTTTTCCATTCCAAACTAGTGGAAAGAGAAGGGCAACAATGGCCTTCTCCCTCTCCTATAAGAAGGAGCTGAAGGCTCTTAATTGAAGGTCGAAGGATTGCTCAAAAGTTATTGTATACTTGTGGAATAGAGAAAAGTGTGACATTGTGAAGGCCAAGAGTCAAAGAGGCTCCTAGAGAGTTTGTTAGCTTGGACTTCTTCACTTGATAGAGAAGAGATATTGGGAGACTGAGGAGGGCTTGGTAAAACCGATGGTTGTAATCCTCCTTCTTTCAAAATCAATAGAACTATGTTCGTTTTGTCCATTCGATGCTTAATGTTATATTGATGTTTCAATATTTGTTTAGTATGATATGAATGGCTCAGATGTGTATAATCTAGATGTTTATTGTTGATTTAATTGATAGAATACTTGTTATATTAGAAATTACGCGGGTGCTTTCACTGATTGCAGGACTCAGATTTGGAGCCGGTGAAGAAGAACTCTTGCTTTGCTGCGTAGCGCTCTCCAAAGGATTCTAAAGCTGTTAAAGAGGTAATTTTCTATTGTATTCCTTCAATTTAGTTCAAGCTAATATTAACATGCTCATGCCATCTTTGTGAACAGCATAGCTAATCTTACTGTCTGCCTCGGGCACCGGAAAGCCCTGAGAGGGATATACGAAAACCAACCACCCAAGCAGTTTACCCTATAGCAGAGGTTGCCCACTCATTTTGCAGATATTGAGGGAAACAGGGTTGTTAGATCTGGAGTTGATCTAGAACCTCATGCAGAGGAAAGAGGAGCTCTTGCTCCAAATAGAGGGATGCTTGCATCTTTGCAGGGAAGTCCCTAGGATCTCATGTGTGGAGATAAAGGCACAACTCATGTCCTATCTGTGCCATTATTGAGGAGGTGTGGAACCATGGAGACACAAGGAGGAAGTAGGGAGAATACCCAGCACCATGAGATGAGGAGTACACATCCCTATTCATCTATGGAGGTTGATACACCTGAGGAGGTGATTGGATTGCACAGTGGAAGCATGGAGAGATTTCTCCATTCATATAGGCAGTCATCTCTTGATGATGATGTCTCTTTTCTTCGAGACATTTTTTCGGGGAGACCACTGGATCAGCAGAGGAGGATAGATGCTTCACATGTTGGGGAACCAATAATTTATTTCAGGAGGTTGTTGGAGACCTGGAGAGAGCTTGATACAGCACTGGGAGTCTGGGGTAGACTCAAGGAGAGAGAGAATATTCTCTCAACATCAACATCACCCACTTCCATTTCAGATTCTACGTTGTGTCAGAAGCATCAGGGGAAGGACAGCAGCCTTCCAACTTGCATCTTTGGCATGGGAGATGTCAAAGAAGAGGATGACCATGTGACATATGCTCTTCATGGGAGATCATCAGCGTTGTCACTATGGAGGATGGATCCATATTGGAGCTCCCAGCTGTTAATGGAGTATTCTAGGGATCTTTTTACTTGCATGATCTTGGATGGCCAGTTGCATGAGGAGGCATATTTAGTCAGATATGGGGCCATCTTTTATCATGGCAGGATCTTCTTTGCTAGAGCTTCCAAGCTCAAGGAGAAGTTGTTACATGCAGCTCATGAGGATTTCCTTTTCAGTCCCACTTGTTCTATGAGAGCATACCACACCATAATGGAGGGGTATTTTTGGATGGGCTTTGAGGAGGAGATATATCTGCATATGAGGAGATGCATGGACCAGATGGAGATGGAGGAGAGACATAAATATTTGGAGGAGTTAGCACAGCCACCTCTTTCCACTTTGAGGATGAGAGGAGACTAATTTTTTAGCCACTCCATTGGTATGAGCAAGATATATGGTAAGCGTATTCATTATTGTTTACATGGTTATTTGTATAATGTATGTATGCATCCCTTAACCATACATGTGCAGGATGATGCTCCAAGGGGGAGCCTTCCTTTTTCTAGACCGCATGGTTTAGATGAGGCCATAAGCATGATTGATGGCCATTCCCTAGGAGGACTTGGGGAAAAGGAACATTATGGAGGACATGTTCATTGTATACTTTACCTCATTCACTTCCCCCATACTTATGAGGAGATTGGAGCAGCAGGAAAGTGGTTGAGAAGCCACTCACTTTATCAGTCTCTATTGTAGTTGAGGGTCAAGCTGCGCTAGTTGCACTTGAGGGACCATTGTCCTTCACATTTGTTACACATGGCAGCAAGTATGATTCTCATTTTTTCTCCCTATGGTTCTATTGTTGTTGTCTTTATGAGGAGCATACTTGGGAGGAAGACACATTGGGTGGATGTGTCCTTTGGGGGAGGAATTCCTCATACTTTTTTCTCTACATGTTATAAAGGGAACATGGAATATGATATGGTCACCTTGATAGCACGCTTGTCTCTTTACGAGGTGATCCATATGATGTAGGAGATACCATATAATGATGACTTCCAACTCATCATATATGGAGATATTTGGGCTAGCTTGATTTGCAGCGTTGGGGAAGATATCTTTGGAGTTCTAGTCCTCATCTTGCCACTTGAGGGAAAACTTATTGTAGCCCATGGACAGCCAGCACTCTACACTTATCATAAGTGGAGAAATGGATAGCGTGGGGTAGGCTACATTGCTTACCATGTGCATATTTTCATCCCACCTACTTTGCCGAAGCCAAAGGTGGATGACAGCTTCCAGGAGTTGCCTAGTTGGAAGGTGACTCATTTTTCATGGCTCATAGCTTGGAGATGGAGGATCCATATGGGAAGATAGTTCCCATTCTATTTCAGATCCCATTCTTCAAGGGAACCTCTAGACATCACTTTTTTATCCTCTTGAGTATTTCACTTTCACATGATGATAGCTTGATAGCTGACTTACATGCTGAGGAGGAGAATTGTGGGGATTTGATTGATGAGATAGCATCACTTTCCTTGGGGGATATCATAATACAGAGATGCTACAGGAAGAGGAGAATAAAATAACTTAATCTGTTCTTGCACTTGCTTTAGGACAAGCAATCTTTGAGAGGGGAGGACTGTAATGTTCCCAATTTTTCATGAAGAAAATTGGAACATTAATTTTTTCATATTGCATCTAGGAGGTGAATAAAATGGGTAAAAGGCCCATGAGTAGGAATAAGATCCTTCATAGTGTGAAAAGGATCCATGGAGCAGCTTTATTTTGCACCTTCCAGTGTGAAAAGGGGCAAATGCATGAGGACAAGGTCAAGTTTGACCAAGTCAACTACGTTGCCTAAGAGGTGTAGCTTGCATGAGAAGACAACGCAGTTTTGGAGGGAGAAAGATTCCTTGTGGATGAAACCCTAATGTGTGGGGTCCATGGAAAAGAGGCATTCACTTGTATAAGAAGAGGAGGAGGCAGCCATAGAGGGATATCTTGGATCATTTGATTATTTGTCTATTCAGACAAACTGCACACTCCAGTTGTTCAGCAGAGTTGCAGTGCTGCTTAGCACGAGGGATTCCTGTTTAGGATTTCCTCTCCTTCTTGAGTAGCTCTTGGAGGATTGAACTTCATATTCTCCACATCTTGGCTCAAGGCCAAAGCCATTCTTCAGATACTGCGTTATTTCTGCTCAAGTATAACACAGTGTTGTTAGGGCATTGCAGTGGAGGGTTCCACAACACTACTCTTTGGCTTATCTTTCAGAGGAGGGAGGTTTTCTTGCTCCGGGAGGTTAGTGAAAGGGATTTCAGAGCTGATTTTCACATCTTGGAATCAAGGCCAGCTTCTCCCATCATTAGCAGTGTAGTCCAGCTCTATGACTATGTTATTCTAGAGTGCATCTGTAGTGAGAGGTTGCACCGACATTTTGGTGGGCAAGATTTCCAGTATTAGGATCAGCCTTGTACTTGGGAAATCTATTGGAGGAGGTTTGCTGCATATTGGACATCTTATTCAGCCATCTCCATATTGTATTAGTTTGAGTTGCAGTTGCTGCCCAACAACTCTGGAATTTCTGCAGATTTGCCAATTTCATTTATATTGTAGCCAATCCTTCCAAGGATTGTGTATTTTTGTTGTATTAGTGTTTTCCAGGGTTGAGAGCTTTCTCCCCCTCATTTATTTGAGCTTATACTGTCATATCATCCTATTCTCATTTTGTATGCAGCAGTATCTCCTATAAACTACGTTATTTTAGCCATGGCTTTTCATGTATAGTAATGTTCTTTCATTTTATTGTATAAGCTCTATTAAGGCTTCCATTGCCTAGCTGGAGTGATTGATTCCTCCACACATTGTATAAATTTGCTGTTATATAACATATTTTTTGGATATTCATTTTTTCATGTGTTCACAGCTACAAGAATAACGATGTATTTCCATTCTATGTGCTTACATTGTTGCAGTCCCTCACCGGGCATTTTCTGAGGACATCTAAGTGTGGTGGATTTGTTTAACCACCTTAGAAGGATTTATTTGGAGCCTCCTCTTGGATTTGGCACATAGACACATTTTTCTAAGGTATCCAGGTCCTGGTTTCAAATCCTACTGCCTCCATTTCTGGAAAATGCGTTTTCCATCCATGGATTGCTAGTTGTTCTGAATTGGGAACATTACAAATATTTTCTACTGCTTCTCACAACCTTGGTGAGGATTCTCCCTAAATCTATGTTAGTTACTTCTACTTGGCCATTCTCCTGAGGGTGATAGGCAGTAGAATTTATATGCTTAATCTTGTGCTTCCTCAAAATATTCTCAATGAGGTGAGAGGTGAATTGTGCTCCCTGATCAGTGACTATTTCTCTGGGGTACCCAAACTTGTAAAACATATTCTCCCTCAGAAATTATACTATTTTCTCCTCGGTTTCTACCTTCACTATTTTTGTTTCAACCCACTTTGTCAGGTAATCAGTGTAGACTATGATATACTTCTTTTTTTCGGATGGTGGATCGATAGGTCCAACAAATTCCATGCCCCACTTGCCAAATGGCTCAAGAGCCACCTGAGGGTGCAAAGGAATCTCATCACTTTGCATGGTTGTCCCCATAATTTGGCACTGGTCGCACCTGCTGGTGTATCTTCTATAATATTGGTGAAGGGTAGGCCAATAGTATCATGTCTGCAAAACTTTGTGAGTAGATCTCTTTGTAGAAAAGTGGCCTCCACATGGGCTATAATTACATGCAGAGAGGATACCAAAAACTTATTCCTCCCTCACACATCTCCTTATGATTTGATTGGGGCCTAGCTTGAAAAAAATTTCCCCAATCCATGTGAAAGGGGCGCTTTTTCTGATGATTATGCTCCTCTCCCTAAATGAAAAATTAGGAGGTAGTCTTCCAGCAACCAAGTAGTTGGCTATAGCAGAAAACCATGGTGAGAGTGCTGATATATAAAAGAGATGCTCATCTGGAAGCTAGTCATCCACCATTCCTTCTTAACCTACAAGGAGAGCTAACCTGGACAAAAAATCTGCAACAACATTCTCCTTTCCAGGTTTATCAACAATAGTCAAATCGAATTCCTTCAAAAGTAGCAACCATCTAATTATCCTAGCATTAACATCCAATTTGTTCATTAAATACTTGATGGTTGCATGGTCAGTGTGAACAAAGTTCTGATATCTAGCTACATAATTCATGAATTTGTTCAAAGCATGGACAATGGCTAACATCTCCTTCTCATTAACAGTATAATTCAGCTCACACTTGGACAAGTTCTTGCTGATGAAATAAATGGCATTAGGGATTTTGTCCTCTAATTGTCCTAAGGTTTCCCCTACAGCTTTTTCAGATGCATCAATGTGGATGTGGAAAGGCAGAGTCCAATTTGGACCTCGGAGGATGGGGCTGACAGTAGTCAACTTTTCCTTAATGAGCTTGAAAGCCTCTTGACAAGGACCAGACCAAATAAACTCAGAATATTTGGCCAATAACCCAAATAATAGTGAATCCATCTTGCTAAAATATTTGATGAACCTTATATAGTAACCATCTAAGCCTAAGAAACTCCTGACATCTTTTTGCTTTTGAGGAGCAAGTACCCTTTTGATGATAGTGATTTTTTTCAGGTCTACCTGTATTCCTGCTTGGTATATGGAGTGTCCTAATACAACCCCTGCTTTATTCAGGAATTCACACTTTTATGAGCTCAAGGAGAGATGCATCTCAATGCACCTTCTTAGTAATTTACCCAAATTGGAGATACCTTCCTGGAAGTAATCCCCATATTGCATGAAATCATTCATGTAGATTTCACTAGAGTCATGGACTAACTCAGAAAGGTGCTCAGGATAGCTCTTTTGAAGGTAGTTGGGGCATTGTATTGTCGCTTTTAGAGACAGCCTTAAGTTGCATAAGACCAGTGCCTGGGACATCTTGAAATCAGAGGTTAGCTGTAGACAATTTTAAGGGTGCCTCTGACAGAATATGGATAAAGAGGATAATGATTGTGGTAGTTCATAAATGATGAAGAGTTTGGAGTTTAAGTCATGTGAATTACCCTATACTGTGAGAGGGCTCAGGAGTTTTTATGGCTCGATGGCTTTTCAAATAGGCCAAGTGTGAAACAATGAGCAGAGGCTTTCAAAATATGCAGAGGTGCTCAGAAGGAATGGAGGAGGAACCCGCGAGAGACAGGCTTAAAAGTCTTAAGAATTTGTCTCCCTTGAACTCAGAGGAAGCGGATGTAAGTGGAATGTGACCAACAATAAATATTCATGGAGCGCAAATTAAGGTGGCACAACAATTTTAACACATGAGCGTTGTTCATACACGAATTCATGAATAAAAATGCATACCACTGGCAGCTACATTACACAAATCGTCAAAGAAACAGAATATTGAAAGATGATTATACATAACAGGAGATTACTAATAAACAAGAAAATACATATACATACTACTCATTGCTCCATCTGGAATCCAAATAAACATCATTGCATATCATATTATGTTCAAAACAGCTTTCCCAAATATGTGTCTCAGAGCATAAAGAGCACAATCATACAGAACTACAGCAAAAATTCTCCAAAATTCAGAAGGTTTCTTTTGTCTCTGAACCCTCTACATATATAGTTCTCCTTGAGGGTTTACGATCGAATAATCATTCATGATCGGCCCACACATGTGAAAATCAAAATATCCTAACCAACTAGCAGAGCGTGCATCAAGAAATCACTCTCGTAATTAGAGAATAAAAATAGAATCTGGTGAAATCGATATTTCACCAAAAAAACATCATAAATAAACAGTAAAATCAAAACATGGTTGGCCACGGAAGCCAAATCCTGGAATCCTGGTTGGGTCGGCGAGGAGTAACCGTGAACAGGTGGGCAGTCTAGCTTCCATCACATGATTCCATCTGCTATCGAAAGCCTTCACTCCCTTTCTCTCATGATTTCCATTAACCGTTACGAAACATCCAGTTGTGCTATGTGTGCCTAGATTTTTGACAGGGACCTCTTGGACAAAATGAATACACCATAACTGCATTTGTCCCACCAAGAACCCATGTTGTGTTTGACTTGCAAAACTGGAGGCTGGATTTTGGAGGAGGGCCTGTCTGGTTTGTGGTATTGGATTGGGGGGTGTGAAATTATTGCAGGCTGACATGTAGTACAGGAAGCAGTTTCCAAAACTGGCCATCTCGGACCCCCCCTGGCATTAACCTTCAGAAGGTGAAGGGGGGCCGAAATAAATCATGAGTCACCAGATGTGCGCTAGGGAGTGGAGATGAGGGGAATATGGCGGAGGTAATGGTGGAGTTAGCGAGAGAAATGGAGGAGCTTAAAATGGGGCCTACAGCACTAACACACAGCGGAATGGTCAACACTAAAAAGAGTGGGGCAAAGGCAGTGGATGGCCTCTGATTACATGGCAGAGGTGGGGCCCGCCCGCAGATCGCGGCCGAGAGTTTTTGTTTTGAGCGGCAGGGTTAAAGGCTATGATATGTGATGTGTGAAGTGGGAGTCGAAGGTGACGTGGCAAGGAGGTGGGGCCCAAACTCATATCGCATATCGCAAATCAAAATTTTTTGTTATGAGCAGTGGGGGTAAAGGCTATGATATGTGATGTGCGAAGTGCGATGAGTGGAAGGTGACGTGGCAAGGAGGTGGGGCCCAAAATCATATCACAAATCATAATTTTTTGTTATGAGCAGTGGGGATAAATGCTATGATATGCGATGTGCGAAGTGCGGTGAGTGGAAGGTGACGTGTCAAGGAGTTGGGGCCAAAACTCATATCGCATATCGCAAATCGGGAGTTTTTGTTATGGGAAATGGGAGGTAACTATTATAAGCTTCGAAGTCTGACGTGATGTGGTAGAAAGGAAACGTGGCATGACTGAGGTGGGGCCACCCACAAATTATATTTTGGGATTTTTTTAATGAGAAACGGGAGGTAAGTGTTATGATTTGCGAAGTGGGAAGTGCGATGAGCGGAGAGGTTGGTGATGCGAAAAGGTTAGTGGTAACAGCTCTGTCTTATTTTGACTGCGGGGTGTCCGCCCGACCCGCGCTTGAAGTGCTTGGCTTTCACTTTAGCCACTCCCTCTCTTCATTTTATTAACTCTGATGTTTCCTTATCCATTCATAAAAACCACAAGCCAACATTGGCTCCATTGGGGACGACGCACTCGTTCGAGTGTGTCGAGAAATTGCAGACCACTTGCTTGTGTTCTATTGGGCACATAGAGTCACAAATTCATACTGTAAATCTGAATTGAAAACTACACCTAATTTGTGCACGAAAAACTATCAAAATAGAAATCACTATTGCACCCTGAAAATCTTGAATGCTGGAATCTGAACCATGCTGAAACTGAAATTTAAAACACGCTTGAACTGAAAACTGCAAAGCAATCTTAAACTAAAATTGGAAATGTTCTCATAGCACTGAGCTTATTTGCACATATACCTACCCTAATCTACCGGAATTACTGCTATTCTAAATGATACAATAATTCCTTTGTAACCAGGCAAGCAACTTCTCTAAGAAATTTGTTCTTTCATTGTTTTTCACCAAACTCAAGAACAAACATGTTAATGGTATTTGATAGGAATTCCTAGCCTAATATTCATTTCAAGGAGCTTGGTAAACCTAAAAAACAATAAAAATGTTGGAAAGGTATGGTGGCTTTGTGATGGATAATTTCTAAAAATAGATAGCCATTGGATCAAGATACACTTTACCTATTTCTGAATATGCTGACCCAATCGATCCAACCTCATAGCTTGGTACTGCACATGTGTTCTCCATGTATTCAAACAAATCGGAACATATTTTCATTTTACCTAATGGATTTTTTTTCGATACTCCTACTGAACTAGACAATAGGGTAGATTGTCCGATCATATCCATATCATAGCAGCTTCTAAAATTATTACGTGTACATGAAAACTAACTTTGAAAACTCTAACCATCCAACGTATTAGCTATTGGGTCATGAATTGCTTTATATGACTGTAGCGTGGTTCCACTGACATCTCATGATTTCTCCTATGATTTTCAACCAAAATGTGACCAAGATTCGCTTTCAAAATCTAATATTAATTAAAGCATAAAGGTAGATAATCAAACTAGTTCAATTATTCCTATGTTTTAAAATTTTCCTCTCTATTCAGCAGGTTCACTTCCACATCAACTACAATATTTTGTGTTTCTTCAAGGGTTTCAATGTCCCTTTCTCTTAATTGGAATGCCATCTCTGGATTAAAAGCACCTGGGTAGTGCAAGAGAGCTACTCTTGGGGGTGGCCTTATATCAGCAGGCCCTGAATGATACACCTTATTGAACCTGGCTGAAAAATATTGTATTTTCTCCCCAGGATGTCTTTTAAATTTCCATGCTCTTCTATGATAAGAAATACATTTCCCATGATTAACCATCGACCTAGGAAAACTTGCATGAATTGATGAAAAATTCTCATCCTAGCAGCTGGAAGATTCTCAAACCAATTTTTAACTTTACCTTTCCATGGTAGGACAAACATCCTGATACATACATAATCTTGTTCCTTTACTGATGACTGCAATACACTGACCAAAGGGCCATGGTAAATATGCAACATAAAATCTTCTATAATATTTTTAACAGGAAAACAAATCTCATTCCAAACAGTTTCTTTGCTCGTGTGTTGAAATTGATTCTCTTCAAACAACAAGGGAACCAATTGTTTTTCCTCAGTATCCACGGTAGCCAAGTGATCTGAGTGTTATTTATATTTCTATTTCTCACACAGAAGTTTGCAAGGGAGCTTCAAACTCTTGTTAATTTTGGGTGAAGGAACATGATTTGTAACAATTTGTTGTACTACTGAAAGAGAATTTGAGATATGGTATTCATCATGCAATTCTGATTGGTCTTTAATCTCTGAAGGAAACATTGCTTGCTAAGGATGTTCTTGTGGATCTAGACAATTAAGATCTACTGCCTATGTTTCTGGATCACTATACTGTTGTTGAGTTTTATTGTTGTCCTCTCGGAAACACTCCAGATCTTCCCCTTCTTCATGGAGGGTAAACTCGCCTCCCTCTTCTTCAGAATAGGCTAGGAACTGGTTTTTTACATGCAGTCCAAAAACCACCATGGTTCGTTCTTCTTGGAGATTAAAGGGTGTGGGCCCTTTTATGGTAATGGCTTCTTTGAACTATTCTTTAGGAGGATCGGGTAGTTTTAAGGGTATAGATGAGGACTACTCATTTTTGGGAGGATCAGCTTCTTGCTTTGTGGAAGTGGATGCAGTGGCCTTATGAGGGGTTGACTCTTCTAATGGATTTTTCCCTTTCCTAGCAAGACTAAGAGGGGTTTGTTCTCTTGATATCGACTCTTCATTTTGTTCTTGCACTCAGCTTCTCTTCCTGGAGGACCTGAGGTCATATTTCTTGTGGATTTGAGCTTGCATAAAATCCACGAACTGTCTGCAGTAACTTTCAATATCTTGATCCTCTGGAGGGACTTCCTTCTCCTCTTGCTCCCCTTGTAAGATGATTTCACCCTCCTCATCATCAGAGTAAGCAAGGAATTGATTTTCTTGGCTATCTGTGACTTCCTCGGCATGTCCCTCCACTTCTCCATCCAAGTATAGAGGGCGTTGAATGTGGTCTTATTGTTCCTTCCTCTCTCACTGTAACAGCTGCAGAGGGGGCTTCTAATATTGAAAATTAAACCCCTGGTTAGGAATCATTTGGTTGGGACGAGGAGGGAAATTTTTCGTCTCCATTTCAAGATTAATCGTCTTATTTGAAAGGTTCTTGATTATCTTATTCATTTCTTCAATTCTATACTCCTGTCATTCCCTTTCCTGATTTGAAGTAGAAGCCTCCTCCACGTTCTTTCTTTTGGCTTCATGTTCTGTCTTCCCCTTGAATTTACCAGTAGAAGCAAAGTTTGCTTTTACCTCCAATGCATCAGTTTGGATCTGATACGGAGATGTGTATTTTCTTTCTCTTAGGGTGAACCCAAACTCTGGTTCCAAAGCTCCTGCGAAGACCACCTTAGCAGCTACTTGGGGAGGCTTTATTTCAGTAGGAAGATTATTATAGAGCTTATTGAACCTCTTTATGAATTTTGTTACATCCTCATTGTGTCTCTTATTTAGAGAATTGAAATCAGTGAGAACGTATCCATGGTCCCTCCTTTCTCCCCATTTTAATGTGGATAAATTTTCCATTTCTTCCCAAGTGTGGATTGTGTTGTCGACTAGAGACTTGAACCATTTTCGAGCTTCTCCATCCAAGGATTGGACGAAAATCCTTAACACCACATCTAAGTTCTCTACATTCACATTCTCAATAAAGGCGCAGAATTTTTCAATATGTCTCTATGCAGAAGTACTATCTTTCCCAGTGAACCGAGGCAGGAGCTTTAGATTATCTTGTGGCATATCATTTAGAGGTTGAGGGAGGGCCAAGGGGGCGTACTTGTTAAAAAGGAAACTCGGCATAGCCATATGATTTATAGGTGGGGGTAGATGGTGGATATGAATCTCATGTGAGGCCTGGTCAAAGCTAGGATTACTTCTAATTAGTAATATTTTTCAGTGGAGTTGCCAAGGTGAGGAATATGCAACTCCCAACCCTTCCTGCTCACCTGTCTGAAGGGTGGAATTTATGTTGTCTACCAGGGAAAATATTTCTTCATTCATATCCCCAGAAACAGCTCCAAAAAGATGTTGTATCTCCTAGAGACAGCCTTGAGTTGCAGAATACCAATGCCTATGACATCTTGAAATCAGAGGTTAGATGTAGACAATTTTAAGGGTGCTCCTACAAAATATGGATAAAGAGGATAATGATTGTGGTGGTTCAGGAATGATGAAGACTCTGGAGTTTGATTCATGTGAATTATCCTATACTACGATAGGTCTTAGGAGGCTGTATGGCTCGGTGGCTTTTTAAATGGGCCAAGTTTGAAACAATGAGCAGAGGCTTTCAAAGTATGCAGAGGTGTTGATAAGGAACGGAGGAGGAACCCGTGAGAGACAGGCTTAAAATTCTTAAGAATATGTATCTCTTGAACTTAGAGGAAGAAGATGGTGAGTGGATGTAAGTGGAATGTGACAAAAAATAGAGATTCATGGTGCGTAAATTAAGGAGGAATATCAATTTTAACACATGAGTGTTGCTCATACACGAATTCATGAATAAAAATTCATACCACCGGCAGCTACATTATATGAATCGTCAAAGCAGAAAAATATTGAAAGATGATTATACATAACAAGGGATTGTTGATAAACAAGAAAATATAGATACATACTACTCATTTCTCCATATGGAATCCAAATAAACATCGTTTTATATCATATTATGTTCAAAACATCTCTCCCAAATTTGTGTCTCAGAGTATAAGGAGCACAATCATACAAAACTACAGCAAAAATTTTCCAAAATTTAGAACCTTTCTTTCATCTTTGAACCCTCTACATATATATTTCTCCTTGAGGGTTTACGATCTAATAATCATTCATCATTGGCTTGCACATGTGAAAATCAAAATATCCTAACCAACTAGTAGAGTGTGCATCAAGCAATCACTCTCATAATCATAGAATCAAAATAGAATCAGGTGAAATTGAGATTTCACCAGCAAAACATCATAATCAAACAGTAAAATAAAAACACAGTTGGCCATGGAAGCCCAATCCTATAATCTTCAAAATGGGTCAGTGAGGAGTAACCGTGAACAAGTGGGTAGTCTGGCTTCCATCACATGATTCCATCTGTTGTCGAAAGCCTCCACTCCATTTCTCTCATGATTTCCACTAATCATTATGAAACAGCTATCCATGTTGCGCGTGCCTATATTTTTGATGGGGACCTCTTGGACAAAATGAATACACCATAATTGCATTTGTCCCGCCAAGAACCCATCTTGTGTTTGACTTGAAAAATCGATGGTCGGATTTCAAAGGGGGGCCTATCTGGTTTATGGTATTGGATGGGGGGGGTACGAAATCACTACAGGTTGACACATAGTATCAGAGGAATTTTCAAAAAACGGCCATTTCGGACCCCCCCCTAGTGTTAACCTTCAAAAGGTGAAGGGGGACCAAAATAGATCATGAGCAGTCGAATGTGTGCTAGGGAGCGGAGATGAGGGGAAGATGGTGGAGGTAATGGTGGATTTAACGAGAGAAATGGTGGAGCTTAAAGTGGGGCCTGCGGCACTAACCCACAAAGGAATGGTCAACACTAAAAAGAGTAGGAAAAAGGCAGTGGATGGGCTATGATGACATGGCAGATGTAGGGCCCGCCCAAAGATCACAGTAGTGATTTTTTGTTATGAGCGGCGGGGGTAAAGGATATGATATGTGATGTGCGATTTGTGGTGAGTGGAAGGTGACATGAAAAGGAGGTGGGGCCCAAACTCATATCACATATTGCAAATCGGAAGTTTTTGTTATGATTAGCAGGGGTAAAGGCTATGATATGTGATGTGCGAAGTGCAGTGAGTGGAAGGTGACGTGGCAAGGAGGTGGGGCCCAAACTCATATCGCATATCACAAATAAGAACTTTTTATTATGAGTAGCGGGGGTAAAGGCTATGATATGCGATGTGCAAAGTGAAGTGTGAGGTGAAGGTGATGTGGTAAGGAGGTGGGGCCCAAACTCATATTGCATATTGAAAATCAGGAGTTTTTGTTATGGGAAACGGGAGGTAAGTGTTATAAGTTGTGAAGTGCGATGTACGATGGCGGAAAGGCGATGTGGAAAATCGAAGGTGGGGCCACCTAAAAATCGCAGATCGGGAGTTTTGTTATGAGAAACAGGAGGTAAGTGTTATGATTTGCAAAGTGCAAAGTGTGATGAGCGGAGAGGTTGGTGATGGGAAAAGGTTAGTGGTAAGAGATCTTTCTTCTTTTAATTGTGGGGTGTCCGCCCAACCCGCACTTAAAGTGATTGGCTTTCACTTTAACCATTCCTACTCTTCATTTTCTTAACTCAGATGTTGCCTTATCCATTTATAAAAACCACAAGCCAACACATTGCACAGCCCAAAGGGTAGCACTCTATAAGCGAAGGTACCCCAAGGGAAGGTGAAAGTAGTCTTATCCTAGTCTTCAGGGATGATTTGAATCTGATTGTACCCACTGAACCCATCTAAGAAGGAAAATAACTTCTTCCCCACAAGTCCATCCAGGACTTGGGCTATAAAGGGAAAAGGTAAATGGTCTTTCTTGTTGGCTTTTTTATGTTCTCGATAGTCAACACAAATTCGCCACTTCCCATTCTTATTTGGGACTAGGACAAGAGGAGATACCCACTCATTATCAGATATAAGATATATGAACCCTGCATCCAATAGTTCCTGTAGCTCTTCTTTTTCTATGTCCTTCAGAGCCAATTTTATCCTTCTTTGGGGTTGTCTCACAGGCTTGTATCCTTCTTTGATGTAAATATGAATTTTTCACACTAAAGGATGCACCCCTTTCATGTCCTTGTAATCCCAAGCAAATGCATCTAGATTCTCTTTCAAAATCTGGCATAGCTGCTTCTCTTCTTCATTTGAGAGGTTTGGGTTGATTTTCAGAGATCTGGATGGGCCAAACTCAATAGCCTTGGTGGATTCATAGGTTGACTCAACTGAGTGCACTTCCATCCAAGGTTGGCTTTCAGACTCTTTGAATAAGGTGTCAAGAGGAATGTTAGTGGAGGGTTGGTTTTGAATGGCATGTGTTGGACTATATAAATCACTTATCAAATGACTGAACAACACACATTTAATTATCAATCCATGGACGTCTGTTTATTCCAATGACAGTTGCATTATCTATGCTGATACACCAACCAGAATCAATTCTAAAGAAAAGAAATTGTTGCTAAAATAAATGTTGGAAATAAATCACTCATGCAAAAATAAAAGGATCTACAAGATTGCAATCACACTTCAATTGATCCGTCTAGCTCGCCACACAATAAGTACCTAGCTGGTGTCTCTATTATCATATGTGTAACAGCATATAAAGTATTGAAATCGAAGCAGATATATTCTCATCTAAACAACAGCAACAGCACTCTATTGATACATAAAAGGAAATACAATTACATCCACACAACTGATTTAATCACTGCAATCCCTGCTAAGAAGGAGGGACCTTACTCCCTAGCAGGGCACAGGTAGAGAAGGAACTTTAACGAAAACTAAATAGAATCACACATGTAATAGCAATAACAGGTTAATCTGTATTAATCTGAACACAATTACAGAGCCGAAATAATGTTGTTCTCTGCTAACCTCTCAACCTCTAGGGCCGAAAACTATATGGTGGTTACATCAGAAAATCCAGGAATAGATCAGTCATGAGAATATTAAGATTCTCATACTAATCGAAATAGAACACATATAGTTATAACCACTTCCTAATAAATTTCTGACTAGAAAATAAAAGATTACAATCGAAACCACCCTTAGGCTATTATCCCAAAAATACAATGCTAAACAACTTCTACAACTATCGTAATGGAATCAAAGTTGTAGTGTAATGGTCAGAGGGCAGATAAACAACAAATATTGACGAGATCAGTCAACGGTACAACTGTATCAGCAGTTCGCCAACGAGTCTGTAACAGCAGAGTGTAACAGCAGTTTTCCAGTGGGTCTGTAATAGCAAGGTGTAACAGCATCGCTTTGTTGTAACAACACCATCTGAACTAATCCTATGAACAACATGTTTGGGATATTTGGTGCTACAAATGACATCTGAAAAGCCAACACAAATACCATCGATCTTCTCCAAACATTCACCATCAATTAGTCATAAAAAGGCATAATGTATCATAATAATTGGTGAATTGGAAAAGTAATGAAAGCAAGGTGAAACGGCACAAGTTAGGGTAAAAAAGTAAGAAAAGGGGGTAAAGATACTCCCATTGGTTATGGTTATGAGGAAAAATAAGGAAGATAAGTGTAGGGAAAATGTACAAAACTAGCACCCAACATATCCCCCCAACTAAAATACTTGCATGTCCTCATGCAAACTCATCACTTAGGCGAATATTTTTGATGTAGATCAGTGAGATCATAAGCACTAGTTGTGTCTTCGTCTGCAGACTTGTATCCCTAATTGGCCATCAAATTTTGTACCCAGGATTCTAACTCATACTTACTCAATTTTTAATTTCTCTGGTAATCCTCAATAGGAAACCAGATCAAAGGAAACTTGAACTCCAATCTCAGCCACAAAGCACCAAGGCATTGTACAATCTATGCATAGGTTGGTACATGTGTAACAGTCACCATAAAATTTTTGAATGAGAATGGATCCCCCTTCAATAGCTCAGCATTGCTGGCTTCCGTGCGTTTTAAGCACCCTGTCAAAGCTCAACTCTTCATCATTGTAATATTCCTTTTTAGAAATATTATCAATCGACAAGAAAATCTATTCCAGAGATAGACTAATGGGGAATTTACTGGATATATCACCTTCACAAGGAAGGATGAGCTCCAGAGGCTACCTGGCCCACTAGCAAACTTTGTCTATAGAGTGTTGTCAAGGGATAGTATCCCCAATTAGGGAAAATCAACAAGGTTGGGAATCCCTTAGGAAAACCCAAAATTGCAGCTACAGCAATACTTGAACGCAAACAATTAACAACAGTGAAATCTCATATCATTGGGCATAAAAAGAGTACATAGCTGATGTATTAAGTGCAGCAAATAAAGATGTACAAAATCTTGAGGAAAGACCTCTCAAGATGAACTAAATCAACCTCAAGAAATGTGAGCATGAAAATACACTACTACACAATGAAGCCCTAGCTATGACTGCACAGTCCACAATGGAGAATGGCTGAAAAATGATAAATATATAAAGATACAGCAATATGGGCTCAAATAAACAAGGGGGAGCAATATCTCAACCCCATAAAACTACAATATACCATCCTTAAAAGGGCTGGCTAAAATATGCACAAAATGGTAATATACAGAAAATGTCGGAGTTGTCGTAGTAGCTGCAACTCAGAAAATGGAAATGGAAGGAGAAGGTAGAGTATGCTGCATCTAATATGAAGACCTTCTCCAGTAGATCCTCTCGGTGAAAGGATGATCTCCTCACTAAATAAATCACCTCTCAAACAACACTGCAATCTCTCCCTGCAAATACCCAATGGGAAAAATGTTGTAATGGAGAGCCACTGTGCTGTAGAAGTTGTGGAAAACGTTGGCCTGATTCCAAGATGTGAAAATATTCCCAAGAAACACTCCCCACTGATTTCCCAAAGAAAGGAGGCTCCCTCCTCTGAAATATCAATGTCGGAATGGTGTTGAGTAACTCTCCCCAGCAACACCCTGCTACACTGCCCAATCTGCAACTGCAACTGCACTGGTGAAGAAATATGATGCTTTGACCATAATGCCTAATATGGGAATGGAGTGCAATACTTAAAGAGGCTTCTCAAGAAGGAGAGGAAAATCTTAAACAGGACTCCCTCGGGCTAAACAACCCTGCAACTCTGCTAAACAGCAAAGACTGCAAAAAGTCTAGGAGACTCCAATGAATAATGTTCAACAACCCCTTCAATGGATACCTTCCTTTTCTTTTAAACACATGAGCTCCCCTCCATGAGCCCTAATTCAAATTAGGGTTTCCTCCCATCTAGAAACTTCCTCCCTACGTTGTCCACTTGTGCTTTCCAACTCATGCTTGCGCAGTTTGATTTGGTCAACTAGACCTAGTCACCTTGCACTAGCCCCTTTTCACACATGGAGGTGTGAAATCCATCTCCACAAATGATCCTCTCTCTCACTAAGAGAATTTTAATTTCTGTTTATTCAACTTATGGGTCTCCCTACCCATTTTATTCATCTCCTAAGTGAAATGAGCAAAATTTAATATTCCAATTTATTGAGGGAAAATTTGGAATATTACAATCATTGAGAATTGATTGAGGTAGAAGTTCACAAATATTCTTCTATAAGTGGCAGCTGATTCTTTAATCCCAGGGGTACTCAGAATTCTCCTGAATTCCCATCTCAACTCGGCAGCCCTCAAGTGACAAAATGTAGAGCAATCCACCAAAGATTTCTCCTCCAACATTGAAGAACAAGATGCCCCAAACATTTCTTCCATGATGAATAGGACATGATCATCATATAATGTCCAAATGAGATGTTTGTTGTAGGCTTTAAATTTTTTTGTATGATACAAACAAAGTCTCAAAATGACACAGCGTAATCTCATCCATTGCTTCTTCAGAAAATGGCATGGAAAGTAGTATGTTGCTAAATAACTAGTGGTGAGATTTCTCACATTCACTAGTAAAAAGTAAATGGTTGAATGGGTTAGCTGAACATACAAGTCATATTTTATCAATTACCCCTGATTACACAATGAATGATCATCAAACTTATGGTCCACCTCAAAAGGAAACAAATACTTAGCTGTGGTGGCCATAGTTTTTCTCATGTTCCCCTTAGAACATGCAATGCAGAAAATGTGGGAATCCTTCCCCTTTAAGGACACTCCCAACTCATGTGTCATTCTTCCAATCATGCTCCCAATGTAAATAAGATCCACATTAGCAAAGTAAGTCATGATCAGCAACAAAATGAGGAAAGTGCTTAAGGTTTCATGTGATGCAAGAAAGTACCAACAGTTTCCCCAATAGTGGTAGCACAGTTTTCCAAGTTGCTGCTTCAAAAATTTACATGGAAAAATGCTTTGTGACTCATGGTTGATAATGTAAATTAGTTGAACATGTATGCAATGGAAAAAAAATTTCCAAAGGCCATGTGAAATATGGCTGCCTCCATCATATAGTTTGGCCCAATTTTGTCCATGAAGCAATCTGATAAGCTTGCCCTCTTGTAGAGCCATGCACTGCAAAATAATGGTAAGAGTATACAAATCATCCAATGTAAAAACATATTTCTTACCATATTCCGAGAGTGAAATGATGTATGGATCCATGAATGAACCCTCCATAGTTGTTTGGCATGCTCCCATGAAGAGGAATGAACTAGGTGCTGCAAGAAGATCCTTCTTCTCATGCTTGGGAATCCAAGTCAAGAAGAATGTAGCATAGTAACAGATGACTCCATCTACTACCTCATCCATCTCACCTCCTCTTTTTTCATCAAATGCAACAAATATGAAATGATCCTGGGACTTGTGGGTTATGGATCCACCACACTTCCGCTGGGCACACTTCATCCATCGATTACTGCTCCAAAGAGATAACGTTGTTGGCCTATACACATAGGCTCTCATCCATATCAAGCTTCATTCTTTGACATGCTCTTTTTCAAAGATATCTCTCATAATGCTGCAATACATAAGAAGTCCCTCCCAAGGTGGAAGTACCTCTCTATCATCAAAATTCAAGGAGAGAAGGCCATCTACTCCTCCTGCAACATCCTGCAAAGTATGAGATCAATCCTTCCCTTGCTCTCCCAAGCAAAGCAACAAAGTATTTTGCTTCCTCCCCATACTTCCATCATACAAATCATGTGATGAAGACACAATGAATGATATGAGTATCACATCAACATCATGCATCCATACTCTATGCTACTCAATGATGTAATTATCCTGCCATCTCTTTTCCATCCTCCTACTCTTAGGAAGAGTGTTTTCCAAGTGATGGCCAAACTCTTTCAAGAGTAACCAATGCAGCCAAGCCTCCTGCTGCCCGATACCATAAATTTGCAAGTAGCCTCCCAGCTCCTTGCTCATCAACCACATCCACTCAATCACTTGTGGATGCCTTCTCCTTTTCTTCATCTTGGTACTCCTCCCTCCTTTGGTATTCCTCTCATGAGGGCTACCATCATCCAAGATCAGCGCCTGTGAGAAGGGAGAACCCTCCTCAAACTGTTGAAGAACCTTGCACTCCAAGAAGTGTGGGAGTGCACCTCCATCGAAGCTTATCTATGAGACCTCCTCTGTATCATTGCCCTCATACAACCAATAATATCCTGCTGCACTAGACCAACTTCATGCAATGATGTAAACCCATCCAAGGTATTTGCAGAAATGACAAGAGATGGATTTTCAATCATACCTTGGTGAAGCTTGGAAGCTCCTTGCAAGGTTGAAAGTGTTGCCTCCTCATGAGTATCAACCTCCCAAATTGTTGAAGATGAAGGCTTCTCCTCCATGGTCTCAACAGCGCTAGTACATGCCTCATCAAATGGTGGTGAGGGCTCCTCCATCTTTTTTCCAAATCTCCTGATCAAATTTTGGGAAAACTCAGCAAGAGTTGAAACCCTTGCATTGCTTAGATGGTTGATCCACCAATTATTTACTTCACCTTCTAAATGCAGCGCTGCAACTTCCACTACCTCTTTTTCTACTACGGGATGTAGCTGGAAAAAGTCCTCTAGCTTCTTTGCCCAAGCCTCTGTTGCACATGTGGGTGATCCATCAAATGTGGACAATAGAAATATATTGCCCCTCATTTCCCCGTAGCTATAGGATCTTCCTTCTTCTTCCTGCTTAATAAACTGTGGAAAATATAAAGTCTCTTGGGAGACTCTAGGGATTTCTCGGTACTCAGCTAGATACTCAGTTAGAATTTTGAATTCCAAGTGTCCTCCATGCTTCTGCTATGCTTCTCTGTGAGAATAGGAACTACATGGTCCTTCCTCTTCTCCTCCTCCATTTTTCTTGATCTCCTTGGAGAGGTCTCCTCTAAATATGAAAATAGATGAGAGTAAACTCATCTTCTTCATCCTTGGGCTCTCTGCTTCTGAGATTTGAACTTCACAGGCTGTGCCAAGTTCAATGCTCTGATACCACTGTAATATTCCTTTTCGGAAATATTATCAATCGACAAGCAAATCTATTCCAGAGATAGACTACTGGGGCATTTACTGGATCTATCACCTTCGCAAAGAAGGATGAGCTCTAGAGGCTGCCTATCCCACTACCAGACTCTATCTATAGAGTGTTTTCAAGGGATAATATCCCCAATTAGGGAAAATCAACAAGGTTGGGAATCCCTTAGGAAAACTCAAAATTGCAACTACAGCAATACTTGAACTCAAACAATTAATAGCAGTGAAATCTCATATCATTGGGCATAAAAAGAGTACATAGTTGATGTATTAAGTGAAGCAAATAAATATGTACAAAATCTTGAGGAAAGACCTCTCAAGATGAATTAAATCAGCCTCAAGAAATGTAAGCATGAAAATACACTACTACACAATGAAGCCCTAGCTATGACTGCGCAGTCCACAATGGAGAATGGCTAAAAAATGATAAATATATAAAGATACAGCAATATGGGCTCAAATAAACAAGGGGGAGCAAGATCTCAACCCCATAAAACTACAATATACCATCCTTAAAAGGGCTAGCTGAAATATGCACAAAATGGTAATATACAGAAAATGTCGGAGATGTCGTAGCAGCTGCAACTCAGAAAATGGAAATGGAAGGAAAAGGTAGATTCTGCTGCATCTGATATGAATACCTTCTCCAGTGGATCCTCTCAGTGAAAGGTTGATCTTATCACTGAAGAAATCACCTCTCAAACAACATTGCAATCTCTCCCTGCAAATACCCAATGGGAAAAACGTTGTAATGGAGAGCCACTGTGTTGTATAAGATGTGGAAAACGCTGGCCTGATGCCAAGATGTGAAAATATGCCCAATAAACACTCCCCACTGATTTCCCAAAGAAAGGAGGCTCCCTCCTCTGAAATATCAATGTCGGAATGGTTTTGAGGAACTCTCCCCAGCAACACCCTGCTACACTGCCCAATCTGCAACTGCAACTGCGCTGGTGAAGAAAGATGATGCTTTGGCCATAATACCTGATATGGGAGTGGAGTGAAATCCTTCAATATGCTTCTCAAGAAGGAGAGGAAAATCCTAAACAGGACTCCCTCGGGCTAAACAGCCCTGCAACTTTGCTAAACAGCAAAGACTGCAACAAGTCTAGGAGACTCCAATGAATAATGTTCAACAACCCCTTCAATGGCTGCCTTCCTTTTATTTTAAACACATGAGCTCCCCTCCATGAGCCCTAATTCGAATTAGGGTTTCCTCCCATCTAGAAACTTCCTCCCTACGTTGTCCACTTGTGCTTTCCAACTCATGCTTGCGCAGTTTGACTTGGTCAACTAGACCTAGTCACCTTGCACTAGCCCCTTTTCACACATGGAGGTGTGAAATACATCTCCACAAATGATCCTCTCTCTCAGTAAGAGGATTTTTATTGCTTTTTATTCAATTTATGGGTATCCCTGCCCATTTTATTCATCTCCTAAGTGAAATGAGCAAAATTTAATATTCCAATTTATTGAGGGAAAATTTGGAATATTACAATCACTGAGAATTGATTGAGGCAGAAGTTCACAAATCTTCTTTTATAAGTGGAAGCTAATTCTTTAATCCTAGGGGTACTCATCATTCTCCTGAATTCCTGTCTCAACTCGGCAGCCCATCCTGGTTCTTCCCAAATCCATAATGTTGTCTTCTTCTCATTAGTCTCCATAGATTTAATGACCAGATGTCATTCAATATGATTCTTCGTGAAGGACACAAAAGCCCTTAATTGAAGATCTCCCATATAAGAGAATATTGTCACAACCATATGCATACTCACATGTTCATAAATAATATTGTGTAAGAATAACTCACACAGCAAACTTTTCTCATCAAAATCGGAGGCACGGAAAACATCCAGAAATGTACGAGTGGAAGAACATAAATAAGGTCTATCCTCCATAATGGATTTCAATTGAAACAAGAAGTAACGTTCCCACAGAAAAATAGGATAGGATGGAGAAGGCCACCTACAACCCAGCAAGTTGAGGGCAAGCTCATGAAGTTTCTACTTATCTATGGTGAGGTCTTGAATTTTCTCCTGTAACAGCGGCAGTTGTTCTCCTTGTTTCTTCAGAGCTTCCTTCTTCTTGTAATTCTCCCACCCTTTCTTCAACTCGGATTCCATCCATATTTAATGTAAAGTGTCTATTTCTCTCTGATGTTCCTTTAGTGAAATCATCCCATCCCGAAGGGACATTGCTTCTTATTTCCACTTTTTTAACTCAAACATTAATAGGAGTTTTTCAGAACTCCATCCCGAGATGGGACTCGGCGTTCTCCTGCATTCAATACCTTCATCAACAATGGGTATATCAACCTCTGCTACATGGGGTTATTCCACCTTTGTTGTTGGTTCTTGTGTAACAGCAGCCTCTTCAGTGGGTTCTTGTGTGTCACCCCATTTTTTTTACCTAGAGTAACCTCTGTGTCCATTTTTGTTTCTTCTACAATAGGAGTGGCCTCCACAAGTTCTTGTGGGTCAGCTTATAATTTAATTATTAGAGGAGGTTCTGCTTTAACTTTTGGTTCTTGTGTAACAGCCTCCTGATGTTCTGTTTCTATTTCCATTGGGCTGATATTTTCTCTATGGGCCTTATATCCCACTGATGTTAAGTCTTGAAAACATTTCATGCATACAGACACCAGTATTTCCTTCCCCTCAGATAATTTTCGCTTCAATTCCTTGTTTTCCTTTCTTAAATTATCAATTTCTAAAAACAAGGCATTGGTTTCACCCTTACCTGATGAGGAGGGTTGCCTTTCTTCTTCTAAAACTTCTGCTTCCATCTTCTTCTCGACCGTAGGCAAAGGTTCTGCAGGCATGATGACCTTCACTCTTTGTTTCAGTCTTCTTTCCCCAATTGGTTCATCAATAGGCTTCTTCCCAATCCTAACGACAGCAGGTCGATTCTCAGTCTCCACCTCTGCCTGAATTCCTCCTGAAGTCGTGGCATGTTTCCCCTGGCTTGTCCTTGGAATTTTTCTCTTGAATTCTTCTCAAGTTTTTCCTTTCTGGCCTAGAAAATCCAGCACGATTAAATTAATGAGTCTGTGATTAGTTATGCACGCCTCCGGGTGTGCTATTTTTTTCACTTCTGCTGCAATATGCTTGATGTTCCCTTGCAAATATAATGGAAGATTGATTCTTTGTTGGTGCCGAAGGTGATTAAGCAGAGGAAAGTGATAGTTGAACACTATCATGGATCTTCCCTTACAAGTGATATATTTGATATAGCCTATGGAAACACCTTCCCAAGGATGAGGAAGTGGCAATCTGTCAATTCTTCTTCCTTCCTTCTCCAGTTTTTCTTCCCCTAATAGGAAGTCTTCTTTCAAGGAGGGGTCATTGATTTTTCTGTAAAACCACCTTCACCCCTCTACTGGTAATGAAGTTACCCGGGAAATTACCTCTTCAGTCACCTCCACTTGCATGCCCCTTACTCGAGTTTGATTATTGTTCAAGTTCTAAGCAAATTCAATTGCCACTGCCTCGTCTGAGACTTCAATATTTAGGAAAAACTCAACCTATCCATCATCTTTGAATATATGGTAAGCTTCTAGACAATTCTACAGGGCATCCATGGAATTTGATTTGTGCCTGACCGATGCTCCACCCATCTCTGTTGTTTGTTTCTAAATTTTTTTCTTAATTTTCGGCCACACTGTAATATCACTGAGTTTCTGAAATCACTTCTTTGTTGTTTAATTTTTCTATAACATTACAGTGTCTCTGAACTAGCTGCTTCTCGATTCCTCTGCTTATCCCAATCGACGAGTTTACAGTGAGATTGCAAGGTTTCAGTCGAGGAGGTTGATGGAAGGTGACGACTTTCACTGATTTACCGAATCATACCCTACACTAATATTCATACATGGCTCATTATGGAAAGTAATGGGATTTCATACACGCGCTCTTTTCCAACCGGATTTGGTCATCATTATAAATTATTTTATTGATTAGGTGCATGCAGATTTAATAGATATTTATGATTAGGGCATTTTTTCAATGATTTCAAGTCATATCCCCTCCCCCACTTCAATGGTGATGGCCGCCCATGGCCATCACAGGAGCATCATTACTTTGCCAATTAATCACCGAATCATCAATGACAACATTTACCCTTTTAATGACATACCTGAGGTGACATGGAGGAAGACTTTGAATTGACGGAATCCTGCTTGTAGCACTCGTGTTGTTGTGTTTTTCCAGCACAGTTATTGTTGTTTATGGAATGAATCATAAAGAACAGTATTCGTGGTTTTCGGTTGTTACATGTGTAGCAGCCAAGATAGCTTTTAAATTATTCTCAAAAAAACATAATAATCAGAAAAAATTGGTACAGAAAAGGAAATTACATGAATACCATCATCCTATGAAATAGATCAGGAAGGGAAGATGATATTACAGGAAGAAAAACATGGGTGTAACAACCGACACAAAAGTGGTTTTCAGTTGTTACTAACTGTCTGACTGCGCCCCGAAAAGGGGTTTTCACAGCTAGATTTATTTTTGTTTTTCTTTTATTTTGTTTTTTTATTTTTATTTTTTTATTTTTTTATTTTTTATTATTATTATTATTATTATTATTATTTTTTAACAGTTGTTACAGCTTCCACAAAGGTGGTTTTCAACTGCTGCACTTATTGGAATTTCATTTTTTAAGGTTGCACAGGAGAATTTTCCCCTGTTGTCGTAACATGAAGATGAGAGTCCACGAAAATGTTGAAAAATGATTCCTTAGAAGTGGTTTGATGACATATCCTTAGACGATGCCCATTAACCAGTAATGGTGTCTTAGCATTGTTAATGTTGACCAATTGTACGGTCCCATTTTCAAAGACCGTATCCACTTTGTAAGGGCCTAGCCATCTGGTGCAGAGTGTTCCTTTGAAATATTTGAACCTTGAATCATAGAAAAGAGCCCAATCTCCTTTTTGGAAATTTTTCTTCTTAATAAACCCATCATGCCACCTGGCTCTATGCTGCTGAATGATTTATGTCTTTTGAATGGCAACTAGTCGTTTCTCTTCCAACTCATTCACCTGGTTCAATATTTGAGTCTGTGTTGTAGTCAAATCCAGATCGACCTGTAATTTTGGTCTTAATGTATTTATTTCAAATTATATGGGGAATAATGGATTCTTACCATACACCAATTCATATGGTGAGAAGCCTATAGTATTCCTCCATGTTGTCCTGTAAGCCCACAGTACCTTCTGAAGTTTCTCAACCTAGTTTCTTCGGTGGGTGGTGTTGTCTAAGTAAATCCCCTATGCAGATAGAGAGGATCCCTCTAGCCCTAGGGTGGGTCTAGCAACTACGGGAACATACTAACATCTACCTTCCTAGATTCTAAATGAAATTCAGAGAAAAGAAGATGACCTACCTCGTTCTAATGCTATGTTGTCGTCTTCCATCAAAGCTTCTTGATCTGTCGCTCTTCTTCAACTCGATACATGCTGCTACCAACGTTTGATTAACTGTGCAGACAGTCAAGACACCACGACAAGTGTAAAACCATGACAAACATAAAAACAATTACAACCTATCTAATTAATCAAGGAATGCTAGAAATCTCATTATAGATGTAAACAAGAGTGGAAGATAAACATCAGATGCATTTTATTATGATAAATACAAGGGGAGTTTACAACCAAGACTTGATGTTGAGGCTCTCCTTCGGTAGGTTTGTATCCAAGCACGTTTGCCACACCCTTGTGAACAAAGGTCCAAGATCTCACTATGTTCTCAACACACACAAACAATCACACTCTGCACTATTCTCTCGGAGCTATGATTGCTTCTTCTCTATGCTAACTTTTTCAGCTATCTGTTCAACTTGAACATCAATGGAATATGGCTATATTTATAGAGGAGAAGAGGGGGTTGGGATCCCTACAAAGGTGGGAGAGAGTCCTATCCTTTAGGATATTTCCAAGGGAGGTGGAAACTACTAACTAAAGGAGGGAGTTTGTGGTTGTTTCAGTTCAACCACTCCCAATGACTCATCCTCGAGGTGGTTGGAATAGAACCTCTGCCTCTATTTTTTAAAAACATTCCATAAACAGCTTGGCGTGGGTGCTTAACTGGGACAAAGCACCAACTAGCGTGGGCTCAGTGTTAAATTTCTTGGTCGGCGCAAGAGTGTAACTAGCTACTCGTGCCAAGGCAAAAATAGGGATTTTTACAGCTCTGCTCAGGGAATTGTCAAGAAGAATGTTTCTTTCATCAAAATGGATGCAAGGATGTTATTTTCAAAGAATCACACTACTTATTGGTCACATAAATGACCCTGTAATGGGAAATATGGGGATTATAGGGACAGTGACAAAATTTTGTGTAACAGATGTCCCCTAAAGTATGAAGTCCGAACATGAGTGAGGGGTGAAATGCTTTACAAGTACGTGCAAGGAACTAGACGCTGCTTTCGAGAGACCTACAAATCAAGCATAGATACATATACATAACTGAAATCTCTGTTGAAAATACATGAATCCATGGTATAGGCACAGTTATCCATCAAGAAGAGGATCACGTGCATGGATCCTTGGCATGGATGCAACCATTCGAATAAAGGGATCATATGAAATAGATCCATGGTATGGGCATAGCCATCCGTATAGAGAGGATCAAAACAAGAGAACCCACGGTATGGTCACAGCCATCCATCTAAAGAATCATGTATATAATCATGAATGACTCATCACTCCTCGCAACCTGGACTATTGTGATCGAAGCCCAGGGTCTTGCGCTCCAACACCACCCGATCAAAGTAAAAATTCCAACATGTGAATAGACGTGTCAAAGTCAAAAATGCTAGAAAATCACTTGATTACCGATCAATGATGTGAGTCATTAACAAGTGCGAGAGAAACCACCAATAATGACAATCGCTCTCAAGGTACAACTAGTACAATCCACAGAATGTGAACAGTGAGTTGAAGTCGAACACCTGTGAAATCACCCGATCGAAGGTCGATGATGTGAACCTATCGTCAAATGTGAAGAACTTTCCATCAGGGCATGCAAGCTCTAAGGTACCAGAAAGGAGTCTCTAGATCAACTTCCCATATAATGAGCTGAAGTTGACATGAAGCGATCCATCGAAGGAGGGTCATAATGAATCCCACATCATCGACACGAAACAGAGAAGGTAATATGAGTGTGAATCAAGACTCAAACAGAGGATCAAGGAATGTACAGACTGCAGAAGGATTTTCTCCTGAGCATATCAGCGACACAACTCTGGAAATTGGTAGCATTTGACTCAAATAGGATCAGAGGTCATGTTGACAAAATTTGTAATCGAATGAGAGGCAAACGGATTTCCAAAACCCATGGAGGAAAAGTGACAGATGAAGATATCCCATCCTGACACGAACTGTAGACAAGTGTCATGTTCAAGAGTGACATACTTCCAACACAACTGATGAAAAACTTCCATTTTCCCCCACCATTTCTGGCGAGCACCTCTTTATTTTTATACAAGCTTGAAGAGGATAGCATATGCTTGTCATATAATTTTATCCTTCTGACAAATCCATCCTAGTAAATTTTACTAGCCCTAGGAAGGACAAACTCGAATAACATCATGGTGACGAAGTCCAATGTCATCAGAGTTTAACGAGTCTGATAAAGGGAAAACTAGGCTTATTTTCATGTTTAGAGAGTTTGAAAAGAGGCGGAAAATAAAACTCCAATAGATCCCTTTTCATAAATAGTCCCTCATATCCGAAAAGGTAGAAAACAATATCTAAAAGAACCTCTTAGTCGCGATAGGCTAAGGTATTATTTTTTCTTAAATAATCCATCCCAGCCCGAAAAAGGGTTAAACGTATACTAGGTAGATATCATTTCACAACCATTGAACGAGTTCAAAACGACAAGAATCTCGGCAATATTTTCAATTTTAGAGAGTCAAAAAAGAGCTGAAAGATGACTCCTCCTGGAGGAACGAGTGGTATTAATGGTAGCTACTAGTTCTAGTAATGTTGGAACTGCTCAGAACAAGTAAAGGTCAAAAGGTTGTCTAACAAGACCACTCATCGCAGCGGTTCCTCAGGAATGGGTGAAACAACCAAGTGAAGGCATATGATCAGCCAAGTAGATAGTGACGATGGAGTGAGAAAACCAAGGCTCATATGGCAAAAACAGGTTGATAAAATGGCAATCACAAGAGGTAAAATGAAAATGGTTTCATTTTTATGCAAGTTTGAAAACATGGAAAACTATGCTTGAAAAATTAGTTTCATTTTTACGCAAGCTTGAAACAAAGATAAACTATGCTTGAGATTGGTTTCATTTTTACACAAGCTTGAAACAAAGATAAAATATGCTTGAAAAAATATTTGCATGCCCCCAACATGGTGACTCAATTCGAGGTTCATGCCCCCCAAGCTTCAGTCCATATGAAAGGCAGATGGAGTGAAGGTTCCAACTACGAGATCAGAGAAAGACTCGACTGGGCTTTTACGAGATCATATCAAAGACTCGAATTGAATAGGAATGTGTTTCATTTTTTTAACGAGTTTGACACATTAAAATAACTATCCTCGTGACATCTTGTTTCATTTTTTAGGGAGCTTGACACAAGGAAATGAACTATGCTCCGATTAGCTTGTTTCATTTTTTAGGAGCTTGACACAGGAAAACGAACTATGCTCCGATGACCTTTCATCATGATGAATAATAAGCCATGGCTTCCAAGATTTTTGCACCATATGGGAGAACAACATCTCAGAAATCAGGACCCAATGCCCCCAGCACACGATACACAACGGTACTATCACTGAATGCGGGCATGGGACATGTAGCCACATAATTAACCTACGGTGGGGAAGATAAAATCGGCATATAAAGACCCGGAAGGGATGATGATGGACCATATGTCATGTCAGGACCAAATAATGAAAGCTGATGAATGGTCATGATCCGACCTTCATGTGCAAAACAAATCACACGAAAGAGGGAAGAGTTAAGCGCTCCCATGACATAAGTATAGTCGCGCCCCAGGAGTAAATTAAAATCCAAGGGGTCTAGAAAAACCATCACGTCTATATAAACGGTTTTCCCTCCCAAAGTAACAGGAAACTTCAGAAGGATCCCTAACGGTATAATGGTTCCTTTATTAAAAGCTAACAGATTATACGTAACAGGCACAAGTGGTGGAGAACCAAAAGCTTTCCAAGTAATTGAAGACAGAATACTAAAAAACGCGCCTTCATCTATAATCATGCTAGGTACGATCATATCAAAGACCTGTACCATGATCTCAAAAGGAAAATAAGAAGGAAGGCGATATCCCACAAATCGACTTCAATCGAAGGAAATGACCAAACTACTTGGATGGGGTACCATCGAACTGATATGGTCATCCACTGGTGTTACGGGAGCAAGAGGAGCATCCTCCGAGACCTCCATCATGGGAGCAGGAGGAGCAGCTTCTTGAACTACAGGGACAAGAGAATATTTCTCCAAGTCTGAGGAATCTAAAGTAACAAGAAGAACTTGAGGGGGATTAGATCCACTCTCGACGGAAAAAACCCGATGAACTATAGGCGGGATCAGATCAACCGATTCCTCGACCAATGGTTGGTTGGGAATGGATTCGTGAATTTGAATTTCTGAGGGAACAGGATCAACAAAGGATGATTCTTGACTAATCGTTGAATCAACTAGCAGAGGACTTGAAGAAATCTTCTTGTAACCAGCTAGAAGGCAGGGTGCAGAAACATTAGGGTTGTCCAACACTCTCGTGGCTTCATCCATATATGGACAAAGGTGAATGGGATGATGCCCTTCACACAACTTATAGGGATTCATAATCTTACCATGTTTCTTACGAGTCTTATCAGTACTACTTGAATATGTGTCACCAATATGACTTATAGAAGCCAAATGCAATGGTGGATAGCCATCGGACCATGCTTCAAGTACCTTTGGAATGCCAGGGAAGTCTCGACGAATATGGTCTCCTTTGCACAACATACAAGGGAATTTGACTTTCCGTGGAAGGTTGGATGTTTTATCAATGGAAGGTGTTTGAGACGCAATAGCTGTAGCATTAGCCTCTTATCTGACTTCTTCTTCTTTGTCTTCTTATTCTTCTTCTTAGCCACCTAGTTACTAGAATCCAGACTTTCACCAGGTGAAGTAGAGGAGGAGGATGAAAAAATAGGCGAAGAAGGAGAGAGGTCCCCCTTAGAATCAACATGATGTTGTTCAGGTGGAGGAGATGGTTGTACGGTGGACGGAACACTCGAGACCACAGAGATCGAGAATAACCAAACAGGAAACCCAACAATTAACCCAGGCAGGGAAAATGTTGCCATATAAGAAGCAAGGAAAGGAATAGGATTTCCTTCAGAGGGGATTCCTTGGTTGGTAAACTCTGGAAATGTTTCCATTGGAAACAACCGTAAAACAAAATGCTAAGGAAGATAACTTTAACCAGGAATATTTCGTGGGCAGTTAATATTTAAAGACACTAAAACAAAACTCTGTCATTTCTTATTTTAAGAGTCAAGAAATAGGAAAAAGGTGACTCTATCACTTTTAGGTTGAAATGAGCGTGAAAGGACAAGCGCTCAATGATCTTTTCACTTTTTAGAGAGTCACAAAAAGATCAAAATCACTACTCAGGTACTCTAAGCAAGAGGGTGTACCAAGTCCCCGTGAACTACCATATACACCTTGGTGATCAAATGAAAGAGAAATGACCAAGGACTTAACATACGTGCAGGTAGTCTCCCTGAATGTTGTGTTCGGTGTATCACAGTTACAAAGTGGCAGACTCGGCTTCCTATGGATAAAGGATTGCAACCTATATGGGTCTCCCTTTATATTCTCAACTGTACAGGGAGCACAATTCCGTACTAGCGTTGTCTAATACCAGATGGCGAACGACAGCTACTAGCTTTTAAGACACTGGAACACGTCTCTAGCCTATACCACTAAAAAAATTTCGTTAGGTTTCAATGCTTCCTTAGGTTAATTAAATAAGGTTTAAAGTTGATCTTGGATTACATCTCGATTTCAAGACCCTACCGCATGTCATCTGACAATCTCCTATATGTAGTTATATGAGGAAAGAAATTTTTCAATTCAATGAATGTTATCTAGTTAAGGGAAGAGTTTCAAACAATGATGCAACAAACAACAACATTGCAAACGAAATTTTTATAAACTTGATGACTTTCACTATCCAAAAGTAATCTAAAACATTCAATCATGCAAATTATGTAATGTAATCTATGCAAAATCCACTTTTTTGAAAACTATGCAATTGTAATCTATGCACAATTTCTTTTTTCGTTTGAAAGAACGAGAATGCAATCAATGCATTTTTCGATGAAATTAAAATCTACTTAATGCATGCTTTTAATGAAAGAGAATGCACTCAATGCGATTTTTAGCTTTCAATCATTAAACAATGTAAACTAATTTCAATGATGGATCTCAAAAAAGACTTTTCAATGCAATGTGATCTAATGAATTTTAACGAAAAGCAAACTCTAAGATGAAAACTAAATGAACTCAAATTTTCTTAATGAAGGATGAATGCAAAAGGGATGCAAACAAACACTAAGAATGCAATCATTGTTTTAAACACTTTGTAACGAAATTCCTCAAAAGGCTACAATACATATGAGGTCAAGCACAAAAAGGACTTCTGAAGCATGAGCTCAAAACAAGGCATTCATTCCCTTTTACATCAAGCAATCAAAGAAAGAATACTTTTCAGCTGAAAAATGAGCAATGTAATCTATGCTCACAAGTGAAAAAGTAGAGGAGAGAATGTGTAAAGCATACAGATAAAAATACCGGAAGGAAAAGACACACTGGTGGGGGAATTAGGGAAAAACTTTAATTTTTTACACACCCTGAAATTGGCACGACTTTTGTGGGTGAAACTAGCGCCAACTGGCGTGACTTGCTCACTGACAACTAGTGCCAATGGCCAATTGGCACGGTTTGCTAACTAACAACTAGCGCCAATCGGCGCTATTGTCAGAAAAATAAAAGCGCCAATGCCTGAACAAGAAAAAACAAATAATTTCTCCCAACCAAGACCAAACTCACCACTTCAAGCAAAAACTAAAAGATCGTAATTGATGAAAAACATAGGAACAAACAGGGAAATAGCCATTGGACTAAATCCGTCGAATGACTAAGACCTCAAAGAGTGAAAAACTCAAAGGAAACTCCCTAGCAGAGTCACCAATTTGTTGACCAGGTAAATCCCCTCTGCGAACAGAGGCGACCCCTCTAGCCCTAGGGTGGGTCTAGAAACTACGGTGACATACTAACATCTACCTTCCTCGATTGTAAATTAAATTCAGAGCAAGGAAGATGACCTACCTCATTCTGATGCTATGTTGTCGTCTTTCGTCGAAGCTTCTTGATCTGTTGCTCTTCTCCAGCTCGATACATGCTGCTACCAATGTTTGATTACCTGTGCAGACAGTCAAAACACCACGACAAACATAAAAAAAATTACAACCTATCTAACTGATCAAGGAACGCTAGAAATCTCATTATAGATGTAAACAAGAGTGGAAGATAAACACCAGATGCATTTTATTATGATAAAGACAAGGGGAGTTTACAACCAAGCCTTGATGTTGAGGCTCTCCTTCACTAGGTCTATATCCAAGCACGTTTGCCACACCCTCATGAACAAATGTCCAAGATCTCACTATGTTCTCAACACAGAAAAAAAATCACAATTTGCACTATTCCCTCAAAGCTATGAATGCTTCTTCTCTATGCTAACTTTTTCAGCTATTTGTTCAACTAGCACATCAATGGAAGATGGCTATATTTATAGAGGAGAGGAGGAGGTTGGGATCCCTACAAATGTGGGAGAGATTCATATCCTTTAGGAGAGTTCCAAGGGAGGTGGAAACTACTAACTAAAGGAGGGAGTCTGTGGTTGTTTCAGTTCAACCACTCCCAATGACTCATCCTCTAGGTGGTTGGAATAGAACCTTCGCCTCTATTTTTTTTTAAATCCATAAACAGCTTGGAAAGGGTGATTAACTGGGACAGAGCGCCAACTGGTGTGAGCTTAGTGTTAAATTTATTGGTCGCCACGGGAGTGTAAATGGCTACTCGCGCCAAGGAAAAAATAGGGATTTTTACAGCTCTGCTTATGGAATTGTCAACAAGAAGAATGTTTTTTTCATCAAAAGGGATGCAAGGATGGTATTTTCAAGGAATGACACTGCTTATTGATCATAGAAATGACCCTCCAATGGGTGAGATGCGAATTTTAGGGATAGTGACAAAATGTTGTGTAACATCTGGCTACTGTCTTTGTTAAGATTCCCTCAATGAATTTATTGGTGCTTTATACTTGACCATTTTCCTGTGGATGATATGGTGTGGTGATTTTGTTATAGATTCCATACTTTTCAACCAACTTATTGATCGAATGAGATGTGAACTGAGGACCCCCATCTTTCACTATTTCTTTGGGTATCTCGAAGCGAACAAAAATACCTTGAAACAAGAAGTCTGAAACAGCCTACTCTGTTGTTCTAGTTAGTGTCGTTGCTTCGACCCATTTTGTGACATCATCAGTGCAGACCAATATGTATGCTTTTTGCTGTGATGAAGGATTAATTGGCCCCACAAAGTCTACGGCCCATTTCTCGAATTTTTCTATTACTATCTAAGGCTGTAACGGAATCTCATATTATTTCAGAGGTTGGCCCATCCTTTGGAAACTATCACATCCTTTCACAAACTTCTTGGCATCTTGGAATATAGCTGGCCAGTGGTACCCTATTGAGAGTACTTTATGTCCTATCCTCTTGTCAAAAAAGTGTCCTCCAGAAGGTTCCTTATGACAAGCCTTTAGGATATCAAATACCTCATCTTCTCTAACACATCGTCTAATTTGAAAATATGGCCCGGTGTGATATAGATTGCCTTCTATCGAGGAGTAAGTATCACTTTGTTGTATAATCCTCCTTCTTTCCTTGGAAGAAAAATGGTGTGGGAATATTCCTGCAACAAGGTAATTGGCTATATCTGCATACCATAGTGAGTGAGTAGAGATGGCAAAAAGGTACTCATCCGGAAAAAAATCCTCAGTATAAGTGTAGTCATTACTTATAGTTAATCTAGAAAGGAAATCATCAACTACATTATCTTTTTCGGGTTTATCTAAAATAGTAATATCAAATTCTTGTAACAGCAATAACCATCGTGTAAATCTACCATTAGTAATAGGCTTGTTCATTAAAAATTGAATTGCAGCATGGACAGTGTGTACAAATACTTGGTACCCAGTGATGTAGTGTCGGAATTTGCTGATAGCATGCACTACTGCTAGGAATTCCTTCTCAGTAACATTGTAGTTGAGTTCTGTTGGAGTTAAGTTCTTGCTGATGTAATAAATGGAATAAGTTTTCTTATCCTCCAGCTGCCCCAAAACAGCACCCACAGCCATGTCAGATGCGTCTGTAGCAATATGAAACGGCAATTCCCAGTTTGGTCCTCGTAAAACAGGTGATGTTGTTACATAGTTCTTCAACTTTAAAAGGCCATCTCACACTTTCCTGTCCACACAAATTATGCATCTTTCATAAGTAATGAAAATAGAGGAGATGCAATCTTTGAAAATTTCTCTATAAACCTCCTATAGCATCTTGCATGTCCCAAAAAACTACGTAACTCTTTCGGATTCGGGGTCGGGATTTTCGAGATTACCTCAATTTTTGAAGGATATACATTCATTCCATTTTTTGAAATGAAATGTCCCAGCACAATTCCCTCGGTCATCATCATGTGGCATTTTTCCATGATCAGAGAAACATTATTTTGTTCACAATGTTCCATCACTTTTTCCAAGTTAGCTAATGTTATCTCAAAGGCATCCCCGTAGGGTGTAAAATCATCCATAAATATTTCAAGACAATCATTCAAAAGATCAGAAAAATAAAAATAATAAAATAATAAAATAAAATTAAAAAAAATATAAAAATATATACATAAAATATAAAATATAAAAAAATAAAAATAAAATAAATAAAAAATAAAACAAAATAAAAATAAATAAATAAATAAAATACCTAATATTTCCCTTTGAAAGGTTGTTGGTGCATTGCAGAGACTAAAGGGAAGGACCCTGTATGCAAAAGTACCCCATGGACAAGCAAAGGTTGTCTTGTCTTGATCTTCTGGAGCAATCCATATTTAATTATAGCCACTAAGCCCATCTAAAAATGAAAAGAATTTTTTTCCAGAAAGAGTGTCCAAAACCTGATCAATAAATGGTAAGGGAAAATGGTCTTTTTGAGTGGCCTTGTTAAGTTCTCTATAGTTGACGTAGACCCTCCATTTGTCATTCTTCTTCGGAACTATGACAAGCGGAGACACCCATTGACTGTCAGAAATGGGGTAGATGAAATTAGCATTAAGGAGTTTCCGCAATTCTTCTTTTACTATCTCCTTAAGTGTGGGGTTCATTCGGTGTTGAGGTTGTCTAACAGGTTTGCAATCTTCCTTAAGGTAAATGCGGTGAGTGCATAGGGTAGGATGGATTCCTTTCATATCGGGATAATCCCATGCAAATTCATTTTTGTATTTCGTAACAGCTGTATCAGCAATCTATTTTGTTCAGCATTCAGGTTAGGATTGATGTTTAAACATTTTCCAAGTTCGATTTAAATGGGAATTCTTATAGTAAGTGGAGTTGTTTTCAAATGTTCAATAATTACATCATCTTTCTCATCATCTTCTCCCAAATATCTAATGGAGGAAACAGTGAGTGAATTGCTGATAAAACCATTAATGATATCGTCCTTTGTTTCATCCTTAAAGTATTGCGATTTTCCAAGCGTGAGAAAAGGTAGGGAAATATCAGATTCGGGAGCAAATTCGTCCCACCAGGGACTACTCAAATCCATATGAGGTTTTGTTGGGGGATAAAGATTTAGGTTCTGAGTGGCCTGTCCATCTGGGATCACCATAGATCCGGACCTACATCTGATATATGCATCTTTAGTGGCTAGCCACAGTCTTCCCAATATTAAAGGGTGACCCCACAGATTGGATTTGGTTTGTAAAATGAGAAATTCAGCCAGATAGTTCTAGGAGGCCACAGTGTTAACCACATCTTCAATCATTCCTTCGGGCTTAACACGGAACCTATTTTCTATTTCAAGCACTGTAGGTGTAGGTATAAGTCCATAAATTTCTAGGGAGATGAATAGGTCTTTAGTCATGAAATTAATATCTACACCTAGATCAATCAAGGTATTGGTTATAGGATGATTTTCAATATGGATAGTCACTTTGGGGTTCCTTGGGTCATTATATTTAGTCAATAAAGGCTGATCAATCATAAGATCGGACAATTTTCCCATGACATGGATAGTAGCGGGGTCTTTAGGTTTCCTCCTAGCTCTTTTGATGCATAGATCCCTCACTGTTTTAGCATAGATAGGCACTTCTTTAAGAGCTTGTAACAGCAGAATCCATACATACAAATTTTGCAGCTCCTTAAGGAATTTAGATTTAGGTTGTAAGACCAGCCCAGTTTCATTTAATCATCGAGGGTATGGAGGATTTTGAATACTAACAGCTGATTCAACTATCACAGATGTACCAGCCTTACTCGGAATGGCTGCTGTAGAAACAACAGACCTTCCCGGGCTAGCTGTTACAGATGTAACAGCGGGTGTTGTATCAGTTGTTACATGTGTAACAGCTACCTCAGAATTGTCCATATCCTTCTTGGGTGATTCATTCGCTTCGGTAATAATGGGATTATGTTCATATCTGATTACTTTCCCTGATCAAAGTTGGACCTCATTAATTCTGATAGGAGTATTAAGATAAGTCTGGAGGGTAACCGAAGAATCCATGCTCTAAGTTGTCTTATTATTTGGATTGGGGTTAGGTTGCACAGGTAATTGGGGTCAGACAAAAGATGTAGGATTTTTAATAGAAGGCAGTTGTAACTACTGTTGTTACATTGGTATTGGAGGGGGTACTAGACCTTGGCCATTTCCTCTCCAGTTCTGACCCCAATAATTGGGTTGCAATGGAGGATATCACATTGGTAGAGGAGATGGCCACTGGTTCCATGGTGAAAGAAATTGTGTTGAGTAAGGAGTAGGATACTTCCATGGGTATTGTTGACTATTATAAAAATTATTCCAAGGATAAAAAGAATAAAAATATGAATGCATACCTGTAGGTCGTGGCTTCCATGGTCTCTTTTACCCGATAAAATAAGAAGATTGAACATCCTCGCTTGATTCTTAAAGTACTGCCTTCAGTCTGGGAAACTCAGGACACTGATTCGTAGAGTGTGCCAACTCACAGATGTTGCACAGGATGAAATTATTCAATCCACATTCTCTTTCCAAATTTTTCTTTTTGCATCAGAGACAGAATATTTCTATGGATGCTTCAAATTCTGCTTGTGCCTTCTTTACTTGTACCATAGTGATCTGGGCAGATAGAGTGCTCAGGAGGTCGGTTTTAAAATCCTTGAATAATTTTCTGATCTTTGCTCTGGTTACTCCTCCACTTTTGGACTTCTATATCCAAAGTGAAGGGTCCCGAACTGAAACTCTCCCCTTGACTAATCCTCTTGAGCTACGTAGGCAAAGCTTCATTATCTCATCAAAGGTTTCTTTCGATGTGTCTCCTTTTCCTTTTATGTTCAGATGTTCCAGAAAATCTCTTAAACCTCTTAAGAATATTGGATTTATAATTTCGGGATCTAAGTTACTAAACTGAGACCTCTGTAAATGGTAATGGAATCACTCCAGATAGTCTTCCAGACTTTCCTCCTCCTTCTGTGCAATTCTAAAAAAATTGTCCTACAAATACTTGGTTTGGCAGTAGTTCTGATACTTAAAGAGGAAAGCCTATCTCATGTCATTCCAAGTTTGAATTGTGCCAGCACCCAATCTCATGAACCATCTTAATGCTGCTCCTTTCATAGTAGCAGGGAATAATTTCATCTTTTGGGCATCTGAAGTGTAGTCATAACCTCTACACAACACATAGAATTCGAACAGAAAGGTATCAGGATCTTCAACAGCTATCCCCTGAAAGGATGGTATGGATGATAAAGGGATATTCTTCATAGGAGTCTCATCCCATGTTACTACTATTGGGAATTCAAAATTAACAGAGCTATTTGTCTTGACATTCTCTTCCCCCATGGTTGATTCTTCCTGATGGGATGAACTGGCCTCGAAGTGCACTGGATATTGACAAATAGAATGATCAGGCTGCTCTAGGATCAATTGTTTAAAAGCACTATCAGCATCCAATTGATGATCAACTAACCATTTTTCCTCAATTCCCTGATGATCCCCTCTGGTCTCTCTGTGTCCTTCAATTCTCAGATCCTGATCAATAATTCTCCACTGTTGTTTTGAATCTGGAATTTTGATATCAGGAGTGGATATGTTGTTTGAAGGATGGTGAGGTCCAGACATGATATACACCGATGGTTCAGACCTTGATATTGTAGTTGTTTTATGTGTTCATGTCTTCCTGTTATCTCTGTATGACATGGATTGTTCCTTTTCTTCCCTTGAAATCAGATCTCCAAATAATATTTTCCTTCCCAAATCTGCGCTCTTATTTCCTTCTTATGACCCATCTTTCCTGTAGTCAGTAGATTGGGGGGTGTTTTTAGATGTTGATGATGTCCTACCGGCACACATGGGCCCTATGTGTATCAATTCATCCTATACGTGCTTTAGCTTCTACAGCAGTGATCCCACTCAAGCTTGTTAGAGTGATGTGCAGGTTCTTACCTCTCATCTTACTGCCCAACGACTATATAACTAAAGGCACCCTAAAAAAAATACCCAAAATTAAATTCCTAAGTGTCCCAGCAAGACATTGGTGAGCCTGCTCAAGCCTATTAGAGCGATGCACAGGTTCTTACCTCTCGTCTTACTGCCCGGAAATTGTGTCACTGGAGACACTCTAAAAAACCAAAATGCTCAGAAATTCAACCTCCTAAGTGTCCCAACAAGACATTGGTGAGTCCGCTCAAGTCTGTTAGAGCTCTGCGCAGGTTCTTACCTCTCATCTTACTTCCCGGCAATTGTGTCACTGGAGACACTCTATGAAAACACACGGAAATTGCACTTCTAAGAAAAAACTATAATTGATTGGATCGTCATTGCCATCCTCAGCAACGGCGCCAAAATGTTGGACTATATAAATCACTTATGAAATGACTGAACATCACACATTTAATTATCAATCGAGGGACGTCTGTTTATTCCAATGACAGTTGCACTGTCTGTGTTGATACACCAATCAGATGCAATTCCAAAGAAAAGAAATCGTTGCTGAAATAAATGTTGGAAATAAATCACTCATGAAGAAATAAAAGGATCTACAAGATTGAAATCACACTTCAATACATATGTCTAGCTCACCACACAATAATTACCCAGCTGGTGTCTCTATTATCATATTTTTAACAGCATATAAAGTATTGAAATCAAAGCAGATATATTCTCATTTGAACAGCAGCAACAACACTCTATTGATACATAAACTGAAATAAAATTACATCTACACAACTACTTTAATCATTGCAATCCCTGCAAAGAAGGAGGGCCCTTCCTCTCTAGCAGGGCGCGGGTAGAGAAGGAACTTTAATGGAAATGAAATAGAATCACGCATGTAACAGAAATAACAGGATAATCTGTATTAATTTGAACACAATTACAGAGCCGAAATAATGTTGTTCTCCGCTAACCTCTCGACCTCTAGGGCTGAGAACTATATAGTGGTTACATCAGAAAATCCAGGAATAGATCAGTCATGAGAATCTTATGATTCTCATGCTAATCGAAATAGAACACATATAGTTATAACCACTTCCTAATAAAGTTCTGACTATAAAATAAAAGATTACAATTGAAACCGCCCTTAGGTTGTTATCCCAAAAATACAATGCTAAACAACTTCTACAACTATCATAATGGAATCACAGTTGTAGTGTAACGGCCAGAGGAAAAATCAACAACAAATATTGATGAGATCAGTCAACGGTACAATTGTATCAGTAGTTCACCAACGAGTATGTAATAGCAGAGTGTAACAGCAGTTTGTCGGTGGGTCTGTAACAGCAAGGTGTAACAACATCACTTTGCTATAACAGCACCATCTGAACTGCTCCTGTGAACTTCGTATTCGAGGTCTTTGGTGCTACAAATGAAATATGAAAAGACAACGTAAAGACCATCAATATTCTCCAAACATTCACCATCAATTAGTCATAAAAAGGTATAATATATCATAATAATTGGTGAATTGGCAAAGTAACGAAAGCAAGGTGAAACAACACAAGTTAGGGTAAAAAGGTAGGAAAAGGGGGGTAAATATACTCCCATTAATTATGGTTATGAGGAAAAATAAGGAAGATAAGTGTAGGAAAAATGTACAAAACTAGCACCCAACAACATGGTCGATGAGTTCATTTTCATCAAGTTTCCCCCCCTCAAGGAATAGCATCAATGGTACACATAGGGGCAATGTTATATAACTCATCTTCTTCATCCTCCAACCATATATGGAGATCATGATCAATGGAAGCCTGGGATAGAGAATATAACACTAGATGTTTAGACAAAGGCCCATTTTTTATAGTCATGTTTCCGACCCGACAACTAATATAAGCATCTGTAGTGGATAACCAAGGGCTCCCTAAGATGAGAGGATAATCATTAAACTTGTTTTTTGGTTGCAGGACCAGGAAATCTGTAGGATACTCCCAAGAGTCAAAGGTAACCATAAAATCCTTAAAAATTCCTTTTGGAGTTACTATGGACTGATTTACAAGTTGCAGAACTATTCTGGCTTTCCTCAAAATCTGTTGGAATGGGGCTCCCTAAGCTGTGAATTTTATATAATTTTGGCCAATTTTATATTTTTTTTTATTAGGAAGTCTAACGCAAGGGTTTTGGGGTGGGTCAAAGCCTCAAACACATTGTAATGGGTCTAAGGGTAGACCAAGAGTCAACAAACCACAGTTTGGGGACCACAGGCTAGTGTAGGCTATATCGATATAAATAGATGAACAGTTTGAGTCTAGAGGTAGGCATGAATTTTGACTGATGATACGTGCGAACTGTCAGATCTATTTTGGGTTGTTTTGGGTAAGGACTCCTGCTAGTTGTTTGCACAAAGACCCTCATTCCTGTTATGTGCGGACCCTGCTGGCTGTGTGCGCAGGCTGTGTTTTGGGTTGTAACTGCATTTTTGGATGCTAATATATGTGGATATAGTTGAAGTATCTCTGTGTTATCTGGATCTATTCTTTTATTGTTGATGTAGATCTTTGGAATATGTTTGGTGTTGCGAATACATCTGTGTTATCTTTTTATGCTGCGAATATATATTTGTTAGGGTATAAATTATATATGTGATCTATTATAGATGTGTTTATGATATTATGCGTTGGTAATTGCTTATACGCATGTGGATGTGAAGGTACTGACTAGATTTTTGCATAATAATAGATCTGTTATGATTCATTGTGAACTATATTGTTAACGAAACTGCGAATAGACCTGTTCTATGCGAATCCGAGAGGTTGTGAACACAAATCTGCCTTGATTACCTACTCTCTCCTGGGGTGCGGAAACCTATTTCCAGCACCCTCCCATACTACTTCGGGTGAGACCTTGGCCTGTACAAGTAGGTCATTTCCGAAAGGGCCAGTAATATAGGGATTTTTTGGCAAACCTTAACCTCTGAACCTGGGTCAGTACCCCTCAAGCCAACAAATGGTTCTATTGTCGGGATCGAGAACATTTTGAGAGAGAGATCGGGTAATGCCATGAGATCGTTGGAGACCTGAGAAGGCGTGAATTGAAGAGCGGATTCGAAAGACAGGTTCAGGAAATTGCTGTGAAAGATAATCGTAGTGCGAAGCTAACAGCTGAGAAGTGGAAAAATAAGTACATTTTTATTGACGTATATGAAATTTTCTTTGTAACCTTTGCACACGAGCTGTAGGAGTGGCTAGCTAGGCTCGTAGATTTCTAGATGTGTTGGAACGACAAGCACGTCACATAGTGGACTCCATATTTGATCCAGTATTTGGAGAATACTGACAACACCATCACTCGTACGGTAGATCACTGGCTGGATAGCGCACTAGGAGGATTTGTGACAGAATTCACATTTGATCAGTTCGTATCCTATTCTGAAGCAGAATGGAGGTTCTTCAAAGGTTTCCGGGGTAAGTTCTTGAAAAAAATTTCATTGCTAATTAAAATATTGTTGTCTGAAAACGGCATTTTGTGCAGCCACACCGAGTGAATGAGCTCTGATTAGAGAAAGGGTACAAATCAAAGTGGTAAGTACTACAGAGTCAATCAAGAAGGGGACAGATCCATCTACAGCCCGTTAAGAGAACCATATGTGCACGCAGGAAATAGCCCTCCTACGACACCACCTTCGAATCCGCATAAGGGCAAGAACTCCCCCACACCCCCGCCACCGCCACCACCCCCAGAAGAATATATGGCCATGCACATAAGGCTACTCACCTTCAAAGTTGTAGGAGATGAAGATATGGACTGATTCTAGTTTGTTGCAGAGTTAGTATGGATTACGCAAAATGTGGCCAGCGATGCTGTAAAAAGGGCGCGGCTATCCCTCGCCTTCGAAGGAAGATCCCTGGACGTAGTATATGGGATACGTAGCTCAGCATGTGAATTTGACTATTCAAGAGGTTAAGGATGCCCTAAAATAGCAATTTCGAAAGCCTAATTCCTACTCTCAGATAGTGAATGACCTAAAAGATTTCAAACAAGGGCCCTCTCAGTCTGTATGGGAGGTTGACCAGCGACTAAAGAAGGTAATCAAATAGGGGGAATTTATGTATGATGGCAGACAACACAAGGAATGGTTCATTGCTATGTTATTGCCTCACCTACGCAGACCTATGGGTCAGCAAGCAATTGACTCGTAGGAAAAATGTATGGAGATTGCTATGAAGTTAGAAGTTGAGCCAAGAGATGATGCTCAGTTGGGGGTATAGCAGATCCAAGGGCAGCTGTAGGCCATGCATCTTGAAATCCAGAACTTGCGCAAGGAGCGAGGGAAAGAAGCCAGCCCAAATGTATGGTGCATAAGATGCAGGGTTTCGGGGCACACCAAGGATCAGTGCCCTATATTGGCAGATTACATGTAGGTTGGGGGACCCAGCCCATTACGTCCTAGAGAAGCTACGGGATCAAGTGGTCTGACCTTATGGTGCGTTGATTGTCGCGTAGCGAGATTGCATGATACCAACCACTACCCTCGTCTGGCCGCTTATGTTCCAGAGTTGAAGTAACAATGGTGTCGATAATTCGAACATTTGTGGGACATGATGAACAAAATAGTCGGACATACAACCTAATGATTGACCGAGGTAACCTATATCGGATGCAGGCTGACCCTTCATCACCTCTATCTCCCTCGAGCAGAGGAGGCTTCCCAGCCAGGGGCAGAGGAGGGGGGAGGGGTGGAGGTGCAGGTCGGGGAAGAGGAAAACTGATCTGTTATAACTGCGGAGAAGTAGGGCACTTTGTGAGGGACTTTCCGAACCCCGCAAGACAATATTGTAGGTATTGTAGATAGCTGGACCATGTGATTGAATATTTTCCAATTCTGATAGCAAAAATGCAATAAAATCAACAGATACCTACACAAAATGTGCAGAGGGTTAAGGCTGAACCATGTGAAGAAGGCCCAAGCATTAATGTTGTAACGCGTAGCAACATGGCTACTGGGCGAGCTGAGGAGAAAGTTGTGCCTGAACCTCTTATCTGAAAATTACCTGTCAAACAAGAAGGTTTCGACCTACAGAAGGAAAAGGAAACCTTTGTCGCAGCTCGCAAATACTTTACTAAGGCTGAGGCATCTAGTTCTCAGGATCCCACAAACCTCAAAGCGGATGATGAGGTCAAACCATTTTTGCAGGTATGTATGAATTTGTTGCGCAACCAAAAGTTAGTAGAAAATATTCAAGCACTAATAGACATTTGCACAAAAAAAGCTAACCCCTTCGCGGAAGTTAAGGATGTGAACAAACTTTACAAGCATAAGAAACGCATTGGTCGAGAAATGCAGCTTACTGTGCAGATTGGCGACTATGAGATGGATCAGGTCATCTTGGACCTAGGGTAGCATGCGAATGTCCCGCCTAAGCAGGCGTGGTAGTGGATGGGAGAACTGAAGCTTGAATGGTCCACTATATAGCTGCACATGGCTAACCAGCAGAAAATCATACCACTGGGGAGGCTATCGAAAATTATGGTAGACATTGCAGGAGTTAAAGTACGCGCTGACTTTGAAGTAATCTAGATTTTGGATTATGCGAATCCTTACCCTACACTTCTAGGGCTATATTGGGCTATAGATATGGGAGGCATTATCAACCTAAAGAAAAGAATCATGGTGTTTGATAATGAAGGTACACGGGTGATAGTCCTGCTAGATCCTGCGGAAGGAGAGCAGTATACAGAACCGGTGCGCGAAGAAGAGGATGTGGATCACACCTATAAATTGACCGCTTAGGACAAAGATTGAATCAATCCTACAGTTGAGGTTGTGCTCTGCTAGGAGAAGGAAAGCGAATTTTTCTTTGACTCCAACGAGGATGTAGAAAATTGGAAGAATAGGTTACATGATGTCTTTGCGTTGCGCTGTCCTAGAATCACAAAGAGCTTCCGGTCTATTTCCTCAGAGGTAAGAGACTTGCCCTACTTTGATAGTTCTAGTAGCATTAAGGAGTTTCTGCAAACTTTTGAAGTTGAAGTCCCAAGAGAACAAAGGCTATGGACCCTTAATCTCGCCATGCGCGCAACTCCTGCGAGGTGGTGGGACACGCATAAGGGGGCATTCTAGGATTGGGAGGAATGTCGTGACATAATGATCTTACGATTTGAACCTCCAGCTCACCTATGCGTAAAGACTTTCTTGGGACTAGGGAACCCGCGCGACCACTTATCTGCATGGATGAAAGAATGGGGCAAAAGGACTACAGATGAATAGGTCCATCTTTTCATTCATGCCTTGGGGCCGATCCTGATCACATGGTATCTAGACGCAGAATTACACCAGCGCACCTGCCACTAGGAAACCCTAAAGGATGAGTTTCTAGGGACATTCGGGTTGATAGGAGGAACAGAGGCACTGGATGAGGCTCTACAGGACATTAATGCCTTAGTATTTGATTAATCACGCTCGTGCACAGCACATGGGGCACCAACGTGGGAAACTCAGATGTGGGATATTGTCAACTGCCACAATTTATCAATTGAAGAGTGCGACGACAACCCACGACATGTCTCTATCCGGAGAGCGCGCAGTTGCTGGACCTCCACTACAAATTTTTGATGTCAATAAGCCTCTGAAGCTACGAGAAGTCAACATTGGAACGGATGCGCAACCCAAGTTAGCTAAAATTGGGGACTACTAGGATGATGATACTATGGGAAAAGTTGCAGAACTCCTCACGAAATACCAGCACTTGTTCCCGAAGAAATTTTCAGAGCTCAAGGGGATCACAGGGGACGTAGGAGTCATGCGTATCACTTTAAAACTAGATGCGTGCCCGATAAATTAATGCCCTTATCGGTTGAACCCCAATTATAAACAAAAAATCAAGGAAGAAATTGACAAAATGCTCGCCGCAGGTATCATCGAACTGGTCGAATAGTCAGACTGGGTAATTCCTATGGTGGTTCAAGAGAAAAATACTAAGGGAGAGATATGGATCTATGTTGACCTGCACAAATTGAATGATGCTTGCATACATGATCCCTTTCCTATGCCCTTCTCAGATGAAATCCTTGATAGCGTAGGGGGGCAGGAGGCATACTCGTTCACTGATGGGTTCTCGAGCTATCATCAGATCAGGATCACACCTAAATATCACAGCAAAACCACGTTTTCCACTGAATTGGGTTCGTTTCAATACACCGTTATGTTGTTTGGACTCAAGAATGCCTCTGCCATCTTTTCGCAGGTAGTGGTTGCAGTATTTAAGGAATTTATCCACAAGTTCTTGGAAGTATATTTTGACGATTGGACTGTATTTGGGTTAGTAAAGAGTCATGTCTCAAACTTTCACATGATTTTGGACGCCTGCAAAAGGCATCAAATCTCCCTGAATATCAAGAAGTGCATATTCTACGTACCATTTGGAATCTTATTGGGTCACATAGTTTGTCAACAAGGGTTGATGGTCGACCCTGCCAAGGTGGAAGTTATCATCAACCTAACAATTCCTACAACTAAGAAGCAGTTGCGTTCTATCCTTGGACACATAGGCTACTACAAGAAGTTTATTCAAGGGTACACACTAATCACCACACCTATGGAAAAATTGTTGAAAAAGGAGGTATCATTTTGCTGGGATGACAAGTGCCAGAAAATCTTTGAGTTACTCAAGGAAAAGATGGTCTCTATGCCTATCCTCATATTTTCTGATTGGGTGAAGGTGTTTCATGTCCATGTCGATGCTTCAGGGATTGCCTTGGGAGTTGTCCTGACACAGCCAGGGGAAGGGGACATTGGCCATCCATTTGCATTTGCCACTAGGAAGCTCTCTAGTGCGGAGAGTAACTACTCCACTACTGAGTGGGAAGGGTTAGCCATGGTGTACGCCTTGCAGAAATACTGGCATTACCTATTGGGTGAACACTTCAATATTTTCACCGATCACTCAGCTTTGAAGTACCTAGTGAATAAGACTGTGTAGGGGGGGGGGAATATGCTGATGGCTCCTGCTGTTTCAATAATATGACTTTGAGATCATAGTAAGGCCAGGAAAGTTGAATGCTGGGCCAGATCACCTATCCTGGATTGAAAATGTAGAACAGCCGACCAACCTAGAGGAAGGGTTTTCAGATGCGCAGTTGTTCGCTATTAAGGTAGTGGATGCGTACTTCACCGACATCATTCTCTTCTTGACTACGGGGATGGCACCTGCAGAGTATTCAGTACAACAGAAGAAATATTTGGTAACCCGCGCAACAGATTTTACCATTACTGCAGGTCACCTGTATAAGTTGCGAGCTAACGAAGTGCTGCAAAGATACGTCTTGGAGCATGAGCAGCCCACCATCTTAGCAGAATCTCATGGGGGCATAACAGGAGGTCACTACGCAGGAAATGCGACAGTGCGAAATATCCTAAGAGCCGAGCTATGGTGGCCTACACTACATAGTGTCTCTCATGATTATTGCAAAGCCTACGATACGTTCCAAAGGGCGGGAAGGCCCTCACGCCGGGACGAAATTCTCCCATAACAACAGATGGCCTGGAAGCGTTTGACAAATGGGCCATCGACTTCGTCGGGCCCATCAACCAGCTAGGGAAGAAGACAGGTGTGCGCTACATCATCACCGCAACTGATTATGTAACTAGATGGGCTGAAGCACAAGTTGTGAAGCATTTCACTGCAGACACCACTGCGCACTTCATTTTTTAGCAGATTCTGATCACGTTTGGTTTTCCGAAGATATTAATGAGCGATATAGGTACGCATTTTATTAATGAAAAAATACAGGCCTTGACTGAAGAATTTCAGATCCACCACGCGAAAAGCACCCCATATCATCCGCAAGAAAATGGGGTTGTAGAAGATTTTAATACGATCTTGGAGCAGACACTGACCAAGGTCTGTAATGCAGATCGCAGCGACTAGGACGTGCACATCCTGACAGTTATTTGGGCCTACCAAACCACCTGCAAGAAGTTTACAGGGAAGACATCGTTTTGGATGGTCTATGGCAAGGAGGCCATTATGCCCATGGAGTATATTTTTCCTAGCCTACGCATCGTAGCCTTTACGAACATGGCGGAGCCTGATATCATGGAGGAGCATTTAGTGCAGCTTGTGGCTTTGGAGGAAGATCGTTTCATTTCTAATTTCCATCAGCAGGTTCAGAAGGCTCGGGATAAGGCATGGCATGATCGACATATTCCGAAAAATACATTTGTGCAGGGCGAATTGGTCCTGCTGTATGACAGCCATTTTGAGAAACACCCGAGGAAGTTTCGACAGCACTAGCTAGGTCCCTATATGGTAAGCTACCCTGCGTGGTGATATGGTACCATGATATTGTTGAGCCTCAAAATTGTGCTTTCTTTCATTCCATTTTACCTCATTTTCCTTTGTCCATTTCTATTCCAGACCCAATTGATCAATGAATTTAGTTAAAATTACTTTTAGAATGATTTACAAGACTGACTTGCTAAGTTTTGTGATTTTTTCCATTGTAAAGAATTTTGACCGAAACTAGCTGCAGAATGCAGACATTCCGTAGCTAACCGGCGATTCTGCAGCTGTCTTCACGTTTGAGTATGTTCCAGGTGGCCTCTCAAGAAAAACCGCATATGGGCATATTCCACGTCATGTCTACATGGTTCGTTGCTCATCATGGAGGAAGAAACGAATTCTGGGTGTGGTTTTGGTATGTGGGAACACATTTAAGAAGGCAGACTTCTATTAGGACTGTCTTAGTCCAGATGTCTTTTTCCTTTTTACGTTGCCACTTCAAGAGTCCTAATGTGAATTCGATAAGAAAGACAATGTTCCTGAAATTGTTGCAAGTCTTGTTATTTACATTTGTTATATAAACACTTGGGAAACCGAGAGCTAGGCTAGATTTTGTTCTAGATTTTGCTTAGATTATGTGCTACATTTCTGAAGACGCAGAGTGCTCTGTTCAAGTTATTTCACTTTTAATGAAGCAGACAGTGTTGTTTTGAAAGCGTTGATTTGATTTGGAGTTAGATTCCGTCGGGTGGTAGAGGGCCCCTGCCTCTTGCACGGATTTATTTGCGTAATTTAGATAAGTATTCTAGCTGCCTTTACGTTTTTGAAGTTGAATTTGTAGTTGTTTTCATTAGCTACTATAGTTATACTCATTCTAACTCTTCCAAAAGAAGAAGCTCTTCCAAAATATTATAATGATGAATGGGAAATGGCTATAGTATTGTAGGATTTAATTATAATCTCTTTTATTCACCATCACAGTTATACTTATGATAAGCACTCTTCCACAAGAAGAAACTCTTCCAAGAAATATTTATACTGTCTTAAGCATGATTGTGATCTTGAACGTTTTAGTTGTGTGTTTTCACTAAGTACCATCGTTGTTCTTGCTCTTAAATGCTTGTCCAAAATATCATAATGACGAGTGGGAGATGGCTATGATATCTTAGTTTTTCATTTCTTTCATTCTTTATGTTTTCATTTGCACTCAATTACACAGTCAGGATTGTTCTAAAAACTCTTCCAAAAGAAGGAACTCTTCCAAAATATCAATCATGATGGACAAACAGACTGTATAATTCCATAGAATAATGCATGATAGTTTAGTTAGGATGCTCCGGAGTTTAATTGCACTTAACTCATGTTCAGTTGTTTTGCTTTAAGTTTGATAATGACTTGTAGTTTAACACTGTTTTAGGCTAGTGACATTTTAGGTTTGGTTGTAGTTCAACTCATTACATTTGCACTCCATATTCAGTTGTCATTCACTGCATACTAGATTACTTCAGTTGTTAAATTTAAAAAAACAACCTTCATTATTCACAAATCTCTTCTTGTTCTAAAATCCATAATTGATTCATAAACATATGAACAGAAGACAACATCATTTTAAGGCCTGAAGTACCTCTGCAATTTCCTTATCATTTCATAAACAGAGCCCTCCCTCAAAAGACTACTTTGAAAAGAAATCAATAACTCTTGAGTAAGGTTTTGTGACATTCAATTGAATTGCAGAATAGAGTTAGAAACTAGTCCTAGAATAGAAGATCTTATGATGATATCAATGTTTTATTCCAAACATACTTCAACAAATCTCTAACCAAGGATAAAATGCTGCATCATTATAAGTTAGTTGTTTAAACTGTTTAGTTAGGAAGATTTGCATGTTTAGTTGATCATTTCTCAAGTTGAGTTTATGTTTTTAATCATTTCCTTAGAATTCATTATCAAGCTCTGTTTTTTCTTAGTCATAGTTTAGATTTGATTCTGCTTCAGTGTTTGCAATTGCATTTGTCATTTGTCATCAACCAATTAGGTTTCACTCTGTTTTTAATCATTAGCTTCCTTCCATTAGCTTTCTAGTCATCTTTCTTGTGAACATAAAATTAACAAAAGACCAAAAACATCATAAATCATCACAAAAGACCAAAAACATCATAAAACACTACATAAAACGCATTAAGAAACAAACACCTAGGTACATACAGTACACTTCACTTCAGCAGTTTACCAACCCTGGTTGACAATTAAATGAGCTCAATTTAGGAGACTAGATTGAGACCAAACATTTTGGCGCCGTTGCCGGGGAAGTGAAAACTAGGTAACCTTTGTTTCATCCAAAAACAATTATATGCGTAGGGAGAGAGATTCAAGGGGAAGATTCATAAGCAGCAGAGGCAGAAGTTTGATTTCTAGAACACCACTTGTTTCATCTAGATCCAGAGCTAGTACACCTTCAACACATACCCATATTCCATCCTCTCTTGATCCTAGACTTCTAGAAGATCTAAAATCAGATATCCCATTAGAAAAACCTTCCACTTCATCCAATAAACCTGCCATAGAAGAAGATCTAAAAACTCCTGTTAGGGACACAAACCTTTCCACTTCCACAAGAGAGTCAACCATGGCAGAAGAAGGAGGAGGAGGAGTTTTTAATGGAGAAAACACACTGTTTGGAGGTAGAGGTAGGGTTAGAGGAGAAGGAGGTAGAGGTGCAAATGGAGGAAGAGGTAGAATAGGAAGCTCTTTTGGGTTCCCTATAATTGATGAAGAAACCAATACAACCATGAAAAATATTTCACCCTCTGTCCTTCCAAACTTCTATGGACTTAAAAATGAAGATCCTGAAACTTTCTTATTCGAATTTGAAGTGCTATGTAGAACTTATGACTACTTACAAGATGCTCAAAAACTGAAATTATTTCCTTCAACTTTGAAGGGAGCAGCATTGAAGTGGTTTATGAGTCTGATCAGCAGTTCTATTAGAACATGGGAAGACATGAAACAAGAATTTCTAGAGAGATATTTGGATTATTGTATGCCGGTTAATCATAAGGAAGAAGTGTTCAACATGTTACAAAAAGAAGATGAAAATTTGGAAGATTTGTTGGAGATATTCAATTACAACATCAAAAGGGCAAAAATGGAAAACCTAGATCAAGACACCTTAAAAGCTCTTTTGTTGAAAACAATTAGGGATGAATGGTTGGATATCCTTAACATGATGGGAAAAGGGGATATATCACAACTCACATTACCTAAAATATCTGAGTTATGTATCAACCTTTCAAGAGGGAAATCTAAAACTATTAAAGGTCCAAGAGATCCTGCTCTTGCAAGAGCAAGTAAGTCTGCTTCTGGGACAGTAAGTAGATCAGAAATAGGTCACATGCTTGATGATTTTAAATCTGACATCTTAGGGAGTCTTAGTGAACAAATAGACACCCTCAAGATACAAAACAAGCAAAGGGCTGAATCTGATGCCTTGGCAATCTTTTGTCCCAAATGTAGAAAGAAACATGCCTTGAGAGAGTGTCCTTTGGATGTAAAAGTTGTAGAAACCTGTGTCATTTGTTCTGAAAAACATGAAACCAAGAATTTTCCTTCTCTTCCTGGTCTCAAAGCTATCTTTCAGGAGGAAACTCCTACAGATTCCACAGAGTTTCTCAATTTTGTATCTAGAAGACCTTGGCAGGGACCTCAGACACAAGGATTCCATGATCAAATGTATAATCAACCTCCACCTTGGAATCCTTGGCAGCAACCTTGGCCCCAATTTCAAAATCAATCTCAGTCCTGGGCACAAGGAACACAAAGTCCCTATGGAAGATACTCTCCATACTATCAGTATCCACCATCCTATCCACCATACCCACATTTTTATCCTCAAAATCCTCAACAAAATCTTCCTCAAAATCTTCAACAAAATCCTCAACAACATCATCAAAATCAACCACTTTCATTACCATTCTCTCAAAAATCAAATCAATTGCCGACTCAACCCATACCAAACCCCAATAATAAGAACCCTCATAATACATACATGATAGAAGGCCAACAGTTTCCAACTTATTTAATTACTCCTCTAGACCTTAGTGATGTTCAACTTAGGTCTGGAAGGATACTTGAAAAGAGGAAACCTTCTGTGATCATACAAGAACAAGATAATTCTGAGGAAGACTCCCTACGGGTGAATAAAAGTCTTGAGGAAGACACATCCTTTCAAGACCCAAACACTTAAAAACTAAAACAAAAAGATCCAATAAATCCAACTCCTGTATTAGAGCGACCATCCACATCTACTTCTATACCTCCCTTTCCAGAAAGATTACAAATTGATAGAGGTGTAGAAAAACAAATCATGGTGCCTAATTATGATTTCTTAGATGAATTGAGAAATGTTTGCATTAAAATTCCATTATTGCAAGCCATCAAAGAAATCCCAATTTTAGCCAAAACAATAAAGGAGTTGAGTATGAAAACAACAAGAAAAAGAATAAGAGAAACAAAGAAAATTCAACTGGTAGGACAAATAGCAGACATTATGATGGGCAAGATTGCTATTCCAAAGTATCTTGACCCAGGAAATCCAATTGTCAAAATTCACATCAATGGAATTGAAATTCAAAACACACTCATTGATTTAGGAGCAGAAATAAATATCATGAGTAAACAAATCATGGACAAACTGAAACTTCCTAATCTTCTCTTTACACCCACACTATTACAATTAGCAGATAGATCTGTGATCAAACCAGATGGGGTAATAGAATACATTCCAGTGTCCCTAGATTCTTGGGAATACCCTGTGGATTTCATGATCCTAACTCCTAAGAATAATCTAGGAGGCCATCTTGTTATATTAAGAAGACCTTGTTTGGCTACAGCTGATGCTTTTATTAGTTGTAGGTCCGGTGATATGTATATTTCTGATGGTAATTCAACTAAGAAATTCACTTTATATCCTCCAGCTAGGACAATTACAGATCTAGATGACACTCAATGGATAGAGGATGAAGAATATTTACAACCACTCTTCACAATTTCAGAAATTAGTGAAGATAATCAAATTCTGAATACTCTAGAAAACTTTGAATCCTCTCTAGAACACAAACATGAATCATTTCAGGAGGGATCCAATATTGAATTTTTGTCATCTAGGCAGATGTCTCTTCATTCTATGGACAAATTTGGCAGCTCTATAAGTGAAATTTTTCCAGGCAAAACTTTGAACATAAACAAGAACCTAGAAAAATCTCAACAAGAAGAGTTAGTCAAAGTATTACAGAGACATTCTTCTGCATATGCATGGGAATACACTAACATGAAAGGGATAAGCCCCAAGACTTGTACTCATCACATCTATATAGAGGCAAATTTCAAACCAATCAGACAACCTCAAAGAAGGATGAATCCAAATCTTAGGGAAATTGTTAAAGAGGAATTGCAAAAATTGTTAAATGTTAATTTCATCTATCCTATTTCAGATAGTCAGTGGGTTTCTCCTTTGGTAATTGTGCCAAAGAAAAATGGAAAATGGAGGGTGTGTGTTGACTACCGAGAACTAAATAAAGCTACTCTTAAAGACGATTTTCCCTTACCTTTCATAGATCAAGTATTAGATACATTAGCTGGAAAAAAGTACTTCTCATTTCTAGATGGGTTTAGTGGTTACAATCAAATCCAAGTAGCACTTGAAGACCAAGATAAAACCACATTCACCTGTCCCTGGGGTACCTATGCTTACCGATTATTACCATTTGGATTATGCAATGCACCTGCAACATTCCAAAGGGCAGTATTGGGAATTTTTTCGGATCTAATACATGACTGTGTAGAGGTGTACATGGATGATTTCACAGTTTATGGGAATACATTTTAAGAGGCTTTAGAAAACCTGGAAAAAGTCTTAAAAAGATGTCAAGAAGCAAACCTTTCACTTAGTCATGAAAAATGTTTTATGATGTTTACTGAAGGTATTGTTTTAGGGCACCACATTTCAGGGGATGGGATTAGAGTTGATGAGGAAAAAGTTGAAGTCATTTCTAACCTATCCATTCCAAGTTGTCAAAGAGATGTTAGAAGTTTTCTAGGATTTACAGGGTATTATCGGAGATTCATAGAAAACTTTACCAAGATAGCATCTCCACTCTTCAAATTACTCACCAAAGATTGTGAATTCAAGTGGACTTCTGATTGCCAGTTAGCTTTTGAAACCCTGAAAACCAAAATCTCTGAAGCACCTATATTAAGGGGACCTAAATGGAAGTTACCTTTTCATATCTCGACAGATGCTTCCGATACAGCTCTAGGAGCAGTATTGGGACAAAAATATTTAATTCCCTATGCCATCTATTATATCAGTAAAAATTTGACTCCTGCAGAGTTAAACTATACTGTAACTGAAAAAGAGTTTTTAGCTGTTGTTCATGCCATTAACAAATTTAGACACTATATAACGGGCTATGAAACTTTTGTTCACACTGATCATTCTGCAATTAGATACTTAATGAATAAATCAATCACTAATGGCAGAGTTATAAGATGGTTGTTATTATTGCAAGAATTCAACATTACTATTCTAGATAGGCCTGGAAAACAAAACACTGTGGCTGACTTCCTGTCTAGAATTCAAAATATCAAAGATGACACCCCGGTTGAAGATCAATTTCCTGATGAATATCTTTTTGCAATCTCTACTCAAACTCCATGGTTTGCTGATATTGCTAATTATTTAGTTTCAGGAAAATTTCCTTCAATTATGAATTCAAGGGATAAAAGAAAAATCATTTGTGATAGTGCAAAATATTCATGGGTTGCTAATGAGTTGTACAAGACAGGTCCAGATTTGATCATTAGAAGGTGTGTTCGTGAAGATGAGATGCCTGAAATTCTCAAGGCATGTCATGATGAACCTTGTGGCGGACACTTTGCGGATAAAAGGACAGCCTATAAGATCCTTAATTTAGGATATTATTGGCCATCTTTGTTTAAAGATGCAAGGGAGTATGTCAAAAGGTGTGACAGTTGCCAAAGGGTAGGGAAACCTTCTCCTTCAGGTGAGATGCCATTACAACCTCGGGTACACATTGAACCTTTTGAAAAATGGGCCTTGGATTTTGTAGGACCTATTAGTCCTCCATCAAGACAAAAGAAATACATATTAGTTTGCACTGATTATGTTGCTAAGTGGGTAGAAGCTAAACCATTACTTGTTGCTAATGAATCATCTGTAGTTACTTTTCTTTTTGAGGATATTTTTACTCGTTTTGGTGTCCCAAGGGAAATTGTTACGGATCAAGGAGCTCAATTTACATCAAGGCTAGTGGAGAAAATGATGGAGAAGTACAAAATCAGACATAGAACATCTACTCCTTATCATCCACAAGCAAATGGTCAAGTGGAATCCACTAATAAATTCATTGAAGGAATCCTAACAAAGACTGTTCATCTACATAGAAGAGATTGGGTAGATAGGCTTCCCGAAGCCTTGTGGGCCTATAGAACTACATGGAGAAACACAACAGGCCATACTCCTTATGAGCTTGTTTATGGAAAGCAAGTTTTGTTTCCTATAGAGTTCCAAATTCAAACATTCAAGATGGCAGTTCAACTAGGACTTGATCTAACGGAGGCACAAAAGCACAGACTGGAGCAAATTAATGAATTGGATGAGATCAGACAAGATGCAGTTCAGAAAACAAGTCTAGTCCAACAGCAAAGGGCTAGATGGCATGACAAGTACATCAAGGAGAAGAAATTCAAAGAGAGTGACTGGGCTCTCTTGTTTGATTCAAAATTCAAGGATTTTCAAGGTAAATTTCAGACACATTGGCTTGGGCCATATGAAATTGTTGAAATTTTTGATAATGGGGCAGTAAAAATCAAAACTATAGATGAAGAAGAGGTCACTTTTCTTGTGAATGGTCATAGATTGAAGCTGTATCACAAACCACTCTCAAGAGAAGAATTTGTCAAGAAGTTCCAAGAATGCAGTGATGTGAAGTTAATGAAGAAGAATTCTTCTTCTTCATGAACTTGATTAAATTTTCTGAAGTATTTCTTTGAAAAAAAAAATATAAAAAAAAAATAAATAAAATAAATAAATAAAATAAAGGTATAAACATGAAAACCAATCATTTATTGGCATGTTTATACAGAAAAGATAGGGTGGAAATCAGAGTCTCTATGACACTCTAACTTTTCCCATTTTGTTTTTACAAGCAGCTGTTACAAAATCATAAGTTCAGATCCATAGTGCTTATGATCCATCTCATTTCATTTCACTTCATTCACTTATCCATCCATATTCCATTTTATTCATTCATTCATACTCTACTTCATTCCATATTTCATTCATCTCATTCCATATTCCATCCATCTCATTTTCATGTCAAGATTTAAAATTTGATGTCTTGCTGTAAATGAATAAAACATGTCATGGATTGCAGGGCAGTTCTCATGTTCTTCCACTCCATTTCATAAACTGAACCCATTCCATTTCATCATCCACTTCATACATATCATGTCTCATCATCCATCTCCATTCATACCATATAACATTTCACCTATATTCCCAAACCACTCCATTCCATGATCAAAATGCTCTACAGGTACATTCTGCAGCTTAACAGACATTCTGCAGCTGTTCAGCCTTTCCGCAGCTAGCCAGACATTCCGCGGCTACAAATCCTGAAGGCATTAACCAGCAGACATTAGAATTGCAACAAAATGATCCAGTGTATCCATGAATAAAAAGCATCAAGAAGGATTATGAAGACTCTTCCAAAGGTGAACAAAGAAGACAAAGACTACAAAAATCAAATGAAAAGCAGAGGTAACAAGTTTAGATTATAATGGCATTTCATAAAGTTTAGCATAGTTCTAGTTATGAATTGTTCGAAAAGGTTGTTTTAATTATTTTTATTGATCAAGACCAATAAACCCTCCACAAACTTTGGATTAAAATCTCTCATTTCAAATTCCATATCTGACATCATTTAAGCGGTTAAAATGGTCGAGGTATTTGAATTCTTCATGTCTCTTAACCAAATCATTCAATGATGATTCTCTTTGCCGTTGTAAAAATCCCCACCGTCTTTTCAATCATTAATTCGTTTCCTCCACCTCACTCCATTACCCCATTCCGTGACTACTTCCATCACTCCATTCTGTAGCCAGCATTGCATTCCACAAACAGAGATATTCTTATCATTGTGAGCACAGCAAAAAGGGTATATCAGTTTGAATCACCGTGGGCAGAGATTGAGCATTATCACTGGAAACGCAGAGGTATAGCAGCGTGAGAATTTGAAGCCATTTGTTACCGTGGGCAGACAAAGTATCACCGTGGGCAGAGATTGAGCATTATCACTATAAACACAGAGGTATAGCAGTGAATAATTTGAAGTTATTTGTCACCAGGAGACAGAGGTATAGCAGAGAAGAATTTGAAGTCATTTGTCACCGGGAGACAGAGGTATAGCATTGAAGAATTTGAAGCCATTTGTTACCAAGAGACAGAGATATAGCAGTATGGGAATTTGAAACTATTTGCCACCGAGAGACAGAGGTATAGTAATTTGGGAAATTTGAAGCCATTTGTCACTGTCAAACAGAGGCATATCAGTCCAAAGTTCCATTGTCAACTAGAGGCATATCAGCTCGAAGTTTGAAGTTGTTGTCACTGTCAATCAGAGGTATGTCATTCCGAAGTTTGAAGCCATTGTCATTAAGAACTTGAAGTCATTTCAATTCAAAGGTGAAAGTTATTGTTTCTATGGGTAGAAGAGTGTTAATCTGAACATTGAAGAAACAATTATGGGTTTCATAGTAAGATAGACTTGATCAGGTTCCAAAATACTTAGAAGGCTACCCTCAATGCAAATAAATGTTGCAACAGATAGGATGGCTTCATTTTTTGGAGAAATTTAATGGCTTCCACAAAGAAGTCACTAAAACATTTGCAAGATCATTTCAAGGAGCTGAAGTTGAAGTGGGAGATATCAAATTCACTATCACTGAAGTTTTCATTGCAGAAGCTATGGGATTGCTTAGAAATGGAGAGAGATGGTTCAAAAACAGAGAATTCCATCATGAATCCTGGAAGAAAATTCTAAAATCACCAAGTATGGATGTCACTGTTTTTAAGAAAGGAATTCCAAGTTCTGCCTTGAAAAACAAATGGAGAAACATACTACTTCTTCTGCAAAAATTTATTACATGTGAGGGTAGATATGGAACATTTTGTGTCTACCACATTAGACTGATAATACATTTTCTAGGGGAAGACTTAAACCTACCATATTTCTTGCTTCAAAGTCTGAAGAAGATGGCTTCCTGTGTTCAAAGAAGGGTTCAATCTTTAGAGACAACCCTATATCATCATGGTTTGGTTAAAATTTTGATTGAACATCATTTAACAAAAAAAAATGATACATGGGACAATTTCTTGACAAGAAATCATTTTGAAGAGCCAAAAGAGCCCTCACCTGAACCACAGCCTACAAAGAGAAGCAGGAAATGGAGGGCTTAAAAAGTTGAAATTGATAAAACAGTCCAAGAAAGTAGTGAGGAAATCATTTCAGAGAAGTTGACTCAAATCCAAGGAACGGCTTAAGGAAGAAAAGGTAATGGAAATGCTGTCATGGAAAGGAGAGGGATCTTCTCGGCCCTAGAAGAAACCACGAGACTAGAAATTCTCGAGATCCAAAGTCAAGTCAAGCTCAAAATTGATATGAACTCAACCTTATCCCTACATATAGACAAAGTGGAAAAGACCAATGACAAGTTGAAGAAGAGGAACAAAAAGCTAATCAGGGCACTTACCAACCTAAGGTTCAAACTTGTTATCAGAAAACCCAGAAGATCTTTAGCGTCCAAACAAAGGAGAAGGAGAGGATTAGATGTTCTTGCAGAAGCCTCTGAGTTCATAGGATAATTTGCATGAGGACATGCAAAGAGACAGCAGTGGGGGTATGTTGAGACTCAAAATTGTGCTTTCTTTCATCTTACTTTACCTCATTTTCCTTTGTCCATTGCTATCCTAGACCCAATTGATCAATGAATTTAGTTAAAATTACTTTTAGAATGATTTACATGACTGACTTGCTAAGTTTTTTGATTTTTTCCATTGTAAAGCATTTTGACCGGAACTAGCTGCAAAATGCAGACATTCTGTAGCTAACCGACGATTCTGCAGCTGTCTTCACGTTTGAGTATGTTCCAGGTGGCCTCTCAAGAAAAACCGCATATGGGCATATTCCACGTCATGTCTACATGGTTCATTGCTCACCATGAAGGAAGAAACGAATTCTGGGTATGGTTTTGGAACGTGGGAACACATTTAAGAAGGCAGACTTCTATTAGGATTGTCTCAGTCCAGATGTCCATTTCCTTGTTACGCAGCCACTTCAAGAGTCCTAATGTGATTCTGATAAGGAAAGACAATGTTCCTGAAATTGTTGCAAGTCTTGTTATTTACATTTTTTATATAAACACTTGGGAAACCGAGAGCTAGGCTAGATTTTGTTCTATATTTTGCTTAGATTCTGTGCTACATTTCTGAAGACGCAGAGTGCTCTGTTCAAGTTATTTCACTTTTAATGAAGCAGATAGTGTTGTTTTGAAAGCGTTGATTTGATTTGGAGTTAGATTCCGTCAGGTGGTAGAGGGCCCCTGCCTCTTGCACGGATTTATTTGTGTAATTTAGATAAGTATTCTAGCTGCCTTTACGTTTTTGAAGTTGAATTTGTAGTTGTTTTCATTAGCTACTATAGTTATACTCATTCTAACTCTTCCAAAAGAAGAAGCTCTTCCAAAAGATTATAATGATGAATGGGAAATGGCTATAGTATTGTAGGATTTAATTGTAATCTCTTTTGTTCACCATCACAGTTATACTTATGCTAAGCACTCTTCCAAAAGAAGAAACTCTTCCAAAAAATCCTTATACTGTCTTAAGCATGATTGTGATCTTGAACGTTTTGGTTGTGTGTTTTCACTAAGTACCATCGCTGTTCTTGCTCTTAAACGCTTGTCCAAAATATCATAATGATGAGTGGGAGATGGCTATGATATCTTAGTTTTTCATTGCTTTCAGTCTTTATGTTTTCATTTGCACTCAATTACACAGTCAGGATTGTTCTAAAAACTCTTCCAAAAGAAGGAACTCTTCCAAAATATCAATCATGATGGACAAACAGACTGTATAATTCCATAGAATAATGCATGATAGTTTAGTTAGGATGCTCCGGAGTTTAATTGCACTTAACTTATGTTCAGTTGTTTTGCTTTAAGTTTGATAATGACTTGTAGTTTAACACTGTTTTAGGCTAGTGACATTTTAGGTTCAGTTGTAGTTCAACTCATTGCATTTGCACTCCATATTCAGTTGTCATTCACTGCATACTAGATTACTTCAGTTGTTAAACTTAAAAAAACAACCTTCATTATTCACAAACCTCTTCTTGTTCTAAAATCCATAATTGATTCATAAACATATGAACAGAAGACCATATCATTTTAAGGCCTGAAGTACTTTTGCAACTTCCTTATCATCTTACAAACAAACATTTTCCTCAATAGACTATTTCAAAAATCTATAACCTTTGAGTGAAGTGTAGTGCTATAAAACTGAGTTGCGGAATAGAGTTAGGAATTAGATTTAGAGTAGAAGATCTTATGATGGTATCAATGTTTTACTCCAAACATACTTCAACAAATCTCTAATTAAGGACAAAATGTTGCATCATTATAAGCTAGTTGTTTAAACTGTTTAGTTAGGAGGATTTGCATGTTTAGTTGATCATTTCTCAAGTTGAGTTTATGTTTTTAATCATTTCCTTAGAAGTCATTATCAAGCTCTGTTTTTTCTTAGTCATAGTTTAGATTTGATTCTGCTTCAGTGTTTGCAATTGCATTTGTCATTTGTCATCAACCAATTAGGTTTCACTCTGTTTTTAATCATTAGCTTCCTTCCATTAGCTTTATAGTCATCTTTCTTGTGAACATAAAATTACCAAAAGACCAAAAACATCATAAATCATCACAAAAGACCAAAAACATCATAAAACACTACATACAACGCATTAAGAAACAAACACCTAGGTACATACAGTACACTTCACTTCAGCAGTTTACCAACCCTGGTTGACAATTAAATGAGCTCAATTTAGGAGACTAGATTGAGACCAAACAGATATGTCAATGTCAGCTGGCTCAAACCATATCGGATCAAATGACTATATGGTCGGAGTAGCTGTATCGGGTAGAATAAGCGTACAAAGGAAGGCTATTGCAGGCAGGACTGAGGCATGTGCAGGGATAGATCGCAGGTTTGGAGGCCTGAGGTGGTGTGATGGGAGCGCAGGGGTGTGTTCAAAGCACAGAAGGTGCGATGGGATCGTAGGGGTGCGCTGGGAGCACAAGAGGTACGTTGGGGGCGCAGGGGTGCGCGGGCGCACAGGAGGTGCGAAAAATAGCCATTGGAACAGTAAGCCTAGCTAAAAAGAAAATTTTACCATTGAAAGGAGCAGGCAGCCGGCAATTAATGAGGCAATTTTCAAATATTTTTTACCGTTTACTTGATGGTAAGTTCTGGATCAATTTCACCCAACCGTTGGTTGATCTCCAAGGCTATAAAAGTAGAAGAATAGCTCAAAAGAGGGCTCTTTGTATCTTAAGCAGTTGGTGTTTTGTGCGATTTTGTGATTATTGTGCCTTGTTCATGTCTGAGTGTGCTTCCCCCTCAGATAGTAGCCACCCAGAGTTCATTTTTCGCACCAGAATTATTGCAACTATTCCCGCCGAGTCTTCCCAGCTCGTGACCTCGACAGAACAATAATCTAAGGAAGTACTGGAAGTCCACCCCGAAGTTGAAGAGGTTGTGTCTACGTCAAGCAAGGGCAAGCATAAGGGGAAAGAAAAAGTGCAAGGAAAGAGGAAACCCGTGAAATGGGCTGGGATAAAGCCCCACACTTCTCCTCGGAATGTGAAGTCCCCACGGGCGGTGCCCAGGAACACTCGCCTAACCCAGTGAAGAGAACTTTGTCTGCTCAGGAAGAGACCCAGATAGTCGAACCAATCAATTGTCTACCACCCTTTGTTCGGACCTACAGGCCCTCGATGTGAACACTAAAGAATATTGATGTCCTACACACCTATCTGTAGATGCCACAAACTCTGAGTTAGGTCCCCGTCATTGGAGAACCCTTTGGCAAGCTCCATGAGGTAAAATTCGATGACCACGATTTTGCCAATTTGGAGGCCTTCCCCTAGTTGGCACCCAAGCTATTTCTTGAAAGAATATTGGAAGACGATGAGATAAATATAGTCCCCATGCACTGGGTGTGTGGATTGGTGGGTTCTAGGCTCTTAAACCTGCTAAGGATGCCGCATTTTGGCCACTACAATATCACAGACCGAATTGTGCGCCAATTGCTTTCCCTGGTCCATGGTGGCATCTTGTGGATCCAGGATCGAATCCCCATTGATGCCATGCTTATTCACTGAATTACTGGTCTACCCATGGAAGGGCCAGACCCTATGCTGCACATTGGCAAGAAGTATGAAAAAAAAATCACCGACAAGGTGCACGAGGATTATCATGTGGAGAGGAACACTCGGGGATTCATGATCAGCACCATCAATGACCCCGGTACGCAGATGGGTACCTTGTTGCTGGCATGAAAGATGATGCGCAAATTCGAGGCTGCCACCGTCCCTGCATATGTGATTCAACTAACAGGCTGATGCGAAAAGGGGGTCTTCTTCAATTCGTCCCAGTACCTGTGCAACGAATTTCTGGCAAATGTCCATGAATCCCATGATCAGGGCCAAGCATTTTTTTACTCCTGGTTGCAGCTTCTCATTCTTTTCGTCGCATGGGAATCCCCTGACAACTCGGTCATCCCTGAGCTCACCCTAGATATGTGCGAGGGGGCAAAGTATGTGAATTTGTGGGACTCAAAGGACGCGCAGCATATTAAGGACAACCAAGTCTTATGGGTCCTATTTCAAATCAGCCTCGTAGTAGCCATCAATTCCCGGCCACGCTTTTCGCCAGTTGTTTATGATAAATACCAAAGCGTCGCGCCATTTCAAGTTACCATGCATAACATACATATCAGAGGCCGCAAGGATCCAACGTGGGTCTCACTCGCACACATGGTTGCTGATGAGGACATTGACCGCTTAATTGCGACTTGGCCCCCACACTGAAAGTTGGGCTTAAAATTAGGTGCAAAGGACACTGCAGGAACCAGCACTATGAAGGTTACCCTTCCTGACACCACCAAATAAATCGAAGGATAGGGAAAAATTACTAGGAAGGGCGCAGAACTGGCATCACAGAAGGGTTCACAGCAGGGAAGAAGTACGGGGCAGGGCGCGGAAACAGCATCGCAGAAGGATTCACAACAAGATTTGGGTGCAGAAGTTTAGGAGGCAAGAGGTGTTGACTCCCCTCGATGAATAAAGTGAACTGGTGACCCTGCTAAAGGGCCACAAAAGAATCAACGCGCTCAATGGCCTGAACGTGACACCGGAGCTACGCTAATGGAGGAGGACCTAAAGCATATCGCAAATGCGATCACCCTGGCCACAGAAGACAAATGGCTAGCTCTGGAAGAACAGCAGAAAGCCACAGTTGAGACACTCCAGGCTGAGCTCCAGGCTCTGCAACTCAAGGTGGATACATTGCAAATGAGTATGATTCAAGCCAAATCGATGCCAGCAATGAGCAACGCAATCATCAGTACATCGGAAAGCCACCTCTACCCTCTACCTGGCGCAGCCCTCATACTGAGTCCACCCAACTTAGGAGTGAAAGTTCAGGCCTGCACATTGGTACAGTTAGATCTTTCCCGCCTGCCACATGAACCGTTGCAGATCCTTTATGTGTCTATGTTTGAAGAGATCCATCATAGAGACCATCAAGTGCACCAGTAGCTCAGCACAGCTGAGCAGAGCATTGAAGAAAAAATTGTTGAAGTATCTCAGGCACACGTTGCATGTACCTTGGTCGCTGCGCAGCAAACAAAGTTGAAGCACCCAATTAGTAGGGTTTGTGCAGACATCACTGAAGATATCTCGGCTTCTGCCACCCCCCAGGCCAATATTGAGGGGTTGGTTGCAGCGCTCAAAGCTTCAAGGACCGAGATCCAAGCGGTCAAGACGGAGATGGAACAACAGATTGCAGCCTTGTAGGCCAAGTTACAGCGAGAAACACCACCAGAGGTATGGGCCCAGCGAGTTGTGCTAGTTATAGAGGCCACAAATTTCATTACAGGTCAGATTTCTCAGGGTGCAGAACTATTGGAAACAGCTATGCAACTGTGGAACAAGGTGCAGCGCGACCCTCTCCTCATGAAATCAACCAAGTGTTGCACCAGAAAGAAGAAGAGTTTGACCAAATGGAGGCTACACTGACCACTCTGGTCCCCGCTCAACAATTGGCTCGACTGCGCACCATCCATGCGATCAGGGACAACATGGAAGCCCCTCGGTAGCGAAAGAAGTCTTTGAGTGATCACCTCAAACCGTGGGCTGATGAGGCCCTTAATCTATCTAAGAATGTCGACATTGCAGTCAAGAAATTGAACCAAATGTTGGAGAGCGTCATGGCTGCTATAGAAGGCCCAACTTCGCAGAAGTTGGTGGAGATAGCTCAGAATGTTGCTGCGAAAAGTGAAGGTGTGTTACCCATGACGGTTGAGGCGATCAAGCAGTTGCAGGTGAAGATGGAGAACCCACGGCCATAGTGACTCGGGACGAGTCACAAGATTGTGTTGGGGGCCTGTTGGAACGATGCTCCCTAAGCTGTGAATTTTGTATATTTTTGGCCAATTTTATATGTTTTTTGTATTATGTTCTAACGCAAGGGTTTTGGGTTGGTTCAAAGGCTCAAACACATTGTAATGGGTCCAACGATAGACCGAGAGTCTGCAAACCACGGTTTGCGAACTATAGGCTAGTGTAGGCTATATTGATATAAATAGAATAATAGTTTGAGTCTAGAGGTAGGCATGAATTTGGACTGATGCTACGTGAAAATTGTTAGATATGTTTTGGGTTGTTTTGGGTAAGGAATCCTACTGGCTGTGTGCACGGAGATCCTCAGTCCTGCTGTGTGCAAACCCTGTTGGCTATGCGCACAGGTTGTGTTTTGGGTTGTAACGAGGTTTTTGGATGCTAATAGATGTGGATATATTTGGAGTATCTCTGTGTTATCTAAATCTAGTGCGTTACTCTTGATGCAAATCTTTGGAATCTGTTTGGTGCTACGAATACTTCTGTGCTATCTGCTTATGTTGTGAATATATCTGTGTAAGGGTATAAAGTATATATGTGATCTGTTATAGATGCGTTTATGATATTATGTGCTGGTAATTTCTGATATGCATATGGATGCAAAGGTATTGACTAGATCTGTGCATGGTAATATCTCACATATGATTAATTGTGGATTATACTGTTAACGAACTTGTGAATAGATGTGTTCTATGCGAATAAGAGAGGTTGTGAACATAGATCTTCCTTGATTACCTACTCTCTCCCAGGATGTGGAAACCTGGTTCCAGCACCCTCCCATACTACTTCGAGTGAGACCTTGTCCTGCACAAGTAGGTCATTGCCGAAAGGGCCAATATTATAGGGGTTTGTTGGAAACCTTGTTGGAAATATTGTCATTGATGGAAAAGGAGCTCAGGAGATATCTGTGCATGCAACAAGTGAAATAACCAAAAGAACAAGCTCGGGAGAGATTCGCAGAAGCAGCAAAGAAGCATAGGCATTATAGGCAACAGAGGCAGTGAAGGCATCAGTTGAACAGCGAAGGCAGTAGAGGCATCGAAGGCTAAACCTCGTGCACATCTTATGAGCGCGGTTAACATTGATCTGGTATCAATGGTACCATGGGGGCACAAACATCCCGATGGTTAACCCAAGGGGGTGCCTCTGCAGTTGACCTGCCCATCGGGTGTTGACCGCAGATCGATGGTTGTCATTCACTGCGGTAGCACATGCCTGATGACCATTTCGTACCAAGGAATGCCTTCGTAGTGCAGTGAACTAGGACTCACTTTCCTAAAGCCCAAGAGTACAGTCGTGGACCGAAGTGATCAATAGATGAGATTAAAGGATTTTGAAAGCATAGATCATATTTCAAACAAGTGGGACCCAATCGCATATCAAACATCGCAAGCTTAGGAGAATAAGCGCTTGCGAATCAGGTTGAATCGCCGAAGCGTGAAGTGCGATAATGAAGTGGCGATTCAAATTTGCAATGCGATGTGGCGATGCGAAGGGACACGTGGCAGCACAGTGCAATATCACACATCAACAATGCGAAGTTCATTGCATACTGCAAAGTGGCAATGCGAAGTAGCGATGCGAAGTTCATCACATATCGCAATCGGGGCACGAGGAATATCGCATATCGAGAGATCAAATGGACAAAGGCACATTGGGTAACAGGATTTGTCGAAGTGAGATAAAGAGAGCGGACGCGATACAGATCGAAGCTGAAACCTAAATCATTTCAAGTCCGGGAGTATGGGATTTCCCGTTGTTAAATCACATCAGAGAACAAAGGAGCATTAGAACATAAAACGTTAAAACCTACGGGCAAGCAAAATTTGATGCACTATGATTGGTCACTGCATTGTGGGGCCCTTCAACCAAAGTTAAATCCATGGCTAAGTGTTTTATGAAGAAAACCATGGAAGCGGAGGTCGACTCGGGTTACAAAGGAAAGACCTAAAAATATGAAAAAGGACCCGAAGCATGAGCATAATAGTGTGATGAAGGATTGACCGTAGAGGCATGTAATTCATCGGCAATGGTCAAACGATATGTGGAACCAAAAATGGCAAATAAGCGGAACAGTGAAGGCAGGATTACAAAACCGATAAGTGTTTGTCGCACCACTTTTTGAAGATAAGTGGTAAAATGTGAAACAAACATAATAGCGTTAAGAAGGCGACGCGTGGCATTCTAAAACCACCCATTTTGGCGTAGGTTGGGAACAATTAAATAACACGCAATTTTGTGTTCGAATTCCGTCGTATTGGGAAGTTAAAAGAGGCGGAGTGTGATGACCGTCTGATTGATGAAAGGTTGATATGCATGTGAATGCAGCACAAAAGACACAGGTAACGGAAGAAACAGAACAGTTATGCAACAGAGCTAGAATATAATAGCAGAAATTGAAAAGACAGTGACAGCAGCAGAAAAGACAAATATATGGCAAACCAAGAGCTGAAAGGGCTGAATTGAAATACTATTGTATCTGTAAATGTAAATGATTTAATTATTTTTATTGTATGTGATGCAAAGGCAAGTCTCCGTAGGCAAATCAAAACTCCAATTTAATTCTGAAATGAGTAGACAGCGTTGTAACCTCCTTAAATGATGAGCAAGAAAATGAGATGGTGGAAGGCAAAGAGTCATGCCTATTCACTTCATATTCCCTGTAGAATGCAAACAGTAAAAAATCTATTTGTATAAAACATGTAATATTGGTATGCATAAAAAGGTTAGAGAGTGTAAGAAGAAGAAGGAGTAGAGAGAGGAGTTGTGAAGATCTAGAGATGATATAAATCAAATTTGAAGGCTGGAAGGACAGCAGCAAAAAGAAGGAGAAAAACAGAGCTGATATCTAGGTAAATCAGCATATGATTTTATTGTACAGTGAGGAAGTTGGTGCTTCCATATCAAGTTGTAGCTTGATAGATGTCCAGTTGTAGCTACTCGAGGTAGGAGCCTCCTGTAGGTTGTAGCCTGCAGAAAATAGATGGGATTTGGAGCTTCCTTGCAAGTTGTAGCTTGAAGAATTGAGGTAGTAGCCTCCTGTAGGTTGGAGCCTACAGAAAATCAGTGGTGAGAGGGAGTTGGAGCTTGCCTTTTCATCACAACAATAATAAGATGTGGTTTTCTCCCTTATGGGTTTCCACTTATATCTGTTGTCTATTTGCATGATGATTATGTGTTGATGTTATATATTTAATCTGCTTAATACCTGCTGCTCACTTATTAAGATTGTTGTTCCATTGTTTATTAAGTTGATCAGGAAACGAAGATGTAAATAAGTGTAAAATAAAGTTTTACAAGACCATGACTATGTTAAACTGATTCACCCCCCCTCTCAGTTTAACCAAGGGTTCAACAATTGGTATCAGAGCGGGTTCCTTCTGTATCAGTTTAAAAACTGGAAGGAGATTTTAGGTCCCCAAGATGACTAGTCTAGAAGGATGATCAACAAATAAAGCCCCTTTGTTTACTGGTACAAATTATGACTTCTGGAAAATAAGAATGAGGACGTACATAATGTCTCTAGGAATAGAAGTTTGGGCTGTTGTGGATTTGGGATATGCCCCAAAGGATTCTGACACAAAGAAAGAATCCAAACAAGATTTTATAGCTAATTCCAAAGCCATCAATGCTCTCTTAAGTGGTCTGTGTGAGGCAGAATTTATCAAAGTAATGCACAACAAGACTACCAAAGAAATATAGGATACATTAGAAAGTATCCATGAGGGAGATAAAAAGGTGGAGATAGCCAAACTACAAGTCTATCGAGCCCAATTTGAAAATATAAAAATGAATGAAGAAGAAGATGTTGTCAGCTTCTTCTTAAAGGTTGCAGAAATTGTGAATAATATGAAATCTCTAGGAGAAACCACTAGAGAATGTGTAATTTTTTAAAATATATTGAGATCTTTACCATCCAGTTTTAATCCCAAGGTTTCTGCCATAGAAGAAACATTTGATTGGGAAACATTGACCATGAACCAATTACTTGGAAACTTAACAGCCTATGAGATGAGACTTCCACAGAGGAATTCAAATGTGAGGGAGGTAGCCTTTAAGGCTGAGAAGAGAAAAGAAGAAAAGGAATGTACATGCTCCTGCTCTGATGAAGAAGAGGCCAAATTTATCAGAAGATTGGATAGAGGCTTAGTTAAGTATAAAGGTAAACTTCCATTTAAATGCTTTAAATGTGGAAGATTTGGGCACTATGCATTATAGTGTCCTTACAAGAAAACAAAGAATCAGGCTCAAGAGACAGAGAGAACCAAAACTAATAACTGGCAGAAAGGGAAGAGATTCAATAGAAAATCCCTTTATGCTCAGCAAGATAGCAATGCATCTGAAAACTCAAATGAATCCTCAAATGAAGAAGGAACCTCTAAATTTGTGTTGATGGCCAAGGAAGATTCTAAAGGATTCCTTCTAGAAGATGAGGAATAAGGTGAGGTAGATCTTGAGGGGGAGCTAAGAAGTGCCATGGATGAAATAGACAGACTTAAACTCAAGCGCAGAAAACAGAAAAAAATTCTCCTCAAATATGTAAAAGAGGTACCAAATTCAAAAGACCTAATTCAATTGAAAGTAGAACTTGAAGAATCCAAGAAGGTGGAAGACATTCTGCTAAAGCTAATTAAAGATAAACATCAGGAGCAAGAGAAATTGGAAGAATAAGTGGTATGCCTAAGAAATAAACTAGAAAACACCCAAAGGGAATTGATAATGAACACTCCTCGAATGACAAGCACTGAACAGCTGGAAAATATTCTAAATTCTCAAAGGTCTCCTCTCATAAAGGTTGGGATAGGATATGAAGGAGAATCCAGTAAGTCCAAGGTAGAAGATAACAAGAATATCATTTTTGTAAAAGTTGTAAAGGATAATGAAGCAGCTCAAAAAGGAACTACAGAAGCAGAAGCCAGCAAGAACTTGATGTGTGATGAAACAAACATAAACAAGCAGCAACATCAAGAGACAAATAATGAGAGGAAGAAGCAAGCAGTTGCAAAAATATCAATTGTTCCTGAAGATCAATTGAACAAGTTCAGAAGATCTCAAAGGAGATTCTTTCCTCCTATGAGAAATTTCACTTGTTTTGCCTGCCAAAAATTGGGACATATTGATGCATACTGTCAGACGAAAATAATCGATTTCAACTAGCAAAGGATGCAGAAAATGAAAAGACTACCTCAAGCAACCAAATGGAGAAGACAACCCTTCACCAGATATTTTTTTTGTTGTAAGGGGTTCAGCCATAAATCCATGGAGTGCAAAACGTATGGACAAAGATTTATGTTTAAAACCCCAAGGATATTTATGAACAATGGGGAGTTCACTCGTACACATAATCCATTTAAAAATATAATCAAATTCTTTGTATGCCATCAAATCGAACACATGTCTTCCAAATGTCCTCTCAAAGAATGTGGTCCATCTTCTTCGAAAAGGTGCCAAACAAATAGCTGCCTGCATTGGAAAAAGAAGTTGAATAAGTGTCACCTGGCTCTAATAGCTCAACATCAGAAAAGCCAATGGTATATGGATAGTGGATGCTCAAAGCATATGACTGGAGATCGAAGCAAGTTTGTAACCTTTGATGAAAATAAATCTAGAAATGTAACATTCGGAAATGATAAAGCAGGGAAAGTCAAAGGAAAAGGCTCAATCATTCTGAATAGTGGAAGAGGAGAGGCTCAAGAGGTACTATTTGTGGATGGGTTGAAAGCCAATCTGCTAAGCGTCATTCAAATGTGTGATAAAGGCTGTGAGGTCCTTTTCAGATCCCAAGATTGTGAAGTAAGATCGAGCACCACAGGAAAGACCTTAATCAAAGGTGTTAGAACAGAAAGTAATGTCTATATATTGGAATAATAGAATGAAGCATGCCACATAAGCAAACTTGATGAATCATGGTTATGCCATAGAAGATTCGGACACTTAAACTTTGACCACATCATCAATCTGAGCAAGAAGAAAGCAGTCAGAAATACGCCTACAATAAAGAAGCCTCCAAATACTATATGTAAATCCTACCAATTGGGCAAACAGACCTGCACATATTTCAAGACCAAAGATGAACTATCTACAAGTAAGCCACTTCATCTTGTACACATGGAGCTGTGTGGACCTTCAAGAACTAATGCACCAGGTGGAGAATCTTATTTCATGCTAATAATAGATGATTTTACCATATTGACGTGGGTGGCAATTCTCAAATATAAATCTGAAGCAATTGAGAAATTCAAGATATTCAAGGCATTAGCAGAAAATCAAACAGGATGCAAGCTAAAATGCATTAGATCAGACAGGGGAGGTGAATTCACAAACTATGATTTTGCAGACCTATGCAATGAACATGGGATAAAACAACAGTTTACAATTGCAGGTACACCTCAACAGAATGGAGTGGTAGAAAGACAAAACAGGCCAACAGATTTCCAGAGCCATGATGTAAGAAAGTAACATTCCCCAAACCTATTGGGCAAAATCAGTACACACAGTTGTTCACATTCTCAACAAAGCTCATCTAAGACCAAATTGTGATAATACTCCTTACAAATTATGGCATGGTAAACCAGCATCAATCAAGAACTTTAGAGTCTTTGGAAGTAAGTGTTTCATAAAAATTAATGATGAAAAATTGGGGAAGTTTGATGCAAGAGCTTATGAAGGAATATTTTTAGGATATGCATCCAAGAGTAAGGGTTACAGGTGTTACAAAAAAAGACTGCACAAAATTGTGGAAAGCATTGACGTAATAGTTGACGAAGATCTACCAAACAGTACAAAAAACACAAGCTACGCCAATCCTCCAGATGATCATGAAGATGAGAAACAATATAATGATGAACATAACAATACAATAGAAGATATTGAATTAAACTCAAAGGTTCCCTCAAGATACACTCAAAAGAACCATCCAGAAGATCAAATCATTGGGGACAAAAGTGTGGGAGTCCAGACAAGAAGACAGCTTGCTGAATAGGCAGAAGAAGTATATCTAGCCATGCTATCTCAAATAGAGCCAAAGAAGTTCGAAGAAGCCAGCAAAGACAAAAACTGGGTAAATTCTATGAATGAATAACTGGACCAAATTGAGAAGAACAATACCTGGGAATTAATTCCAAGACCCACTGGGAAAAATGTCATTGGCACAAAATGGATATTCAAGAGTAAGATGAATGAACAAGGGAAGGTAATAAGAAATAAAGCAGACTTGTATGCAAGGGATATTCACAAATTGAAAGACTTGATTATGATCAAACCTTTGCCCCTGTAGCCAGGATGGAAGCAATCAGAATGTTTTTGGCCTTTGCATGCTATCATGATTTCGGGGCATATCAAATGGATGTGAAGTCTGCCTTTCTGAATGGAGATTTAGAGGAAGAAGTATACATGGAACAACCTAAAGGATTCTCATTAACAGAGAAACATGACTATGTGTGCATATTAAAGAAAGCCTTATATGGTCTGAAACAAGCTCCTCGTGCATGGTATTCAAGACTAGAAAAATACTTGCAAAAACAAGGGTTTAAGAATGGAGGAGTAGATAGAAATTTGTACATAAAGGCTAATGAAGATGAACTCTTAATTGTAATAGTATATGTAGATGACATCATGTTTGGTAGCAACAAATATGAGTTAGCAAAAGGATTTGCTGAAGAAATGAAATCAGAATTTGAGATGTCAATGATTGGAGAGCTCACCTTCTATTTAGGACTTCAAATTCAACAAAAGAACACTGGAATATTCAATTCGCAAGAAAAATACTTAAGAGAAATGTTGAAAAGGTTTCAAATGGAAGACTGCAAACCTGTGTCAACTCCCATGATCACTGGATGCAAACTATGTGCTAATGATGGATCAATAGATGTAGATCAAAAACTTTACAGATCCATGATAAGAAGTCTGCTATATCTAACTGCTTCTACACCAAACATTATGTTGGCAGTAAGACTTGTAGCAAGATATCAAGCAACACCAAAACAAAATCACTTACTTGCAATCAAGAGAATATTTAGATATCTACAAGGAACCTCACATTATGGCCTATGGTATCCCAAAGGAAAAAATTTCACACTGATAGCATACACGTATGCAGATTGGGTGATTTGCATGGATGACAGGAAAAGCACAAGTGGAGGTGATTTTTATTTGGGAAAAATTTTGGTGGCATGGCTAAGAATGAAGAAAATTTATATCTCTTTATCTACAGCAGAAGCAGAATACATAGCAGTATCAGCATGTTGCACACAAATAATGTGGATGAAACAAACTCTCCAAGACATGAAGGTAAGCATTGATGAACCCATTTCTATCAAATGTGACACAAGTAGCACAGAAATTAGCAAAGTTGGAATATGTACCAAGCAAGGAACATACAGCAGACATATTCACAAAACCTCTTGCTAAAGAACCATTCGAATATCTAAGAGACAAACTAGGGGTAGTGTCTGCAGATGTTACTCTCTAACATGATCAAAAATCAAAATCAAAAAAAAACATACAAGGAATAGGACCAGTGCAAAAGAAAAGTGATAGTCAATATTAGAAAAGAAAGAATCATTCCAGGGGGAGAGCAGTCAATAAAAATTGTCACAAAATAGCTAGAGCAATGGAGCAGTGCATGGAACAGGTCCTCAAGATTAGAGTATTATGAAAAGATAGAAACCACACTAGGAAAAGTGCAACCCTTTGCCATCGATGTCAAAGTGGGAGGAAAAGCAAGCAAAATAAGAAAGGCTCTTCTGTAAATCAGGCAAAGGAAGAAAGACAAGATACTTCTCAGAATTAAAGGGGGAGGAAGTCCTAAAGGAAGTATGGGAGTATTGGTGGATGTGTTGCCATCAACGCCAAATGGGGAGACTGTTGGAAATATTGTCATTGATGGCAAAGAAGCTCAAGAGAGATCCGTGCGTGCAACAAGTGTAATAACCAAAAGAACAAGCTCAGGAGAGATTCGTAGAAGCAGCAAAGAAGCATAGGAAGCATAGGCAGCAAAGGCAGTGAATGTTAAACCTCGTGCACATCTTATGAGCGCGGTTAACGTTGATCTGGGATCAACAGTACCACGAGGGCACAAACAGCCCAATGGTTAACCCAAGGGGGTGCCTCCGCAGTTGACCCGCCCATCGGGCGTTGACCGTATATCGACGTTTGTCATTCACTATGGTAGCACATGCCTGATGGCCATTCCGTACCAAGGAATGCCTCTGTAGTGCCGTGAACTAGGACCCGCTTTCCTAAAGCCCAAAAGTACATTCGTGGACCGAAGTGATCAACGGATGAGATTAAAGGAGATCGACGGCATATATTATATCGCAATCAAGTGGGACCCGATCGCATATCGGACATCGCAAGATCAGGAGAATAAGCGCTTGAGAATCGAGTTGAATCGCCGAAGCGCGAAGTGCGATAATCAAGTGGCAATGCAAAGTTGCGATGCGATGTGGCGATGTGAAGGGAGACGTGGCGGCACAGCGCAATATCGCACATCGGTGATGTGAAGTTCATCGCATACCACAAAGTGGCAATGTGATGTGAAGTAGCAATGTGAATTTCATCACATATTGCAATCGGCGCGGGAGGAATATCGCATATCGAGAGATCAGATGGACGAAGGCACATTGGGTAACAGGATTCGTTGAAGTGCGATAAAGAGAGAGGACGCGATACAGATCGAAGCTGAAACCTAAAGCATTTCAAGTCTGGGAGTATGGGATTTCCCGTTGTTAAATCTCATCGGAGAACAAAGGAGCATTAGAACATAAAACATTAAAACCTGTGAGCAAGTGAAATGCGATGCACTATGATTGGTCACTGCATTGTGGGACCCTTCAACCAAAGTTAAATCTAGGGCTAAGTGTTTTATGAATAAAACCATGGAAGCGGAGGTCGACTCGGGTTACAAAGGAAAGACCTAAAAAATATGAAAAAGGACCCGGAGCATGAGCAGAACAGTGTGATGAAGGATTGACCGTAGAGGCATGTAAATCATCGGCAATGGTCAAATGATACATGGAACTAGAAACAGAAAATAAGTGGAACAGTGAAGGCAGGATTACAAAACTGGTAAGTGTTTGTCGCACCGCTTTTTGAAGATAAGTGGTAAAAGGTGAAATTAACGTGATAGTGTTAACAGGGCAACGCATGGCATTCTAAAACCACCTATTTCGCGTAGGTTGGGAACAATTAAATAACATGAAATTTTGTGTGCGAATTCCATCATATTGGGAAGTTAAAAGAGGCGGAGTGTGATGACCATCCGATTGATGAAAGGTTGATATGCATGTGAACGCAGCACAAAAGACACAGGTAACGGAAGAAACAGAATAGTTATGCAGCAGAGCTAGAATATAGCAACAAAAACTGAAAAGACAGTGACAGTAACAGAAAAGACAAATATATGGCGAAACAAGGGTTGAAAGGGTTGAATTGAAATATTATTGTATCTATAAATGTAAATGATTTAATTATTTTTATTGTATGTGATGCAAAGGCAAGTCTCTGTAGGCAAAGAAAAACTCCAATTTAATTCTGAAATGAGTAGACAGTGTTGTAACCTCCTAAAATGATGAGCGAGAAAATGAGATGGTGGAAGGCAAAGAGTCGTGCCTATTCACTTCATATTCCCTGTAGAATTCAAACAGTCAAAAAGCTATCTATAAAAAACATGTAATATCAGTATGCATAAAAAGGTTAGAGAGTGTAAGAAGAAGAAGGAGCAGAGAGAGGAGTTGTGAAGATCCAGAGATGATATAAAGCAAATTTGAAGGCTAGAAGGAAAACAGTAGAAAGAAGGAGAAAAACACAGCTGATATCTAGGTAAATTAGCATATGATTTTATTGTACAGTGAGGAAGTTGGTGCTTCCATATCAATTTTTAGCTTAATAGATGTCCAGCTGTAGTTGGATGAGGTAGGAGCCTCCTGTAGGTTGTAGCCTGTATAAAATAGATGGGATTTGGAGCTTCCTTGCAATTTGCAGCTTGCAGAATTGAGGTATTAACCTCCTGTAGGTTGGAGCCTACAGAAAATCAGTGGTGAGAGGGAGTTGGAGATTTCCTTTGCATCACAACAATAATAAGATGTGGTTTTCTCCCTTATGGGTTTCCACTTATATATGTTGTCTATTTGCATGATGATTATGTGTTGATATTCTGTATTTAATCTGCTTAATACCTGCTGCTCACTTATTAAGATTGATGTTCCATTGTTTATTAAGTTGATCACGAAACGAAGATGTAAATAAGTGTAAAAGAAAGTTTTACAATACCATGACTGTGGTAAACTGATTCACCCCCCCTATCATTTTAACCAAGGTTTCAACAAACCTTAACCTCCGAACCTGGGTCAGGACCCCTCAAGCCAACAAAGTCCCTTGGAGATTAATTTTTAACATAGTTTCATTGGTCATGAAATTGATGGCAGCCCCTAGAACAATCAAAGTGTTGGGGACTATGACACCATCTATATGCACATCAAAAAATGGACTACCAGGGTCCAAGTACTTTGGAAATATCACCCTCCCTAGCATTAGGTCAGATAATTGTCCTACCACATTGATGGTGGGGGTATCTCTCTTCCTTCTCCCAGGTTTCTTGAAGAAATTTTCTTTGATGAGCCTATTGTAGATAGGGACATTCTTAATGGACTAGAGAATTGGTATCTTTACACACAAATTTTTCAATTCTCCCAATATTTCAGTCTCCTTTGGGGTGTGCTTACTAGGGTGGATCAAGCGCTCAGGAAAAGGAGGTTGTTGGATCTAAGTGTAACCTTCTTCCTTCCTCCTTTTCCTCCTCAACCTCTACAGGTGCAGATGGAGGATGGTTGACTTGGAGTACTAGTCTTCCCGACCTCAGCTTAACCTCCTATATCTCCACTGCATAAGCTGGATAGGAATTTTCTCCACTGGGAGTCTATTGTGCCTGTCTGTTGTTTAGGTTATATTGGGTTGTGCAGGTATTTGAGGTAGCCTAGGTGGAGCAGCATGAGTAAGCTGAGGTTGAGGTTGGGGTGGAGGCATTAGAGCAGGTGGTTTATTTTTTTGAGGCCTCCACCCTTGGGATGGATTGTTCCACTGACATTTTTGTGGAAAATACTGCTGGAATGGTTGGTTTAATGGCTGAGGATGATATTAAGGGTTGTAAGGCAAAGTAGGAGGTGTAGACCAGGATGGGGGAGTGGGGGTGTACCAAGGTTGCATGGGTGCGCTCTAATTGTTGTGATAATAAGAGTAAGGTGCACCTGGAATACCTTGTTGATATGGCCTAGGGCCTTGAGGCCTTCTCTGGTTGATGAAACAGAGTTGCTCTGGCATTGCCTCCCCACCTTGATATACAGAATTAAGTCCACGTAAGGAGGGACACTTTTCTGTGGCATGATTCTCCTCACATACTAAGTAAACCTCTATGACATTCAGTGGAAATTCATTTCTTGGATACTTCCGAGTACATCTAGGACAAAATATGGCCAGGGCTCTCTCTGCTTCCTCTTTCTTCCTTTTGACCTGCATTGTGTCCATTTGCAAAGCAAGGGTGTGCAGCATGTCAGTCTTGAAGTCCTCTAGCATGTTTCCAATCTCATGTTTTATGGAGGTGGAAGAGGAAGGGGTATTGGATGTGTTGTTCCCAGCTCTCCCTCTCTTCCTAAATTCCCTAGAATGGTTGCGGAAGATAGTTTTGATTGTTTCGTAATGCAGTTGATAGATATCTCCTCCTGATATCATATTCAAGGTTTCTATCATCTCTTCTCTGATCCCTCATAGAAGTAAAAGTTTAAGTGATGCAGGATTAATATTACCGTTTGCTCTATTATAGTATAACTGAAACCCCCTTCATAGTCCTCTAGGGATTCATCAGGCCCTAGATTCATCCTAAATATCTCATCCTTAGTTTCCTTGGACCTACAGTAGTCTTTGTACTTGTTGTTGAAGGTCTCTTACATCTGTGCCTAGGTGGTGATGTTGTCCCTAGGCAGACCCATGAACGAGCTCAAGGTTGCATCCTTAAGGGTGGATGATAATAGCTTCAACTTATGATCATCATAAGTGTAGTCATAAGTCCTAAAAACAATATAAAATTCAAACATTAATGTGTCAGGATCCTCAGAGGTAAGTCCATGGAAGTGTGGAAGAGCTCAGGGGCTAATTTTTTTCATCTTAGTTTCCCCATCTGCCTCTCTATGGGAAAGGCTCTATGGATCCCGACCATGGTTAAGATAGGTGAAGCAAGTCCCTCGGGTTGACCAAGGTCTTCTTCTTCTTCCCCAATAGGTTCTTCAGAGTATTCAGAAGGCTCTCGTATAGGAAGTTCAATCTCACTTCCACCGAATAAGAGTGAAGGGTGGCTAGGAGGTGATGTGGGGGTTTTAGGTAATATTTGTCTTTGAGTATTCCTATTCCTACGAGGCATGAAAAATAGATTTTTTTTTTTCAATATTTCTGAAATAACATGAAAATAAAGGAAATCAGAAAAGAATCCTAAAACAAATCAAAGCATCTCAGTAGACACCTCCCAGGCAATGGCGCAAAAAAGTGGTGAGCCTTGGTATTGCACCAAGAGTGCTGCAACTCCCAGGGGCTGCCCTACTTTACTTTATCAACCTGGGGTTCATAAAAACTTGGAGGTGACAGTGCTATATACATAGTGGATGCATTATTCTCATGTCATCCTCTTCTGCTTTACGAAGGGGTGTTATTTCTTAAACTATGATAAGAACTGGAAAGTAAATTGCTGGAAGGAACTAACAGGAATGAAACTAACTTAAATTGCAAAAAGGAAATGACAGAAAGGAAACTAATTTAATTTTCAAAAAGGAAATGACTGAAAAGAAACTAAACTAAGTTGCACCTAGCTAGGCCAATCAACTAAACACACCCTACTTATATTCTAATCTATTCACCATGCTATCATGCTTCTAACTATGCAACTATTCATGATAAACTAAACTTGACAAAGTGTGGCTTGCAGTTTGGAGGAAAACGGGCTAAAGATGCTAATGGAGGGATCACCACATGAAAAAAGGCTTAGATGTGCAAAGAGGGGTTTTAAACCTTATTAAAACTTTATTATAGCGCAAAAATTCTTTGGAGTGGAATGATTTTAAAAGTGCGATGGTGGAGTTGCGATGGAGGTTTGGAAATGCGATATGCGATATTCAATATCGCAATATCACAGGCTGGCGGAGAAGTGGGAGTACAGTTCAGGAGCAGGAGTGAAATGTGATTGCGATCAGGCCAAAGTTTGTGATTTGTGATATGCGATATTGCAATATCGCGTGGTTGGAGGAGAGGATGCAGTGTTGGTCGGGAACAAGCTGCGATATGCGATGAGTCGAATGACGTGGCAGTGGTACAGGTGGCGAAGCGCGATACCAATATCACAATCAGCAAACAGGAGTGATAAGTGTTAACAAGGAGCGGATGGAGAGTACGAAATGTTATTTGCAAAAAGGCCAAAGGTTTCGATATTGCAATATCACAATATCGCGTGGTTGGAGGAGTGGCAGAAGGGTTTTTCAGGAACGATCTGCGATATGCGATGAGTCAGATGATGTGGTGGTGGGATCGATGGCAGAACACGATACCAATATCTCAATCAGCAGACAGGAGCTGTAAGTGTTAACAAGAAGCGGATGGAGAGTGCAAAATGTGATTTGCGAAAAGGCGAGAGGGAGATGTTGTAAGTTAAAAGGTAAGAAAAAGGATCGGGTTTTCCAATGTTTTTGAATGATTTTATTAACAAGCGGAAAAGGTAAGGCACAAAGGAAATATTGCAATCGGTACTTGGAATGGGAGAGCATAAACAAAGAGCTTGGACGATTTGTGATGGAGTGAAGTACAGTAGCGAGAAGTTTTGGGAGAAAGAGCGGAGGTCGAATTCCAATGGTATTCAAGCGTTTGCATTAAAAAGGGTAAGGCAACCGTGACTAATAAAAACAAAGGAATAAGGCGGGTTGAATGGTTGAATTGTTTTTATGAATAAAAAGGTGGGTGCGGCAGTGAGAATAAGCGGGAAAAAGAAGAAAAGGAGGGCATACCAACAGTGCGCAGATTGTGAAGAGAGAGATGGAGAATGAAGTAGGGAGGCACCACGGAGCTGCTCTGGGGTTTTAACAATAATTCCTGAAATGAACCTGCTAATTTATGCGTAAAGAAACAAACAAATGCCTAAAAATACAATGCAAAGGAAGACTAAAAAACGGTAATGCAACTCTACTTTTAATCTTAGAAACAGTGAACAGAAATTAGTTTTTGGGTTTGTGGGAAGGTTTTCCCTCCTCGAGATCTATTGACAGAGATGAGAAGGTGGTCTTGATCCACATATTTTTTATTGTTTATCCTCTATTCTATTACTCACAAGAAAATGAAACCTACAGCAACACACTGAAAGAAAAACTAAACAGCTACTTAAAACATAAACGAAATTATTAGAAGTCGAACTAATGAAATGACAGAAAGTAGAGAACAAATACCGCAAAGAGGTTGAGGCACATGGATTGGGCTCTAACCCACAAGCCTAGCACTTTGAAACTTAAATTAGTAAAATGAAATTAGTTTGCTCATTTCATAAAAGAATAGCCTCATACATTTCTAATAGTTTGATCACTGAGTAAAATAATAAAAATCTCAATAGCTTGCAACAAAATTCCAACCCTTCCTAGCTCTAGCTTTGCTTTATTTATTCTACAGGGCAGCTACCAACATCTCCCTAGAAAATAGTGATTGAGTCCACTTGACTCCAAGTAAACAAATAATGAGTGCACTCCTCTTTGAGTTGCTTGGATGCCTCTGGAATTCAAATTTTTGGAGAGAATCCTTGGGGACCTTTGGTTGCCTTTGGAATTCGAATTTCTAGAGAGAATCTTTGGGATCCTTTGGCTCCCTTTGAGAGTTAAGGAGGGTGGATAATACTCCTATAATTTCTCCTTGTTGTCTCCTCCAAGTCTTTATGATAAAATCCTTATAAAAATACTAATAATTCATGATTTTCTGCACTCAACCTCATAGTAGGCACTCAGAGTATGTTAGCCTTAATCACTACCTATTCTAGCATCATAAAACCAAATAATAATAATAAATGCAAGAAAAAGATATCTAAGAAAGAAAAAAGGTGACCATTAACCCCTCCAAATATTTCTAATGATGGAGCTCATCAGAGGGCTCACTCGTGTCGCTCTAATGTGAGAAAGGACCTTGCCCATGGCTCAAATCACACATCCGCATTTCAAGTTTTTTCTAGAGGAGGGTAACATGTACAGGCATCCAAGTCCAGAGCCTGCAAGGAACGTGATAGGATCGCCATGGCATTGTCTCATTAGAGAAATTTTGAAGTATAAAATGGGCCTCTTAAGGAATATTATAAAATAACAACAAAAATAATAAAATAATATTATATTACCTCATCAAGTTTTGGAGGGGAAAAAATTTACTTTTTCAAGTCATATTTTAACCTTATCTCCCTACTATTTTACTCAGATTTCAAGTGGGAGTACTCGTTGGATGTGGAATTTAATTTTTCATCCAAGTATTTCCCGTGTTTCATGATTTTTATGGACCCTACTACATGAAAAATATTTAAAACATGAAAAAACATGATTTTAATCATGATTTTTCATGTATTTCACATTTTTCATGTAGTAGGGTCCATCGAAAGTATACAACATGGGTACTAATTGGATGCAAAATTAAATTTTGCATCCAACAAGTTTTATGGCTTGAAATTTGAGTAAAATTATAGGGATATCAGTCGAAAATACAAGTTGAAAATCATGGGGATCTTTTTACCTTTTTTCTCCAAAAATGGTGAATCGTCCCCCATGGTTGAAATCATCATTTTGAATCCTATTGGTTCTTATAAATTTGATTTTTGTTGTACATTTTTGTTTTGAGACCCGTTTTTTACTTCAAAATTTCTTTAATGACTACTAGACATTAGCTAGGGTTTGACTACCACAATGCTACCTACTGTTATCACTCCTATAATTCTTAGGGTTGTTAGTCTTTTTGTTTTAAAGAATATTAGAGGTAACCACAAACCTAATTTTAAGCTTAAGATCTAGCCTTCCTAATGCTCAGAGAGGGCTCTCTCTATATTATTTAACTTTGTTGTTTTTAGTTGATTTTAGGCTAGTTATGTAAGGCTGATTGGGTTTTTTATTTTGGGTTTGGTTTGGTGGTGGAATCACTTATTCATATGGATAGATGCAAGTCTATTTTCCATTGGGCTAAGGGATTCAATGTATCAAGCAACAGAGAATAATCAAGGTTCTAAAGAGAAGTGTTCACAGGGCAAGATAGTTGAGTTGATTCAGATCTTTAGGCTGGATGATGATATGGTTTCAATCGGGATGAGAGATAAATTAAGGATTCTCAGATCCTGATAATGAGGGAAATGACAAATTTCAATCGAAAATAGGGAGAAATTAAGAATTCCCTAATCTGGATATCAGTAGAAAACATGAAAATGAAATAACAGTTCAAGACAGAGTGTTTTTAAACAAGTTCTGATATAATATTCCTGTTATACATTTAGATTTAGAAAACATGCAAGTGTGTGAAAAATTCAGATAATAACAAAGAACAATTGAGATTACTTCACTGAAGTGGCCCAACACATGAATCCTGTAATATAATGCCTTTATTTCTCAATCCAGTCTATTGACTTGAAAATGGCACAATGAACCCTTTGGTTCAAATCAGTACATCTATAGAAATGTTTAGCAATCCACAATCCACACACAATACTTCTAATTGTGAAGTATTTATACAAAAAACTAATACAAAATATCCTAAACTGTCTTAGGAATTATTCAAAGAAAAATAAATATCTTCATGCAAGAAGATAGAGACAGCTATCTAACTAATGCAAGTTGCCCCTCCTTTTATTGATTTTGTTGTTTATTGTTTGATCTTTTGCAGATTTGTCTGTGATTTTTTCTCAACAAAGGCTGTCTTTTAGGCTATTGAGTGTCCTTTACACTGGTTGTATCTTTATTGTCAACTCTGCTTTGACTTTAAACATTATCTTTCATCTGATACTCTTTAACTTTAACTCATACTCTTTAAACTGCTTTTTATCTTTCAAAGTAAATCAGTTAACTTATCCCAATATTCTGCATCTGGTAACCTGATTTTCACCATTCTTCTTAATATCTCATCAGCGTCTGTATATTTTACAAATGTAGGCTAGTTAATGAATAAATGTTTTACCTCATGTTGTAGGTAAAAGAGGTTCCCAAAACTCTTATAGAGTACTTTTCATGTTGGAATTCTTTACATGGCTGAATTGTTGGCTTGTTCCTTTGCCACTTCTCTGATTTTCTTATCATAATCTTCTTGTTTCATAAACCTGTCATTAATAACCAGAGGATTTGGAAGGCCTTTCTACCTCAAAATATCAAACTTCATCATGAATCTGGTTATGGCAAGCTCCATGTTCTGACATTTTTCTTCAAGTTGAACCATTAAGTTCCTTTTAGAAATTACCTTTCTAACTTCAAGAATTGTTTTTGTCCTGTCACTAATGCCAATCTCTTCTAATTCCTGTTTATTCTTGGAATTAAGAAACTTAATGATTTCATTGGCTTCTTCTGGCTTCGTACCAAGTTCTTCCTTGATCTTTTGAATGGCTTCACTTGCTAGTTTGATTATATCTTTCACCTCATAAATAACTTGAATGGATGGCCAAATATCATTGACAGATTCAATGATATTGGTCAACAATTGTTGTTTGGCTTGAGCAAATGGTTCTTTCAATGTTAACTCTTTCTCTAACTTCTTTAATTTCTCATTCAATCTGTTTGTCTTCTATACTTCATTCTTGTGCAGGATTTGTACTATTTTCTTCTCATCTGCTAGACTTTTTAGTTGTTCTTTAAGTAGTCTGGATAGACATTTCCTACATTGCTTTAACTAGTTTACTTGCTTCATTATTAGGTTGTGATGTTGTTGTAGATGAATCTGTAGTTGAAGTAGTTGCTGATGAAGTAGGAAGTATTGTAGTTAATGGAACCGATGGAGCCAATGAATCTGCTAAAGTAGAAGGAACTGTTGTTGTGACTGTAGGAATAACAGTGACGGGGATTTATTCCTTGCTGGCCTTTTTATCCTGCACTAACTTATCCATCTCATTTTCCATTTCTTTTAATTGGGCAGTTAACTGAATAATGAGGTTCGTCATCTCATCTTTTTGGCTTGCATCCTGTAATACTTCTTTAGCATGCGGATGTTCAGTAGGAGGAAATTTGAGTTGTTTATTTAATACATAAATGTCTGCATTCTTTTTCTTTATGATTTCCTCTGTAACTTTGACATTCTTGGGATCATATCCTACTTCAATAACCAAATATCTTAGTGATTTAATTCTATTATCTTTAGCCTGTGAGGATTCCTGATAGAAAGTTAAATTCATCAGAGTTAAGAATCTTCCTGATATACTGAAGTGAAAATAACCTCATTGGGAGGTATTTTGGCAGTTTACATGGGGTTGGATAACAACCATAAACTCTAATCTCTGAGTGGTTCTGATAAAGATACCAATCTCTTGTCTTACTGTGTTCTGATAATTGTAAGACCTTTTTTATATCATCATTGACTATTGGTTGAATGTTGTCGTTCAGCATGTTGACAATTTGATAGATGAATGAGTCAATGAAGTCTTTGTATGTGAATTCTATTGAATCTTTCTTGATTAAGGAAGTCCAAAAGACTACTAAATGAGGATTACCTTCAACATCAAGTTTTTAAACGTTGATTGCAAATCTTTTAAATTCAAAGTATAAGAACTTTTGGAACAAAACCGTTGAATACTTGAATACAGCTTCTTCAGGCATTTTAACAAGTTGTTCATGGATTGTATCAAAGAGGTACTGGAAAAAATTGGATAAAGAATCAAGAGGCTGACCATGTGAGAAAATAGAAAGAAAACCTAGGACTGAAGAATCGACATGCTCATTAGTAAATTAACCCAAAATACAAGACATCATTGTGATGATATGGCTGGTTCTCTCAGAGAACATAGCTGCTGGATAAGGAGGATTAGTCTTGGGAATTTCTACTTATGAGGGAATGAATGTTTGTAATATTTTGAACCTCTTGTGGAAGTCCAGGTTCAGATATAACTGAGTAAGGGTCTCAATAGACAGAGGGGTTTCATCCGGCCTAGGTTGAATCCGCAACATCTGGTTTATTAATTCAACTGTGATAGTGAATAAATCTCTTTACCAGGGGTTACAATGGATCTTTGATCAGGAAAATAAATGGTTTGACAGAGTTTGATAACCTCTGGACATTGTAAGGTCTGTGGGAAAATATACTTGGGAAAATTTGACTCCCAAAGGAAAACATCATCAGCTTAGTCAATTGACTTGTCATGGCTCCAACAGTGGAGCTCAAGGAGGTTAAACGCAGTGATAGGGTCACTAATTTTAAAGTCTTTGTCTGCTAAGGGAGTGTGCTATACATCAACAAATGGAGGTTTCAGGGGATTGACTGTTACAATACCTTGGGAAGCCATGAATTTATTTATTTTATTCAATTAATTTACTCTTTTGGCTTAGAAAACAGTCTCAGGCCTTTAGGAGCACCTCTGAAATATTATTACAGTCTGTAAAGTGGCTTTTCCTATGGTTTGCAAAGGCTTTCAAATTGGTTCAATTAACTTGTTACTTTCTTGTTGTAAGTACAGGCCTTAGTATTTCAGGAATACCTGGAAAAATGAAGCTTTTAGTTTGCATAATTTTTCTATGGGGAAGCGCAGCCTTTCTGAGGCTTCAATATTCTTTATAATGCTTCAAATTGGTCTGCACCAACTGTAGCAGCAAAGAATATTGAATTCTGGGCTAAATTTGGCTTAAAACAAGGTTGAAAGTGATTTTTTTTCTTTGGAATAGGTCGGTAATGCTCTCTTTGCACAAACGGTAACATAATGATGGTGAAAATTCATGGAAAGGGTGGTCTTTATGTTTTAACTATAATTTATTAAACTTTAATGTGTGGGGTTAATTTCAAATGGGAGCGGTAGTTTTCCTAACGAGCGGAATAAACAGACCCGATGGTTTTCACATCGTGAAAAGCGAGTGGGCAGTATTATTTTGGAGGATGCGATGGAATCAAGGGATGCCACGTAGCAGGGAGTGGGGATGTGAAACCAACTCATTTCGCAAGGTCTGGGTGATGTTAAAGTTTTGATAGTCGGGGATGCGAAATAGGCTATTGACCATTGGATCCGATCAATGTAGATCTAACAGTTGGGAAAATGGGAAGGATCTACTGGGGATTTTGAAAGGCGGGGCTCAGGTTTAAGTATTATGCAGGGTTATGTGATATACAAAATTTTAGGGATATACAAGGTCGGGACTTTATAATAGGTGGGGTTATAGTAAATGGGACCTAGGATTTAATATAAACCATAGGTTTTAAACTATACAGGGTTTTAATATAAATGGGACTTTAATGTAAGAAAGAGTTGATCTATATGGGGGTTAATATAACATATGCGGGATGAGTTTAATTATATATATTAAACTAAGGTTAAATATAAAAGGAGGTTAAATAACATATGTAAAGCGGAAAGTTTAAAACACAGTCAGAAAATGAGTTAAAAATAATATCGGGGAAAGTTTTCAATGGGGCTCGATACATTATTTAAAACTTAGGATAAGTGTGTTTTAGGGGGTATTTTCAATGAAAAGGGAAGTTAGTAAAGGGACTTTTACTTTTCCAAAGATAATATGCTTCTTTAGCTAGGAAAAGGGGGTTTTTGTCGAGAAAATTGAATTTAGTAAGGGGAAAGGTTAATATGAAGGGGAAGGAGTATTTTTACAAGGGAAATGAGTTTAGAAGGAAGTTATTAAATATGAAATGATCAATTTCTGCTATCCATGCCTTCTGAAAACTTCTTCTACCTACCCATATTTTACCCTAACATTTTTTCTTCATTTATATGGGTGCATTTGAGCTTGCAGACCCTTTAATTTTTCTTTGATAAGCAAACTATCTAATTCTAACCTTATTGCTTCCAATGGCTCAGATTAAACTGTTGAGCTCATTACTATTCTCTACCTAACTACTGATCTGCCAAGATTAAACAGTTTGGCTAGATCTTTATTCTCTAACTATCAACATGAAATTTAAAGCATGAATAATCAAGATTCAGTTGTTTGACTATCATGGATTGTGGAATTTTTGATAAGCTGCACAAAATCTTATTTTGCAAAGTAAAGTAAAAAGTAGTGGTATTTGAATTTTCATCATTTTCAGGATCAAATTTTTATCTCTTTTTTTGGTGGGGTTCATATTTTATATTTTTTTTTATCTTTTTTCTTTTAGTCCTTTGATTTTTATTTTAGGACTTACCCTCTTTACATTTTTTAATATGGGAAAACAATTTACAGAAGGCAAAGTATGTACATATTACAAGACTAATCATAGTCAATTAAAAATTATGAATCCTATTATTATAGGACCCTAACAGTGGCTCCACATGGAGATGGAATTTCCTGGTGAAATGTCAAGAACTTTTAGATCAGTAGCCTTTGAACTTTGACTTTGCTTGCCTTGGAACTGTTTTCTGAGCTCAAATTTATTCATACTTATGATATTATCTCTTTCAAAGCTTATGGCCTTCTCTTCGGGCTTCAACTTTGCAAGAAAAACATCCAATCCAATCTATGCTTTTCAATGTTATGTATAATGAGAAAAGTAAACAAAGTGAAATAATGGTTAATCAAGAGAAAATTAATGCTTCAACATGCTACCATTGATTGGTCCTTCTGGTAGATTTGATCCATCTATTTCCTTCAAAAAGAATGCATTGTTACCTCTGTAACCATAAATGATATTAGGGACCTTTCCATAGAAAATCAAATTTACCATGTTTACCTGTATCTTCTCTTCTAGAATCCCACTTAAGCACTTTATCACCTATGTAAAAATCATCTTCCTTGGTTTTCTTGTCAAATATCTTTTTTATTTTATCTTGGATAACTTGTGATTTGACATAGACTTCTTCCCTGCTTTGCTTCAAGTGTATAGTCTGATTTATCCTTCTCTGGATATCATTGGGTTCTACCTGCAGTTCTTCAATCATCTTCATAACTGGCACTCCTAAAGAGGATGGAAAAACAGCATCCATCCCATATACTATTTGATAAGGGGATGTACCAATGGTGAGTCTATCTGCCCATAAGGCATTAACTAACCTTTTGTTCCAGGTATTTTTTTGTCTTCTAACAGTTTCTTGATGATATTAACCATGCTTTTGTTTATGATTCTGCAATTCCATTACCTTGAGGGTAATATGCAGGGGAATGGCCAAGGCTAATGTGATATTTTTTATAGAAGTCAATCATTTTCTTAGACTTGAAAGCAGCTACATTATCAGTAATGAGATATTGAGGACATCCAAATCTAGACAGTGTATTATTTTCTAGGAATGAGATGATGACAGAATCAGCGGCTTGTCTAGAAGGAATGGCTTCTTCTATCCACTTGGTGAAATAATCAGTGGCTGTCAAAATCCATTTATGCTGGGCAAAAGACGATGGGTTAATTTCAACAATGAATTCTATACCCCATTGTTGAAATGGAATTTCTGTGGAAATGGGTTTGAGAGGTAAAGGTAATAGTTTTTTCTTCCTTTCAAAGATCTAGCATTTGTGACAGGAGGTTGCACACTTTCTAACATCTGCAAAAGGAGTGGGCTAGAAAAAACCAACCCTCGAGATTTTATCTTTAGTTCATTTCCAGTAAAGGTGTCCTCCACAGTCACTTGCATGAAACCCTTCCATAACTTTATCAGATTCATCTTTAAGTAAACAATTCAAGAGAATACCACCATGATCTTTCCAAAACAAAGCATTTTCTATGATACAATATTTCATTGCTTTTAACTTTAAACATCTAGCTGTAGTTCTAGACAATCCAGGAGGAGCTTGTAAGTTTAGTAATACAAATATGATATTTGCATACCAAGTTGAATCTAATAAAGGTTCACCGATCTGTGGAGTTACCATCTCTTCCTGATCATCTAACTGAGAATAAAATTTATATCTAAGGTATGACAGTTCGATTCAGCAATGATTTTGGCTAAACCTTGTCCTTTAATGAGTTTGGTGGGCTTAATTTCAATTTCATATTCCAAAATAGTGGCAATCCATTTGCCTCTCTTACCACCAGGCCCATTCTGAGTCAGAATGTCCTTAAATACTGAAATTTGAAAATATGCAAAGATGTGTGAGTATAAAATACACTCTGAAATCTTCAATAGCCTTCACTAAAGAAAGTTCTTATTTTTCCATTATGTTGTACTTTAGTGTGGCATCTCTTATGGATTTGCTGAAAAAGGCAATGGGCTGCTCATAACCCTGATCATTCTTTTGCTGCAAGACTGTTGCAATGGTATGTTCTGAAGCAAAAGAAAAAATAATAAAATCTTTTTTGAAATCAGGACTTATTATTACTGGTGTTCTTGTAAGGGCTTGCTTGATTTATTCAAAGGATTGTTTGGCCTCTACTGTCCATTTAATTGTTGAATCTTTCTTTAACATGTTATTCAGTTCTCTAATTATTTCTGCTAAAATTGAAATGAATCTTCTAAGAAAATTGATTTTACCTAAGAATTCCTGCAATTCCTTGATATTTCTGAGATGACTTATGTTTAATATGGCCTCTATTCTGGCTGGATCTATCCTAATTCCCTCTTTTGAAATTATGTATCCTAAGAGTTTACCTTCTTCAAGTACAAAGAGAGTCTTTTGGGATTCAAAGAAATACCAAATTTTCTACATTTAATAAACACTTGTCTCAGATGATCTAGATGTTCATTGTCTGTTTTTTAGAATATTGTTATATCATCTAGATAAATGACAAGAAAATCATGAATTTCTTTGGAAAAAGCTATATACATAGCTCTCTGGAATGTAGCTCCTGCATTCATTAATCTAAAAGGCATTTTCAAATACATGAAAGTACCCCAAGGAGTAGTAAATGTTGTCTTTGGTTGGTCTTCTGTCTGAACTAAGATTTGATTATATCCAGAGAATCCATCAAGCAATGAAATCCTGGATGATCCTACTACCCTCTGTAAAATATGGTCCATTTTGGGGAGAGGATAGTTATCTTTTAGGGACACTTTGTTTAAGTTTCAGAAATCAACACAAAGTCTTATTTCCCATGTTTTCTTCCTAGTGGGAACTAAGTTTGAAACCTAATCAGAATATATGATAGGTGCAATGATCTGTGCTTCATAAATCCTTTTTACCCCTTTTTCAATCAAAGGCATAAGAACTGGATTTATTCTCCTAAGCTTATGTTTAAATGGTTTATGATCTTCTTTGATGGGTATTTTGTGTTGAATGATGCTGGTGTCATAAGATTTAAGGTCTTCATAACTCCATGCAAACACATCTTGAAATTCCTTAAAAAAAGCTATGTGTTTCAGTTTTTCTTCTTGAGATAATGATTTGGAAAGTTTGATAAGCTTAGGCTTTTGTTCAGTTCCTATATTAGATTCTTCTATGTCTGATCTTAATGGTTCCATTTTTTGTTTTCTTGATATATCATTTGAATCAAAAAGATATTCTGATGGGACTAATCCCTTAGGCAAAAAGTTATTTTTAAGGTTTAAAATCTCATAATCATCATTTGATACTTCTTCTATTTCTACATTTTCTAACTTATCTATTTCTACTTGAGTGAATTTAGTGGGTTCAATCAAATCTAAATTATTTACATCTATCTCACTGTCTAATTTATCATATATTGTACAATCAGTATCTATGTTACAATTTTGGAATTCAACCTCAGCATTCATAAAGTGGTAGATTTGAGTATCCTATGTAAAAATCTGCCAATATTTCAAGTTGTTTGGTATAGTAGGCATGTGTCTTACCTCTGTTATGTATTGGTGATTTGGTTGAAAAGGCATTTTGCAGGTGCTAGCAAAAGTAGCCAAACTGTGTGCCTGCATGTTATGATTCCTAGGAATTACATCAAAGTCAATTTCAAGCAACTCTTTAATTAGATCTAAGATTGTTTCTCTTTATTGGATTAATCTAGGATTATACACAAAATACTCTCCTCTAATTTGTTTTATGATTAAGTCAGATTATCCCATGATAGAAACTCTTTTTCCTCCTAGATTTCTAACAATATGCAGTCCTAAGATTAAAGCTTCATACTCTACCATGTTGTTTGTACATTTAAAGTTTAATCTAAAGGCATGACCTTCAAAATGATTGTTTTCCATGTTATGAATTGAAAGTCCTACTCCTGCTCCTAGTTTGTTTACTAAACCATCAAAGTCTAAGTGCCACATTGATTCATGAAATATATTGTCACTATCCACTTCTTTATGTTTCTGTTTTAAAGTTGTGTTTTTATCAGTGCCAGAATTAGAATTACATAAAATGAAAGAATTCATATCAGAATGTTTAGAATAAATAGGATAGTTTTTTGGTTGTTTTGTACTACTGACCATGTACTTCATTAGAGTTTCTCTGTAAAGATTTTTGGTTTGACCAAATACTGAAATTGTGGCATAAGACATGTCTAATTGTATAGATCCTTGTAGTTTTGCTCCCCATGGGCGAGATAATAACATTCCATACTTTGGAGGGATATCAGCTACTACAATATCCATGACTATACTTTTTCCTGGTTATTGGACTAAAGTGACACATAAATATTTTACTAAGCCAAGACATTTAACTTTGCTAGAATCAAAAGAGAAAATATCTTTATATGGTCTTGTCATATCTAGATTCAAATTTTCCATAATGGATTTTGGCATTAAATTATGGGATGCTTCTGAATCTAGCATATCATTGTGTAAGATTTGATCATGGATACTCAAGGTAATGTAGAAAGGAGGAACACCACCTTCTTGATGTTTCCCATTTACCTCAGGGCCAAATAGTAGCTCCGATTGGTCATCATTTAGATTAAGAGAGTCTTCTCCTTCATTTATGTTCAATGTTTCAGTGATCTGTGATTTTTATAAATCATGTTTTACCAATTTTGTTAAAGGAATTGGTATTTTCAGTTTGGCAATTTCAGTTTGGATGTTAAATGGTGCTTGTGTTTTTCCTAACTGAATGATTTCTTCTTTATTAACTACAGTTTGAGTGTTTTTCTCTTCTTTTTCTACAGATATTTTTTCATTTTGTATTTCCATTGTTTTTCTATTTTCAATCTTCTTTTATGGAACAATTTGAGTAGCAATGGTAGCAGTTGTTTTAGGGCCAGTTGATTTTTTATTAGCAGTAGATGTTGTTTTAGCAGCAACATATTTTTGAGGATCAGCTGATGTTTGAAAACAGTATCTGTAATGTCTACAATTCTAGGACTAGGTGCAATTTTTTAACTAGAAATTTTATGATTAGGAAGAGAATTTTTCTGATTTGAACTAGAGTTTTGTTGGGTTTCCCTAGGGATAATTTGAAGTACTTTGGTTGTAGGAGCTTCTACTGTTTTCTTGGTCTAATTTTGGGCAGTTTTCTTAGTAGGGGCTTCTACATTTTTCTTACTCCTAAGGTTATATTCCTTGTGAGCTTCATTAATGGAAAATTAATAACCTTTCTTATAATCAAAAGACTCTCCAGATTCTAACTATATCCGTTGTAACATGTATAATTCATGTTCTTCTTGTGTAAGAAAAATAGTATTATCATCATTGATTCCCATTAATTTAATATGAGTGTCTTCATCTTCTTCATTTTGGTGAGAACTTTCAGCATAGTTCTCTTAGAAAGTTGGGCTTATTTGTTGATCGGGTGTTGATTCTCTAGATTTACCTGTGTTGGTATTTTTTTCTAAAATTGGGATTTCTTATTTGAGGACCTTGTTTTTTATTATCCCACTGTAGTTTTCTTTCCATATTTTCTAATCTATCCATCATTTTTTCCATAGATTTTTCTAAACTATCTATTCTACTATCTGATGTAGATGATTCATCCTTTATTGTTACTCTTATTTCATTTCTCATTCTGACTCTCTTAGCTAACAAATTTTCTTCTACACTAATTGCATTGCTTTGCATTTGTTCTAGTGTTTCTGGGTTTCTTTATCTCAATCGGTATGACATATCCATATCAAAACCATAATGGAATTTGATTAAAGCTAGATCTGGAGGGGGTTTGATGTTTGCTGGAATAGCATTATAGAAATTGTTGAACATAGTACAATAGTCCTGGACTGACTCATTAGGAGCTATTTTTATGTTTTCATATTCAGACAAAATTTGTAAAGGATTCTTCTTTTTCTCCCATTTACTGATAAACAATCTATGGAAAGCTTGTAAATCAACAATATGATTGGCAAGTAAAGCTTTAAACCATTTCTTTACTTCTCCAGCTAATGTTTGGGCAAACAGTCTCATTTGAACATCAACTTCATCAATTTCATGCGATTTAAAGTAATCAGTCATTTTGTTAACATGTTTTTGTGTAGTGTATTGACCAGTTCCATCAAATTAAAGGATTTTTCTTTGATAATCTTGGGGCATAGCATGTAATTGAGCTAGTAGGGCTAATGGGGCATATCTGGCATCCATGGCTAATATTCTAGCTTGTCTAGGAGGTAAATGTGTGGTGCTTGGTGATGAGGTTGAAGTACTTGCAGATGAGCTTGGGACACTAGAAGATGTGCTTGGAAATGATGTTGAAGTACTTGAAAATGTAGCAGCAGTGCTAGAAGGTGAACTTGAAGTATTTGGAGATGGAAATAAAACTCTAGGTTGAAGAGGAAGCTTAGGGATGAATGATTATGTGGAATGAAGTGTAGTGGAAGTAATAGATGAGGTGGTACTAAATAAAGATGAATTTACAGACTCTGAATGAATGGTAGAAGGCTTAGGGGTATAAGAAAATAAAGCAGTCAATTCAACATAATGTTGAAAATATGCTTCATCAATATCCTTAATCAAAGTTGCAGTTAAGGCCTCAAGTTTATCAAATGGTTCAAGAGCTTTTTGATATGATTCAAGTGAAACAGTTTCCTTCTCAGTTTCAATAAATGAAATGAAATTAGGATCTATTACACTATCATAAATTTAACTTTTTGATTTATTTCTAAACAAAGAGTGTTCAAAAGCTAAATCAAATTAAATATATTGTAAACTTGATAATTGTTTGGGGAGTGAATTGGCTTTCATTAATTGACTTCTACTTCCTAAACTTTCTACTTTTTTATTTTTCTTTAAAATTCTGTCAAAATCATCTACTATTACAGCAGGTTGTGCATCAAGATGAGACATGGTATAGTAGATTCTTCTGGAAGCCAGAATTTTAATTTTTAATGAAAATTTTACTAACAACCCTTAAAACAACCTTAAAGTGAAAAGATAAGTAAAAATGCTTCTTTTAAGGTTTATTTTAAACATTGAGGATTGATTTCCCCAGTATGGTCGTCAGTATGTTATCACTCCAATAATTCTTAGGGTTTTTAGTATTTTTGTTTTAAAGAATATTAGAGGTAACCACAAACCTACTTTTAAGCTTAGGATTTAGCCTTCCTAATGCTGAGAGAAGGCTCTCTCTATATGATTTAACTTTGTTGATTTTAGTTGATTTTAGGCTAGTTATGTAAGATTGATTGGGTTTTTTATTTTGGGTTTGGTTTGGTGGTGGAATCACTAATTCAAATGGATAGATGCAAGTATGTTTTCCATTGGGCTAATGGAGTCAATGTATCAAGAAACAAAGCAGAATCAAGGTTCTAAAGAGAAGTGATCTCACAGCAAGATAGTTGAGCTGATTTAGATCTATAGGTTGGATGATGATATGGTTTCAATCAGGATGAGAGAGAAATTAAGGATTCTTAGATCCGGATAATGAGGTAAATGACAGAGCTCAATCGAAAATAGGGAGCAATTAAGAATTCCCTAATCTGGATATCAATAGAAAACATGAAAATGAAATAACAGTTCAAGGCAGAGTGTTTTTAAACAAGTTCTGAAATAATATTCTTGTTATACATTTAGATTTAGAAAACATGCAAGTATGTGAAAACTTCATATAATAAAAAAGAACAATTGAGAGTACTTCACTGAAGTGTCCCAACACATGAATCCTGTAATATAATTCCTTTATTGCTCAATCCAGTTTGTTGACTTGAAAATGGTACAATGAACCCTCTGGTTCAGATCAGTACATCTATAGAAATTTTTAGCAATCCACAATCCACACATAATACTTCGAATTGTGAAGTATTTATACAAAAAACTAATACAAAATATCCTAAACTATTTTAGGAATTATTCAAGGAAAAATAAATATCTTCATGCAAGAAGATAGAGACAGCTATCTAACTAATGCAAGTTGTCCATGCTTTTATTGATTTTTTCGTTTGTTGTTTGATCTTTTGTTGATTTGTCTCTGACTGTTGCTCAACGAAGGTTGTCTTTTAGGTTTTTGAGTGTCCTTTACGCTGGTTGTATCTTTACTATCAACTCTGCTTTGACTTAAACCTTATCTTTCATCTGATACTCTTTAACTTTAACTCATACACTTTAAACTGTTTTTTATCTTTCAAAGTAAATATGTTAACTTCTCCTAGTCTTCTGCATCTGGTAACTTGATTTTCACCATTCTTCTTAATATCTCATCAGCCTCTATATATTTTTCAAATGTAGGCTTGTTAATGCACCAATATTTTACCTCATGTTGTAGGTAAAAGAGGTTCTCAAAACTCTTATAGAGTACTTTTCATGTTGGAATTCCTTGCATGGTTGAATTGTTGGCTTGTTCCTTTGCCACTTCTCTGATTTTCTTATCATAATCTGCTTCTTTCATCAATCTGTCATTAATAACCAGAGGATTTGGAAGGCCTGTCTGCCTCAAAATATCAAACTTCATCATGAATCTGGTTATGGAAAGCTCCGTGTTCTCACATTTTTCTCCAAGTTGAACCATTAAGTTCCTTTTAGAAATTACCTTTCTAACTTCAAGAATTGTTTATGTCCTGTCACTAATGCCAATCTCTTCTAATTCCTGTTTATTCTTGGAATTAAGAAACGTAATGATTTCATTGGCTTCTTACCAAGTTCTTCCTAGATCTTTTGAATGGCTTCATTTGTTGCTTTGATTAGATCTTTCTGCTCATAAATAACTTGAATGGATGGCCAAATATCATTGACAGATTCAACGATATTGGTCCACAGTTGATGCTTGGCTTGATCAAGTGGTTCTTTCAATGTTAACTCTTTCTCTAACTTCTGTAATTTCTCATTCAATATGTTTGTCTTATGTACTTCATTCTTGTGCATGATTTGTACTAGTTTCTTCTCATCCTGTAGAATTTTTAGTTGTTCTTTAAGTCTATTTATTTCATTAGTCTGGATGGACATTTCTTGCATTGCTTTAAATAGTTTACATGCTTCATCATTATTTTGTGTTGCTGTTGTAAATGACTCTGTAGCTGAAGTAGTTGTTGATGAAATAGGAAGTGTTGTAGCTAATGGAACTGATGGGGCCAATGAATTTGCTAAAGTAGAAGGAACTGCGGTAGTGACTGTAGGAATAACAGTGACAGGGATTTCTTCAATGCTGGCCTTTTTCTCCTGCACTAAATTATCTATCTCATTTTCCATTTCTTTTAATTGGGCAGTTAACTGAAGGATGAGGTTCATCATCTCATCTTTTTTGCCAACATCTTGTAATACTTCTTTAGCTTGTGGATGTTCAGTAGGAGGCAATTTGAGTTGTTTATTTAATGCAGAAACATCTACATTCTTTTTATTTATGAGTTCTTCTGCAACTTTGACATTCATGGGATCATATCCTACTTCAATAACCAAATATTCTAGTGATTTAATTATGTTATCTTTAGCCTGTGAGGATGCTTTTTCTAGCTTTAGCTAACCTCTGATTTTTTCTAAAGTATTTTTCACTTTTTGCACACTCATGGCTTTATTGGTCATGGTGGAATGCAACATTTCACCAGCTTTCTTGTGAAATTATATTTGGTCTATAGCATGAAGATATTTGGCTTGAACTTCATATGATGTTTTCTTATAATCTGTTGATGACTTAGGATGCTTCACTGTTGGCTGTAAGAAATTCATCTGCATCTTTCTGGTCTTGTACTAAAATGTTGAAAGTAACCTGCTTTGGTCACTTAGTGTCTGCTTCCAATATTGCGCATAAGTATCTGCTTTTAATGCCTCATTCCTAAGCTTGATTTCCTTGTACTTCTGCATGATATCCTGCTCTTTTTCTTATGGTTTACTGGATGAAGACACTTCAACACTTTGTTGCTTTTGAATAATCTGAGTGTTAGATGTTGAAGGCTGGTGAGTTTCCTCTAAAACCGTTGGAGGTGCATTGTCCTTTACCACTATATTTGTATCTATGATCTCAATAGTTTCAACTTGTTCAGTTACAGGATTTAATGTGGGCTTCTTCCTGTACATCATTTTGAATTTTTTTTCAGTGGTTGTTTGAGCTGAGTATGATCCTTCTTCTCTTGGCCTTTTAGATTTTCTGTCCTGTGGGGATAGATTCTGCAAGATGGAAATAGTATCACCTTTCTTCTCTGCCTCTTTCAAAGTGTTCTCCAACCATTCAGACTGATTGGAGTACTTCTCAATGTCTGTCTTAGATTCATGTACAAAAGGAGTTAACTTAAACTTGATTCTTAACTTGCTTATAACTCCTAAGGGATCATAATTCCATCTGAAGCTTTCACTGAACTTGAATTCTTGAAGATACTTTTCTGCCTGTTGACCAGCTGTCCTGTTATTGCATATGAAGGGACAAATCTAGTTTTTTATTTGAAATTGTGTGTTCTTCTTGGCTGATATACAGAGTTAATAATATTCCTGATATACTCAAGTGAAAATAACCTCATTGGGAGGTATTTTGGAAGTTTATATGGGGTTAGCTGACAACCATAAACTCTAATCTATGTGCGGTTTTGATAAAGATACCAATCTCTTATCTTACTGTGTTATGATAATTGTAAGAACTTTTTTATATCATCACTGACTCTTGGTTGAAAGTTGTTGTTCAGCATGTTGACAATTGGATAGATGAATGAGTCAGTGAAGTCTTTGTATGTGAATTCTATTGAATATTTCCTGATTAAGGAATTCCAAAAGATTACTGACTGAGAATTACCTTCAACATCAAGTTTTTGAACGTTGATTGCAAATCTTTCAGATTCAAAGTATAAGAACATTTGGAACGGAATAGATGAATACTTGAATACAACTTCTTTAGGCATTTTAACAAGTTGTTCATGGATTGTATCAGAGAGGTACTGGGAAAAATTGAATAAAGAAGCAAGAAGTTGACCAAGTGAGAAAATAGAAAGAAAACCTAGGACTGAAGAATCGACATGCTCATCAGTAAAATAACCCAAAATACAAGACAACATTGTGATGATATGCCTAGTTCTATCAAAGAATATATTTGATGGATAAGGAGGATTAGTCTTGGGAGTTTATACTGATGAGGGAATGAATGTTTGGAATATATGGAACCTCTTGGGGAAGTCCAGATTCATATCTAAGTAAGGGTCTCAATAGACAAATGGTTTCATCCGTCCTAGGTTGAATTTGCAGCATTTGGTTTATTGATTCAACTGGGATAGTGAATAAAATCTCTTTAGCAGGGGCTACAATGGCTCTTTGATCAGGCAAATAATTGGTTTGAAAGAGTTTGATAACCTCTGGACACTACAAGGTCTGTGGGACAATATACTTGGGTAAATTTGACTCCCAGAGGAAAACATCATCAGCTTGGTCAATTGACTTGTCATGGATCCAGCAGTGGAGCTCAAGGAGGTTAAACTCAGTGACAGGGTCACTAATTTTGAAATATTTTCCTGCTAAGGGAGTGTGTTCTAAATCAACGACTGGAGGTTGTAGGGGATTGACTGTTACAATACCTTGGGCAGCCATGAATTTATTTATTTTATTCAATTAATTTACTCTTTTGTCTTAGAAAATAGTCTTGGGCCTTTAGGAGCAGCTCTGAAAGATTATTACAGTCTGCAGAAGTCCCGCTTGTTCCCTTATTGCTAGACCCACTCCAAGGCTAGAGGGATCACCTCTGTCCGTAGAGGGGATTTACCTGCACAACAAGTTGGTGACTATACTGGGGATCAGTGTGTTTGTCGTCTCTCGTTGTTAATCTAGTGTTTTTCTTGCCTATTTGACTTTGGTCGTTTCATTGTTTTTCTTCTTTGTTCTGCCTGTCTGATTGTTTTCAGCCATCACATTCAGTATCAAAGTGTCAATTATGACCTTCGCTCAGTGGTTTTTACTTTTTTTCTATAGTTTTCTGGCTCAGCGCTGTTGTTGCTTGAATAGTCGCACTGATTGGCGCTTGTTTCCTTTTTCACAGGCGCACCATCCTCCGTTTGGATCATATTACAGCCTGACAGACGCAATGAATCATGTAGTTTAAAATTTTAGCCTTTTTTCCTGAGTTTTGTCAGTTTCTCTTGCCTCTGGGTTGGATTTTCATCTTTCAATTGGTCCACTAGAATTGCTTTGACTCTCTTGTCTCGTTCTTCTCAGTTGTTTTCCCCTTATCTGATTAGTGGAGTTTGTCATCCTAGGGTTTCTAGGTGCCTTCCGCCACTTGTCCGACTACCTCCTTACTTAACCTTCTGAGTTGAGTTTGAGTCAGTTTCGTCTTTATCTTTTCAGTTGGTTGATTGATTGTATTATTTTTCGTTTTGGTTCTACATGTCATTAGGTCGATGGATGATCATCTTCATGTTCGTTTAGCTCTCCATTCGTCACCTTGAGCATAGATTACATTTCTCACTGGATCGGTTTGAAAGCCATTTGTTTTTCTTGAAGGAGTGCATCTATGTTTTGAGTTTGTTTGATGTTCTTATTAGATTGATCTCTTTTTTTTAGATCGTTTCATTCGAATTTCTCAAAACTAGTCTCTATTTTGTCTTTTAGTTTAGTAGTGCATTTTTGCTTCTCGTGCATCTAAAATGACAAAATTTGCATTCTTTCTCTTAGTTTTAAAATGAAAAATGTTCTTTTTCATAAGTAGCTTTTAGTGAACAAGGAAAGAGCTTTTCGTTTTCTGCAATTTTTGTCTTAGATGCATTAGGAAAACTTCTTCTTGTATTTGATTGATTGTTGCTTCGTTATGATCTACTATCCCTCTCTTAGCTAGCATTCATCAAATTGGAATGATTTTCTTTCGCATATAGTTGTGCATTAAGGATTCGAGATCACAATCGGTAAGGCCTTGAAATTGCAACATTAATTCAAGATCAAATTTAAAATCAATTCAATCAACCTAATGAATCGTTGAAACCTAATGCATACATTTAAATGTCTAGGCTAGTGACGTGTTCCGATGTCGTTAAACCTAGTAGTTGTCGTTCTCCATCTGGCATTAGACAGCACTAGCACGGACTTGTGCTCCCCGTACCATCGAGTATATAAAGGGATTGCCTCATAGGTTGAAATCCTTTATCCATAGCAAGCTGAGTCTGCCGCCCTATGACCGTGATACACCAAACACAACATTCAAGGATATTTTCTGCACATACATTGAGTCCTTGGTCATTTCTCTTTCATTTGATCACCAAGGTGTATATTGCAGCTCACGGAAACTTGGTACACCCTCTTTCTTACATTTCCTGAGTATTCATTTTGGTCTTTTCGTGACTCTCTAAAATTGAAAATATCATCGAGCACTTGTCCTTTCGCACTCGTTCAACCTGAAAGTGACTAGAGGCACCTTTTGCCTATTTCTTGACTCTTAAAATATGAAAAGGCGGAGTTTTGTTTCAGTGTCATAAAATCAATTACCTATGATTACACGCCCATTAAATATACTTGAGTCTTGGCTTGTTCTTAAGTAATTCCTTAGTATTTGGTCTTGAAGTATCCGATTTGTCATCTTGATTTCTCCTTTTTTTAGACAAAGTCACGGTGGTGGAACCACCAGTTTCATAGTCCCCTTCATCAACTCCTAGTGGAGATCCTTCTCCTGAAGTTTCTTCGGGGGCATCCCAGCCTACTAGGCCTCTTGATTACTGGCATGCTCTTATTCCAAGTATCTTACCCCTTTCTACTTTATCTCCTCTTGAGTAGCCATTTGATATCAATTGGAAACCTCAGAACGCTTGTGTTGGTTTTGGAAACGAGGAATATTTTCCTCCTCTGACTTCGGAAACATCTTTACTTGCCACTTCTCGTTTCCTTTTCAACGATACCATGGCTTCATCTGACATGGATTCTTTGATTCCCATCAGTAGTGAAGAGATTTATGTTTCTACAGGAGAACATCATCTCCCTCCAGAGAATTTTCATTATGTCTCAGGTCAACCTTCCTCACAGCTGCTATCTCTCCCAGTCAGTTATCGTACGTTGGTTCAGATCATTTCTATTGTTGCATCAATATATCAAAACCTGACACGGTCAGGTACATCGACTCCCTCGAGAAGCTCATTTGTCACTATATCAGGGGCATCACCCTTGACTCCCATGACATCGACAATTGTTACGTCTGTCCCAATCTGGCCCACCGTCTGTGTGTCCTCATCTCCGCCATCTGTTAGTACAACTCAGTCATTATCATCATCTTCTATTGTTCGTAGGTCAATTTTTATCGCTCCCACGATACCCGTTAGGCCCGCCGTGAGTGGATCACAGCCTCACGTTTCGGTAATCCAACCTACCGGTAGTGCGCCCATCTCTTCTAATCTGATTCCTAAAGGTTTGATGTATGATCAGTACATGTTGTCCATTCAGAGCAGAATTACACCCCTCAGGGTTCTCGGCGGCCCTAAGCTCCTGTTAATCCTTTGCATCATTATGATGAGTACAGAAATCCCGTTTACTTGCCTCTGATTGACCCCAATCATTTCACATGCCTATTGGGACAACCCTATGGTCCACAAGGACAACACTTACAGGGACAGCCTTCTGTCTAACAAGGACAACCCTATGGTCCACAGGGACAACCTTATGGTCCACAAGGATAACCCTTTCAGGGACAACCTTTGGTCCAACAAGGACAACCCTACGGTCTTGATAGTCAACCTTATGTTCAATAAGGAGTATCTTATATTCCTCAGGGGAAAATATATCCATTATACAGAAAACCTTTTGTGCAACAGCACCAAGCTTACGTTCAACAAGGCCTAAATTTTGTACAACAAGGTCAACCGTCCGCTACTCAACCGGTTCAACCTGGTCTTCAGAGGAAACCTGGCTCCTTCCAACCATTGGGTCAACCTCTTCCACAAGGGCAACCCTGTGGCTCTCAGCATCCAGGCCAACCTGCACCACAGGGACATCCTTTCCAACCCCAATAGCCAGGCCAACCTGCACCGCAGGGACAGCATGTTCAACCACAGCATCTGGGTCAACCTGCACCCTAGGGGCAACCTGTTCAGCCTCAGGGCACTACAAACATTCCTCAAGTTCAATCTTAGGTAGTGTATAGTGCACCCCAAGGCACTGCTTATATTCCTCAAGTTCAATCTCAGGTGGTATATAATGTGCCTCAAGGCACTACTTACATTCCACAACAAAATAAATATGTTGCTCAGACAGGACCTCAGTGGTATGCTCAGAGTCAATATCTTGGTCCTCAACCGGTGTATGGGCAGAATTATCAGGCTTATAACCCCTAGGGACAAAATCCTCCGGGACCGAACATATGGGGGCAGAATTTCTCCCAACCTCGTTGGAATCCCAATACTGGTCTTTATCAAAGGCCTGCAATGCCTTTCAATCCGCAATTAACTTTTCTCGCTACATTGGAGCTACCCAATGTGTAGAAGTTGAAAAATTATCATATCCTTCATAATCCATATTGGCCTCCAGTTCCAACTAAAATCCCTGGCGATTGTACCAAATTTGACGGCAATTCCGAAGAAGACCCCCAAGCACATGTTATGACTTATCACCTTTGGTGCTCCTCTAACTCTTGGGTTGACAATTCAATTCGGCTACGTCTTTTCCAAAGGACTGTCACTGGTGTCGCTGCAAAGTGGTACATTAAACTCTCGCACAGCATTTTCCAATATTTCAACTCTCTTGCTATGGCGTTTCTCACCCACTTCCAGTTACCAGTTCGCTAAGAAACTAGGACGCACCTCCTCACATCCTGGAAACATGATCGAGCTACTCATATCTCCAATAATATTCGTGAATGGAGGAGATGTCATCATTTGATCAATTTTGAAATTCCTGATCAACTTCTAACTGATTGGTTCACTACCTCTTTTATCGATTCAATTGCTAAGGACATTGCTATGGGGGAATGTGTGACTAAGGAACAAGCCATTGCGCGTGCCCGGTACCTTGATCTTGTGTACTCTCTGTCTGACACATTGTATGAACTCTTGCCTAATACTCTGCGACATGGAGCTACCAAACCACTGACGATACCATATGTCACCCGTATCATTGGTTCTGTGTCTCAGACTTCTCAAAAGTCTTCTCCAAATCTTGCGAATAAAAAATCTACTCCTTCCACTGATACTGCTTCTTAGCCACCTTTGAATTCTGGTAAAACCACGGAAGTGAATGTCATCCAGTCCAATCTAGTAGATAAAACTTCCAAGGGTAAGAAGAAGTGTAAAGGTAAGGCCAAAGCCGACACCCTGAAACATGATTCTTCAAAACAGAATGATGACGATGGTTCCAAATGCAAACTAAAGTACCCTTGTTTGATTTGTGACGATGAGCACTATACTAAGGACTATCCACAACGGGCTGAAGTAAGTCGACTGCTCAAGAGAACCCAAGGCACTCTGAATGCTCTTAAAGAACCTTTCCCGTCACAGCAAACTCATTTGGTGGAGCAACCTCAGTCCTCCGCCCCATTTGGCTCTCAGGTTTTCATGATGAATTTTCCTGCATCCGTCTCTATTGCTACCCGATCGAAATATTATATCGAACCACATTAGGCAGTAGGGAAGGAAATCATTGATGGTCCTCCTACCCCACCTGCTTCTAGCCCTCTTCATATCGAAAGGCCCAATACTGAGCCCGTTGTACAGCCACCTTCTAAAGGTGTACTCTGAAAGTATTCCTACAATCCCAACGCCCATGCCACTCATCATTACAGTATTGTTGAGGATTTGGCTGAGGTGCCATCTGTTATGTCTGCATTAGAATTACTTAAGATTTGTCTATCGCAACGAAAGGCTTTGCTATCTGCCATCGAAGGGATTGATCCCGCCGATTCTAGCCTTATCACTTTCGATTTGGAAAATTTCGTCCAACGTCTTCCTCACCAACTTGCACTGATCATTAAAGTTGGGATTAATGGAAATAATATCCACTGAGAATTCATGGACGAGGGTGCATCTACGTGCGTCATGTCTTCCACTTGTTGGAAATCCATTGGTTCTCTAGCCCTCACTCATTCTCCAAACACTTTAGAAGCTTTTGACGGAAGAGAATCTTACCCTCTTGGTGTTATCGCTAGTTTACCTATTACGTTAGAAGGGAAAACAGTTAACATTGAGGTTGAATTCGTTGACGCCAAACTCAATTACAATCTTCTCCTCGGTCACAGTTTGACTCATGCCATGCTATGCATCCTGTCCTCTCTCTTTCGTGTTCTTTGATTTCCGCATGAAGGAAAGATTATCACTGTCGATCAATTGACTTTTTTCACTTCCTCGTCTTCCGATAGAAATGTCCCATATGTAGATCATATTCCTACGCCTTATGAGAGCATAGGACTAGGTATTTTCAAAGATCCTTCCCTCGTGGGTCTTTTTCCTCTTCCTCCACCCAACACTGCTCGAGTTAACATGATCTCCAGATCCTTTAATCCGTGGATCATCCCTTCGCCTAAGCAGATTGATTCGTTTGGTGACTCGATGTTGTTAATCCCAATATAAATTGATTATTGTGAGCTTATTTCGTCTTCGGATCCTCCTCCTGTTGATCATACTCCTTTGAGTGTGTCTCTTGAAATGTATTCTCAATCCCCTTGGCCTGGTGCTTCGGATTTGCCCGATCCTTTAAACGAGATATTTCCCACTGATGAGGCCATCATGGAAACTATGTCTCTTGAGCATCCTCCTTGGGACGACATTCATCATCGTTACTCTTTCATGCCTGACCTTGGGGCCATGTCTACTTGTCTTGAGAATTTTGCTTTCCAAGCTCCCTCCCATCCACTTCAAACGCCCATCCTGACGCATGAAGTCTTTTCGGAAGCTAAATTGGGAAACATTATGCAAACGATTCTTATCGACATCTCTGTCAAACTAGGGGTTGTCGAGAACATCCACATTGGGGTGACCTACTCTCCTAATGATATCGAGGTCTACACTAGTCTCTTCCGCGAGCTTCACGACTTTTTTGCTTAGTCTTATGAAGAAATGCCCGGCATCATTCCGAGTATAGTGGTGCATAATATTCCTACTTATCCTGGTGCGAAGCCTGTTCGCCAATGTATTCATCCCATGCACCCTAGAAAGGCAGCTGCCATTAAGGGAGAAGTTGAGAAACTTCTTAAAGATGGCTTCATTTACCTGATTCCCTTGACATAATGGGTTTATAATATCGTTCCTGTGTATAAAAAGAAGGGTATTATTTGTTTATGTGTAGATTACCATGATATCAACCGAGCTTACCCTAAGGAGTGAGATATTTTTCCCTTATGGATGGGTTTTCTGGGTACAACCAGATCAATATTCTTCCGACTGATCTACACAAGACCGCCTTTATTTGTTCTTGGGGTACCTTCGCCTATAAGAAGCTCCCTTTTGGTCTTAAGAATGCTAGGGCTACGTTTCAAAGAGAAATGTTGTACACTTTCCATGATATCAAGCGCATTTTTCAACCTTATCTGGATGACCTTCCGACTCATTCTGCTAAGCATAAAGACCACCCAGATCATCTTCGTCAAATATTTCTTAGTTGTATACGCTAACATTCGACTCAATACGCATAAGTGTGTCTTCTGTGTTGATTATGATAGACTCTTAGGGTTTATTGTCTCTAAATATGGAATTTGTCTCGATCCCCTCGAAGTCGAAGCTATTTTCAATCTCCCCTCCCCTTCCTCTTTACATCAGTTACAGAGTCTGCAAGGGAAAGCTAATTTTCTTCATTTTTTATATCGAACTATGATGAAGTGGCCAAAGGCTTCACGCGATTACTTGAGAAAGGGGTCTCGTTCCTCTGGGATGAGATCGCCCAAAAATATTTCGATGCACTAAAGACATTTCTTATCAATGCTCCTCTATGGCGTCCTCCCAATTATCATCGCAACTACTCCCTCTATTTGGCTGCCGCATTTACACTATTGGCATGGTTCTGGTGCAAGACGACGATGATGGTGACGAGCACGTCATTTATTATTTGAGCCATAATCTATCGTTTCAACCACGAACAATATCATTGAATATAGTGTCGTCATCAAACTCTTAACTAAGGCCATTGCTTTCGACATTCGTGCATTAATTGTTAACCTAGACTCTCAGCTTGTTGTTCTTCAGCTTAATGGGTATTATTCTGTTAGAAATCTTCAAATATTAAGGTTGTATTTGCATGTTTGTTTATTAGAAAGGAATTTTGATTACATCACATATTAGCATATTCCTAGACGAATGAATGCGTTAACTGATACAGTAGCCAATATTGTATTAGATAGACATTTGCGTAATTTGTAAAACATAATCATCACATAATAAGAATCATATGGTAAAATAGGCATATATATATATATATATATATATATATATATATATATATATATATATCGAGTATTTGCATCCACGTGCATCAAAAGTTCAAAAAAATGTATGTTTTGGTTACATCTTGAGACATCGTGTCTCTCAAAAAATATGCAGAAATAAAATCCTAGACATCTAATCAACATGATGCTCATGGTAGCATGTCATTGCACACACAAGCCACCTCAATAAGTGGTGAACATGGTTAGACACCCCCGCAGTGTGCCTCTAGTATGCGCGAGAAACATCATCAAATCTCGCATAATCTGGGATTCTACTGGTGAGTCCCTCCAGGTTGCATATGATTTCCTCCTCCTCGCTTCCTCGCCATGAGGGGCCACATTAAAATCACGAGGAACCCTCCGTGCTATTGAAGACATTCCTGCAGGTCTTTCTGGGCCAACATATGCAAATACATGGATTAACATCATAACATATATAATCAAAAAATCACAATACTCATCAAAATCAAAAAATCAGTCTTACCCGGATTCGGATCACTCGTAAATTTCATGCCAGAAAAGGGCCAGTCCTCCATGACAATAAGTTGTCAGCAGAGCCAGTCAAATAATTACGGTCTCCAGGACATCTGTTGACCAACTCCTGATCTAAACATCAAAGCTGCCCAACGGACCATCCGTGGCTCTTGGGCTGGTGGTGTCGAAACTATCACTTCATGACGTTGAAGTACTGGTAAACGTTCCAAGATGAATGGTACCAAAATGGACCCATAATCGAATTGTTTCAGCTTGTCGTTCTTCCATTTTTTCAATTGGCGTTTCATATTGATTTTTATCGCCTTTGCCTAGTTGTAAAGAGTTGGGGCCATACAATCTACGGCAAGTAGTAGCTATGTTTTTGTGGCTTCATGTGAAGCTTAAGATCCGGTAGCTCGCGTGATGGTATGCAGCACTAATTTTAGTGCAATATCGAGAATGGTTTGAATATCCACTTTCTGGCTCTTTGATCCTTTCCTTGCCCCTCGGCACACCCTGTCTATGACCATGCTCATGTTTTCCATCATGGGCCGGGTACCGATCAGGATTGGTACTTCCCCCCTCCATGATAATCCAATTATGAAGTATACATCAGAGACCTCAATCTATAGCTCTTGATCGTGAATTATGAATCTTTCTCAATCAATGTCCCATACACTGATCAGGTATTGTAATAACTTCGGTGGAGCTCGGAGACATGGCGCCATGAATAATTTTAGAATGCCACAGTCCCTTAGAACATCCATGCATCTTACATTACCCATGGCTTCTTCATCTTCATCTCTGTGTTCTCTTTCCTTCCATTGAATCACCATTTTGCTTTCACACACCTGCAAAATCATCAATGGGGCCATCATTAGTCAAATCATTAACTATTGAAGGGTTTAAAATGGGATAGATAGTTGAATTTTTATGAAAAAGTCGTAGCCGCAGTTGGCGTGACTATTTTAAAAACAGTCGCGCCCAGTGGCGCACCCCCATTTAAAGTCAAGGCTAGCTGGAGCGAGTCCATGCCCGGAACCCGCGCTGACCGCCGCACCATAAATTAAACAAAAATCCCCTACAAATCTAAAAAAATGAAATGCAGGAAATGAAAAATAAATCAAAATGCAGGTAAGGATAAGAGTTTTCACCTAAAAGAGACTGATTCGTGATTGGTCTTCTGGATTGTCTGCTGTCAACTCCACAAAATCATAGTGAAAAAGGGTAAAAATGCTCACAAGAGGTAAAAAGTGAAAGTAATTTATTTTTACCAATTTTGGCATTCTATAAACTTTTCAAAAACCTAATTAGGTTTTTTATCATATTTTTCGGTTATTTTAATATTTTATCTCGAAAAATGGGTTTTACGTGCGTTTCTTGTGCAGCAACAGGTCCTCAACGTGATGGAAATGAAGTGACAAGTTGTATTTTATTACTTTTTTAGACTCGGTAAAAACACGAAAAAGTCACCCCCTGGAGTCATCTTTCATCTCTTTTCTGACTCTCGAAAATTGAAAAGGCTTCGAGAATCTTATCTTTTTGAACTCATTAAAGGCTGTGAAACATCATTTTCCTAGTATATGTTTACCCCTTTTTTGGGTTGGGACAGATTATTTATGAAAAAGGAATACCTTAGCCTATCGTGACTAAGAGGTTCTCTCAGATATGGTTTTTTACCTTTTCGGATCTGTGAGACTACCTACGAAAAGGGACCTGTTGGAGTTTTATTTTCCGCTTCTTTTCAAACTCTCTAAACATGAAAAGATGTTGAGTTCTTCCTTTTTCAGACTCGTTAAAACTTACATGACATCGGAAATCGTCACCCTGACGTACCCGAGTTCCTCCTTCCTAGGGCTCGTAAAATGTACTAGCATGGATTTGTCCGAAGGACAAAATTATATGAAAATCATATGTTATCCCCTTCAAGCTTGTTTCCAAAAATAATTGGGGTACTCGCTAGAAAAGGTGGGGGAAAATGGAACCAGTTCTCAGTCGTGTCAGCAGTATGTCGCTCTTGAACATGAAACTTGTCTGCAATTAGTGTCGAGTTGGGGATATCCCATTTCGTTATTTTTTCCTCCATGGTTTTGGGTTATCTGTTTTGACCTCTCATCTGCTCTTCGCCACGTCATCATGACCTCAGATCCCCTAATGTCAAATACTGCCAAATTCCAAAGTCGTGTCGCCAACATGTTCAATAGAAATTTATTTATGCGGTTTTCAACCTCTGATCCTCTGTTTGGTCCTGATTCACTATCACCTTGTTCCTTTGCCTCGTGTCGATGATGTGGGAAACATTATGGCCCTCCTTCAACCACGTCACTTCCTGCCGACTTCAACTCATTATCCAGGAAGTTGATCTAGAGACTCCCTTCCGGTACCTTGGAGTTTGCATGCCTCAATGGAAATTTCTTCGCATTCGACGATAGGTCCTCATCATTGGACTTCGATCGAGTGATTTCGCGGGTGTTCGACTCCAGCTCACTGTTCACATTCTGCTAATTGAACTAGTTGTACCTTGAGATCCATTTTCATTATTGGTGGTTTCTCTCATGCCTGTTAACATCTTTCGTCATTGGCTGGTAATCAGGCAATTTTCTTGCATGTTTTAGCTCACTCATTCACATGCTTGAATTTGTACTTGTTCGAGTCGAGATGGAGTGCAAGACCCTAGGTTTTGTCTGATAAAATCCAGGCTATGGAACGATTTGTTTTATCATGACTATACACATGACTCTTCTGATTGGATGGTTGTGTGCATACCTCGGATCTTATTTTTATATGTACTCTATTATGGATGGTTGCACCCATGCCACACATTCATGTATCAGAGATATCAGTTGTACTTTATTCTTACAGGTCTTCCAACGGTGGTGTTTGGCTTGGGCGTGTTCTCATAAAGAATTTCACCCCTCCCTCTCTCTTGGACCTCATGCTTTAGGGGGCATTTGTTACAGAGTGTTTTGTCACTGTCCCTACAATCCCCATCCCGCACATTGGAGGACAATTTATGTGACTTCTTTGTATTGTCATACCTTGCTAAAAGTGTCATTGCATCCCTTAGCATGTCAAGAACATTTCCTCTGTTGATCACTCCTCAAGCAGACTCTCAAAAACATGTGTTTTTGGGTCGCCGCTGGTAGGCATTTATAGCCTCGCGTCGATAGGGAAATTAACACTGGACCCCGTGCCCATTGGCGCTCTGTCCTAGTCTCTTACCCGCGTCGAGCTATTTTTGGAATGTTTTTTAAAATAGAAGCGAATTTTTTATTCCTAACTACTTCGTGAGCGGAATCATCATGGTTTGTTCGACTGAATAATGTCGAAATCCTCCCTTTGGCTTCTTGTTTCCTACATTTCTGAAACTTCCCAAAGGGATAGGACCTCTCATCCACCTTATGAGGGATCCAAAACCACCTCCTCCTCTCCTATAAATACATCCTTATCACATGGTTTCAGCTAGCTGAACAATCCTTACTATAGTTGGTGTGAAGAATAAGGTAGAAAGGAATCCATTTCCGAGAGAGTTTAGGCCCATTGCCTCACCAAGTCTGATCCCCGACGAATGCTTGAGACGCGTTTGAGTGAACTCATTGAAGGAGGCTGCAACGTCAAGGCATTAAGGTTGTAAACTTCTTTTCTCTATCATTAATACATGACTGGTTTTTTGGTTCCAATTTTGTGTTCGATCATATGCAAAATGTTTGATTCTCCTTGACCAATCGAATAGCTGTGAATGAAAATATGTTGTCGTATGTTGTCACCATTCACTTGATCCTTGTGTAGGTAAACAGACATTATCACTAAAATACTGCAACATGTGAAGACAAAGATCAACGAATCGTTGCTACAAACTACAACAAAAATGTTGGACCAAGGTAGGCCATCTATCCCAACTCATTTTCATTTATAAGCTGGGAGTCTGAAAGTCCATCTTTTTCCCTTTTTGCTAGACCCACTCCAGGGCTAGAGGGATCACCTCTATCCGCAGAGGGGATTTACCTGCACAACACCCAGTTTAGCCAATTGGGGTCTAAAACCTTCCAAGAGCATTTTAAGGCATCAAATGGAATTTTTGTGAGGTAAAATTTGGTGCTTTAGCACTTCACCCTTTTTTTCTTATTCTAAACACATAAACCTTTCAAATGACGCAATAATCAACTCAATCAAACTTTGTATGCAAAAATTATGGCACTCAGAAGATGACCTTGTTTTGGCCACCATAATTCGAGAGGATTCCACATCAACCCCCATTATTCATGGAAAAGGGGACATCCATGTGTATAGAAATTAATGTGTAGATCCTAAACTACTCATGAAATTTACTAAATCACAAGACTAGAAGCTACTCTATTGTTCTGTGGAATAAAATTCATGATCGAGAACACAAATCATTACCATGCATTAAGATTCAACACACATACACAGAGATTTATCTAGGGGAAAGCATCTGTTCAAAACCCATTACTATATGTATTGCATTAATCAAATAATCAGGATGAATACTATATGCTTTGCTTAATCTTGAGCTCAACTTGCACTTGTATCTTCTATCCTCTGCTTGACTGACTTAACCCGGCCAATACTTAGCCAAAAATTTTAGCCTTCAAGCTATTATTTCCTTGTGTTGTTCCCTTGGGAAATTGCCCCTATTTTTTAGGAATTTCTCACCAAGGAATTGTGAAATTACCATAGGTCAATCCTATGATTTCATGCACTATTTGTACACATTGGAATATGCTACAACTGATAGTACATTGCCCTTGAACTTCAATCTCAACTAGGTAACTCGAAATATTTGCATGCATGAGCTAATTTAGGTTGATTGATTAGTTATCTAGATGATCACTAAGTGTGATTGAAGTTACACTACACAACTTGACCTTCCACTAGTTTCTCCAACAGTTGGAACTAGTTTAACTAACTATAACTCAATTTAACTAAATTAGATTACTAATCTGAAATTAACTCAAACTAGGTTCTTAAAATTTAGGAACCCATTGCACACAACTGAAATTCATGCCTCTAAATCGAATTAACTAAGATATACTCCTATTTTTTAGGAATCAACTCATCTAAGCTGAACTTGAACTCATTAACTCGAATTCAGTGCTCTTAACTGAGTGACAAGAGCCAAGTCACCTTAGTTAACTCCTCCAAGTTGTATGTTGATGTGGAATTTCCACTACTCCCTCTCAACAAGAAAGGGATTATCAACCACCCCTATTCTGCATCTGTGGAATGTGTTGCATGCAACACCTGCAACTAAGAAGCATCCAAAAAAACATTGAATCAACTATGTATGCAATTGTCTACTAGGAAAAATGTGTTTTTTTTTTACTCTGCTACTGAGCCTCTTGCTTTGTTGCCACCACTCCTCTGCACTCCTCAGTATATGACTGACATTGATCATCCTGCTACTGAATATTGTGGACCCCTGTAGCAAGGTAATGATCCGTGAGGAGAATGCCTTGAGGACCCTGCCCAAATTTCTACAACTCTTTGACTAAGGATCTACATCGCTCCACCTCACTTCTGGAGGTATAGCTGCATGTGTTCCCTCTGCCCACTTGGATCGTACTTTCCTCCTACTAGAGGCCTCTGCTTTAGTGGATGTCTCCACTCTGCCTCTTCTTTGCTTCTCTATATGTGGCTACTCCACAACTTTCTGAGGCTGCATGTTGAGAGGTTTAACATGCTCCCTCAACCACCATATCTCTAGTCTCTACCTTGATCCTCAAGGATTTGCATGCATCTTCCACCTCAAGAGAATACATGTTCTTGACTCGAACACCAATATTCTTCACCTGTCTCGTGATTGTGTCAGAGGAATGCCTTTCCTTCGTTGAAGATCACATCGTTGTCGCGATCCTCCAAAACTGCAACGAAGGCAATATTCTTCTTTAGACCTGAAACAAAATTCACATCCTTGAGCCTGAGAGGGGAGCTTGACTCCCTTTGAAAGATGATTGTACCAATATCGGTCGCGCTATACCTTTTTTCGTCTCCAAAATGGAGATATTTCTCCTCCAGGTCACTAAAAAAATATTTGTTCCTCGTCATGTGGAACAAGGCACCACTATCTATATACCACATGCTTCCCATCATTGTGCTCACCATGCATGCGCTGAGAGTAAATTCAAGCTCAAACTGTTAAGCCAGAGCTTCACCAACTGTTGCTACTGCGAGCTACTTCTTTCTTTCCTTCCTGTGTGGACACTTCGTGGCATAGTGCCCAAATTCATGACAGTGAAAGCACTTGATTTTGGACAAGCCTTTCTTCTTGTCCTCTGGGCAGGAATTAGCCGCACCTTAGGACTTCTTCCCTTTGGCCTTCCTTCCTTTATTGACTAATGCAAATTCCTCTTCTTCTTTGGATGAGGTCTTGTCTCTATTACTCTGCCTTATTTATTCTTGCACTAGATCGGACCATAACCACTCCCAACTTGGTAGTTTCTCTCTACCATTTACCAAATCTTGATAATTGTGCCAGCTCTTGGGAAGGCCCAAAAAAGTTAGAGCTACTAATTCTTCTTCAGGGACATTAATATCGACCCTGCCAAGTTCATCACTACACTGTGTAAACCTGCTCAGGTACTGCAGAATTTTAATTCTTTTGCATCTTAATACTTCGAAGCTTGTACTTGAGTTTCAACTTCTTGTGGTCATTGTTGTTCTCGAACAACTATGTCAGTGTTTTCCACATCATGAAAGGAGTTTCTTTCCCGTGGAGATTCAAGACAATATGATCCCAAAATCCATCCAATATGATTCTCCCTGCATTAACCACATCTTTCTTCCACTGAGAAAGATTCTGGGCATCAAATGTTTAGGGTTTTTCTACATCAATCTTGATGTATTCTAGCAACCCATTGTCATCTAATACTGCCTCCATGCGGATCTTCCATGCCACAAAAATTTTGGTTCCTTCCAAATCATACTCGAGCATGAGTCTATTGAAAGTCATATTCTTAGTCCTAGAGAAAACTTGCAACACTAATCTTCAAATTACAATTTCCTGCAATGACAACTTCGAAATATCTTCTCTACTGTGAATCTAGCTTTGATACCATGTAGAAATTAATGTGTATATCCCAAATTGCTCATGAAATTCACTAAATCACAAGACTAGAAGCTACTTTATTGTTCTGCAAAAGCAAATTCATGATCGAGAACACAAATCATTAACATGCATTAATATTCAACACATACACTGAGATTTATCTAGGGGAAAGCAATTGCTCAAAACCCCTTATCATCTATATTGCATTAATCAAAGAATTTGGATGAATACAATATGCTCTGCTCAAGCTTGAGCTCAACCTTAACCTGTATATTCTATCGTTTGTCTGACTAATTGAACTTGGCCAATACTTAGCCAAAATTTCGAGCCTTTAAGCTCATATTTCCTTGTGTTGTTCCGTTGGGAAATTGCCCCTTATTTTTTAGGAATTCTTCACCAAGGAATTGCGCAATTACCATAGGCCATTCCTCTAACTGCATGCACCATCTGTACACAATGGAATATGCAACAACTGATAGTACATTGCCCTTGAACTCCAATCTCAACTGGGTAACTCGAATTCTCTACATGCATGAGCTAATTTAGGTTGATTGATTAGTTATCTAGATGACCACTGAGTGTGATTGAAGTTATACTGCACAGCTTGACCTTCCACTAGTTTCTCCAACAATTGGAACTAGTCTAACTAGCCATAACTCAATTTAACTTAATGAGATTGCTACAGCTGAAATTAACTCAACCTAGGCTCCTAAAATTTAGGAACCCACTGCACACAACTAAACTTCATGCCCCTAACTCGAATTAACTAAGCTAGACTCCTATTTTTTAGGAATCAAATCATGTAAATTGAACTTGAACTCATTAACTCGAATTCAGTGCTATTAATTTAGTAACAAGAGCCATGTCACCTCAGTTAACTCCTCCAAGTTGTCTGCTGGTGTGGAATTTTGAATTTCCTCAATTTTTATTAAGGCAAAAATCAAAATGGAGACTTAATTGTTGCATTTTCAACAATGTGATCATGATGAAGAAGACTCTAGAAGAGTCCATATTCTAACACAAGTTAAGAGTTGGAAGGGTCAAACCTAACTACTAGCAAGCTACTGCGTTCTGCTATAACTGGGCCACTAGGAAGAAAAGGGATTCCATTCTTTTTTGAGGTAATTTTGTTCCATAGATGTCAGAGTAGTTGAGAGGGATAAGAAGAGAGCACACAGAGAGGATTGGTGCATTGTAGTAGCACATAGGCCATAGTCCTTACTTATTTGTACTTGCAATCATTTTATATTCAAAGAAAGAGTAAAGTTGCCTCATCTTCTAGTTGATTCTTCTCCCGAAAGGGTTTCCCAAGATATATTTCATGTCAGTCATGGTTTGTGAGTTTTATTTTGTTGTTCTCTATTTTCTGCATTATTATAATTCGCTTGCATATGCAATAAACAATCATTTATGGATCCATAAATCTAAAAAAAATAAACCCTCATAGTATAGATGTCATATTTTTAAGTATCATTTTATCATATGTTGTAACGAACTGTCCAGTGGAAAATCCACGACAATTTATGGATCATATTGGTATCAGAGTAGGTTTCCTTGGGTATATTGTGGATATTTGCAGGGGATTTAGATCAATTAAGTCAAAAGTCATAAAACCCTAGTCTTGGTGGAAGAATGTGTGAATAACCCTCATGATCCTACAAAGGAAAGGTTTTCGCAATTGGATATTTTATTTTCTGAGTTGAGATATTTTATGATTTTTAAAACTAGATGAGTCATAGTTTTATAGAAGCTATGGATAGGAAATATTTTATCCATAAGGCAAAACCAAATCTTCCTTATAAAGCATGAGGGATTCTAGGGATAAATTGAGTGATTTTAGAATTTAGAAAAATATTATTTATGGAGTGATTTTATGATCTAGAAAAAATTGTGATGTTTCTAAATTATATCTATTGTAAGCCTATGGGCAATAAAAAGAAGAGAGTGAGTGTGAGGAAAAGAGAGAATAGCCAAATGAATGTAGAATCAAGCCAAGAGCGGAAGAGAGTTTTTGAGTATTTGTGTATGTACATATTTTAATTAATGAAATGGAGTTTTCATACATAATTGTGTTCATGAATTGTTTGTGTGTGAATGAAGAATTCTAGTTTGTGTGAAATCTAGAATTAATATGAAATTGGGTTTTTAAATGGGTGTGTTTTTTAAATACAATTGAATAGCAGAGCTGGGTAGAATTCCATTTGGAATTCAAGCTAGATCAAGCTTGAATTTGGGTAGAATCCATAGAGATTCTAAATTTTGTAAAAGACTTTATGGCATGGAATTGGAGCTTGCAGGAAAAGTCATTTTTTCCCGACATCATAAACAGTAACATGAATATCCTCATGTCCCGAGGAGGCAACTCAATTGGTTAATATGAGAATTGTCAAATTGTTAAAACTCGAAAGACCCGGGTTCAAACCCCCCCTGTTGTGACCCAGGATACATGGAGGACATATTGTAGCCCCCCACAGGTTTACTAGTGAGTTGCCCTAACCTAGTGAGAAAACCACTAAACCCTCATAAAGTCATAAATTTACCCTATCAAGAATGTAGAGGAACAGTGGATCTGGTGGCACTACTTCAGGCATAAGCAGGGGCAGAGTATACAAGAGTACACCACATAATTTAAAAATATGGCCATAATGTTGGGTATCTCCCCAAAAAACCCATATGTACTCCTCAAGTATCTAGGGGGTCTACACAACCATCTGAAGAAGCAAGTGATGTTATTCAAGCCCATATTGGTAAACGAGGCTTGTGTACAAACACAATACTTGGAGAACATAGGCTAAAACAAAGGGAAATCAAGTGGATTGAAGCAAGAGCACATAAACACTTCTAAGTGGAAAGGGGGAGGGGGGGAATAAAAAGACAACAGCCATAGCACAAGAATGCAAAGATATCAACAACCACTATAATCACTGAAACATTGACAATCATATAGAGGAAAAGTGTTGGAAGTTACATCCAAAGATTAACCTCAAAGAACAAAAAGAAAGATAATAAGAAGAATCTCATGCCCACTAACTTGAGCAACTAGGTTGAAAGCAATTCAGAGATGGATGAAAATATCATTTTTACATCAATGCATAAGGAGGTAAATCTAAGTAGCCTTCAACAGCAAGAGAATGAATAAACCAAGCCCTTCCATATAAAGATATAGTTTAAAAGACCAAGATTGATGCATAGGGTTTTCTTTTTCTTCAAGTTCTAAATCTTACACTATGTGTTTGTTGGTTGAATATTGTTTGCTTTATTGACATGTTCTCTATCATTCTAAATTTTGTTTCCCCTATTCTTGGTATTCCTCAATTGTCACTTATGTCTCTCTTTGTCAATATGCTCTTTCTCATTCATATGAAAGACTTTGCAAATCTTACTAATCCTTATATGCAAATTGTAAAATGTTTGGCAATATTTTTATGAAAATATTCGAACTTTTATAAAATTTGGACAAATCATTTATTAAAAAGAATGATAATTTTTTTTGAATAAAAGCATAGAAAATTACCCCGTGTGTTAAAATTAGCCCTTAATTTTCCCTAAGCTATAAGTAACTCCACTCTATATGTGTGGTTGCTCTTTAGACAACTTCACCCTCTACACAAAGTGCACATATATTTTGATTTAATAATTTATTTTCTTGATATATATACCAAACACTTTTTTAAATGTAACATTCCATTATGTATTGTAACATCTCCATCATTCTGAACTATAAAATACTTATTGATAAATACAACAATAATGAAAAACAAATGCCATTTATTGTTGAAAAAAATATTCATTACTACATTAATTCAAAACAAATATATAATAAAAATATAAAAACTACATTTTTTATAATAAAATCCTAAAAATCAATAACGTTACGATGCAAGATCCCTAACCTTAACATTAAGTTAGCATTGAGTGTAATGTTGAAATAAACAAAGCTCAGTTTTAAAAAAAAAAAAAAAAACTAACATCATTGGATAGAATAGATCTAAATAATAAATGATATCTCGGTAACAACAAAGCCCACCTTATTTAAAAAAAATGGTCCACCTTATTTAAAAAGGCCAACTTCCTTTTATTACACGCCTACATGGCATAAGTCTTACAGATTGACATAATTGGTGCCACAAGAGCACATCATATGCCCGAAAGGTCATATAGCTCTACAAGCTCCCATAACACACATCTCAACAAGAGAAAGAAAGAACAACATTAACCTTATCTAATCGTATTATGTCAAGTCAATCATTTGACACAATCCAATATCGGTGTGTCTATGTACAGTTGTGTATTTTAGAGCAGTGGATCATTATGTATCTGAAGGAAAGAATTAAAACACAGCACATTAACACGGCCGACATTGTTAACACAGACATAATGACATCATCATTACACACATTGGATGAGACTTGTGCTAGTAGGACCTAAACTGCATGAATTAAGATCTAATACATTGTTTCAAAGTTGATCACTCCCCATTTACTACCCTAATTTTGATAAAATGAAAAGAGAAACACAACAAAATTTGATGATGGACGTTCATACATGAGAATTGAGATCAAGGTCAGAACATATAGTTGTTTTGTTTTGAGGGGCAATCATACAATAATTACATTTCAATAAAACTTGCTTCTACGTCTTTCACATCCAATTTTGAGCTCCAAAAAAGGCATCATGCTTTCTTCTATATACAATTTCAATTTTGAATACTTGAAAATTTTGGGTTTATGTTGTTTCTAATCCTAGGGTGGTATTTTCTAGGATGGTTACAGATGAACCGAATACCAGATGAAAGTATAATTGCTATAATTGCACTTTGGCATGTCATTCTTTATATGGTATCTACTCTTCTCAGTCATTTTTTCAAGCCACTTTGGTCAAACTGTATGAATTCTGCATAATTCAGTGGGCACTACAGACTCGCTGACAACGACCCGATACTCCTCCCCTGTGCTTTATCCCTCGAAGAAAATGAACTGGATTTCAATTCCAAAATCCGACAGCTCCTCGTATCTCCTGCTAAAAAAAATTCTGATAGATCAAAATATGGGAACAATATTTTCACAACTTACACATATTGGGCTAGGGTAGCATAAATCACTTCAATAACAGTGTAGACTTTAGACACATAAAAAGTCCAACTGAGAAATGGCGCAGTCTAACAAGGTGACATTTTGGCCTTTTACACCAGAATCCAGTAACATGATTCTCGGTGAGATCGCAATGCTCAATTGTTTAAATTGCATTTATAAATGCAGAAATGAGTTCAGTGCCCTGCAAAACAACTGGGGCACTGCAATTGTGCATACTGAACATAAAACTACAATTTTCCCAATTTCCGACCAGATGTTGAGCAAAATCAACCAAAAAATCAGGCCAGAAGGTCACCTTCATTAGCCTACACCCTGAGAAATTAGTACTACAAGTTCTGCAAATGTGCATTCTAAATTTTCAAGATTCAATTCAGTGAAGAAACAGCCATCAGAACTCTTTTAGTAACACAGGTATGCTACAATATTAGTAATATTAGATAGTGATTTGGAGACCATGATGACCAAAAGTTTGTAAACAGCCACTGCAGACCTTCCAAGCCATTGTGAGCATCTGGGTACCTAATAAGAATGGAGTAGCTTTGCATATTAAAACCAGAAAACACAGATTTTTTACTTACTATACTCCAAACGCAAGAATCCCAAGCATTGTTTTTCAATTAGTAGAATGTACAAAGTAACAAATTAAACCATGTAAATATTTGAATCGCACATACTTCACTTTATAGGACAGTTTGAAGGCTGTGCTGCTTAAGGTTTGCTTAGAAGCACTTAAAACCAAATACAATCTCCATCATGTTCCAGCTTTGTGGCTATCTCAAAATACTTTTCAAACATAAAATTACAACATACTGTCACAAGGAGATTACTCATGGTTTAACAGATCAGACTTGACATCTTACATTAACTGATTCCTTTTACATGATGCCAGTCTTCTGCCCAGGCCTTGGAACCATGGCTAAAGGGGTGTACTACATGACCGCGGGTTTGCACTGCCAGTTAACATAATTGTAACTAATTATGAGAACAAGATAGCATTGTTTATATACCAGATTGCTTAAATTAAAGATTAGTTTCCCGTATGAATTACAGTGCACTGATAGAAACAGAGATGGTTTCCAACAAAAAGCACCCAAAAAGGCCGCAAAATTCAGAGAAGACGCTTATTTCGCTTCTTCGGTGCTGGTCTTTGAAGACCACCATCATCATCACTTCCACATTCATCCTCCTGCACCTCAAGAGCTGCAGGTACCACTCTGCCCCTGTTTCTTGAAATCTTTCTGATAGGAGTCTCTGCAGCCTTCTCAGAACAAGGAATCATAAGTGGACTGGTTCTGTGAGGCATCAACTCCTCACCACTTTCAACAGCTTCCATCATCAACTGTAACCAAAATACCCAAAACAGTTGCTAAGAATGTTTCTTGGGAAGAAGCACAGAACAGACATGTGAGAAGAAAATGTGGCCCTAGCCTACCTTCCAGTCTTTAAAATCAAACCGAAAAACAAATTGACTGTAAGAAGCTTCTCCAGATGCCATTTCTGTAGCTGTGGGAGCATTTTTGGGGACTAATGACAAGAGGAGAAATTTATCAGCCAACTTATATATAATATATACAAGAACTAAATAATGATTATGAAAAAGAAATGCATTAAGGTAGTGAGGAGGAAAAATCACCAACAAAATGTCTGCAATTTTCATCGACATTTATTTCAACTCTACCATCCTTTACTAGAAATGATAACGCAAAGATGTTTTCTACTGTCTGGGAAAATGATATTCTATTTAGAACCAAATTCTCTAATCTGGTTTGCTTCTGTTTTCGCAAGATGTTAAACATGCTTGCCATATTCTTATCTGTTTCTGATTTTTCATCTTCCGGGGACTCTTTCACCTGAAAACCACAAAGGATCATGAAATAGATCATGGGGACTGATTAATACAATGCATTGGGGAAAAAATTGCATGTCTGACATATTTGAGTGAACACTGAACAGTCACTATCATCTATTAAACCTAGCCACTTAATTACACATTCTTATTAGAAAAATGTTCAAATGTCTGCAATAGCTTACTGCTTCAGGTCGAGTGCTTTCTGTCGGCTTAGTCCGTTTTCTCTGTACTATAGCTTTCCTTTGCTTGGGTTCATTATCCATTGGTCCAAGCCTGTATAAAAAATGTAAGTTAACCAATAAAACATTGCGACTGCAAAATAACACATCTAAGACATTTCTCAATTACACGCACTTACATAGTGCAAATTCCTGCCGCATCCTGGAAAACAGAAGCAGCTAAAAGCCCAAGATTTCTCCATGATATTTGGGTTTGATCGTCATTTCCCTCCAAAGACCTGCTTCCATATGCCTGGTCACTATAGTTTCTTAGAATAGCACTAATAAAATCAACTGGTGTTGCACCATCACTGTTCTGTGATCTCTTGACAGTAGCGAGGAGTGTGGATGTGAGATCAAAGAGTGTCTCAGCATCTGCAACTTGCTCACGAGGTCTCTGAACTGAAAACAAAAGGCATCTTTTATAACAAGGAAACAATGAGAACAAAACGTGAAACTAAAGACGGAAAATGTTGGCTTTTGCACTGCTAACAAAAATCAACTTAACTGCTGTCACAAAATTCAAGCATAAATATTGACAGGGAAAGGGTCAATTTTGTTGGAATATATATGAAAAGGAGTCACAAAATCAGGTAAGCTGTATGAAAATAGAAAAAGTTTACCAAGATTGTGCAAGCTTTCCACTTTGCTAATTATAGCCTCAAATTTGCCAGATTCTGCTTTTAAAATATTTTCTCTCTCCTCTGCATTAGACGAGCTCTTGTCAATAAATTCCTGGATACAGAAGCTACAGCATTTCATGTTTCAATTAATCTATGCAATAGACCTCAATGAAAAGTCGCCATAAGAATCGTTTGCTTAAAATTACACTGCAAGGCAAAGTTTACCAGCAATCGAAGTCTTGAGGGCATGATAATGGGACCTTAATATACGACGCTGCACCATACTCTGATTGTTACCACTGCATGCAGTAGCATCTTCTTTCTCTCTCGGGGGCTTACTGTGCCCTTGTTTTGATCCTTTTACCCCACGAGGGGAATCTTGCAGTGTCTGACTCAATGTTTCTTCCTCTTTAACTCTAGCTCGAGTACCAAGTCTTCTACCCATCCTTTCTATCACCTGAGCTAGCTCAGACAAAGTCAGAAAATTCCTGTGTACATGTGAAGTAAAGCTTGGTTTGACGCATAACAAAATTCATGTAAGGCATGACCAAATACAACCAGTTTCACAGAAACGCAGAAAATAAGATCTGTACGCAAGCTATAGACTTCATTTCCAAACCCACAAGAAGGCATGCTAAAGTAGAGATGCCCAATGAGTAAGAGAACGAGGGCCATTCACTCTACCCTGTTATGGCTGGACAGATTAAATTAAAATAGCTTCTCAGCTGTATTATGAGAGACATTAAAAAGAAAAAAAAGAAAAAAATCTCAAACCAGGTCATAGCCTACAAGAAAAAATAATAATTCATGAAGCATATCATAGCCTACCTTAAGATACGGTCAAATTGTTCGTTCTTTTATCCAAACTGCCTGACTTTAAAGTTAACAGAAATCATAACATATTCCTGCACAAATATAGGCAAATTCGAACAGCATTGTTGTTCGATTGATTGTGTATAACCCCTTTTCTCAATTTCCTTCTCAGAGTTCTGCTTCAATGGCTTCTGCCTCGGCTGAGTTCAGCTGTTTCGAGTCACGGCAGCACCATCATAGAACCTAAACAGATATACTTATGATGTGACTAGATATATTCATGATGTGACCATGTGATTTGGGATATCAAACCCTATGTCAACAGTGGACAATGGACATCTAAATGAAGAATGGAATTTATGAAAGCTTAATCCGAAGGAATGAACCTAAGGTTCAGGTGTGCCAAGGTTAAGGGTTTTCAGTCAATCCTAAGCTATCGATGACTTGGATCTGGTTAACTATGAAGTGGAGCCGACATCCACAGTCCCAGCCAATAGGTTACATCAGGTGGCTTTTTAGTCAGCAGGTAGATGTCACTGGTACTTGATTTGATAGATGGAAAGCAGCAACCATTGAGCCTGCAAAGGACCATAAAGAAGATACATTTCAACGTAAGCCTATCCTCATTATTGCAGTTATTTCCTTTTCAGTGGTTTTTCCCTAATGACACTGTTGGAATGGAAGGGGGCAGAGGCTAGGATTTTAGTTTTATCAAAACAATGAGGTGCTTGGTGGAATGGGAGCGTTCAGCAATGGCAGATTTAGTAATATGGTTATGGTAGGTGTCAGTCATATGTTCTTTAAGATGAGCTTTGAAAGATCTACCAATTTGCCCTAAAGACTTCCCACAAGAGCAAGGGATTTCATAGACTCTGGGACCTAGCATAGGGTCATTCTTGTCTTTGGCTGGTCAGAGAAGTTGGCTAAGGGTTTTATGGGGCTCGAAAATGGGTAAGATTACTTTAGCTAGGGGAGGGTTATTGGAAAGGTTTTTGGTTGGCAGGAGTGGAGAACATAATGAAAGGCCCTTTCATTTTGTAAAGGGAATGACGCCAAAAGTAATTCCCTTTTAGTGTAAAGAGTGTCATGCCATTAACCATTTAGTAAAAGAGTGAGGTTTACAAGTGAAAAGCAAAAGACATTGGTGAAAATATGAAAGTCAATTATAGAAGAGGAGGCCAGTTCCAAAGAGATTGAGAAAGCCAAATCTTAATAAGCAGGAATATGAGGAAAAATCAAGCTCAAAAGAGGACTTGCACCAATATATAGAAGGTTCGTGGATCTGAAGTGATTGAAGAACCTTATGATCGTGCTGCTACTTATAAAAAGCAAGTCCAATGCCATTTAATATTCTTGTATTCTAACAGATCATAAAGAATTTCCTCCTATTGTGGGTTGTTTGAGGACTGTTTGCATTTTTAAGGAGGGTATGGGGATTTCGATATAAAAACTTCCTAACATAATCCGAGAGTCTCTTTGAGCTTAAGGAATACTAATATATTCAAGCATAAAGAATATTGATAATCCCCAACATTTAGCTATCCTTTCGTAGAATTGTCTCGGGACAGAGAAGCTCCATCGAATGGGAAAGGATCCCTCTCCTCAACCTTAATTGAAGTTCTCCACGCAAAAAGGTACTCAAATACTGACTGATGAGTTGGGTAAGGGTAAACAAGTTCATATTAATGGGGTAAAGCCTACCTACCTTCTCAGACTGAAGAAAGTAGTATTGGGAAATTGTGAAGGTATGGAAAGTGGACGAGCACTTGACCAAGACATCTTTGTCCACGCAAGCAGAAAATCATTTATATCCAAAACTAAGTCTCAAGCAAAAAAAGAAGAAGTTAAGAAGGGGAAGCAAAAAAAAGTCAAGAAGGGGAAGCAGCTAACAATTGGTGGGGTTCTTGGAGCAGGCAAATCACAAAAGCCTATCTCCAAATGATTAGAATGTCTCTAAACTCCAAAAAATGGACTAGCACTTGAACAAGACATCCCTGTCCATGTCGGGAGAAATTTATTTATATCGAAAGCTAAGTCTCAGGCAAAAAAAAAGTCAAGAACGGGAAGCAGTTAACAATTGGTACAGTTATCATGTCTCTAAACTCTGGAGGGGTAGGGGGTGCCCTAAAACAACCCCCAAAAAAAACTGTATGTAAAGTATAATCCAGATGTTTTGCTCCTTCGAGAAACCATGTGTAGAGTCAAAGGCTGTAAAATTTTGTTATCTTCTTATAAGGATTGGAATTTTTGTTGTCTAGATGTTGTTGGTTTATCAGGTGGAATGGTAACATATTGAAACTATAATTTTGTTGCTTCCTCTACCAATGTGTTGTAAATAGGTATTGTGATGGAAGGAAGGTTGAAAGACCTAGGTAAGGTCTTTAAGATCATAAATCTATATGGACCTTACAGTGACAAAAATCTATTTTGGGAAGGTTTGGGGGATTCTCGTATATTCCTTGGAGACAATGTCATATTTGGAGGAGACCTAAATCTAACCCTAAATCAAAGGGAAATTTGGGGGAAACAACCAAGAAACATACATTTGTAAATTACTGTCATTTATTTGAAATGTATAATCTGATAGATGTAGAACCTGTAAAATTAGTCCCCACTTGGAGAAATGGTAAAAGAGAGAGATTTAAGAAGGTATATCAAAGCACTTGCCAATTTTGTTGCAAATCGATTTAGAATGTGAAAATCCCCCTACCCACGTAAAATTCCATCACAGTTGGTTGGATGAAGAGGATTTCAAAGCACTAGGTGTTCAGAAATTGGAGATACTTTGCTTACAATAGTGGTGAATCAACAATGAAATCATTTGCAGGCAATTTGAAAAGACTTAAGTCTGAAGCTATAATTTATGCTAATAATTATGCCCAAAAAATCAAAAAGACTTGAAGTGGAATATAGTACTAAAAAACTATTTGAATATAATGATGCAAAGATTTTCACTGAAGATGAATACAATTCTCCAAAGATCTTGAAAAAGAAGAAAGTGAAAGGAGGCTCCAAAAGTAGATCCATTTGGCTCTCTATGGATGATAGGAATACTAAGTTCTATGATCTATCACAGATATGCAAATCATAGGCAAAGTATAAGTTCTATTTGGGAAATCAACAAACCGAATGGCTCTAGAATCTACACACAAAGGTATTTAAGGAGGAAATAAAAAGTATTTTGTGCTTTCAAGAAAGCAAAAAGCCCTAGTCATAATGGATGGATGATGGAATTTTATTTAGGCTTTTGTGATTTTATTACAGATGACTTGCAAAGATTGATTGAGGAATCTAGAGACTAGAACTTCTACAAGGGTTTTGGGTGTGATTAACTCAACTTTATTGCATTTCTTCCAAATAGACAAGATCGAAAAACTTTTGAGTTCAAGCCTATAACCCTATGTAACCTGGTATACAAAGTGATATCCAAAATCATTGCAAACAGATTCAAAGATATTAGGTCGAGCTTCATTTCTGAAGTATAGTTCAGGTTCCTTTATAACAAGAAATTCATGATGTTGTGGGCTTAACACAAGAAAACCTGCATTCAATTAAATCTCAAAAGATTCTTGTTGTGGCAATAAATTGGATCTTAACAAAGCTTATGACAAGGCTAACTGGCTCTACCTAAGGATATTGTTGGTTCAAGTAGGGATCAATTTGCAAACTATATAATGGACTATGGGTTGTACTTGTATTGCATCAGCTTCCTTTGCAATGCTAATCAATGGATCACCCACCAACTTCTTCAATGCTTAGAAAGGGCTGGAGCCTGGAACAAGGTTGTCCCCTTTACCCTTTTCTATCTATGTTGATAGTTGAGGGTCTAAGTATGTTGTTTGACACAACAACAAGAGCCATGTTGAAAGGGATAAAAATTTGTAAACAGGTTAGCAATTCTCATCTACTAATTGTCATGATATTTTGGCAAGGTTCATTATAGGCAATCAGAGGAATAAAGGTGATATTGGATAGCTATTGGGAGGCTACAAGTATGGAGGGAGATAGATAAAGCCTAAATTGCAAATATGTTTTCAATAAATGTGATGGATTTGGATCAAGGAGTAAAGTTTTTAAGGTTTAAACTTTAAAATAAAACCTAATGATTATAAGTATGAGAATTGAACATGATTGTACAACAAAATTGAAGCGAGAATCTCACTATGGTGTGACAATTGGTTGTCCAAGGGAGGGAGATTTGAGAAAGGCTATGTCAGAAAGCATCCCAAGGTATTGGGTGGTCATTGCTCGTATTCCTAAAGGTATTCTACCTCAAAATTGGCAAAGAATGCTTTAGTTTCCTTTGTACATGAAAGAGGGTAAAGGAAAGATATCATTTTCTTTCATTACTGAAGAAGATCCCATAGGCACTCTTCATCTTGCTATGATTATTGCTTGTAAGTCCAAGTCCCATTGGACTATTTTGGTCATTAGTGGAAATTAATAAAAACATACTTTCAAGGCTTGCTTAACTAATCCACTTCATGTGTTATTTTGCCGTTGATTGTGGGAATGTCGTTACATACTTTAAATGTGTGTTGGAATTACTTTCAATTGGCATGCATAACTGGTATATAATCTCAGATAAAATCACAAAATCAATTGTGAAAAGGAATGCTACAACATAGGATTTTATGATGATGCAAAAATGTGTGAATAATAAAGAGAATGAATCTCAATAATTTGATTGAAAACATCATAGGCATTAAAATGTTTCTTGTGTCATCTTTGTCACTCTTGCAAATATCTCTGATTTCTCCCTATATTCTGAGTTTTTCAAGTTACCAATCTTCTAGATTTTTCCAGGTTTTTCAACTCCAAGGTTTTTCTCCACTAAGTTTATTTTCCAAACCTTTGTGACATATCTCCCAAAACAATATTCCAACATGGATCTTTATACTCTCTAACTTTTCAATGGTTTGAGGAGCCAAACTAACTCCATCTAACACTACCTTAACCTATCTCAAAGAGTTCAATGTTCATAAGGTAGGTTTAAAAAGCTCAATCGTGAGCTCAAGATATGAAAGATAAAGAGATTCAAATTCCCTGTTATTAGCAATGCCCATATGTAGCGTCAAGGGCCATGTCTGATGTGCATGTGTGGCGACTACATTAGAATCTAGTATCACTTGAACAATAGACTCATACTGTTGACCAAATAGATTGATATGCTTACCTTTGTTACAAGGTTTGGGCTTATTGAGTCTAAATAGTCTCCCATCATGTCCTTGTATAATCATATCTAATTTCTACAAAGATTCCAAGCATTTGTGGAGAATTTACCATTGATTAGAAATGGGTACCCCTTCATAACATTTAGGTCGGTTTAGGAAAAAGTGGTCCCTTAGCATTTCTTATGACAACTAAAGTGGACATGAATCAAAGTTACCAAACTCAAATTAGGGAAAAACTAAGGCAAAAGAGCCAAGAGTTTGACTTGGATTTAAAAAACGTTCAAAAACATAAAGAAATACTCGTTTACAAAAACTTAGATAAAAAGTCAAACAAAATTCAGCAAGCAGAGTTCAACTCTTGATTAACCATATGTCAAACTGGCATTAACCTAGTTAAACTCAATTAAACACAAAATTGACCTTGGTTGAACCAGAAAAACTATTTTCTGGCCCAATCCAAGTCAAACTCGCAATTCAGCAAGTTTTACTCTAATTCATATGACACTAAAATGAAAAACCATGGTAATGGAATGGGATTTCAGCTAAAACCGAAAGTGAAATTCAATCAAGCAATGCGATTATGTAAACGAGACAATAAAATGTCAACAAAGCCAAAACATACAAGAACGAGTGTTAATTATAAATTTGATGCGATAGATGTGGTGAGAAACCTTGCACACTATACTCGTTTGAAGAAACATTGGTGGAGGCTAAAAAAATCTCAAGAATACAAACAAAACAAGACATTGCAAAATATAAAAGCCAAAAATGATTTCACTGACTTATATGCCTACATAATCTCATGCTCGACAGAACTAACAACCATCTAAGTCACCTGACACAGGGACAGGAGACACGATGGACACACAGATTCAAGTGTCGAATTCGGACACAATGACCCCCTGGAACAGGACACGTCCAGACACATAGTGTCGAATTCAGACACAATGACCCCCCGGAACAAGACACGTTATATATATATATATATTAAAAACTAGATATTTCTTACACAAATTCATACAAATTCACTGATTCAAACATAGATTTTCATCTAGATGTAAGTTTTTCAAATATTTAATAATAAGATACATTGATACATTGATACATCATACAATCATACATATTACAAAGTAATAGACATATTCATCAATGATCCAAAGGAGAAAGACAAGATATTGTACTTTTCTCATTAAGTCATCAAAATCAAAATGTGTTACATAAGTACTAGCCTCTAGGCTCTAGGTAGTACACTGCCAATGGCAAATAGAAATAGAAAATACAAAACAATTACAAGTCTACAAGACTAAGCCTCAATGCAGTGCTACAGTGGGTAGCTGATGACTCATGAATCATCAATCCTCATCATCATAATCAGCATCATTGTCCTCATCATGATCATCATTCTCACCATTGCTCTCCTCTGCTGCATCCTCCTCCTCTATATCCAATGTCATCTCTGCATCTGTTGGTGTGGAGGATGACCCCTCTACTGTATCGCCATCATCAAATGTGACAGGCTCTAGCACTGGCTCATTGAGATCCAAGTTGGCCAATGCCAACTCAACATTGTTGTCAAGACCCATATCATCAAGAAAGACATCCCACATCTTTGTCTTTCCCTTCAACCAATCCTCTCTCTGCCTGTAGATGAGATGAAGGTTGGTGTGCACCATAGTTTTAAAAATCGGTCAAACCGGCTCGAAATCGACCGAGTCAACCGAGCCAAAGCCCCGGCCGAACCGACTCGGTGGAAAAACAAGTTTGGAGGTTGGTTTGTGATCGAGCCAGATGAGCCGTACATCGAGCCGACCGAGCCGACCAAGCCGACCGAGCCAACTAAGCTGACCAAACCGATCGAGCCATACACTGAGCCGACCGAGCCATACACCGAGTCGGCCAAGCCATTGTCCTGAACTGCAAAGATTTGCAATCCGCATTTTGAGTCAAACTTGCAGTGCTTCTGGGTGTGAGCGCAATTGGTCTGTCTTTGAGAGGATTCACACAAAGAAGAGAAACCGTTTGGAGCAAAAACGGTTAAATGATCTAGTGTATGTCTAGTACAACCTTTGGCTAAGACGCAACCAATTGCTGAACAAAAGACCTGATTCAGATCCCATTGTGTTGGAGGATATTGATCCAACATCAGATTGAGTAGTGGAGTCTTGTCCACCAGAGTTTGACTCTAATGAGGATATTGGTGTGGGGATGGACTTTGATACACAGGTAGAGCCTCTACTCAATGCAAATCCACTAGTAGCAGGCCCAGTCCCAACTCCAAGTCCTCCAGTTGCAGCCACAAGCACTTCCTCTAGTCAGCCACGACAAAGGCGCATAACTCATCTATCTCAGGCTCAACGTGCTACAGTTCTAGTTGAAGATGTTGATTCAGAGGAGGAGGCGCGAGCGATTTCCCCCTCTAGTTCAAAGTTTGAGGCAAAGGATATTGTCTTGTCAGATGTCTAGCAGTAGTGACTATTCATGTTTTGTTGTAGAGGGCATTTAGAGCCTCCTTGGTTATGTTTTTTGTTTTGATCTCTATATCATCATGTATTGGACAGTGGATTGGGTGCAATTTTGATATAATGGATATATTCATGCTTTGTGTTTGGAAACATGAATGAAAATCTTTAAAATTATGTTTTTTTTAATAAAAAATATTATTTAATGTATTTTTTACAAAGACCGAGTCATTGAAACCGAACTGGCCGACTCGATACCAAGTCGGAGTCGGAGTCGGAGCCAACCCTCGGCCGTTTCAGAACTTGAGTCTGATTTTTAGAACACTAGTGTGCACATACACCATTGTCTTTGCCCTAGACTGCTCAAGCCTGCTCTTCTTCACACTACAAATTCCCATATGTGCTCCAATTCCTCTTGCAACAAGAGGATGAAGTCACCTGAGAGAGGAGTCTCATGGCTAACTACTGTGGAGGAGGGTTTGTTGCCCCATGAGTTGCCCACCAAGAATAAGGCTTCTTAGCCCCCTATCTCGAATCACATCATAGCTTGCAAATCGCCAAGTGTCAGTAGAAAACTCTGCAAAGGCATCCTCCACCTCATCAAGGGATGCCCTATCCTAAAAAATCCTCCTGAATGCATTTTTCCTCCCCTGTGAGATTTCATCATCCATGTGAGAAGGGAATCTGTAGGAAGGTCCATCATTCAACCACTCATGGTTGTAGTATTTTGGATTCAAGGAGTGAGCCAAACAATGTAAAGGTGTGCAATTCTTGTCCCATCTGCTGACAAGAATATCCTGTATGTTGGTGAAGAAGGCTCTTGGTGATGTCTCATAATGTGGGCACTGACTATGTAAAACAATCTTCCTCACAGACTCAATCATGGAATCCCGTCCCTCATAAACCTCACCTAGGATGGGTTGGTCTGTATCTGCAAATCGAAGCAAGGAAATGATAAGGTCCATGATCTGAATAAGTAGATTTACCTTCTCCCACCAGACATTATCCAACACTGTGTCCTTCACTTTCTTTGAGGTTGTTTGATCTGTCTTTCTCCAAAAAGACCAAAACTCTGAAATAACCATGGCCCCAAGAGCGGTCTTGACCTCCCTCAACCTCTTCAACATGATGAATGAAGAGGCAAACCATGTATCCGCAATCTTCAACAATGATAGATTGGTGTACTCCTTGTAGATAGTGAGGGCATTTGTATGGTTCTGTACAAAGTTGCAGATATGATGTGCATCCTCAATAATGCTTCCAATCCAAAGCACATAAGAGGCAATAGATTTTAGTGCTAAGTTCAATGAATGGACAACGCAAGGTGTCCAAAATATTTGTGGATATTTTGCTTCCACAATCAAGCCAGTAGCCTTGCAAATAGATGCATTATCTGTTATGATTTTCACACAAGAATCGACACCTACATCTTCAATAATTTTAATAAATAACTCACCCATATATTGTGCATCCTTGTATTGTCCAAGTGCATCCACTGATTTCAAGAAAACTGGACCATTCAAGGATGACACCATGAAGTTGATGAGTGGGTGTCATGCTGGATCTGTCCATCCATCAGAAACAATGCTAACCTCAAATGTTGGCCATGTTGATTTAATAGGCTCAAGCATTTTGTCCACCTCTTTCTTTGCCTTTGTCAACAATGTGGTTCTAAGCTTCTCTGACCCAGGAGGCACATATGCTGATGGAGCCCCTTAACTTAGAGCTTGGCACATCTCAATATAGAGGTGACCGTGCAACATTAAAAGATATGAAATTCTAATAGAAAAAAAAAAAAAAATGGTGAGATCAAGCTCTTCCCTCTTCTCTTTCTGGAAAATCTTGTCCATTGGACCAAGTGCAATTGTCTTTCTTTTTGCTGCTTGTCCCCCACTAAAACTCTCAAAAGGGAACTTGTTGTTGCTTTTCCTCGAGAATGGAAGGGGGTCATCATTCTTGTTTTGTTTTGATTTTGATGCCACATTTGTCGCACCAACAAATGCCTCTTTCTCCATTTCCTTTCTTCTTGCTAATGGCGTCTGTGTACAAGCTAAATTGCCACAACTTGGCGAAGCCAACAAATGAGCTTTCACAGGGTAATATGTGCTCATGAAATGGATGTGGCAAAAACTGCATTTCCATGCAACATTGCCTCCTCCATTCGCCTTGCTATCTAGCCCTGTCTCTCTTGTCATATATTTCCACAATGAGTATTTAGGGTCTTGAGTTTTTTTTCCCTGAACATTTGAAGTTGTTGTAGCCCCACTTCCAATAGATGGAATACTTACAGACCCTAATGAAATAGGGACAAGAAGGGCATCTCCAATGGGGACATTCTTCCCATTTCTTTGCCCCTACCTTGTTGCCCTTGATTGAGCCATGAACACTGTAAAATACAAACAAATATGTAAAACATATGCGCATGCAAACACTAACAGCAAACCAAATGCAAAAACATAAAGAGACAGTGCACATACAAGTTGCTCGAATCTCCTTGAAAACACTCCCTTGCTCCTTGCTAATCCTTGGTCTATGCTCAACTCACACACAAACTTTGGTGAGAAACAATGAGTAAAGATCCTTTTTTATAACTCACCAGATGCACTTTCGCATTGGTCAAATCCGGCAAAATCGGATTCCATCATGTCCATACAAGACACGATCAGGATTTGACGTGTCCTGTATGGACATGATTGAATCCGGGACTTCGGATTCGAATCAGTACATGTCGTGTCGAATTCGTCCGAATCAGGACACATGGCCCTATATCAACGAGTCTGGTTTCTTAGATATCCATGCATCTAAACTCAATATCTAAAAACGTTCGTAGGTGGTTAACCCTTAGACACATTACTAAATTAGGGCATGCACATTATTCCCTATGAAATATCAAACAACGACCATCTAAACCACTCGTACGCATTTACAGAGGTAAATCCAATATGCGAAGAAGGTATTGTTTAAGTAGCCCGAGACCTTTTCCCAAATGAAGTTCAAATTGTCAAAACCTAATGTGTTCAAGTATATTTCATGATGAATAAGAATTGCAACTTGTCTCATCTCCTCAGAGATAGAGCTTGGACAATGGCATTTCAAAGAATATTTCCACTCGTCTCTTTCCTTTTATTTAAATTTCAGTGTTATTGAAAATACTCCCTGTTATTGATAGATGGAAGATCCACATATTTGCTTATCATGGTCAATGTTTCTGAACCTCCAGTCGGGTCCATTCTTAAGAAAAATCCCTATTTTCAGCATTTTACTAGGTTTCCTATCGATAACTTGTCTAAACCCAAAAGTTCTCATTCCAGCTTGTTAAAAAATAACATGTTTTTTGCTTAGACAATTACATCAATGAATCTTACGAGTTCCGATATTAATTCCATGGCAATCACATAAATTATATCCCATTGATAGTAAAAGAAGAAAGAGAAGAAAGAACATTTGAAGTTATAAGTAAAAGATAAGTCAAGACAAAAAAACACAGAAATTGGCAGAAGCCAGTAAACACCCCAACCCCAAGACAGGAAAACCCTTGATCTGATCTTATTATTTAAATCAAGTGTTCAGTGGAGAGTACAATGAAGACAACTTGAATCAAGAGCATACCAACAAACCTAAATCAAAATGCAGCCTTCTCACAGATAACCGCTATCTTGACGTCCACTTGAAGACCTCAAGATTGAGGCAACCACTGTTATGAGGCCACCCAATCACAAGAAGAAGCCAGAGAACAATTATGTTGTTCCTTCAGGTTATTGCGGCTTGAAGAGAAGAGTCTCTTTTAGGCATTACGTCCCCTGAAATAGATGATTCAATCAGCTGCTACAGCAGCTCCTATCCTGCGGCCAGAACAGAGACACAAAATAAGCACTGAAGACCTTTTTACTTGGAGCAGTGGAATTACAAAGGGTGCACCCAGACTCGGTTTTATTTGTTGTTCAAGAATCCAGTTCTGAAATGATTAGAAGGCTCATACATACTGCCTAGAAAAATCTTCAGCTCCTGTGGCTTTCTTTCATAAGTATCTCGACTCCCATGACAATAGAAAACCCAAACAAAATATTCCTAACTGTCTCAGCCTCGTGCTAGAAGAAAACAGCCCATTAGGGATGACTTCAAGCCTCTCCCTTCGCTGAGGATCTTACTGCGGCCTTTTTTCAGAGAGAAAAATCATAAGATAGTTGTGTGAAATGAGGATGGGGATGCCGTTATATACAATTTGACATTTTGAAGGCAAAATCAAAATTCAAATTTTCACCTAAACAAAATCATGACTTATAGTTTTCCCTTTTAAATAAACAAATATTTTCCTTGACAAATTTGACGACCTTTAGATAGATTTTGGTCCTCTCAAAAATAGGAAATCAATGGGATTATTATCTCCATCAACTGAGCATACCAAAGTAAAATTTAGCCCCTAGTTGTCAATTTTAACACAGCTCCTATTCCAGCAAGAAAATTGGAAAAAAAAAAAAAAAAAAACCCAAAATACACCTTGTTGTATGATATTCTCAGACACTTGATCACCCAGAACCTGAAATAGCCTCAGCCATGCCAACAGATGCAATACAGAATCTGTTTTCTAAGCATGTCTCTGTTGCATGTGAAATCCTGTACTATAGCAAGCCTGACAACCAAGCCTGAAATAGATTTTCTCCAACAACATTCAAAAAGTAACTGATCATTAAAACGCATGCAACTCAAACCACCCAAAACAAACAAGAAAAATGAACACTTAACTTTTAATGGTTCAAAGGCTGGAATCTTCAATTCTTTAAACTGATGGCCACTGAAAAAAAACATTAAAAAAGCAGAAAATTATGTGACCCAGAGTTTCTCTCTCTCCCCCGCCCTGGTAATCTGATGGTGCAGAGGCCATAAGCTCTGACTCTAAACCTATAAAGCCACTTACGAAAGTATTAAGAAATACATACAAATGAAATCACCCAATACATAAGAGCAATCTTAAACTGATATAGTTACTGCAAAGAACATTATAAAGCCAGAAAATGAATTAATCTTCTCTTTCTCTCCCCTACACCTTCCAAACTCTAGTATCCTGATTGTACAGAGGTCGTAGGCTCTAATCTAACACCAAAAATATAATATCGCCCAATACAGAAAAGCAATCTTCAGTTCTTGAAATTGAGATAGTCACTGAAACAAACATTATAGTATCAGAAAGTGAAGTAACCGAGATTTTGTATGACACGCGGACATACAGCCCTTCAAAATGCTGGAAATATTGTTGTACATAGGTCATAAGCACTGATTCTAAAACAGCCTGAACGAAGCATTGACAAAAACATACAGATAGAATCACCCAATACAGAAAAGCCTTCCAAGACCCTGATAACCAAAATGGGTATAGATTCCAAAATTCCGCATATTTTCATTTTATTAATCCTCCGAATGTACCACCAAAGGCAGTCCCAATAGAACAAATTACAAGCAGACCCATGAGACAAGATTCTGAAAAAGAAGCTAAAACGCCAACCAAAATTCTTGCTGTATTGAAGAACAAGAGTACCTGTTTTTGGAGTTGGGAGCAATGCAGAGATTCAACCGAAGTTGGAAGGGCTTGAAATTGAGACTTCCAATTGAACTACCGTAAAAAGGTAAGAAAGAAGAAAAGCTTTTCGTCTTGCATTGAAATCAGGGAGGGCAGAGAGTTGTGATTTTCCCTACCCGGAGAAGTCTGCTTTGTTGGTTTTTCGGCTGTTCTCGCCGTTGGGGTTTTGCCGCTTTTTGCAATTTTGAATCTGATTAAAGAAGCCATTTGACTTTGTATTTAATGCGCAGGAATATCCTTGTTAGTCCGTGAGGCTGACAATGCCAATGGTATGTATTTATCCCATACTTTTGAATGTGCGCGGAGAGTCGGATGGCTCTTGTTTTCTAGCAACCAACGCATAGGAGTTGAATTTTTTTACTAACACCATGAGAATATATATATATATATTCTTTCCATGATTTAGTTATTAATATTGAAGTAATATTAATAATAGTAAATATGGAAACCATTATATAGTAATGAATATTATAGTATTTGAATAAATTTAAAAAATTATTATATATTAGTAATTTAAAATTATTGCAAGTTAATAATTTATTAAAAGATAGATTTAAAATATTTTTATTAATAGTATAAACAAATATAAATAATAACAATCGAACCAATATTTTTATTACTTTCTCTTTCCTTTTGACCATTGATTGTATACTTCTAGAATAAGAATGGTTTTTATTATATATATATATATATATATTATAATAAAAATAAGTTATAATATATTAAAATAAAATAATTATTTTCTCTTACTTAAAACTTTAATATTTTTGGAAAAGGCTCTCTAAAAACCTAAGGGAAATGGTGAAACTCTAACTTTTTACTTATTGACAGCGTAGTGAAATGGGGTGTGCACAAGTGGGAGGCACATGGGCGGCTGGAGCAATGACTAAAGGCGAGCCATGTGGTGTTTCTTGGAGGTAGTAAACTAACACATGGCGCGACATGCAAACACTTCGGATAACTCAACAACCGTGCCCGGGAAAACTAGTTACTGTCGATGGGCTGCTTTGTCTCAAGTTTTCTTTGCAGTGACGATGTCTGGTTTGGTCCGTTGAGGGGCTTGAGTTATTCTCGTTTTTAGGCTAACAGTCAACTGGAAATGTGACAAATAGGGTTTATGTTGTCATCTTTGAACTATAGACACATGCATGACTTTACGGTGGTGGTAAGTGTGTTTTACTTTATGTTTTAGCTGTCTTTTTACTGTCTTTTCCATTTTGTGGGTGGTTATTTATAAGGTTTGAAGGGATGCGATATTTCTAAGAGCTCTATGAAAACAATAGTGGTTTTGTGGTGATTTCGAGAGGCAGTTACCGGGTTTTTCTTCCAAAAAAAAATTTACCAGGTGTCGAGTGGTCTGTCGGTTTTGTGGGTAAGCATCATGGGGAAGGAGAAGGACTTTGTGGATGTGTAACCAGTTGTGGAGGACATCCTATCAGTTTGGGGCTTCGAACCTACAAAGCAGAACCTGGCTAAGGTTACCCTTCCATCGAGGTCAAATGTTGGAAAGGATGGGGAGGAAAAGATGAGGTGGAGTTCAGTTGAGGGGTTTCTCTCGCTGAAAGGGGATGACCTGCAGACCCATGTTTCCTAGGTCTCTGACAAGTCTCTACCGGAAACTATTCATGGAACGACTGGGACAGGGGCAGAAAAAGACAAACCGGTTTACACCTCGAAGGTAAGGAAAAATCTTCCCAATAGCTCTTTTACTTCTTCTATTTTCCATTCGAGGGGACTAGAGGATATTGTCTATGGGGCGGGATTTGAAGGGAAGGTGGGGTTTAATGTTGGTTTAGGAGTAGGGGGGTTGACTGATTTTATAAGTAAGTATGGGGTGGCGTCATGGTAGGAAGGACATGAAAACCTCATAACATGCATAAGAGCAGGCTCTTTTCTGCTGGCAGGTATTTGTGAAAAAGATAACACTAGGCTGAAGGAGTTGGGTTGGGCTCATACGGGGGCTTTGGAAGTTATACGCTTGGGGAGAAAACATGCGGAAATACTGGACAGTTGGTGGTAACCAGAGAAAGAGGAGGGGAAAACTTCTTAGGGGTTGTTTCAGCAAAATGGGGAGTCAGTGGCTCAGAGCCAAAAAAAGGGGAGTTGGGTTTAAACCTGAGGCTGGGAGGGGTTGAGGGTGATCTGGAGGAGGCGGCGAAGGAATATGTCGACTTCAAACAAGTGGAGAGCTTGGTCGGAGGGGCAAACACTACCAAGAATTCTGTGAAACATGGTGGGCAATCTGGGGTTAAAATAAAAAAGGGAAAGTGATTAAGGAAAGTGTCGAGTGCCCAAACCTTGTGTTCAGCATCGACTTGCACTTTGATAGTGTGATGGCAGCATTGGATTCTATACTTGTGGGTAGAGCACAGGGAAATTTTTTCTCGGCCTAATACATAACTGAATGGATAGGGAGAAACTGGGAATCTGCCCTAGCCAGGGAAGTGGAAGTTATTACTCTGTCAAGAGGTTGGTTTATGCTCAGTTTCAAGAACACTACTACTCTAGAATGGGCAATGGAAAGGCAGTGGGGTTTTGGTATCGCCCCGATACTTTTTAAGAGATGGACACCACTATTTGATTCCAACAGAGAGCCATTTGATGAAATACCTATGTGGGTGTGTCTCCCTGCCCTCCCTCCACATTTCTAGACTGTGGTGTTTTTCGTGCGATTTGAAACAACTTGGGTACCTTTCTGGAGGCCGACATGTCTTTTTTGGAAACAAGAGCTAGGAACATAGCCCGTGTTTTGGTGAAACTAGCTCCAAGGGAGGGGTTGATAGCAAAAATCATCCTTAATACGGAAGGACATTCCTATGAATAGATGGTCGCTTATGAACACTTGCCATTTCGGTGCCACAGGTGTCACAAACATGGACACTTGGCACATGCTTTTCCTCTATGATTTAACAAAAGTAGGCGCCATAAAGGAGGAACAAAACACAGTCCTACGCACGGGAGAGACAAGGAGACTCAAGAATACATGGAAGGAAAGCAATAAAAAATTATTGCAGAGGCACACCAATAGGTAGAGGAGACGACTCCAATGGAAGTTTCCGAAAATCAAAATAGAACAGTGGAGCTAGGCACCGAGATGGACATCAGCCAGGAGCATACAGTACCACTCCCTATTGATCTTGCATCGAATTTAGCCGGTATTGCTCCCTGTCCCTCATCTCCTATTTTAAACTCTTTTGATCGTTTGTTAAATTATATGAAGACGCTTGGTACCTCCAGGCTAGATACAAATGCAACTTTGTGTGTTAGCAATCTCTTTATGGCCATGGACAGTGTTATTGCCACTATTACCAATTTATCCACTGATACCATCCCCTACAATCTGAGACCTAGGGGAAAAAAAGCAAATAGATATAGAGATGTTCAGAGAGTTAGGAAAATCTCACCTTATTGAAAAATAAAAAAGGATCAGAGGAAGGAAAACATATATCTCAAAAGCCCAACTAAGAGCCATGATTGACATTGCAGATGGTAGACAACTGTCCTTAAGAGGGGCGCTTAGAGCAACGTGTTCCCCTGACATTGTGACTAAATGATTGTTTTATCCTTCAATTGTAGAGGTCTAGCTAGTGCACCTAAAAAACTAACACTCAAAGCACTCACTTTCAATTACAAACTCGATGTCTTGATGCTTCAAGAGACTTTGGTTCAGGGGGACCAGGTGTCAAAAATACTCTCTTCTTTCCTTCTAGGGTGGACCTTTATTACCTCGTATGTCAGGGGAACATTTGGTGGTTTGACTACTGGTTTAAATAATTGTACTATCAAGCTGAATAATTCATGGACCTCTAATCTTCTGATTGGGGTGGAGATTTTTTTCTCAGGAACTTGGATATGAAATTACTCTTGTGAATGTTTATGGCTCATGCTCGGATCAGGTTGTTTTATGGAACACACTTCTCTCTAAATATTATATGACTGGACCAAACCTGGTTGTGGGGGGTGATTTAAATTTTTCTTTGGGGATGCCAGAGACTTGAGGTCCTCAGGCTAGGGCTAACCCCCTTGCTAAATTTTTCCTAAAAAAATTTGAGAGGAGGCAACTTGATTAACTTAAACCTTCTCAATATCTCCCCTACCTGGAGGAACAAAAGGGTGGGGGAAGTTCAGGTGTCTAAGAGACTGGACCGCTTTCTTCTTAGTGATGATCTGGCCAATCGGTCCATTGGTTACAATGGGTTGGCTCTGTGGGGGGGCAGGGGGGGGGGGAATCAGACCACAATCCAATCCTCCTGGAATTGGCTAGCCCAATAAAAAACTAGGCTCTCCGTTCAAATTCAATGCTGGATGGTTGAAACAAGAGGACTACCAAAAGCTGGTAGCTAATACGTGGTGCCTAATGAACGGGGAAGAGAAATTTTCTTTCACCCATGCTTTTGTAAATAATATGCAAAACATTAAGAGGGCTACCATTATTTGGGCTAAAGAAAAGGCTAAAAATGATTCCATGGCTCTCAGGGATATCGAGGAGGCACTTGAATAGATGAACAGTCAGGGGATTGAGGGCTATATGGATGAGGAGTAAAGAGGAAGAATAAAAGGTTTGGAGTTAAGGAGAAGTAAAATCCTACTTGATAGGGAAGAACAATGGAGATTAAAGAGTCATGCTATATGGCTAAATGTTGGTGATGAGAACACTAAATTCTTTCAAAATTATGCAAAGGGAAGAAGGAACTCCAATACCATTTGGGAGCTTGACAATCTTGAGTGTGGGGTGGTAAAAAATTTCCAGGAGCTATCTACTATGGGGAAAATCATTTTCAGAATCTATATGGGATTCAAGAAGGAGTTTCGATTAGGGAAGTAATTAAGGGGCCACAACTTTTCTCTAGGTATGCGAATGAGGGCGAAAATAACCATATTTGGCTCCTGTGGAGAAAAAAGAGGTGGATATGATTTTGAAGACTATGCAAAAAGACAAGAGCCCGGGCCCGGACGGGTGGATGATGGAATTCTTCCAACATTTTTTTGAACTAATGTGGTGGAGGAATCTCCAATAAAGGGTTGCCTCCATGACGCACTAAAAATGACTTTCCTTACCCTCATTCCTAAGACAAATTTTCCCTCTTCTTTTGATGACTTCATACCTATTTCCTTGTGTAATTGTATCTACAAATTTATTGCCAAAACAATTGCAAACAGATTAAAACCCTTGTTATCTTGTAATATTTATAAAGAGCAGTTTGTCTTTCTGGATGGCAGGCAGATCCATGAGGTTATTAGTGTAGCCTAGGAATCCCTGCATAGTATAAAGTTGTCAAAGAAGAAATGCATGATACTGAAGATTGAGGTATCAAAGGCTTATGACCAAATCAGATGGCCATATTTAAGGCTTCTTCTAACCCATGTTGGTTTCAAAATTGAATTCATCAATTGGATCACGAGCTGCATTACAATGGTTCTTTTGTTGGTCTTACTAATGGGGCTGTGTCCCCCTTTTTTCAAAATTAGAGAGGGCTTAGACAAGGGTGTCCGCTCTCTCCCTTGTTGTTCCTACTTGTTGTTGAGGGTTCAAGTCAGTTGATTCACCAAGCTAAGAGAAGAGGTGATTTTAATGGCATTGAGGTGGAAACTAATCTTTTCATCTCCCATTTATTATTTGTGGACGATATTCTTTTGTTCATTAATGGGAGTCAGATAGAACTGCTAAGGTTGAAAAATATTATGGATTTACTTATGAAGGCGATGGGCATGGCTATAAAAAACCATAAATCATCTCTTACATGTGAAGGTATCTCCAATGTTGACCTGGCTTGGACCTTAAATTTGTTCCCTTTATCCCATAGTAGGTTGGGAACAAGCATCAAATATATGGGGTTTTATATGAATATGGACACTTACAAGAAATAGGATTGGCAGTGGTTAGTCACAAAAATTGAAAAACGTATCAGTCTATGGAGCTACAAGTGGCTTTCTAAGGCAGGGAGGGTAGTACTCATCAAATCAATCTTAATGGCAATCCCAGTATACTGGATTGCCCTGGCCTATGCCCCTAAAGGAATTATTAATAAAATAAGAAGTATGTGTAGTAGTTTCCTTTGGTTAGGCAAGGAGGATAAGAAGGTGCTCCCATGGGTGGCTTGGGATAAAATTGCAAAGCCTAAGGAGTGGGGTGGCTGGGGCATAAAGCATGTTCACACTTTTGCTATGTCTTTGGCTGCTAAGTTGGGATGGAGGATACTGATTGAGAACAACCTATGGATGTATGTGGTTAAGAGGAAATATATTGATCCACTTCTTGTGGATGAATGGATTAGGATACATGATAAATGATATACAAAGTCCTCTTCGATCTGGAAATCTACTGTGTTGGCGTCAGGGTTAGTGGAAAAATGACTTGCATGGAGGATTGGCAATGGCGAAAGGTGTAGGATCGACTTGGACCCATGGGTGGGGTGCAACAAAAAGTTTACTATATCTGAAGGCTTGGTGGAGGCGCTTGGAATAAGAGGGGTCTATACCCTGAATCAAATTGATAAGTCGGAAAATTCCACAATATGGGCCCAAGGATGGCAATCAGCGAAGGATTTAATGATCGACCACCAATGGGGACACGAGTGGCATGGCTACATTCAGGAACTTGCCCGGTTGAGAGTGAGAATTATGGATTACCTGGACTCTTTTGGTTGGGTCCACACAAAATCTGGCATATACTCTCCTAAATAAGGCTATGGTTATATAATGAAAAAAAGAGAGAGGGAGGCTCAAGAATGGTGGTACAAATCTTTGTGGAAAGTGGAAGGGCCCTCAAAAACAAAATTATTCTACTGGTGTATTTGAAGCATAGGGTCCCGACATGAGATATACTCTAAAGTAGGTTTTTAAATGGCTCGGGTTGGTGTTGTCTATGCAAGGATGCAGAGGAATCTATTAATCACCTCTTTCTTTTCAGTAGGTTCTCCAAAAAAGTTTGGGAGCATACTCTGTCACTTTGTGAAATCAGGGCTAGTTGGCGAGGTGAAAATTGTGGTGATGCCTAGAGATCATGGTGGGAAACAAATAAGGATCAAGACTCCAGATGTATCCCTCTCATAATTGCTTGGGGTATCTGGTTGGCCAGAAACAAGGGAACATTCAAAGACGCCATTTCATCCCCCTCCATTGTGGTTGCGGAATGTGCGGCTATTTTCTCCTTTTTACCTCTATCTGTCTTTTCCAAATCATCAAGGAATGTAAGGATCAAATAGATAGATTTTGATACCCCTTGGGCTTACTTTAATGGAGCTACCAATAACCAAATGAAATGTGGTGTTGGTATGATAATTCACAAAAATCAAATGTCTCATTAGCTGCCTCTGTGGGACTTGGAGAAGGCACAAACAACTTTGCTGAACTACAAACACTAAAAATTCTCATCTGTTGGCTCATCCACCTTGGCATTGTATCAGTTCAAATTTTTGGTGACTCCATGAATGTCATAAACTGGTTTAACAACACATAAAGATGTCAAAATTGTTTGTTACTTCCCATTCTTGAAGAGATACAGGAATTAAAAATGCATTTTATAATGATTTCTATATGCCATGTTTACAGGGAATGAAACGAGATTGCTGACCGTCTTTCTAAGGATGGTGTACAACAAGTTCCGGACTTGTGGCACATAGAGGAAAAGGATGGGATGGTTGTCCGTGTGTTAGACACCAGACCGTATTGACTGAATTGCTCTTCATTATAAACCAAATGTCTATTTTTATTTCACTCTTGCAAATGTTATATATCCTGGAGTTAAGTTTTGTATATATAGTTATAAGGACAAGTTATTATATTTTTTCTTACTGTTTTAAAGACAAGTATTTTTTTGGAACTCGTTTTGGGTTGTTTTACCCTTAAGGGAGGCCCGATTTCAGTTGACTGTGGGGTGTTTCTCCAAAATGGAGGCCATGGTTTCTACTTGTCTTTTTGTTTCACCATGGCTAATTGGTCCAGTTGATTTACTTTTGGTGTCACATAGCTTATGGTTCACTAGTTTTTGTCTTGCATTGGACAAAATTTTATGCTTGCCCTTTCTTGGGTGATGGAAACAAAATGAATGTTGCGGCGTACATGATGTAACTTTTTGCTATATATATACAAAAAAGTTCGATTTTTTTTTTGGAAAAAAAAAAAACTATGGACTATATACCATTTTGGAATAAGAATAGTTATTTTATTTTATTTTATTTTATTAATATAATAATAAAATATAATAAAATTAAATATTATACTATAACAAAATAAATTAGCTATCACTATAGAAATTAAAATAAATAAAAAATTATTATTTTTCCATGTTGAGTCAAACTAGTTGTTAGATTATAACGGTTAGTTAGCCTTTTCTTCATCTATTTAAGTTTGTCACCATGATCTGATTTCTCTTGTTGTCCTGAAGATGAACCACACTAGTTGATTTGAAACACGTCAACAAAATCTTCTCAGATATGATTATCATCGAAAGATATTTGTGTAAAAAAATAAACAAATAAAAATAAAAATAAAAATAAAGGTAAAGGATCTTAGTTTGAAGGGTTTGGGGAATAATTCGTTTCCCATGTTGTAATTGGCCAGTTTGTAGCATTTATAAATTAGTTTTATCAAAAAAAAATTATTAATTTGGAGGGTTTTGCAAGACAGTGTGGATCATTCTTTGTTTGATAATGATATTCTCTTTAAATTTGAGTATAAATTAGATTTTGGCAAATTTAGAATTTGTAAATGATATCTAATTAACATCTTAATTAGCATCTATATAATATTTGAGGGATATATCATCTTCTTATACCAATTGTCTAAGATGGTGTGCATGAACCTTAATATACTTGGTCCTTCTATGTGAGAATCACTTAAATTGTAATTTGACTATCACAATATATCATAAATGACTAATAAGGAAGTTTAAACTCACCCATAAGTTGTGTATCCTAACTACTTTCTCAAAGGTTGACCTAATCAACTCAATGTAAGTCCATATCCCCTCCTCAGGGAAAGTGCCCTATCTCTTTGGTTGTATATAAATATGCAACTCTTACTTGCATTTTCACACGTTATGATTATTTTATTCATTCTTATAGAGGCGATTTAGCCTAAGGATGTCATAAAGCATGGTGATTTTTTCTTCTTGGTTTGATTTTTCATGTACTTAAATTGTTTTTCCCTAATTGTGTTGTCATATATTTCTCTCTATAAGGTTGCACCTCTTTTGGTTGTCCTATTGTTGTTTCTCTCTCTACTCAATGGAGAATCTAGGTTAGTTTTCATTTCATTTGATTCTCCCACTAACACTTGTGTATCTCAACATGGGATGAATGCAAGTGTGAACTCACTCACTCAATTAAGTAGTCGGTTTGAGGCTTTTAGTGAGTGGCGTCATTATTGTATTGTGAGTGAAGCCTAGATTTTTGGTATCATCTTTTCCACTCATTTTTAGTAGTCGATCCAAATGTGTATTTAGTGGAATTGTCGCAAGATTTGTCAAACCATCAACAACAACAAAAAACTTTTTTGGGGGGTTTGTTAGGGTTCAAAACCCTCTTTTACAACAAGTGTACTCTCCTCTTTTACCACATATTCTTTTTTTAGAAGTCGTCAATACATTCTCTTTAAAAACCAATACATTCTCTTCTTTTATTGCATTTTTGTTTCCAAAAATTATTGGTATCTTCCTCGAGTTTAAAACCCTCTTTTACAGTTAACATGGATTCGTCTTTTGTTGCAAAATTTTGGAAAGGGTTGGCGCATTTTCTCTTCGGCCTATAAAGGTGTATTGAACTTATTGGACTGACATTATACTATATATGTGGTTGTGCCTTCTAAATTGTGGTCCCCCTCCACTTCACATAAATGGATTGTTGACTATGACCAAAGATCGACATTTCCTCTTTAATCATTGATAACAACATAGTGGAGAGAAAGTGATCATTGGCAACAACTCAACCCTACCAATTTCAAGATTTGGGTTCTCATCACTCAACCACTAAATTTTTATAAATCCTTCATGTTCAAGGAGTTGGGCCCAATCTTATTATTATTTATTGTGTCACTCACACCACATAAAGGTGGAAATTTGTTATGGTCAATGGGTTATAGAGGATATGGTTGATGGTTTAAAAGTGGTTGCCTAGAGTTATTAGGTTGAATATTATCACATGTACAATCTAGGGAAGCTTCATCCTTCCTCAATATAAAAGGGATATGTTGTATGAAGGATGTATGATAGGAGAAAATCATTAAGAGTCGTTTCCCAAAGATTTAGCAAGGCAAGCCTCTCAACTTATTAAGTTGATTTATAGTGACATTTTATGGGCCTATGAACAATCTTTCTCTTAGGGGGGTCGTAAATTACTTTCTCTCTTTCATTAATGATTTCTCCTACTTCCTTTGGATACCACTAAATCCAAAGAGTAAGCTTTCAGAAATTCAAAGAATTTAAATCTTTAGTGGAAAATCAAAGTGAGAAAAAAAGATCAAGCATGTCAAAGTTGATCATGGAGAAGAATGTATTAGCAATGATTTCAAAATATTTCTCAAAATTCATATCACTCTTGGGAAAGCACTATTCCAGAACAAAATATAATAATATGTTATCAGTTGTGGAGACCCTACCCCAAAATTTGTCTAAATTTTCCCCAATAATCTGAGAATCCCTTATGTTCATTGTTTAGAAATACATCCTATGTTCATTGTTTAGAAATACATCCTACATTATTTGGCCTTCCAAAAATGCCTTATATTCCCTATTAATCACCTAAGAGATGCTCCTTGGAGAATCCTTAAGGCTTATTTTATGATCATTTTCTATTAAGCACAATGAGATTGACTTATGTGCCTAGTTCCAACCAAAACACAAAGAAGTCGGCCATTGAGGTTTTCCTTCATATGATTAAATCAAGCCTAAAATCCATTGCAGGTGTTATCACATGCAATATTTCTTAGGAAATGAGCTCTCCTCGGTTTTACATTTCAGTCTGGTGTCCTAAATTATAGATTCTACTAAGTTTTAACGAGTGTTGCCTTTTAATTTGGCAGAGCTCATTAACGATATAAATAAAGGTCGCTGCCAAATCAAAAGGCAGTGAATGGTGACCCCGATATAAATAGAAGCGTTACCAATTCAAAATAAAACGATTAACACATATCATCTCAAACACATGGACTTGTCAAATTAAATGACCAAGTGTTGAAATAATTATAACCGATCAGTTAGTATGCTAGCAAGGATCAATCTACTCTTGAGACTGAGTTTTGTGCCACAAGACGTGTTACAAATCAAGGATGTTAAGCATGCAATCATGGAAAGAAAATTGATTGTTAATATATAACACTCGCACGGGGAAAGAGAGAGACTATTTCTACAGTTAAAAACAAAGCCAGATGTCGAAATGTGAAGTTCCAATGTTTTGCTTGTTAGTCGAAATCAATTTAAACATCGTTGATTAAAGTGACTAAATTTCAAGTTCTTCTTGTTGTTGTTGTTATTTTTTATTTTTTTAAGCTAAGACTTTGTAATATTTGTTGACATGATAGAATTTTGGTGTTGATTTAGCCCCTAAACGCTGACAAGGAGTCTATAGTGGTGCCTACGAGGAGCGAAATCAAAGGATACAATATTATACAATATTGTGATTGAGACACAAAATTCTAAAGCAAAGGCAACATCCAAAGGTCCAAATTTAAAACCAATTTATGTAGAGGTATCCAAGTATGCAGACAATTGTTAGAGGTGTCATCTGAAGGAAATATGAAGTTTAAAGTGCCTCATTGTTGAAGAATATTGTCAACTTCTCACTCAAAGAATGCCTAGCCAAAGCTTGTATTCAGATTTGGGATTTTGAATGACCAAGTGTACAAGGGTTATGGAAGGTATCCACAGATCTCTGAAAGATAGACAGATAACAATGAATCATCAATTATTTAGTACAAATGGAAAAAGATCAACCAAGTGGATCGTTCCAATTTCCTAGTTTTGATTTCAACTCCAACAAGTCGAGACATCTAGCAACAGTTTTCATATTTGTTTTTAGTATTGTGGATTGAAATCAAGGATAGTTTCTTAACTTTATTGATATATATAAACAAATTTTCATATGAAATAAGGGTTGGGGTTTTCAAACTGAAAAACCATTGTGTAAACTTGCAATATTTTGAAAATAATCAAAATTCTCTGGATCATAAGTACTAGAACTTTGTGTTGAGATTGCAACAAGATGATGAGCTTAGTGGAAAGGAGTCGCCTTCACTAAGTGGGCCCGCAGGCTATTTTTGGTGCAAAGTCTATTTTTAGACATATGGATCATGTTCTATGAGTTGTAGGATGCTATTTTTGGATGGTTGGTCAAGTTGGAAAAAATAGATGGACTTCTATTTTTAGACATATTGGGCGGAATCTATTTTTAGATTGCCGATCTATAAATAGATATGTCGGAAATATTATTAGCTCTTAATAATATTTGGACTCTAAACATTATCTTATTCTCTTGGAGCACTTCAGTTAAGTGCACAGATATGGCACAGGAGCTGACAGAAGGAATTACGCTATTCCTGAGGGTTAAGTGGAGCTATTGCATGGATACTTCAGTTAGAACTCATGTGACAGAGTTTGGTGGAGTTGATTGAGGAAGTTAGGGGAGTTGTATTCATTTTAACTAATCTAAAAATAGTTGAGCTATTTGTATTCAATTTAACTAATTGATACAATTAGTGAGAGTGGTGTGAATTAATTATTAATTAATTCACTAATTATAAACTCATTAGTCAACTAAAGAATGCATCAATTAACTTCAGTGCATGGATAGTTTCAGTGGAGACCGGTGCAGAAATAGGTGAAAGAGCAGGTTAACTATCAGTTGTGACTATATTGTTGCTATTTGCAACACACAGATAGGTGGAGAAGCCCATGAGGATTGCGCAGTACAATCCAGGTGGTTTATCTATTTAATGAAGCCATCCCATAACATTGATTACGCAATAGAGGCTAGCTATCAAGTGGCAAAAGATTGGAGCATGTGTTTTGCTAGATCTAGCTTGATAGTATGTAGCAATTGAGGGTGTGCATGAGAGCTTGTGAGGAGCTTTTGTACTATGATTGTTACATGATCTCCATGACATATAATATACAGATAGTTGGGGTTTTCAGCCTTAAGCTTTCCCATTAAATACTGTGTTCATATGTGTGATTGTTTGTGGTTTTAATGTATGCATGCAATTGATTTTATTTCCGCATGTGATGATCAATGGTAGAAGAGATTTTGTATTATGCATGAAGCTAAAAGAGTGTGTGATCAGGATAATCTTGGTGAATAATATATCATTTATTCAAATTTCTAGATGGTATCAGAGCGATATTGATCATTGGAGCAATTGCAAAACATTGAAGCGGTTGAGTTTTGTGCTGGTGGAATTCGAATTTGCAGTAGTGTTTTCTTGGTGTCGAAGTTGAGATGTCTTTAAACGGATTGCGATTGGAGTATGCCCTTGAGGGAAGCTCGAATTATATTGCATGGAAGGACAGGATGGAGGCGGTGATAGATGACAATGGGTTAAAGGATTTCATAGATGCTGAAGTCCCAAAGCCTACTTCTAGTGATGCTACCGTACTTGATGCATGGAAAAAGAAGACAACAAAGTGTTGAAGGATTCTGTTGGAGGGTGTGAAGGATCACATAGTGTCTAGCCTTCATGGTAAGGCTTCTCCATTCTTGATGTGGAAAGCCTTGACAGATTTATTCCAAAGCAAAAGCGACCAGAGGAAGTTGGCGCTCAAGGATAGACTCAGAAACATAAAGATGGAGAAAGGCGACAGTATGCCCAAGTACCTCACGTTAGGTCCAATGGGATAGTATTTGGGAAGTGTGGGGTGGTGATGATGGGACTTGGTGAAGCAGCTCTCCTTGGGCTTCGAAAGTTGCTTCTCTCAGGACTGTCAATGGTCGGGAGAAATTGCCAGGATGGGAGCGACTTTGGTCGGATCTTGTGCAAGAGGAGATAAGGCGGAGTACCAGGGACAGATCTTCATCAAAGAACTCTGATGAAGAGAATTTCGCTTTGGCTGCCAAAGAAAATAAGGGGAAGAGCAAGAAATCTTCTCAATCCGGTGCGAAAGGCAAGAAGCAGGACATGTCCAAGGTGAAGTGTTGTCACTGTCACCAACACGGACATTATGCCACCAATTGTCCACAGAAGAAGAAAAATAAGCAGGCTGCTGGGACTGCAGCTGGAGAGGCCTTAGCCTCGCAGTTTGAGCTGTATTTTTCACTGATCGCATGCTTGGTCTCAAGTATGACGGGATCAGTGTGGTTTCTTGACAATGGTGCATCTTTTCACATGACAGGAGATCGAGATTTGTTTACTGATCTGGATGAGAAAGATCTTGGAGTGCACATCGAGATGGGGGATGATGGTAGATACATTGCGACCGGTATCGGTACCATTTCCTTTGAGAGGGAGTTTGGTAAACCCTTCGTATTGAAGGAAGTGATGCATGTTCTAGGATTGTAGAAGAATCTTATCTCTGTGGCGATGTTAGAAGACAAGGGATATGATGTTGTCTTTAGTGAGGGAAAGGCTTTCTTGCGCAGTAAGGTAGCTGGTGAGACTCGGAGGATAGGGGTTCGAGTTAAGAACCTTTATCAATTGTAGGTAGATGGCTGCGCAGCAATGGCAGGCAAGGCAGAAGGAGTGGTGAGCAGGGATGATGGCGAGTTGTGTACCGAGATTGGGCCACCTTCACCATGGAGCTTTGAAGATACTGCAGTAGATTTCTACTGGGCTTCCTAAGGGCACTCTTGCGCAGTCAGATCAGTGCAAGGGGTGTACCTTGGGAAAATTTGTGAAAGCCACATTTCACGAGAAGGATAGTCGCGCCACGACGATCCTTGAGAGAATTCACACAGACGTGTGTGGACCTTTCTCAGTAGCTTCGACAGCAAAGCACGGGTATTATGTGATATTTGTTGATTATTTTTCTCGTAAGTGATGGATCTTCTTCATGTAGAAGAAGAGCGAGACATACTCAAAGTTCTGTGAGTTCAAGGCACTGGTTGAGAAAGAATCAGGGAAGCAGGTGAAGGCTATTAGGAGCGACAATGGTGGTGAATTCATCTCTGGCGAATTCAAGGACTTTTTCGTAGAAGGAGTCGAAAGGCTCATAGCACCTCATAACCCACAGAACGAGGTTGCTTTGAGAGCGGAAGAACAAAACGATCGTGGGTCTTGCCCTGGCGATGTTGCATGTTCGAGGCCTACCCATACATTTGTGGTGAGGGCATGCACAATGCTGTTGTATATGTCTGAGAACCGTTGTCCTCACAAGATACTTGGCATGAGTACACCCGAGGAGGCGTTTTCCGGTAAGAGGCCTGATATTTCCCATTTGAGGATTTTTGGTTCACCTGTTTACATTCATGTGACGAAGGATGCCAGGAAGAAGCTGGAGCCGATTGCGGAGGTTGGGATATTTTTTGGGTACACTGATACGCCCCAAAAATATCGTGTGTATTTTCCAGACAGTCGCAAGACTGTTGTGCGATGGGATATTAAATTTCAGGAGGAGAAAGCCATGAAGTGTTCGTTTGAGAGGGAGCCACACTTGCATGCAGATGAGGAGCTATTAGTTCCTAAGGATGAGTCTCAGGATGTGGATCAGCCACAAGATGAGGTTCATGGAGTGGAAGAGACCACTCAGGTAGCACCAACCATCGGGGCGAGCTTTCATGAAGGTGACGGCTGACTCGAAGATGCGAAGGTTGGCAGGAGCACCTACATCACATAGCCTGACGAGACGAGTCACGACCGTGTATCTTGGATACATGGCTCTTATGAGCAAGTGTATCGTGACAGATCCATCCTCTTTCGAGGAAGCTGTGGAGGACCCCGCATGGGTAGATGCCATGGTGGAAGAGTATGATTCGATTGTCAGAAACAGTGCATGGGATATTGTCCCAAGGCCGGAAGGGAAATCGGTGGTGGGTTCGAGATGGATCTACAAAGTGAAGCAGGCAGCTGACGGGAGTGTGGAGAAGTACAAGGCAAGATTTGTTGCCCGAGGCTTTTCACAGATAGAGGGGATCTATTATGAGGACACACGCATCGCAGAGTATTCTTCCCATCTGGGCCGATTCTTGCTCTCATGTGAATGGGTGGCACATTCATCAGATGGATGTGAAGACTGCGTTCCTCAACGAAGTCATTGAGGAGGAGGTGTACATAGAGCAGCCCGAAGGTTTTGAGATATTCAACAGCGAGTCGCATGTGTGCGGGCTCAAGACAACACTGTATGGGTTGAAACAAGCACCTCGTGCTTGGTACACACGGATATACAATTATTTCACTGAACTTGGATTCTCCAAGAGTGAGGCGGATCCTAACCTATACCAGATTGTGGTGGAGGGTAAGTTGCTGATCATTGTACTTTATGTAGATGATTTGATTTTGACAGGTGATGAACTGTTGATACACTCATGCAAGGATGATCTTACAAAGGAGTTTGAGATGAAGGACTTGGGCCTCCTTCATTATTTCCTAGGATTGGAAATTTGGTAGCACAGTGGTGGACTGTTTGTTTCTCAGGGTAAGTATGCCCAAGAGATACTGGAGAAGTTCAACATGCATGGCTGCAAGCCTGTTGATACTACTCTTCCTGGTGGATGGAGGAAGGAGGATGCTACTTCAGCGGAGGTAGTGGATGCCACTGTTTATTGACAGTTGGTGGGGTCGCTTATGTATCTGGTCAATACACGACCCGACATATGCTATGCTGTTAACCAACTTTCACAAGCTATGGTTAAGCCTACCAAGCTCTTATGGAAGACAGGCAAGCATGTATTGAGATATCTCAGAGGCACATCGGGATATGGATTATGGTACAGAAAGTTGGATGAGGTGAGGCTATGTGGCTTCACGGATGCAAATTGGGCAGGGAGTCCAACGGATAGAAAGAGCACATCTGGAGGGATTTTCAGTATCGAGTCGATAGCATTTTCTTGGTACAGCAGGAAGCAGAGATCCGTGGCACTCAGTTCAGCAGAGGCCAAGTATATGGCAGCAAGTTTGGCTGCATGTGAGGCTATATGGATGAGGAAGATCCTGGTCGGATTGTTCGGTTCACACTTAGATCCTACTGTGATTTATTGTGATAATCAGAGTTGCATCAAAATCTCGGTTAATCCAGTATTTCATGATAGATCTAAACACATTGACATCCGGTATCATCATATCAGAGATTGTGTACAACGGAAGATCATGTTACTTTCATACATTCCCACGGAGGATCAGGATGCTTATATCTTGACGAATGCGCTCACCAGGAGCAAATTCGAATACCACAGGGGCAGGATAGGGGTTGCAGATAATCCTTATATTGTTGAGAGGGAGTGTTGAGATTGCAACAAGATGATGAGCTTAGTGGAAAGGAGTCGCCTTCTCTAAGTGGGCCCGCAGGCTATTTTTGGTGCAAAGTCTATTTTTAGACTATCTAAAAATAGTTGAGCTATTTGTATTCAGTTTAACTAATTGATACAATTAGTGAGAGTGGTGTGAATTAATTATTAATTCACTAATTATAAACTCATAAATCAACTAAAGAATGCATTAGTTAACTTCAGTGCATGGACAGTTTCAGTGGAGACCAGTGCAGAGATAGGTGAAAGAGCAGGTTAACTATCAGTTGTGACTATACTGTTGCTATTTGCAACACACAGATAGGTGGAGAAGCCCATGAGGATTGCGCAGTACAAGCTAGGTGGTTTATCTATTTAATGAAGCCATCCCATAGCATTGAAAACGCAATAGAGGCTGGCTATCAAGTGGCAAAAGATTGGAGCATGTGTTTTGCTAGATCTAGCTTGATAGTGTGTAGCAGTTGAGGGTGTGCATGAGAGCTTGTGAGGAGCTTTTGTACTATGATTGTTACATGATCTCCATGAAATATAATATACGGAATGGTTAGTTTTCCAACTTTAATCTCATTAAATACTATGTTCATATGTGTGATTGTTTGTGGTTTTAATGTATGCATGCAATTGATTTTATTTCCGCATGTGATGATCAATGGTAGAAGAGATTCTGTATTATGCATGAAGCTAAAATAGTGTGTGATCAGGAGAATCTTGGTGAATAAGATATCAGTTATTCAAATTTCTACACTTTGGCCCCAAAGATTCTTGCGATTATGCTTTCCAGTATGTGTGTTCCCTTTATGTGATGGTTTTTCCTTCATTTTTAAATTAATATTATGCTTATCTTCAATACTTGATTAAGGAAAATGTTTTAGAACTCATCCAATCCAGATTCTCTTAATACATATGAATCAAGTATTTCAAGTTTTTCCTTCTAAAGTTACTTTAGAATTCACCCTTTGCCAAGTGCTCTACCATAATGGATTGTCCCTCTTTTCAACCTCCAACTAATATGGTTTTATGTATAAGAAATCATTTCTACCCCGCCTTTGATTAGCCTTTGTTCAATTTACCAAATATCCGCAACCTTTGATGAAATTTAAAATCACATGTCTTTGTTCCCAATGGATTTTTTCTCAGCCTAACCACAAATTTAAAAAAATTATCACATGCAAAAGATCTAGCCATTGATTTCAATTTATATATTGTTATCGTAGTAACATTGGGTAATAGAGATTTCTCTAGGTGGGAAGGGCTAGCATCCAATCTGAAATATTGGTTTCAGGTCACTCCGGCAGTTTTCTATATGTTGAGAATGCAGCAAGATGATGGAGCTTAGTGAAATGAAGTCGCCTTCACTAAGTGGGCCCGCAGGCAATTTCTGGCGCAAAGTCTATTTTTAGACTATGTCTATTTTTAGACATACGGAGCATAATTTGGGAATTCTACTTGGAGATTCTTAAAGTATGCGACATGTTGGTAAAAATAGATGAGACCCTTATTTTTAGGACCCGGGCTATTTTTAGACTGATCTCCTAAAAATATGGAAGTCAAATATTATTTACCCTTAATAATATTTTGACTATAAACAGCAGTTTACTCTCTTGGCGCACTTCAATTTGAGTCATGGAGGTGGCTCATGCAACTGACACAAGGAATCACGTGGTTCCTAGGGTTTGATGGCATCTTGCATGGTTGGCTTCAGTTAGACTTCAGTGGCAGGAGTTTTGGAGGAGTTAACAGGACAGATAGTGGAGTTGTGTTCTGTTTGTTTTAGTTGAACTAGTTGGGATTAGTTAACTAACTAATCAACTAGATATGAGTGGAGTAAATTAAATAATATTTAATTTACTAAATATTAACTCATTAGTCAACTCAAGAACACTTCAGTTCACTACAGTGCATGATCAGTTCAGTGGAGACCAGTGGAAGAGGTAGATGAAAGGGTGAGTAAAGCTATCAGTTGGTAGATTTGTTTTGCATGAGATTTGCATTACACTTGGAGGAATTGTCCATGACAATTAAGCAATCAAGGCAAGGGGATTCGAACCTTGAACCTCTTCATATACAGGCCATGATTGCGCAATAGAGGCAAGGCAGTTAGTGGTGTGTTTTGAACCCGAGACTTGTTCAAAACCAAGCTAGATTGTGAGTAACTTCATGAGAGAGTACTGAGTACTTGTGAGGAGTGTTGTACTTGTTTGGTTACTTGATTTCTCCATTATAATATACACAATAGCTGCGGGGTTTTCAGCTATAGGCTTTCCCCATACATACTGAGTTAATGTGTGATTGAATTGATGTGAGATTGCTTCTGTTATTTCCGCATGTGACAATTAATTGTAGAAGGAGGTTATGTGTTATGTATGCAATTCGAAATTGATATATGACCAGGTTAATCTTCAGTGAATAAGTGATTTATTCAGCTAATTTCTACATGGTATCGGAGCGAGATTAATTGTCGAAGTCTATTGCGGTGATTGCAAACTTATTTCCTCGGACAGAGTCTGCATGCGGGCCAGGTAGCCTCCGGAATATTCATCCTTCTTTGTAAGGTGAAAGATCTGGTGAATGCCCTTTGCAGTCAATCTCTGATTTGGAAATAATTTGTTTTCAAGTATAGATCGAAAGCGATAGAGCTTGGAGTTTGGAATTCGAATTTTGCAGAAGGTTGTTCTTCTTGGTGCCGGTGTTGAAAGATGTCTTCTTTCAATGGTTTGCGACTCGAATATGCTCTTGAAGGCAGTTCGAACTATGTTGCATGGAAAGATCGAATGGAAGCGGTGTTGGAAGATAATGGTCTGAAGGAGTTCGTGGATGCGGATGTCCCAAAGCCCACTGATGCAGCTCTGGTCGATGCATGGCAAAAGAAGATCGCGAAATGTCGAAGGATCCTGTTGGAGGGCGTCGAGGATCATATTGTATCCAGCCTGCATGGAAAGGCTACTCCATATTTAATGTGGAAAGCTTTGACGGATCTATTCCAGAGTAAGAGCGACCAAAGGAAGCTGGCACTCAAAGATAAGCTCAAGAACATCAAGATGGAGAAAGGCGACAGTATCGCCAAATACCTCACGAAGTTCACTCAATGCAGAGATGAGCTGGGAAGTGTGGGAGTTGGGTCGATGAAGGATATGGTCGACTGTCTTGGTCTTAGGAAGGCGCCAGCACTCATATCAAAGATAGTGTGATGGTCGGGAGAAGCTGCCAGGATGGGAGCGCCTTTGGGCGGATCTCATGCAGGAGGAGATAAGGAGGACTACTCGAGATGGATCTTCATCGAAGGGAGCTGATGAAGAAAACTGCGCTTTGGTTGCCAAAGCAAAGAAGGGGAAGGGTAAGAAAACCTCTCATTCTGGTGCAAAGGGCAAGAAGCAGGATATGGCGAAAGTGAAGTGTTTTCACTGCCATGATCACGGACATTATGCTACCAATTGTCCAAAGAAGAAGAAGAACAAACAAGCGGGAAGATCTGCAGATGGAGAAGCTTTGGCTTCACAGTTCGAGCTTGACTTTTCACTGATTGCATGCTTGGTTTCAAGTGTGATGGGATCGGTGTGGTTCTTGGACAGCGGTGCGTCATTTCATATGACGGGAGATCGGGAGTTGTTCTCAGATCTGGAGGACAAGGATTTGGGTATGCACATCGAGATGGGCGATGACGGTAGATACAGTGCAACTGGTATCGGTACCGTATCCTTTCAGAGGGAGTCTGGTAAACCCTTTATCTTAAAGGATGTCATGCATGTACCTGGATTGAAGAAGAACCTGATTTCAGTAGCGATGTTGGAGGATAAGGGTTATGATGTGGTCTTCAGCGAAGGAAAAGCTTTCCTGCGCAGTAAGACTACTGGAGAGAACCAGAAGATAGGGGTTCGAACTCAGAACCTTTATCAGTTGCAGGTAGATGACTGCGCAGCTATGGCATGCAAGGCGGGAGAAGTGGTGAGCCGGGATGATGAGGGCGAACTATGGCACAGGAGATTGGGCCATCTTCACCATGGAGCTTTGAAGATTATGCAGCAGATTTCTACTGGACTTCCTAAGGGCACCCTTGCGCAGTCAGATCAGTGCAAGGGGTGTACTTTAGGGAAGTATGTGAAAGCCACCTTTCACGAGAAGGATAGTCGCGCCACGACGATCCCTGAGAGAGTTCACACAGACGTGTGTGGTCCTTTCTCAGTTGCTTCGACAGCAAAGCACAAGTATTATGTGATCTTTGTTGATGATTTCTCTCGAAAGTGTTGGATCTTCTTCATGTCGAAGAAGAGCGATACATTCGCGAAGTTCTGTGAGTTTAAAGCACTGGTCGAGAAGGAGTCGGAGAAGAAGGTGATTGCTCTAAGGAGTGATAACGGTGGTGAATTCATCTCGGCTGAATTCAAGGAGTTCTGCAGCGCAGAAGGGATTCGGAGAGAGCTCATCGCACCCCATACCCCACAGCAGAACGGGGTGGCTGAGCGGAAGAACAGAACGATCGTGGGTGCTGCACGGGCGATGTTGCATGATCAGGGCCTACCCCTTCACTTGTGGGGTGAGGCATGCAATACAGCAGTGTATGTGCAGAACCGTTGTCCTCACAAGGTTCTTGGCATGAGTACACCGGAGGAGGCTTATTCTGGCAAGAGGCCCGATATTTCCCATTTGCGGATTTTTGGTTCTCCTGTCTACATGCATGTGACGAAGGATGCGAGAAGGAAGCTGGATCCAACTGCTGAGGTTGGAATATTTGTGGGGTACACTGATACACCTCACAACTATCGGGTGTATTTTTTAGACAGTCGAAAGACTGTTGTGCGACGGGATATAAAATTTCAGGAGGAGAAAGCCATGCGGTGTTCGCTTGAGAGGGAGCTACACTTGCATGCAGATGAGGAGCTGTTAGTTCCTAAGGAGGAGCTTCCGGATGTGGATCAGCCACAAGAGGAGGTTCAGGAGGTGGAAGAAACCACCCATGCAGCGCCAACCATCAGAGGGCGCATGCGCACTACAGAAGCTGAGCGACTGGCTCGGGATGCAGAGAAGGTTGTAAGACCACCTACAGCACAGCGCAGACAGAGACAGTCACCGGATCGGTACACTGGATACATGGCTCTTATGAGTCAATGTGTTGTGACAGAGCCATCCTCTTTTGAGGAAGCTGTGGAGGAACACGCATGGGTTGATGCCATGATCGAAGAATATGATTCGATCATCAGGAACAGTGCATGGGAGATTGTCCCAAGACCGGTTGGGAAATCAGTTGTAGGTTCGCGATGGATCTACAAGGTGAAGCAGGCGGCTGACGGGAGTGTGGAGAAGTACAAGGCGAGATTTGTCGCCCGTGGCTTCTCACAGATCGATGGGATTGACTATGAGGAGACTTTTGCACCTGTCGCAAGGTACTCTTCCATACGGACGATCCTTGCTCTCTCAGCGCAGATGGGGTGGCACATTCATCGGATGGATGTGAAGACTGCGTTCCTCAATGGAGTTATTGAGGAGGAGGTGTACATAGAGCAGCCTGAAGGTTTTGAGATCTTCAGCAGTGAGTCGCATGTGTGCCGACTCAAGAGAGCACTGTACGGGCTGAAGCAAGCACCTCGTGCTTGGTACGCTCGGATAGACAGCTACTTCACCGGGCTTGGATTCTCCAAGAGTGAGGCAGATCCAAACCTGTACCAGATTGTGGTGGAGGGGAAGCTGTTGATCATCGTACTGTATGTAGATGATCTGATTTTGACTGGCGATGAGCAGTTGATACTTTCATGCAAGGAGGATCTTGCACGAGAGTTTGAGATGAAGGACTGGGGCATCCTTCATTATTTCCTGGGATTGGAGATTTGGCAGCGCAGCGGAGGACTGTTTGTTTCTCAGGGCAAGTATGCCCGGGAGATTCTGGAGAGGTTCAACATGCGAGGCTGCAAGCCTGTTGATACCCCTCTTCCTGGAGGTTGGAGGAAGGGAGATGCTACTTCGGAGGAGGTAGTGGATGCCACTGTCTATCGACAGTTGGTGGGGTCGTTGATGTATCTGGTCAATACTCGGCCGTACTTATGCTATGCACCGATTAACCGACTTTTCACAAGCTATGCCTTCTGGACTCTTTTGGAAGAGCGGGCAAGCTGTAATGATGCGCTTCTCGAGAGAACACATCGGGATATGGTTCATGTGCAGGCCAGGGAGATGAGTTCAAGCCGTGATGTTTGGAACATCCCGGTACCATCACATCAGAGATTGTGTTTAGCGGAGGATCATGATGCTTTCATATGTTCCCACGGAGGATCAGGATGCCGACATCCTGACGAAGGCGCTCACCAGGAGCAAGTTCGAATTCCACAGAGGCAGGATAGGGATTGCAGATAATCCATATCTTGCTGAGAGGGAGTGTTGAGAATGCAGCAAGATGATGGAACTTAGTGAAATGAAGTCGCCTTCACTAAGTGGGCCCGCAGGCAAATTCTGGCGCAAAGTCTATTTTTAGACTATGTCTATTTTTAGACATACGGAGCATAATTTGGGAATTCTACTTGGAAATTCTTGGAGTATGCGACATGTCGGTAAAAATAGATGAGACCCTAATTTTTAGGACCCAGGCTATTTTTAGACTGATCTCCTAAAAATATGGAAGTCAAATATTATTTACCCTTAATAATATTTTGACTATAAACAATAGTTTACTCTCTTGGCGCACTTCAGTTTGAGTCATGGAGGTGGCTCATGCAACTGACACAAGGAATCACGTGGTTCCTAGGGTTTGATGGCATCTTGCATGGTTGGCTTCGGTTAGACTTCAGTGGCAGGAGTTTTGGAGGAGTTAACGGGACAGATAGTGGAGTTGTGTTCTGTTTGTTTTAGTTGAACTAGTTGGGATTAGTTAACTAACTAATCAACTATATATGAGTGGAGTAAATTAAATAATATTTAATTTACTAAATATTAACTCATTAGTCAACTCAAGAACACTTCAGTTCACTACAGTGCATGATCAGTTCAGTGGAGACCAGTGGAAGAGGTAGATGAAAGGGTGAGTAAAGCTATCAGTTGGTAGATTTGTTTTGCATGAGTTTTGAATTACACTTGGAGGAATTGTCCATGACAATTACGCAATCAAGGGAAGGGGATTTGAACCTTGAACCTCTTCATATACAGGCCATGATTGCGCAATAGAGGCAAGGCAATTGGCGGGGAGTTTTGAACCTCAGACTTGTTCAAAACTGAGTCAGAGTGTGAGTAACTTCATGAGAGAGTACTGAGTACTTGTGAGGAGTATTGTACTTGTTTGGTTACTTGATTTCTCCATTATAATATACACAATAGCTGCGGGGTTTTCAGCTATAGGCTTTCCCCATACATCCTGAGTTAATGTGTGATTGAATTGATGTGAGATTGCTTCTGTTATTTCCGCATGTGACAATTAATTGTAGAAGAAGGTTATGTGTTATGTATGCAATTCGAAATTGATATATGACCAGGTTAATCTTCAGTGAATAAGTGATTTATTCAGCTAATTTCTACACTATATGATAGCTAAGAAAATTATTGAGAGCTAACATTTTGGCATCCATACTGGGGAGGCGACATACTTATTTTCCCCTTAAAAAATTACTATTGTTGAGATCTAATTTATGATGGTGAGCAAAAATTTAGACATAAATGTTGGTTGTTAAATTTTCCGTGGTGATTCCATTGTCTCAAGTAATCAAGGTGAATCCAGTAAAGAATTATGGCTTTTAAAAGAATTTACACGAGAAAGAATCCAAATCCCAACCCTTTAGAAGTTGTTTCAAGTCCAGAAAAGATACTTCAGAAAAGAAACGTTAAATTTGAATCAGGTACTTTTCAATTAGAAGGATCCTTCTCCTTACCTAAAGAAGTTAAAAGTATTGAAGACATTCACTTTGATATAAAGTTTGAGTAGACATTGTTCAGATCTAAATCAGAATCAAACTCGAGTCAAATAGTACTTCCATCTATTCATGTATCACATACTCCTATGTCACAAATCATCGTATCACATATTCCTTCTACTTCAAATTTTCCAACCCCACCTTCAAGAATTATGGTTGTCAAGTTCGCTCCCCTTGCTCTTCCTTCTCCATTACACGGCCTTACCCAAAACTATGGTCAATGAATTGTCATGTATAATGGAGAAGGAGCCATTTCAGCTTAACTAAACTCATACATATTTAATGACTTCTTAGACTTGGAAGAAGTATATAATGAGGATGTTAAAATGAGATTATTTGCACAATTTTTTTCTGGTGAAGTGAAGAAATGGATTAGAGGGCTTCAAGCGAGAACTATTGCTAATTTCCAACAATTTGAAGAGTTTTTTCTCAAAATATGGGAAGACAAGAAAAACTCCATACAGGTTTTGACATAGTATAATAATTTGAAAATTAGTGGTGAATTAGTGCAAGAATCAAAATTCTCTGGATCATAAGTACTAGAACTTTGGCCCCAAAGATTCTTGTGATTATGCTTTCCAGTATGTGTGTTCCATTTATGTGATGGTTTTTCCTTCATTTTGAAATTAATATTATGCTTATCTTCAATACTTGATTAAGGAAAATGTTTTAGAACTCATCCAAGCCAGATTCTCTAAATACATATGAATCAAGTATTTCAAGTTTTTCCTTCTAAAGTTACTTTAGAATTCACCCTTTGCCAAGTGCTCTACCATAATGGATTGTCCCTCTTTTCAACCTCCAGCTAATATGGTTTTATGTATAAGAAATCATTTCTACCCCGCCTTTGATTAGCCTTTGTTCAATTTACCAAATATTCGCAACCTTTGATGAAATTTTAAATCACATGTCTTTGTTCCCAATGGATTTTTGCTCAGCCTAACCACAAATTTAAAAAATTTATCACATGCAAAAGATCTAGCCATTGATTTCAATTTACATACTGTTATCGTAGTAACATTGGGTAATATAGAATTCTCTAGGTGGGAAGGGCTAACATCCAATCTGAAATATTGGTTTCAGGTCACTCCGGCAGTTTTCTATATGATAGCTAAGAAAATTATTGAGAGCTAACATTTTGGCATCCATACTGGGGAAGCGACATACTTATTTTCCCCTTAAAAAATTACTATTGTTGAGATCTAATTTATGATGGTGAGCAAAAATTTAGACATAAATGTTGGTTGTTAAATTTTCCGTGGTGATTCCATTGTCTCAAGTAATCAAGGTGAATCCAGTAAAGAATTATGGTTCCTAAAAGAATTTACACGAGGAAGAATCCAAATCCCGACCCTTTAGAAGTTGTTTCAAGTCCAGAAAATATACTTCAGAAAAGAAACGTTAAATTTGAATCAAGTACTTTTCAATTAGAAGGATCCTTCTCCTTACCTAAAGAAGTTAAAAGTATTGAAGACATTCACTTTGATATAAAGTTTGAGTAGACATTGTTTAGATCTAAATTAGAATCAAACTCGAGTCAAATAATACTTCAATCTATTCATGTATCACATACTCCTATGTCACAAATCATCGTATCACATATTCCTTCTACTTCAAATTTTACAATCCCACCTTCAAGAATTATGGTTGTCAAGTTCGCTCCCCTTGCTCTTCCTTCTCCATTACACGGCCTTACCCAAAACTATGGTCAATGAATTGTCATGTATAATGGAGAAGGAGCCATTTCAGCTTAACTAAACTCATACATATTTAATGAATTCTTAGACTTGGAAGAAGTATATAATGAGGATGTTAAAATGAGATTATTTGCACAATTTTTTCTTGTGAAGTGAAGAAATGGATTAGAGGGCTTCAAGCGGGAACTATTGCTAATTTCCAACAATTTGAAGAGTTTTTTTCTCAAAATATGGGAAGACAAGAAAAACTCCATACAGGTTTTGACATAGTATAATAATTTGAAAATTAGTGGTGAATCAGTGCAAGAATTTTTTGTTAGATTCATGAAAGTCTATAATTCAATTCCAACCCACATAAAACCCCCTCCTAGTGCTGCCCAAATTCATTGTGCTAATGCTTTTGATAGATATTTTTCTTTACTATTAAGAGAAAGAAGGTTTGCCACTTTCGTTGATATACAAAATGATGTTATAGAAGTGGAAGTGAATTTACTGGCATTAAAAAAAGATGAAACAAAAATCTGAACCTGAAAGGAAAAGGGTTAAAGAGGAGCCTTCTTCTTCTCAATCTGCAGATGTTAAATTCAATATCATGCTAAAAACTATGGAAAGGATTGTTGATAGGTTATCACTAGACAATAAACCTGTTGTTAGGAAACCAAAGCCTCAATTCATAAACCCATATTTTAGAAGGCCTGCAGTTCCACAAATAAAACAAAGAGAACAAAGGAATCCAAATGATCAACAGGTCAAACCTCTTCTTCCAAATAATTTTTTTGCTAAATAAGTTGTTGATCATCCTGAAGAACAAATCAATCATCTTGATGAGAATGAATCCAAAGTTTCTTTAACTAAAGAAGAAAATGAAAGAGAAGAGCATGACAAAGAGGAGCATGACAAAGATAGTGAATTGTTGGTTAAATCAGACCAATATAAAAAAGTGTATCAAAATGTAGTTGTAGATATTTAGAGGCAATACAATCTTAGAAATAGGAATTTTCTTGTCAAAACGAACAAGCTTCCTGCAAATTATCCCTCAACAAGCCAACAAAAGAAAGATGTATAGAGGAAAGTTGAAGAAGGGAAAAAGGGGGTTAATATACGAGAATCATAAGGGGTTTTGTCTCCTTTTAGTCCTGAAAGTGAAATCTCTAAGCTTAAAATTCACACCCCTTTCAATGAGATTTTGAAGAATTCTAAGTATAAAAACAAATCATTAAAATGGTGAAAAAACGAAAAGATGAACAACAGTCGGATATTATGAATCTTGAAGATGATACCCTTGCCTTCTTATTTGGACCTCATGTTGAGAACAACACTGACGGAGAAGTACCTCCTTTTTATATCGGCCTAAATTTTCATGACATGAATTTACATAATGCAATGTTTGATTTAGGAGAAACACAAAATCTGATGCCAAAAATTGTCATGGATAACCTTGGGTTGGGCATTACAAGATCGTATAAAGACTTGTTTTTTTAATTCGCGGAAAGTAAATTTTTTGGGTTTAATTAAAGATTTAGTTGTGTCACTAGCCAAAATGCCTACAAACAAATTTCTTATGAATGTGGTGGTTGTTGATATTCCACCTAAGTTTGGGATGTTGCTTTCAAGATCTTGTGGATCAAAGTTGAAAGGTACCTTACAAATGGATGTCTTGCGAAACAATTCTGATTTTTGGTGAACAGAAAAGAACATACGAAGATGTGCAACTAGCATACATAGTTAGTAGCCCAACCAAGCCTGATAATCACCCTGTATGCTGTTGATACAAATTTTGGTTCATCGATTTTTTATAATGATTGTCATTTTAAAGAAGAAAACCAAAACATAAATGATCTTCTTGAGGAAAGTAGTGAACAACTAAAGGCAGAACATATTTCAAGAGAAGAACATAATGATGAAGGTTTGTGGAACATGATTTTTGATGGAGCTTTCAGTAAAGAGGGATCTAGAGCAGGTATTTGTATCATTCCTCCAGGAAATGAATCCAAACTCTATTCTTTTAAGCTAGCTTTTGACTCTTCAAACAACATTGCTAAAGATGAGGCCCTAATGTTGGGGTTAAATCTGAAAAATATTAACACTAAAAGGATAATTGTACATGGTGATTCTAAATTCGTGATTAATCAAGTGAATGGACTTTATCCAACCAAGCACCTAGGCATGAGAAGATACACAAATGTAGTTTGGGATATTTTTGAAAACTTTATCACAAAGCATAGTATTTTAGTCATACCATGAGATCAAAATAGAATATCAAATTCCCTAGCCACCTCAACTATTGCTTTTAAGATTCCTATTTACCCAAATAAGAGATATGAAATTGAGGTGAGACAGAAACCATTAATTCCCGATAACAAGGAACACTGGTAGGTTTTTGAATATGGCCAACAGATTAAGAGATTTATAGAAATGACAGGCGAGCTTGCTAATAAACACACTGACAAAGAGAATCAGAAATGGGAAGATCATGAAGCTACTAAAAGGATAACAGGGTTGGCTCCAGATGCACCTGACTTCCTGAATGTTATAGGAGGAAAATAAATAATTCAATTGAAGAATAACTGCATTCCTAAAGGGTTAGTTCCTTTAGAAGAATTGTTTGACAATAATGACGTGGTACCAAACCATAAGGTCATTCCTAATGACCGTGAGGTAGAAGATTACAATATTGGAACTAAGAAAAAGCCATAAATGATTTAAATATATTGATATTTAACTTCTGAAAACAAAGATAAGTATATTGGCTTAATGAAAGAATTTGTTGATGTTTTTTCATGGAGCTATGAGGACTTGAAGGTGTACAACAAGAGTATTATTCAACACACAATTCCAATAAGAAAGGATGAGAGGCCATTTAGGCAGAAACTCAAAAGGATGAATCCACTACTCTTGCCCCTTGTTGAAAAATAAGTGAAAACTTTATTTGAGGCAAAAATCTAGTTTTAATAATATTTTCTAAGTGGGTAGCGAATTTAGTCCCAACCAGGGGAAAGAGCGGGGAAATCAGATTATGTGTAGATTTTAGGAATTTGAATAAAGTGCCTTTGAAAGACAATTATCCCTTTCCTAATATGGATCACATACTACAGAGTGTTCTTGGAGTAGAAAGAATGTCAATGTTTGATGGTTTTTAGGGTACAATAAAATTTTGGTGCACTCGTAAGATCATGAGAAAACAACCTTTATTACACCACAAGGAACATTTCTGTATGCAAAGATGTTGTTCGGACTGGCGAATGCAAAGGCTACTTCCTAGCGAGATATGGACATGAATTTCACAAAATAAAAAGGTAAGTATGTTTCATCTATTTGGATGACATTACAGTTTTTTCAAAATTTGATTATGAACATCTGAAAAAAATTGAAGCAAGTGTTCCTAAAATGTAGGAAATTTGGCATTTCGTTGAATCCTAAAAATTTTAATTTTGCAATGCAAGAAGGAAAATTGTTGGGGCATGTAATATCTAAAGATGGGATTAAAATATACCCCACTAGAGTGGAAATCATCCACAAAATTGAAACTCCAAGAAGCAAAAAAGAAATACAGTCCTTGGCAAAGTTAACTTTTTTAGAAGGCTCATCCCGAACTTTGCAAAGATCGTGAAGATTATTACCAAAATGTTGAGAAAATAAAATTAAATAAAGTGGACACTTGAAGCTGAGAGGTCATTTAACAATGTAAAAGAGGCACTAACTAAAGCACCAATGTTAGTTAGTCTTGATTTTTCAAGAGGTTTTTTATTATTCTCCTTTGCAACGAAGCACACCATTGTTGGATTTTTATTGCAGAAAAATGAAGAAAACGCAAAACAACCTATCGCCTTTTTCAACAACATAAAACAATCTATCGCCTTTTTCAACAAAACATTGGGAAATTCTAAATTAAAATTTAATATCATGGAAAAGTAGGCATATGTTATGATTAACACATTAAAGGCCTCCAGAGTTTATATCTTCCGTTCTCATATAATTTTTTTTTATTCCTAACAATGTTGTGAAATAAAATTTGACACAGCTAGATCCCGAAGGTCGCAGGGGGAGATGGATTGTAGTGTTGTTGGAGTATGATGTAGAAATAAATCCAACAAAATTGATCAAGGGGAAAGGTTTGGCAATATATGGATCAAATTGTGGCAGTCTAAGAATAATTTTTATTTCATTGTTTCCAAATGATCCAAATGAAGAGCGAATATTACAAGTAAAAACAAATAAAACCCAACTAGGAACAAATAAATCCCAAGCTAGATTTTTGAAACTTAAAGAAGTAAATTTTTGTGTTTTGGATGGTTATTTATATTGGAAAGATACAACAAGAGTTTTGTTGAATTATATGCTTGAAGATGAGGCAAAACATACTACGCAAGAATTTCATCAAGGTGTCTGTGGAAGACATCAATACTGGAAGGCTACTGTGAATAAAATTCTTAGAGAAATTTTTTATTGGCCAAATGTTTTTTCAGTTGTGCATAAAAAGGTGGAAACATGTCATCAATGCCGTATTTTTTAGGGAAAATAAATCTTTTACCATTACCATTAAAACCCATTTTAATAGAAGCACCCTTCCAACAGTGGGGTCTAGAATTTATTGGGGAAATCCATCCATCATCTTTGGGACAACACAAATGGATATTAACTAGGAAAAAATATTTTACTAAGTGGATTGAGGCTACACCAACTAAACAAGCTACAAATTTTGTTATCATTCAATTCTTAGAAAATAATATCCTTTCTGAATTTGGTTGACTAAGGAGAATCATAACCGATAATGCCTAAGCATTCAAATCTATGAAAATGGTAAAATTTTGTAATGATTATCCTATAACCCGTACTCATTCTACAACTTACTATCATTATTATTATTATTATCCAATTTTAAGGTCATGGCCATGCTAGACACCAAATTGGTGTGTGAGACCCCCTTGTTTGTGGGACAAGGGACCCACCTCCGCGCAGTGATTTGATTGCTAAGTCTACTAAGGCATACATACTCTACCCCCCTCTGGTTTTGAACCTGTGACCTCTTAGGAGGAAACACATGATGTTAACCATTAGGCCCACTCAAGTTGTATGGACTGGTTGAGTCCTCAAATAAAACCTTGGTTAGGATTATCCATAATTTTTTACAAGATAACAAGAAAGCATGGAATACACAGTGAAGTCTGCGTCATGGGTGGACATAATTAGCACTAAAAAGTCAATTGGCACTTCACCTTTCCAATCGATTTATGGTACAAAGGTATTTTTTCCTATTTCTTTAGAAATCCCAGTAATGAAGTTTTTATAGGATTAGGAAGAAGAACCTAATCACATTCAAAGGAGGATTAATCAATTGATTGAAGTTAAAAAAAAAGAGAAAAGTTATATTACCAAGCTCAATTTCTTCAAGAAAAAATAAATAAAGTTTTTGATAAAATAGCAAAGGAGGATGACTTCGATATTGAAGACGTGGTTTTAAATGGGATGCCAAAAATGAAGAAACGAGTGAGTATGGAAATTTTGATCATATTTGGAAGGGACCATATAAATTGTTGCATATCATGGAAAAAATTGCTTTCATTCTGCAGTACACGAAGGTAAAACTTATAGGTGGAATTCTAATAAATGGAAGGTTCCTTAAGCGTTACCTTTCTTATGGCACCACAAAAATATCATTGTATTTATCCACTTTATTTAAATTGCAAGTGTGGGTGATACTTTGAAATTTTTGAACCCCAAAGAGAAGGCCCTAAGATTTGAATAAGCGATCACCATTGATTGGAATCAAACCATAGTAGTTTCTATATAAATATGCTTGTAGATGAGGCATTTATCACACTTTGTAGATAGTTTGATTTTCAAAAGGATTTAGTTTACGAATTGTAGTATATTTTTAGCTTGGTATTTGGATTTCAATTTTCAGTAGCAGTATCTTCTATTGCAGAAAATGGATGGATAAGTTTTAGTATTTTTCAGTCAGTTTGATTTCACTTGATTATTGATCACATAATGCGGGTTTTGAAGTTTGGGCTTGAGTGGATAGGCACTTGGTCTACGAGTTCTTTGTTTCCTCATAGGGAGGACAACATCCCCATTGGAGCCAGATGTTATCAAATTCAAGATTTTTTTATGAAATTAACTCTCATTAGTTTTACATTTCAGTCTAGGGTCATAAATTATAAATTCTACTAAGTTTTATTGAGTGATGCTTTTAAATTTGGAAACACTCATTTTAATGATATAAGTAAAGTGCGTTGCCAAATCAAAAGGCAGAAAATGGTGTCCCCGATATAAACATAGGCTCCAATTCAAAAATACAAATATTAACACATATCATCTCAAACAAGGGGCATTGTCAAATTAAATGACCACATGCTGAAATAATTATAACCAATCAGTTAGTATGTTAGTAAGAATCAATCTACTCTTGAGACTAATTTTTGTGCCACAAGATGTGTTATAGATCTAGGATGTTAAGCACACAATCATGGAAATAAAAGAAAGCGTTAATATATAACATGTGCACAAACAAAGATAGGTATTATTTCTACAGTTGAAAATCAAAGTCAAATGTCGAAATGTGAATTTACAATGTTTTGTTTGGTAGCCAAAATCAATTTAAACATCGTTGATTAAAGTGATCAAGGTCTTGCCGCTTTTTTTTTTTTCAGCTAAGACTTTGTAATATTTGTTGACGTGATAGAAATTTGGTGTTGAGTTATCCCCTAAGCGCTGACAATGAATATTGGTGCCTACAAGGAGCAAAAATCAAAGGATACAAGATTGTGATTGAGACACGAATTTCTAAAGCCAAGACAATGCCCAAAGGTCCAAATTGAATACCAATTTATGCATAGGTGTTCAGTTATGCAAACAATTGTTAGAGGTGTCATCAAAAGGAAATCTGAAGTTTCAAGTGCCTCATTGTTAAAGAATACTGCAAAATTCTCACGCATAGAACGCCCAACCAAAGCTTGTATTCATATTTGGGATTTTGAATGAACAAGTGTACAAGGATTACATAAAGTATTCACATAGCTCTGAAAGATAGACAGTTAACAGTGAATCGTAAATTATTGAGTGCAAATGGAAAAATATCAACCAAGCGGATCATTCCAAATTCCAAGATTTGATTCCAACTCTAACTTCAGAAGTAACAGAACTTTGGCCTTAAAGATTCTTTTGATTATGCTTTCTAGTTTGTGTGTTCCCTATATGTGATTAGTTTTTCTTCATTATACAATTCATATTATGTTTATCTTCAGTATTTAACTAAGGAATTTTTTTTAGAACTCATCCAAGCCAGATGCTCTAAATACATATGAATCAAGTATTTCAAGTTTTTCCTTCTAAAGTTAATCTATAATTCACCCTTTCGTGAAGTGCTCTAGTATAATGGATCATCCCTCTTTTCAACCTTCAGCTAATATGGTTTTATGTCTAAGAAAGCATTTCTACCCCGCCTTTGATTAGCCTTTGTTTGATTTACCATGTATCCACAGGCCTTTGATGAAATTTTAAATCACATGACTCCATGCCCAATGGATTTTTGCTCAGCCTAACTACAATTTTCAAAACTCTATCACGTAGCAAATATCTAACGATTGTTTAATTTTACAGACTGTTGTCATAGTAACATTGGGTAATAGATATGCAGAGAGAGCCCTCTCTGGGTTGGAATGGCTAGCTTCCAATCTAAAATATTGGTTTAGGTTACTCTAGTAGTTTTCTGTTACAACCAAGAAAATATCTGAGAGCTAACAACAAGGAGTAGGTCTATTAGGTGAGAAAGTTCCAAAGTGCTACAAAAAACCTACCAATTTCAAGATTTGGGATCTCATCACTCAACCACTAAATTTTGATAAATCATTCATGTTTGAGGAGTTGGGCCGATCTTCTTTCTATTTATTGTGTGACTCACATCACAAGATGATGGAATTTTGATAAATTCAATGGGTTATAGAAGATATGGTTGATGGTTTAAAAGTGGTTGCCTCAGGTTATTTAGCTGAATACTACCTCATGTACAAGCCAGGGAAGCTTCATCCTACATCAATCTAAAAGGGGTATGTTGTACGAAATATATATGATAGGAGAAAATCATTAAGAGGCATTACCCATAGATTTTGCAAGGCAAGCCTCTCAACTTATTAAGTTGGGTTATAGTGAAGTTTTATGGGCCTATGACCACTTGATATGAAATTAAAAATGAAGGTTACATGAAATGATTTGCAAACTATTTTATGTCTTCTAGGCAATGGATAATGATTGCAAAAGCACACAAATTAAAGTAAATTTTGCAGATTTTTAACAATTAAAAATGGACAATAAGCAGCATCAAAACACAACAAATTGATGACAAAGTTCACCCCTCTTGGGCTACGTGTCTGGTTCAAGCTTCCAATGGTGGCATTTTTTATTATAGGCTCAAATGTTCAAATACATCAACATACAAGCCTCAACTTGAAAAAAATAACATCATCATTGCATCTAGAATGCCCAAAAACCCATTTGTAGGCTCTTCTTGGGCTAAAAAGGCTGAAAATTTGCCAAGATAGGCCTCCTTCTTCAAACTACCTACAAACATCTCCACAAAGCTAGTTCACTCTGTAAACTGGCAACAAACTATTTTGACCCGGAGGTCTCGGGTTTGATAATCTCTTATTGGTGGGATTGGCATTGTTTTGTTTAAAGAATAAATAATTTTTGTATGGGTCAAAGCCCCTTTGTAAAAATATTTGCTCTGTCAGTCATGCATCAATACATGTGACCGAGGGGTGCGGGCTATAGGCCATGCGCCTCCCTGGCCCCACTCCCAGTTGTGTGTTTGATGATAAGACCTGGGCCTGTGGTGCGGGCAAGGTGCCACGTGCCCTACCCCTCCACATATCTCGTATATGGCCGCATAATGGTGATGAAACCTGGGGTTGGTTTGGTCGAGCACGACGGCTGGCCCGACCCCCTTTTCCAACTGCAGAACCACTCCACCTTACATGAAATGTGCCACCCTCATATAACAAGAACCACTCATGGCCCGGGTATCAAGAAGTCTATTGGTGTGTTGGAGGTCAGCAATTCAAATCCGCTAGAGGCTTGACAATCTGTTGAAAAAAAATTGGCACCAAAACTAGGGGCACTTGGCGACCTCTCATAGGGCCACGTCGCACCCTCTAATTGCCCCATGTGGTGACCTATGATTGGTCCACCACATCAACTGTACACCCATTCACCATGTGCTATGTTCCCTCATGCCATTAGCCCTCCTACCATTCGTACATCCCAGTTAGTTGATGATGTCAGCATGAAATCATCGTACATACTGCCACATGGAATCCATACACTGCATAGTCAACCCTGCAAGTTGAATTTTTAGTTGTTTTCCAAAACTTCAGAACACGATAACTTCCTCATACGGTGTCAAATTGAGGCGATTCAAGGACCATTTGAATCAGAATGAAGAGATCTATGATTTGGCATTAGTTTTGAGAGATTTTGAACACTTTTAATTTTTTAGCATATTTTTTATCCCCTAGATCATTCCTCCCCATTGGAAGATTTTGGACCACCAAAAGCATGTTTTTTACTCAATAAGTGAGTGTAAAAATCCGTCACTTTCCCAATCTCTATCCACCTTGCTTTTCTTGGATTGGTACCTTTGAGCCCCACACAAAGATACTCCACATTGCCTCTGTGTGAAGTTCTTATCCTCCTGTCAAGAATTGAGTCTTCCTACAAGTCATTTAAATACTGAGGATTAAAATATTTTGTAGGTAGAATCTGAACATTCTCTCCTTGATCATAAATCATAGGAGGCTAATACAGTCTCAAGTTTTCCACATTCACAACATAATAAATTTTCATGTAAGGTGAAAAATATAATCGGAAAGTGTTGTTACCAATCTTCTCCAAGATTTTGAAAGGACCATATCTGATTGGCTTGAGATTTATACCTTCACCTTGTAGTCTTTCCTTGCTGATGTACAACCAAACTTGATCTGCCAATTGAAAATCATGATCATCACAATGCTTATCATGTCTTGCTTTGTACTTGGCTTGAATTTTCTCCAAATATTTTTGTACCCTTTGATGCACTGGCTGGATTTGTTCAAAGAAATGCTTGGATTCGTCTACATCACTATGTCAATATACTACAATATATTTACCAAAGATGAAATCCAATGGATACTTTGGAAAATAGCCCAAACAAGCTTCATGTGGATATACTTGTGCAAGTGAATGCTTGGCATTATTGTAGGCATGTTGGATGTAATGCAAATGCTCATCCAAAAGTTTAGGATGCTTAGCACAATATCCTCAAAGGAGATGCACTACTGTTATGTTCACTACTTTTATATGGTCGTTGGTTTGTGGATGAAATGTTGTGCTCTTCTTCAAATCTGTGTCCATGAGTTCCCATAAACTTGACCAAAACTTCCCTGTAATTTGAGAATCTCAATAAGAACTAATCGAAGGAGGTAACCCAACATGAAACCATACATTTTGTAAGAATATATTTTCAGTTTTTTCAACTATAACATGTTTCTTACATGGCATCAACACACACATTTTGTTGAAATGATCCACTACAACATATAAATAATCATGACCTTTCCTAGACATTTTTAGTCCCCCAACAAAGTCCATAGAAATAATTTCCCAAGGATGAGAAGGGATAGGAAGTGGAGTGTACAAACCCAATTTCATATTTCTTGGATTGCTAGTATCACACATAAAATGTCCTTTTACATATCTTGATACATTGTCATTCATGCGAGGCCAATAAAAATACCTCTGTAATTGAGCAACTATTTTGCCTACATCAAAGTGACCAACAATAAGAGAAGTGTGGGCATCCCTTATGACATTGAATATTTCACCCTATGGAACACATAACTTTCCAAGATGATATAACAACTTGTTATGAGCATGATAATCCAACTCTTCAACATGATTGCCTTGACTCAAAGTTGCATAAACATCTCTAAAATCTCCATCTTGAGCATATTGTTCAATATAATTTTCATGCATGGTTGGGTTATGCTTAAGAATAATAGATGCATTAACAACATGCCTTGATAACATATCTGCAACTTTGTTGTATATATCTTTCTTATACTTGATTACTAAATGAAATTTTTGTAGGAATCCCATCCATTTGAAATGTCTAGCTTATTGTAGCTTGGTTTGAGATTGTAATTATTACAAAGGTTGATGGTCAATATGAATAATTGTTTCTTTACCCATCAAATAGTGCTTCCATTTCTTCACACTTTTTACCAAAGCATACAATTGTTTCTCATAAGTTGGATAGTTAATTATTGCATTGAAGAAGGCTTTAGAATGATAACATATTGCTTACCATGTTGCATCAAAACTGATCCCATAACATATTTTATTGCATCGGTTTGAATTTCAAATGGCTGCTTAAGATTTGGAAGTGCTATAAATAGCATTGTACTAATTTTTTCTTTCAAAATGTTGAAGGATTTTTGTTGCTTTCCTCCCCATTGAAATACTTGCTTCACACCTGTCAAAGCATGTAATGGTGTTTCAATGAATCAGAAGCTAGCAATAATTTTTCTCCAATATTGGGTTACTCCCAAAAAGCTCCTATATTCTGTTACATTGTTGGGTTTAGGCCAATTCACAGTGACATCAAATTTGGAGGGATCAATCTTCAATTCACCCCCTCCTACAATATGACCCAAATAAACCAAAGATGTTTTCCCAAATTCAAATTCAGACATCTTCAAATAAAAAATTTCCTTTTTAAGACATATCGAATTTGCTTGACATGCTCTTCACGATTATTACCGAAAATCAGAATATCATCTAAGTATACTATGACAAAATCATCAAGGAATGATCACAATACATTATTCATAAATATCATGAATGTGGCAGGTGCATTGTAAATCTAAAATGGCATAATTAACCATTCAAACGAACCTTGTTTTGTCTTGAAAGCGATTTTCCAAATATCATCTGCAAAAATCCTTATATGATGATAACCGCTTCTCAAATATGACTTGGTAAAAAAACAACTTCCTTTCACTGATCTAGAAAATCATCAATGCGAGGAAGAGGATAGAGATTATTTATCGTGATTTTGTTCAAAGATCATAAATCCACACACATGCACCGTGTACCATCTTTATTTGGAACCAAAACATTAGGAGACCCACAAGGAGATGTACTAGGCTTGATGACCCCTTTGTCAAGCAACTCTTGAATTTGATTCTTAATTTCTACATTCTCTAAAATTGACATTTTATACATTTCAATATTCGGAAGTGATGCATCTTTCTACAATTGAATCTCATGTTGGATTACTCTTTTTTGAGGTAACCCTTTAGGTTTCCTGAAACATCTTGTCATGAGTGTTAACAACTCCAACCAATTCATGCTTGAGTTTAGAATCACATCCTTTGAAAGCTTCATATTCAACATTATCTTTTGCTTTAATCATCAACAACGCAAAAGTATTACTAGCATTTACAAGCCTTTTCATATGACCAACACTAACAAGAGATAAGTTCATCTTCTTGCTATTTTCTCTACCAGTATACTCAACTCCATCTTTAAAAAGATGATATTTATTCTCATGATGATATAATATGGCTTTTTCAGTCATATAAGTATGGACTCCCCAAAACAATCCCGCAAACATCAAGTGGTATGACATCAAGCTCTACCTCATCTATAAAATTAGCAATGATGGAAAATTTTAGTTTACAATTTTTTGTCGCTTTTAATTTGGAATCGTCACATAAACAACCCAAAGGGTAAGGTTTTGTATGAGGTGTAGCCTCTAAATTAAGTTTATTGACAATTTCTTCAGAGATAATATTAACTTGAGATCCACTATCAAATAATGTATCAACCTTTGTATGTTTTGTAATGACCTTAATATGGAAAAGGTCACTTCTTTCTTGTCATTTTGAGGTTCAATAGGCTTACTAGAAGAACTAGTACCTACATTAGAAGCTATAACTTTCATTCCCATGGTTGTGATTTTGGTTTCATCACTTGAATCAGATCTTATATCTTGTTGAGTTGTACCAATGGTCTTTTGTTTCCCCTTGTTATTGAACTTATTTGGTCTCAATTCTGGGTGTAATTTCCAACAATGGTCTTCATCATGGCCATCTTTTGAACAATGTTTACAAGTAAGCTTCTCTCCCTCTTTCATGACAGTAGCATTCTTTTTTCCTTTGCCTTTAAACTTCCCCTTTCATTTGTCTCCATGTTTAAAAGGTTTCTTAATGGACTCTTGAGGAACATTCTTGCCTCTTGATTCTAAATGAGTTTCCTGAACACATACTTCATCTAAATTTGTGGGATTAAACGTAAGTGTAACATGTCTTAAATAACTACGTAATCCACCTCTATACTTAAGGAGAGTATCTTGTGAAGTTAAATCAACACCCACGATTAAAGCTCTTCTTCTAAATTCTTGTGTGTAACTTTGGACACTTTGAAATTTAGATTGTCCAAAATTTTGCCAATCCATAATTGCTTTTTTAATTTAGGCTAATGGATAAAATTTCCTTCTCAATGCAACTATAAAATCATTCCAAGAAGAGATTAATTTACCACTTTTCTTCAAATATTCTTGAGTTTTGGCCTCCCACCAAATGAGAGGCACACCTTCCAAGCAAAGAGAAGCAAGTTGAATCTTTGTGACATCAACATCAATATTTTGAATCCTAAAATAGACTTCAATTTGATGAACCCTATTATCCAACATTTCAACATTTACTTCCCCATGGTACATAGGCAATTCAAACTTGACATCAAGCTCAATCAAAGGAGACTTAGCATGTCCTCTTAGAGATGGAGGAGGAGTAGATCTATGGGATGAAGGAGGTGAAGGAGGAGGTGGAGGTGTAAATATTTTTGTGTGGTTGACCCATATTCATGGGTTTGTGGGTGACCCATAACCATGATGAACGCAGGTATGAGGATAGAGATACTTTGTAATTCTTGTGGGCCAATTATGATACTAATGATGTATGACCTAACAAATGGACTTTTACGGCAAAGGTTTTGTGTGGTTGACCCATAAGCTTGGGTTTTTTGGTGACCCATAACCATCATGAACGAGGGTTCAAGGATAGAGATACCCTGTAATGCTTGTGGGCCAATTGTGAGATTGATAGTGCATGGCCTAGCAAATGGACTTTGAGATAATTGGTTTGTTGTTCTGTTTGGGAGAAATTTGATGCCTTATCCGATGGCTTATCTTTGCAAATTCTCACTATCCAATGAAATTTTATAATGCCTTCCTTCAAGTACTTAAGTTTCACCTTTGTGATTCCAATTGTTGGATTTTATAGTCCCATCATGACATTACCTTGGCATCAAGAGGGATATTTTGTCACAACCAAAAGAATGCTTCAATATAGTCAACAAAGATATCCCAATCACCATGGGCACCCCTAACTTGCAAATGCATAGCTAGAAAGGCATAATACAAAGCTCAAACGCGCCTATTCTAGCTTGCAAAAAAATAATGTATCAAGAAGTATGATTCCTAAAGGATGCCAAATGTTGTTGGCTAACTTACAGAGAATGATTCAGATGAATGTGCAATGCTTGTAACTTATGAGCCTGACACCCCACAAGCACCATGATGTCAGTGGAGAGAATTTGCTTCACCATTTCCAAATATATACATTCCCAACCCTTGGTTTCTTCCCTCGTGCCATGCACCCTCATACCAGTGACCATTGGAAAAATGGTAAAAACCAAACCCATGCATTTTATCTGAAAAATATTCTCCATCATAGGTATCACCATTTCAAAAGTGGTCATATCTAAGGCCATGCTTGATGCCCCCCTAAACATCCCAACATACCTACTTCCATCTTCACCAATATGGACACCATAGCCATGGCTCTACCCATTCAACCACTCCCCCATATAGACATATTTGTTGTTGACGACCTTGTGGCTCCTCTCCACTTTGGGATTTGACCCTATTGTCCTTATAACCATGAGCCTAAAAAAATATTTGGAAAAAAATTCATTCCTCCTATTTTTTTCTTTATTGTCTAACAGGAGCACCTCGAAGGGGTTTGACCACACATCTACGAAGGAACCACAACTTTATCGCAATAACCACAACAATAAGGCACAAAAATGAAATTTTAAGCAACATGAACACAACTATAATAAAGACCAATGCTATGAATAAATAGAAGCAAAGGGCCACGAATACGATCGTGTTGCTATTATACCTCGAACCCTCAAGTCACTTCTTTATCTGTAGCACCTTTAGGTACCACTGGAAATAGGGCATCGAAACGACCATGAAGGGTGGTAATAGGACTTAGAGTGACTTGAATCTCTGACCTCCAATTCCTTTGTGTTTCGATATCATCGTGGTTATGGTAGTGGCCATGGCATCACCTAGTGAAGTGATGTTGGTGAGTGATTAGGTCTCGCGGGCAAGACCCAGGTTCAGGGATTGTGGCCAACAAAGGAATCGGCTGTAGTCTAGGATCACGCCGACATTATCACCCTACTCTGGAGAGTAGAGAGTCTCACCCGAGGCGTGCCATGACCACATGCAGGAGGGGAATAGACCAGTGGCAAGGAACGGATCCGCAACTCATTCTCATCAGGGGTTATATTACATAGATAGAATCACATACGCAACATCATTCAGAGAACATACAGATACTAAGCAAATGAAAATTTTAAAGCATCTCAACCAACACACATGCATGTGAATCACACAAATAGACAACAACCTGCAATTGTATTAAGCTCTTGGCAAAATCCCACTTACATAGCTTTACAATGGACTTACAGATCTGATACATATGCCTTGCGGAACAAATATTCTATATCTATAGACCCTAGGAACTATAGAGACCTCATCCATGCTCTGGATTCTTGCTGCAACATTCGTTTTCTCTCCTTTAGTCGCTCTCTTCTCTCTTCTGCTGTGGAATCATCATCTCTTTCATCCGGGTGACTGCTATTTATTGACCCGCTGTCGCGATTGTTAGTTCTTCTTATGTCCTTCTGCAACTGCTTCTAACTTTTCTCTGATTATTTGTGTGTTCCGCTTGCGTTCTTTCTGCTGTATCTTCTCCTTATATGCACTTATGCATCTAGTTTCCTCCGCTATGTGCCTGTTCCGTCGCAACCTTGGTAGCTCTGCCGTTTGATGTGGTTGCGACTTGGTTGCGGCTGTCGTGTGTCCTTGTTCCGCAACCCCAAAATCTGGCCATTGTTCCAAATTCAAAACATTCAAAACAAGGTTTTCAAAACAAGGGCCCCAACAGGCCCCGACCACAGTTCCTTGACTCGTCCTCGAGTCAATCACAAATTACGGTTTCTACCTCCATTGCCCTGCTTGACCCCGTGCCCTGTTCGCCCTGTGTGCTTTCATCCTGTGCTCGTTCCTGCTGTGCACCTTCAGCTTGTTCCTGTCCTTGCTGTGCGTCTTCAGGCGACTGTTCAAACAAGGGCCCCAACTCCGGGACCCTTTGGAACGTTGTAGCTCAGAGCTCAGTAAAAGCCGACACGGCTTGCTGCCACCCCTGTATGAGCAAGTTCGTGTCCTCAGTGAGCTTGGTGACAGCAGCTTCCTCAATGGGCGTTGGGACAGCTCCAAACATTGTGCTGATCTGGGTCTCGGCTGCTGCTGCGAGCTGTTGTATAGCCCGGGCGCTAGATTGAAGGGGCGACCGGAGCACACGAATGACGCGTTTGGCCTCCGCCGAACAAGCCTCTGTGTGTTGGAGCTGTGCCTCAAGTTCATCAACCTGGGCGTATAATTGATCCAGCCTAGCGAGGTCAGTGGCCTCTTGAATTTCCCTTGAAACCTACTGGAGTTGGGCTGAAATCGGCTGGGTCTTGACAGTGAGGGCCAAGGAGCATTCCTGAAGGCCCTTCAGGAAGTCACGGGCCTCTCGTGCCGTGGACTGAAGTGCTTCCTGCATCTGAGCTGCCTAGCTCTGCTTGGCGGCCACCTGGGCTGAATAGTCAACCTCGGGCGCGGCCGGCTCGGCACGGGCTGCTAACGCTGCCCGAAGCTCATGATTCTCCCGGTGTAATTCCTGAACAGCGATGCGGAGGTGGATAGCTTGCTTAGAGAGGCTGGCCGCAGCGATTTCGGGAGGCCGCAGGGGGTAATGAGGCTCTAGGGAGGGCCAGAACTCGGAGAACATCCGGGTGACATTGGTGATCATTGCTTCCATCTGCTCTCGTGTTGTTTGGATTTGGTCACGTTGTTTAGTAAGCGCGGCAATTTGGTGTTACTGCTCGGCATACTGCCTATGGAGTCCCAAATGTAATCTTTCGTCCTACTGGGCCGCCCTTTGAATCAGCAGATACAACTGAGCTGGATTGTCAGGCTGGAAGGTGGAGGTCCCAGAAGCGCTCTGCGCCGACATTCGCTCCTGCAACGGTTGCCCATCGGCAACTGTTCCATTGACATGCTCAGGAGGTGAGAAGGGCGTGGCCTCTGGATGTGCAGTGTCAACCATATTCAGATCCGGCGGTTCTTGCTGATCAAGGTGAGCCGGTCGTGAAGGAACTGTGGCCTCAGGCGGAACCTCGGCAGAATCAGTCCCGGTGTGCAGCTGCTGTGTGAATATATCAGTGAAAGGAGGGTGGGGTTCGACCACTGGGTCAATCGGTGGTAGGACTGTGGCAGTACCAGAGTCAACCTCAGCCCTGCGGTCCCCACCCATGATTTCCCGGATAATGGGGTCAGATACCGTAGCCGAGGAATTAGACGGGGCGGATGAAGTGGCAGGCGGAGGAACATTGGATGGAGCAGTGGAGAGTGTGGTGGGGGTGTGTGGAAAGCGCATATTGATGAATTCGGATGGGTCGATGAGGGGTTCTTCAGTAATCAACACCCCTGTTCTTGGAGGTGGTGGTGGATCATCAGCAGTGAGGTCCACCATCGGATTTGCCTCGGTGGTGCGGGCCCTCTTAGCTTGAGGGGCCTCGGGTGGATCTCTAGGCCCGCTCGTCTCGCCCATCGGGGTCGTGAGTGGATCAGCAGAGGTAAACATGATAGTGGGGATGGGGAAGGTGAGTGGAGCGGTACGGGGGTGCAAAGTGGAGCGAGTGAGCTGAAATTCAGAAAATAAAGGAAATGGGGTAGGACTGCTAGAAATAACCTGGGCTGCCACATTGAAATTTCGTACCTGGTTGTTGAAGTGGCGGACGACGGGGATGAGTGGTTCAGGGAGTTCCTGTGATGGTGCTACCACCGCCGTGTCAGCAGGCTGTTGCATCGGTGCCATCCTGTCAAAATTGTATCTGGGGAGCCCGTCCCGCATGTGCTTCGTGACCCCCGGCCATGAGCAGACTTCACAATGGAAGGTAGCATCGTCCAACTGAAACTTCAGTGGCGTCATTCGAAAGGTATCTGCCGGAACGCAAGCGGGTCGGAGGTAAGTGTGCTTGTGACTTACCCCGAACCATACTTGCTCACTATAGTCGTCCAACAGGTTCCTGGGCACCCATTGCTGACATGCCACCACATCCGTCATTAGCCGGTACCACGACCGAAACGCATCTGCATTCACCAGTTTGGTACTGGGGTCATTTGAGACCTGCCATGGAGTGAATTTCATCGCGAGGGGTTGGCCCTCGGGGATCTCTGCTGGGAACCGGATGTGTGGAGTGTGCCATTTACACATGGCAAAAGCAATAATCAAATAGCCATAAATAAAAGTAGTTGCGCGCTTATAATTCTCCTCGCACGCATAGAACAACTCCTTTAACAAGAAAGAACACCAATTCAATCTGGTGCCTTGGACACAATGTTCAGCAATAGAAATAGTATCAAGAGTGCATTCGCCCTTGATGTAATGCCTCATTGTCTTGCTGGCAATGAGGTAACAGGCGAATCGAATCTCGGACTTGTTAATGAGGTCGATCTTGGCTCCTTTCCCCCCCCCCCTGCGAGTGCCATATTTGGTATAGAGGTCCTCATCGCCTGGCTTCCGTGCGTGCTTGGAGGAGGTCTGGTAGGCCGTTGAGATGTCGGCGCCCGTCTGCGAAAGCCCTGTGAGGCGATGAATATCTTTGGCATGAATGGGAATTTCCTGGGTCAGCCACAGGGACCCATTTTGAATTCGGTTGAGGAGGAAGCGTGTACACTGCAGAACTGGTCCGGTGGTGCCAAAGACCGGAAGATTTCTCAAGTTCATCAGGGACGAGGTCTGAAGGTCCCTGAACTCAGGCAACATGCAGCTGGCAGAATTGCCAGCTGCAATGCAGTAGTGCTCCATGTATGCCTGCCGCTGGAGGGACGAAAATTCAGCAGCATTTGAGAGGTTGGCATCAATCAAGGCTACGCTATCATACTTGCCCACCAGGGACTCGGTCTTGTGAATCCGAGTGTCAAGCTATGGTTCAACGACGGCTGGAACGGCCTTCGGCATTTTGGCCCGGCGCTGATAGACCTGTAAAATTTTCCTTGGGCGCCTTTCCTGGGGCAATGCGTTCTGAGAATTCAATAGCTCTGGTGCAGCTGCACTTGCTAATTCGAACGGGTCTGGCATTTTCGTGCTTTTGGTGTTCATGCAAGTTATGTCAGCACCTGGCACGAGTGGAGTTGATGAGACCCTCTAACGAATTAATTCCTGCTGGCATTCTTTCTGCGATAATCGTGCGATCAATAACATGCCAATGAGTGCTGTGACAGTTGCTGACGGTGGCATGGGGAAATGGGCGGACGCGACGGCTGAGGTTACTGAGGGTGATGGCCAAATGATGACGGCGTGGTCACAGCCAAGTATGGTAATTAATGTTGCAGATCTAGGCGATCCTACGGACTGACACAAGTACGTGGGTGGACTGAGCTGGACTGACGTGGAGACTGGTACGGATCCTACAGGGATGACACGCTGGACCGGTGCCACCCCGACCACAGTCGGTTGCGGTGCATACCTCGCAACTGAGCGGTTATTGACACACTACCTATGAACAGAGAATACCTCCTACACTCATCCCGGTTGCGGGAGAGTTATTCAACTACGCTACGCTACGGGTGCTCTCGGGTGCGAGAGTTGTTGATGAGAAATGAAAGGTACTTACTCCTGGTAGGGTTTCAGGCATGCACCATTCACACACCCAGGAAGAACCGTACGGTCCAGCTGTGCCAACCGAATGGCTCCGGAATCGCGAATCTTGATAACGAAGTAGGGTCCCAACCAGTGCATCTGTAGCTTTTCTGGGAACTTCTGGAACCTGCTGTCATATAAAAGAACTTTGCCGCCAACTTGGAAGGTTTTGTTCTTAATGTGGTGGTCGTGCCATGCTTTCTACCGGTCCTTCTGAATCTTCTGGTGGAATTCGGCCAGGAAGCGAGCCTCATCCAGTTCCTGTAATTCATGGAGGCGCTCCTGGAGGGAGGCCTCTTCCGAAAACTTCAGAGATGTGGCGATCAACAGGCTTGGTACAATAAACTCGGCGGGGATCACAGCCTCCCGGCCGTACACGAGTTGGAACAGCGTTTGATTGGTCAAGCGCTTCACCGTAGTCTGAAAGGCCCATAAGGCCGATGATAGGCGCTCGTCCCAATCAACACGCTGGGCATTGCAAATCTTAGTCAAGCCTTTCTCAAGAATATTATTGAAGGCTTCCACCGTACCATTAGCCTGCGGGTGATACGGGCTACTCTTGTGATGCTGAACCATGAAGGTGTCCAACAGTGTCTTGACCGTGTCATTAATGAAGTGCATACCCTGATCACTGGTTAAACTTCGTGGGCAGCCAAACCGGCAAATGATGTGCTAAAAAATGAACCGGGCGACGGTATTCGCTGTGCAGTCGCGTACCGCGGTTGCCTCAGCTCACCTAGTGAGGTAATCCGTGGCGGTAATGATGTACCAGGCCTTGGAGTGTCTGGCGACCGGAGCTATGGGCCCCACAAAATCGACAGCCCACTTCTCGAACGGCCGCAACACATGCACTGGGTGTAACGGAAGCTCGTCCCGGTGAGAGGGCTTGCCCATTCGCTGGCAGACGTCGCACTGCTTCACATAGGCCTTACAATCGGTATGTACTTTCGGCCACCACATTCCAGCTTGGAGCACCTTTCTTGCAGTGGGTTTCGCACCCACATGCCCTCCCGCAACACCGTTGTGACATTCCCACATTACCGCTTCCCGTTCGTGGTCAAGGACGCATCTGCGCAGAACCTCATCGAGGCCCAGTTTGTATAGCTGCCCTGCGATCAATTGGTAGTCGGCGGCACGGACGACCAAATTCCGTTTCTGCAGCGGGGTGTAATCTTGAGGGCATTGCCCCGTGGTCAGATAGGCGGCAATGTCGGCCAAGTAATCTGGTATAGCTTTGACTCGAAAGAGGTCAGCGTCGGGCAGCTGATCATCAAGGGAGCCGTCATTCTCCCCCGTCTCCAACCTGGATAGGTGATCGGGCCCGACATTCAACCTCACGGGCTTGACGATTACCTCGAACGTGAATTCTTGAAATAGCAGAAGCCAACGGAAAATCCGTCCTTTCAGAACAGGCTTATTGACCAGGTACTTCAGGGCAAAGTGGTCCGTGAAGAACTTGAACTTGCCCCCTAGAAGATAGTGGCGGAACTTCTGAAGAGAGTACACCATCGCCAGCGCCTCCCTTTCGGTCGTGGTGTAATTCTTCTCCGCATTGGAAAATTTGTGGCTGGCGAAGTATACCGGGTGGTCAACTGTTGTATCGCCGGGTTGTGCCAAGACAGCCCCAAGTGCAATACTGGAAGCGTCGATATGCACATGGAACTGCTTATCCCAATCGAGATGAACTAGAATAGGCACCGATGCCAGCTTTTCCTTCAGGGTGTCCAGGGCTACCTGACACTCCTCCGTCCACTGAAAGACTGTGGACTTCCGCAGAAGTTGTTCTAACGGAGCAGTGATCTTGGCATAGTTGCAGATAAACCTCCTGTAGTATCCCGTGTGCCCGAGCAATGCCCTCAACTGTTTCACCGTCTCGGGGGCTTCCATGTGTACGATCACCGCAACCTTGGCAGGGTCGACGTAGACCCCTTGCTTGCATACCACATGTCCCAACAACATGCCGAACGGAACAACAAAAATGCATTTCTTTAAATTCAAGGAAATCTGCAGCTGGCGGCACCGATCAAACATGACCCGCAACAGGGTAGCATGTTTCTTCAATAAACTGTAGACAGTCCAGTCGTCCATGTAGACTTCCAGGAACTTGTGAAGGTACTCCCGGAAGGCGGCGATGACAATCCGGGAAAACACGGCCGGAGCGTTCTTCAAGCCAAATGGCATGATGTGGTATGCGAACGACCCCCATTCGGTGGTGAAGGTTGTCTTTGACTTATCTTCTTCCGCGATACGCACCTGATGCTAGCCCGAAAAGCCATCAGTGAACGAGTAGGCTTCGTTCCCTGCAACATGGTCCAACACTTCATCGCTGAAAGGGGTGGGGAACGGATCATGAATGCAGGCATTGTTCAGACTGCGATAATCGACACAAACCCGTATCTCCGCCTTATCCTTCTTATTCTGGATGACGATAGGGCTCACCCACTCTGCTTCCTCCACGAGAAAGATTAGACCCGCAGCCAGCATCTTGTCAATTTCCATCTTAACCTTCTCTTTAACTCGCGGGTTCAACCGGTAGGGCCGGTGCTTCACTGGCCTGGCACCTGGTTTCAGCACGATGCGCATTTCGCCAAGGTCACCTTTGATTCCCTTCAGATCTGCGACCGACGAGGGGAACAAATCCTCATATTCCTGGAGGAGGCTGAAAATCTCTTTGGTCGTCTCCTCGTCCCAGTAATCGCCCACTGTAGCCAACTTAGGCTTCTCCTCTGTACCGATGTTTAGCTTCTTTGTCTTCAGCGGTCGTAAATGGACCCCTTCGGTGGCTGGCTCTTCGTTAACGTTCCGCTCGCCTTCCTTCTCTTCAAAATAAAGGTGCCTCAGGTCTGCCAGACCATCGTCCTCCGGATCACCGTCAATCCTTTGGCAAACCAACTCTCGCACGGCCTCGGGACGGGCGGGCAGCGTGCAGCAGTCGGTCTACGGATCGCGAAAAAACAGTACCGCCCTGATAGCGTGCAAAGCCTGAGATTCCAATTCTGTGTCTCCCGCGAAAGAGAAACACCGCACAAATTTGCGCGCGACTTCCATCCAAGAACTAGTCCCTCGTTTCCGTTCTTCCTCCAAGTACCATGCGTGGGGGATGGTGTCTAAAGAGTGGACAAACCGATGAACCCACATCTCTTCCGGGTATCCTATACTTCGCCACTGTTCCTCACAAGTCCGCAAGTGGTCCTGCGGATTGGAAGTCCTAGAGTATCGCTTCCTGCTTTGAGGGCCTTCATCTTCTTTGAACCGCGCCCGCAACGCGTCCGCCACACTACTCCACCGTGACAAGGTGGTGCAGTGATTTTTCCACCACCGGGCTGCTGTAGACTGTAGTGCGACGTCCAAAAGGGGTAGTCTGCTCCCTTCCGGCACGATGTCCTCAACCTTGGTAATAAAGGTATTGACAGCTTGCATGTTTGACAGGGTGGGGTATTCTCTGAACTCCGCACCAATCCAGCTGACGCGGCCAACATGGGCACATCTTCGCGTGCTGGTCTCATACCCCCCTTGCTTCCAGTCTTCCCACGTGAGTTCGGATTCCAGCTCTGAGCTCTGGGCACTTCGCCAACTGACAGAGCCAGTCGCGGTCGGGTTAATATAGTCTTCCTGCTTCCCTAAAGTCATCTTGTTGAGGTGGTCCATCATCCGAGCATCCTCCCGGTTATCCACCATTTCGGTATACCTTGGGCCTTGATATAGGTCGAGAGGCTGAGTGACCTGGACCTCCCCATCTTCAAAGATCATCAGCTCCTTTTTGAGGTCGATGATAGCATAATTCTCAAAGGCCCAATCAATGCCTAACAGGGCGGGGTAAGGATCCTTGTCTCCCATAATATCAATGACCTCAAAATCGGTGTAAGTCTTTACCCCCGCAATGTCGACCTCGACACCTTCGAGTCGGCCAATCGGCAGAATGCAGTACGGGTTCGCCATCCTGAGTTGGATGGGCGAGTAGGCCAGCCGTGGCTTTTAGAGAGCCTCCCACGTCTTGCGCGGCAGGATGTTGACATCAGACCCTAAATCAAGCATGGTGTCGCTGATTTGGAATCCCCTAAACTGTGTATTGAGCTGGAACTATTTACCCGTTCGTCGCTTATTTCGCTTGATGCGCTGCACCGATTAGGGGGCTGGGTCCACCGGTTCCCCCAGTCCTGTCCTCCCCTGCAGTGCCCCTTCCAAAGTACACTTGAGCTGCTGTCGCAGAGCAGCACTGTCAACAATCTTGAGGAATAGCTGGAGCCATTCTTCCATCAGGGTTCCTGGGGCGTGTTGTGGCCCAGGATCTGTCGGCAGGGGTGCCTCCAGGCCTTCCGCTTCGCGCAGTTGAGCAAATGCCTCAACCGCCTCCTGAAAATACTTCTTCTGCGCCTCTAGTCTGATTACCCAGTGCGGGGAGGCTGGCCTGACAGCTGGTGCTGGCTCCTTTCCGCGAGCATCCTCCCCCCTTTTCTTACCGCCCCTCATCACAATAGCGACGTTCTGCATGGCCGGAGTCGCGGCCACCCGCGGCTCGGTGTTTACCAAGTTCGTGTCCCTCTGCCGTGCACGTTCTTCCCACTTTTTGATGAGCTCGGGACAGTCTTCTGTCGCATGGGTGTTTACTCAGCACTGGGAACACCACGGACAGCGAGGGAGGGGACATTTGTGAGCCACATGGCCCTCCTGGTTACAGTTATAGCATTTCACCGGCCCGCGGCCCCCAGCGCGGCCTCCACGCGCCCCGCCCCCTCTTCCTCTAGGAGCCTCATTCACCCTATAGGAGGGTCGATCCAACCGGTCCGCGAGTGCGTCGAGAGACCGGCATTACTCTGTGTTGTGACTCGTGGAAGCGAAAAACTCACAATATACATTGTTTGGAACATTGGAATACTTCTGTAGGATTGGGCACATCCGAGGCGGATGTCCCACCGTCCGGAAAATCTCACAATACTCCGTGGTGGCTGGGTTGAGTTGGGAGGGGAACCCCGCATACGACTGTTGTGTCTGGTATACTCCCTGCGGATTCAGCGCCGCGCCACCCCCCGCGGGTGGCCCCCCCTTGAATTGCTGCGACCGAGGGTCCCACCCCCGCGCCACGCAATCGCGGACACTCAGTTGCAACATGGCCTTCAACCAGGCAGTGAGTGCACCAAATGTTCGGCCTGGCTGGTCTGACCGGTTGTATCTCCTTGAGCTTTTCGGTCAGGCTAGCTATTTGATGCTGCAATACCACCAAGGAGGGATCCTGCGGGGCCGTCCCTCCCCGATATTCCTAAGGGTAGCCTGCCATGGCCTCGATCTTCATGGCCTGTTCCAAAGCGTCCTGCAGATTGTCGATCTTCTGTTGTGTGAGGGGGGTTCGCGTCAAGGGAAGCAGAGCCTTGATGAACCAGTCCCTCTGATGGTTCAGGTCGATCGGGTAACTGAGTTTCCTGATCGCGTCCTTGAGTCGCCGCATTAGCTCCCATGCGGTTTCTCCTTCCTTCTGTTTAATTTCCCAGAGCTCGAACAGACCCTGTTGGTCCGTCTGGGGAAGCTTAAATTCCCGGACAAAATCCCGCTTCACGTCCGCGATGACGGGATTCGGGTGGGCCTCGGACCACTTGATGAACCATCGCAGAGCCCTCTCTCTGAGCGTGGTTTGGAACTCTATTAGTTCCCCTGCGTCTGGCGTCTGCCGAGCCCTCCAAATGGCTTCGCACAGATACCAGTGTTGCTCTACATCATCATTACCCCGGCCCGAGAACTCGGGATATCGGGTAAAAGACCCAGCCATGTTCGCTTGCGGCGAGTTGACCAGGATAAATCCTCCGGGTCCTGGTTGTGTGACTGTTCCACTCGGGAACACAATACTACTAGTGCTACTGCTACTAACGGGTGTTGCCGTCGACACTGAACTACTGTGCAATTGACTCAATGCTTGAAATTTAACGAAAATATTACTCAAAGGTTGATAAAGTACCAGGGGAAGGTAGGGATCCTGGCCATGCAGATTGGGAGGAGTATGGTAGGCTGGAGAACTGAATATCGTCTGCTCTTGAAACAACTGTTGCATCACAACGTACCATTCACCATCGGAACTTTCCTCGGGCTGCACACCTCCATAATCTTTGTTAGTCACCGTCTCGCGTGCTCGCTTAGCTGGGCTCCCATGCACCCATCGTACTCCCACAGTAGTCCCTTCTCATCCCTGAGTATCCGCGTCCATAATTCCTACCCTCTGAGGCGCCTCCTTCCGATTCTTCCGCTCGATCTCTCGTCTCTTCAAATCTCGCATCACCCTTCTTCGCCACCTATCGACAATCTGTGCCCGCTGATGTGCACGTCGCTCCCTCAGCGTCCTTGGGGCCTCAGCATCCATTCCCCACTCCCCGCGTCACACTCTATGTAGCATCGATCCCTTCAACCCTTCCCCCAGCACCGGTGGTTTACGCTTCCATACTTGTCTTGCATAATTCTATCAACCCTTCATCCACCATCATAGCTTTAATCCACAGCGGAATCTCCTTAAGCAGCTTCCCTCTGAGCCCGGAGCGGAAGGTAGCCTCGGCCTTCGAGAAGGACTCATAGCACTCAGCAGCAAACTCCACAATGTATCCTTCCACCGTGGTCTCCACCCTAAAATCCACCGCGCGGGTCAACTCGGTGTTCAACCGATGCAGAGCCACCAGATCTCCGTGCGCCCACCTACGGTTTATCTTCCGCGAGCCATCTCTAGGCACCTTTGTCTGTGACCTCCGCAACCAATTGTAAAGGTCGGTAGGGAACTTTCCCCAGAAAATTTCGTACGTATCACCAACTAAATCTGAGAAGAGGACGAGTTCCTTGATCACTGCCTCCCCTTTCTTAATCAACTCCGCTTGCTGAGCAATGAAATGGTCTAAATGATTATCCCACCATCGTCGTATCTCCCCTTCGAAGATCCGCGATACCATGGTCTAGATCCCCTCATATCATGTGGGTCCCGGCAACGGAACCATTTGTTGGTGAGTGATTAGGTCTTGCGGGGAAGACCCAGGTTCAGGGATTGTGGCCAACAAAGGAATCCGCTGTAGTCTAGGATCACGCTAGCATTATCACCCTACTCTGGAGAGTAGAGAGTCTCACCCGAGGCGTGCCGTGACCACATGCAGGAGGGGAATAGACCAGTGGCAAGGAACGGATCCGCAACTCATTCTCATCAAGGGTTAGATTACATAGATAGAATCACATACACAACATCATTCAGAGAACATACAGATACTAAGTAAATGAATTTTTTAAAGCATCTCAACCAACACACATGCATGTGAATCACACAAATAGACAACAACCTGTAATTATATTAAGCTCTTGGCCAAATCCCAGTTACATAGCTTTACAATGGACTTACAGATCTGATACATATGCCTTGCGGAACAGAGATTCTATATCTATAGACCCTAGGAACTACAGAGACCTCATCCATGCTCTGGATTCCTGCTGCAGCATGTGTTTTCTCTCCTTTAGTCACTCTCTTCTCTCTTCTGCTGTGGAATCATCATCTCTTTCATCCGGGTGACTGCTATTTATTGACCCGCTGTCGCGACTGTTAGTTCTTCTTATGTCCTTCTGTAGCTGCTTCTAGCTTTTCTCTGATTATCTGTGTGTTGCGCTTGCGTTCTTTCTGCTGTATCTTCTCCTTATCTGCACTTATGAATCTAGTTTCCTCCGCTATGTGCCTGTTCCGTCGCAACCTTGGTAGCTCCGCCGTTTGATGTGGTTGCGACTTGGTTGCGGCTGCCGTGCGTCCTTGTTCCACAACCTTAAAATCTGGCCGTTGTTCCAAATTCAAAACATTCAAAACAAGGTTTTTCAAAACAAGGGCCCCAACAAGTGAAGCTACTGATCTTGCTCTTAATCATTGGGAAACACAATAACAATGAAGGAGCTCAGGAAAAGCCTTCAGCCATGGTCGTTTTTGGGAATAGAAAGGGTATTCGAATTTAGTGTATGGCCAAGTCAAAACTTAAGGCCATTGATGTGCCTCAACATCCACCATTGGCAACCAGGTTTCATGATATTAGTTTTTTTAGTGGGACAACTCCGAACACAATCAATGGGAGGCTATCCATCCTTGGTTTTGTGTTGGCTAGGGAGTGTAGGAAGTGACTTGAAATGACCTATTATTTTAGTTGAATAACAATGGGGTTTTGTGGTTTCTAGTAAACAATTTGGTCTTCAATACGACGTTTTTGATCCCCATGTTAAAAGGCACGGAGAACAATTTTTGGAACATTATCTCGAAACGAATTTGAGGGTTCTGAAAATTTTGTTTTTTCAAAAGAAAAAAAGAAAAAACACTTTCATTAAGGTGAATTAAGAAAGTAAAAATTTCATAAGCAGCATGCCATGCATGTTTGGAAATGTCTACAACAAGGGTAGAAGCCATTCTAGTGTCTACAACTAAATACCATGCATATTTACTTATTCGGTAAACAGAAAAGAAAAAATGATGTTGAAAATACAAAAAAGGAAGCACATACGTTTCATACAATAGATCCCATGACCAGCTAAGTGACAAATATTGATCTGTGTAATCAAAAAAGTCCTCAAATACCAATGTGTCTAGTTTCTTGTAGTTCGCCATGGCCAAAGGATTGAAAGTGGATCTTTCTAGGAGCAGCGTTGCATCTAGTCTTGGATAGAGTGTCAGCCTCACCATTTTTTTTCTTATATATGTCGGTAATGGAAAATTTGCATAAAACATTAGTGACAACTCTGACCTTATGCTTCCAACTAGAAAGTGTAGGAGATTCCATAGTAAATTTTCCATTGGGCCAATCAATAATAGGTTTAGAATCTCCAAAAACAACAAATTCCCTGAGGTCAAGCCAATGTGCACAGTGCAGGACCCCCCAGAGAGAAAGGATTTCCACCATGGTGTTTGTGTTTGAACCACTGAACCAGTGAAATACGAAGAAAATAATTGGCCCATGTAACAACATCGGGTTAAAAGTTAATGTAATAAAGTTAAGAAAGGAAAAATAAGACCAATGTCATGGGACACGTATTCCAAGTTGTTGGGAAAAACATCCTAGTGGGTGTTCATTTGGTTTATTATTGGAATTGTATTTATGAAAACAAAGGAAATTAGGAGAAAAGGGAAATGAAAGGTCACGAGTTACCATGAGAGGGAAATTGAATTAAAATAGAGGAAAAGTGAAGAAATTTGAGGCATTAATAATAAATCGGCACCAAAGCATCAATTTGTAGCCTTTTGTCAGTTTAGTTTTGGAATTGGTTTCAAAGAGGAGAAGAGCACCAAGAGGAGAAAGCAAGAAATCAAGAAAAGGAATGACAAGGAAAGCAAAGGAAGGCAAAGCAATGCAAATGAAAGCAAACATCAAGTAAGGAAAAGTTGGATCAAGTGGCTTTAACACGAATACTTGCAGGTAACAAGTTGCGTGTATGATTTCCTAGCTAGTTTTGGCATGCATGGTATATGAATGTGTGTATTCAGTTCATTTGATGTCTTTGACATGGGTTTTTCCTGGTTTGGCAGTGGTTTTATCCTTACCTTGCCATTTTTGGATAGCCATGGTGTGATGGGATTCATTCTTGGTTGGTATTTGGATTTCCGAAAGGTTTGGATCTGAGTGAGGTGGTCTGAGGAAGAACCCCAAGGGTTGGGGGTGGAGATGGTTTTCTCCAAGAAGCCCTCAATAGGCGGGTGGAGGTAGGAAAATTCCTCAAGGGATGGTGATGAAATTTTGAGGCATCCAAGCTTGGTTTTATTTTAGGATCTCGGGACTGGTTTAGGTGAGATCATAGTAATGTGAGGGTCGAGGTGGTTTAACCTTTGGATTCCATTAGTTGTTTATTGAATGATTTTCCCATGATATCCCACATTCATGCTTGAAATATGGAAAGGGAGTGATTAGCTGAAAGAGAGATTTGGTTCAGTCCAATCTATGATCAGGTGGTACGTGGAAGTCCCTGACTTGGTTGGATTTTGCATGATTGATAAAATATATTTTCCCTTGTAACTCATGAGTAATTATACTTGTTATTATGTGTCTTTAATGGTTGTTCTATACTTGTTATTTATCTGGTTATAATTTGGTTATAAACATGGTTTTATGACAGATTCAAGTTATGGATCTTATCATGTTTTCATTTGTAAATGAATGGTTATTAAATGTGTGACTTAATAGATATTATTATAGCTATTGTGAGAGGGAATTATACCTTCTTGATTATTCTCAAATAATTTTTAGATCTCTATGTTCATATATGCATTCATGACCTGTAAATTTCATTTTCGCCTTGTGTTTGACGAAATTACTGTCATGGATAAGCTTGGTTAGGTCAAGTTCTTGAATAATTTGTGTTTTAAAGGATTTGTCTTTGTGTCATTAATTATTTTGGAAAGTCTCATCAAGTTCTAGGAAGAGGTATGGAGACTAGCCCTGAAAATGTGGCTTAAATTTCGCGGTCACAGGCATTGAACCAGTAAAAAGGACTGCAGTCGCCCCATTGCAAGCTTATGCATGCAACTAGAGGGTTACAGTCAAATTTCTGCAGTGTTGTGCCACCATTTGGGAGTCTATATTAGTGAAAAAGCGTTAACTCAGGGCTTGGGCACCTGGAGTGGTTGTTTGGCCCCTGGGGGTCATGTAGCACATGAGGGAAGTCAGTAAAGTGTTGGTGTGTCAATTCCACTTCCTTAACTGCACCTAGGAGGCTGAGTCATGTAATAGTATCCCTCAACTCATGTTTACCTTTGCAACCAGGTGAAATTAGGTAAATGTGGGAGGGGTGGATATACCCCAAGTGTATGGCCATGTCACAGCCACAAAGACCAAATGAGGATGTTCCATCGAAAAACCCCATAGGAAAGGCGAACCATATATTTTTAGGAGGGTGGATATTTTTGGAATGCCTGGAATAGGGAGAGTAAAATTCTACGTAGTAGGCAGTGATCCCAATGCATGTCCTCTAGATGTCATCTTGCATATGCTCAAAAATTAGCACATTCATGGCTCTCCAAAAGCCCCAGAGAACAAAAAATGGCAGTGACCAATGTTGCTTGTTTTCCATAGTCCACTGATGAAGGCATGATACAATATTTAACTGATCCCAAACAACTGGAATTTGCAATGAATGAAACACCCCGAGCCAAATCGAGGATGCGAAAGGATAGAGCATGAACATATGATTGATGTCTTCGACATGTGAAAGGAAAAGAGAAAACCTATTAAGGTCCTATAAACCATGCTTTTAATGGTTTTCCCATGTCAACACATGGTTTTGAGCCATCAACCAAAGAAAACACTTAAGTTTTAATGGCATATTCCATTTCCAATACTGTAAAATCCAGGGGAGCAGAGTATTCGATCCATATGGCTGGGATATTAGGTGATAGGCCTCACGAACAATGACATGTCCTTTTATATAGCCTCAAAACCAGGTTAAGTGGTCCTCATTTAGAGAGAGGAAAATCCCCATAAGGATAATATTTGAGATATAAGGGGCCCATTCAGGAGCAGGTTGTGCAGGCAATTCAAGATCCCCAATGGATTTCCAACTCGTAGAAAGAGAGGAAGAGAGTGGAGGCTTATGAACGAATATAATTGTCGATCGACAAGGAAGTAGGAGAAGGCATGGACCATATTCTTGCCAAGCTATGAGGGGGAGGAGAGTGCTCTATCCCTAAGGTTGAGAAGCCCCGCAACCCCAACGACAAGGCTAATGTTGTAATAAGCACAACCTATGGCCACGTTGCAATAGATGTAGTGTCAAAACTAAGAAGATTTGAGAACTTCCACTATACACCCTTAAAACCTTGATTACCATGGAGTCATAACCCATTATATACCATTGAAACATATCTTTGGTCCCAATATTTGAGAAACTTGAACACCGAGAGAGAGAGAAGAAGAAAACACCAAAATAAACTTTTTATTGCAATGAAGAAAAATAGTTGCAACTACATTATGGTAGCTCAATCTGTATTTTTATAAAGTGAGGTTCATTATTTATAGATATACCATGGGTAAAAACCACGGGTGAATACCGTGGGTAAATACCATAGGTGGACGTCACTTCCCATTTGAATCAACCATGAAGAGGAAAAGCTTTGTAGTGCAAGAGATTATTTTTCGACATTATTTTTATTGAGATTAATGAAATTGTGGTAGTCAAAACTACCTTTTGTACCTTGTAGAGTTATCCCCTCAGAGTAACAATGACACTACGTGGACATGACTCATAAACAACATGGAATTTCCACATATAAGGTTTTCCTAAAAGAACATCACAAACTTCAAGTGGGGTAACATCACATGGTACCTCATGTTTGAAGGGCTTGATACAGAAGGATAGTTAACATAATTGGTTGAGACAAATGTCTTGTCCATGGCTCAAATCAACCATGGGGGTATGGAACTATCAATAGCCTTAATCTCTCCACGACCTCTGTTGATATCAGGTTCTTTTAGCTCCTTTTATGAACAATTAAATCTTACGAGGTCCCCTTCACCCACATATATGATTGGAAGAGGGGCTCCCCCTCCTTAGGATCATCTAAAACTTTTGGTTGGAACTTTGTGGTTGTGATGGTAGCACTAGGTTTTGCATTCATGATCTGCTTTCCTTTATCATGTTTTGAATCAGAAATTTGAGCTATATTTTGTTTCTTTTTATTTAATTTCAGCAAATAATGATTGTTTCTAGCAACATTCATTAGTGTTGTTTTGAGGGATTTTGTGGAACTCACAACACTTCCCAGTGTTCTTCTTCAACTTTCCATTATCCTTATTTTCTTGCAACTTGGGCTACTTCTCTTGAGGTTGGATCTCCTTGTCTTGTACCTTGTTCTATGAGTTAGGACCACCTTCTCTAGACTTTTGTTATGGTGGATTTGCATACCTAAACTCCCACTTATTTTGTTACTTCATTTCTACTCAATTTTGACAAAATATCAATAAGTGTCTTCCAAGGAGGAGATGTACAGGAAATCCTTCTTCGCTTGGATGTACCTATGTATGCCACTACAGTACTTCAAAAACAAGTGTCACTCATAGTCTTTCATACCCAGCTTTGAGCGTAGGGTGCAGTAATTATTGGTGTACTTCGACTCCATCTAGTCTCTCTCTTGTCACAAAGTTTTCCATATCATGTACTATCCATCAAGGTTCCCTACAGGATAGAATTACTCCTTGAGGGAATACAAAAAAGTGGCCCTAGTGGGTCTTTCATTGAATAATACAAAGTTTTCTTCATCGTGTATCTCCTAGTAAGCTTCCCACCAATATTTGACATGGGGAAGGGCTTTTAGGAGTGCGAAGGTGATCTTCTCATTATCATAGAATTTTGATATATTTAACCATTCCTCGAAAGTGTGTACATATATTTGGTCTTGAAATAATGAGAAATCAAAGTTAATTTGTAGCTCGAAAGGTTTTGCACCTCCAAAATTGTTACTTGTTGAAGGTGCCTTGGTCATTGTTAACGATTATCAAAGGATATGGGGAAATTGTATATCATCTCATTCCTCTTATGGCTGAGTGCTTCCTCAATCAACAACTTGATGGCATCTCTTGCAATGTCATCTCTCTTTTCTCCTTCCTTAGGAGGGTGCTTGGTTTTGCGAGAGCAGTTGTTTCCAAGTCGGACTAGATCAAGATGCAACTTTTTGCACCCTCACCTCTTCATGAGCATGCATTGATAAACAAGTAGCAGATTACTTTGACACCACTTCTTCAGGTTGTACAAGGAATGAAGTTAAATGAAATAAAGTAAATGGACACACACATAGAAACATAATAAAGAACATAGTAATATAGTGAAAATCCAACTCCTATTGATAAATAAAACAACAAAATAATATAGAACACAAACTAGCCATAAATATGGTAGCTATCTATGAAGAGAGAGAGGTGGCATCTATACGTATTCATAAAAGCTATCACAAGAGGCTACAAACATGACATTTAAGCATAAAGGAAGAACCCTGTAGGTCCAAAACCTAATCCTAAAAATCCAAAACGTTTGCAGACCCCGAGGTGGCTAGTTGGTACATCAACTTCCCGCGGATGCAATTTTTGCATCTAATGTCTATTTTGGGTGCACAATATTCCATTGGAAATAACTATATGGGGATAACAAATTTTAACTAAAGTGAGGGATCTAAATCGCTAAGAAACATCATTTAGGACCTTAAGACAACCTCAAATGTTTGGACCTTAAAAACCATAGAAAAGTTTCTAAGAAGATACAAAATCATTGAGTCAGTGGAAGAGGTGGGTGGACACTGATATCCACCTGGATCATTTAAAATTGTAGTTAATAATTTTCCATTTATAATATGTAGTTTTTATTTTTATTCATTTATATTATCTATAATATCATATGGAGATGAGTCATTCTTTTCTTTTAACTTAAAAGTTATTTATATATTCTAGATACACAAAGCTCACAATTTTGCACTGCATTTTTATTCAAATGATGTTTTAAACAACATTAGTGGCTTTGAAGGACAATAAAATGAAATCTTATATCATATACTAGAACTCATATGGAACTAGATATTCAAACTGGGTTACCAAAAGATGTAATCATTGAAAACTCAAGCACACTTTATAAGTATATGTTAACATTTTGAAAAAATCGCTCTTAGGTGCATGGGTTATCATACAAATAAGCACATCTAGTATTGATATGCATCGAAAAGGTATTAAAGAAGATTTAAAAGAAGATATATATGGTTCAAATTCTAAAAATATTTGTTTAATAACAATTCAAATGAAGGTTTATATCATATGCCAAAACTAGATCGTCACAATGAACTATCCAAAAAGTAATCATTGAAATCTCAAGCACATTCTAGAAGAAATACTGAACTCTTGGGAAAATATATTTCAGATGCAAGGGTTATCATACAAATAAGGACGTCTAATATTGATATGCCCAAGTTAGGTATCTCGGAAAATTTCAAAGAGAAGAATTATAATGAAAACTTAAGTTTGTATTTATTTAAGGACAATCTAAAAGAAGGTTAATATCATATGCTAGAATATATATGAAACTAAATCTTGAAAATGAACTACCCAAAAGGTAATCATTGAAATCTCAAGCATGTTCTAGAAAAAAATATTACAATATGAAAAAGCGAGTTTCATATCCAAGGGTTATCATATAAATAAGGGCATATATATTAATATGCCCAAGAAAGGCTTCTCAAAAAATTTCAAAAAGAAAGCTCAAATTCAAGGAATTTTTTATTTGAGGACCTTCGAAATGAAGGTCTATCTTACACGCTAGAAGATATGTTTTCAAATCTTTGGAGTATAAGAATAGGAAAGGGGAAATCCTCATACTCTAAGAAGTGAGAATACTCAAGAAAAGTTTTAAGTAAAGAGGTGGATGCAAAGGGATGAAATAGTCAAACAGAGATTATCATAGACAAATAATAGACTAGGATAATAAGGAAATCAAGGAAAGATCCAAGCAGAGGGGAAAATATTAACAAGTCGAAAATTTAAGAGTGGCTTATAATTAGATTTAGTTGATTCAAAAGGGCAGAACATAATCTCATGTCAGACTGAAAATCTGCAAAAAGAAATTCAAAAGGAAATATAGATAAAATAATTGCTCATAGTTTCTAATTTTGGTTGGTATCCCAATGGGATAAACTTTAATATTTAGTTTTTAGACTCAAGATAGGAAAATAGTGGAAAGAATTTTGGTAAACTTAAATCTATAACATAGCTTGGATTTGATTTCTTCTACGTTTCTTAGTTCTTATCATTTTATTTGGTCATTTTAGGAGTCCATTTTAATAAATTGGTGGTATGTTACACATGCTCTATTTTTGTCTAGTTAGTAAGGAGCCATTAGTGATCTTCCAAGGGGATATTAGAAGGTAATATGGGATCTATAGAAAAGGGAGGGGGATGGGAGGAAAGAAAAGTATTTTAATTTGTGGGGGGGTGGGGGGGCGGGGTGTGGGGGTTAGTTTTGGTTGCTTAGGGAGAAAATTTGGGATTGTGTCCCATGAAGTTGAGAGAGTATTTTTGAGGTATGTGTGCCCTAATTTCGATGGGGTTAGTATGTAGTAGCATCTTGTAATTCAATAAGTAATTTTCCTAAGAACTATGGATGACCCAAAGGGGTGCCCATCTTAACTCGGGGAGAAGAGGTATGAGGAATGCATTATGGAGAGAAAATATGCAAGAAGAACTACTCCAAAGATTAGATGCCATTGAGTCTAGGTTACCTCAGGAGGAATTCAAGGAAGAGCTGAAAGTTAAAAGAGGTTGAGTTGGAGCCATATATACCATGGATAGGCTTATTGAAGCTATATCCAAATAAGTAACTAAAGTTAAGGTTGAAGTCTTGTTTAAAGGTGAATTAAGTCCAAAAATTTTCATGGATTGGATATAAGAGTTATAAAAATACTATGGTATGGAAGGAATTGAAGAAGCTAATCCACAAAGGGTCAAAATTGCAACATAAAAAATAAAGTCTCATGCTACTCATGGTGGGAGAACCTCTAAAATGATAGGAAAAGAGAAAGGAAAGAGATGATCAAAATGTGGCCAAAGATACTACAAATTTTGAAGACAAAATATATGCCCTCAAATTATCGTCAAGGTATAACCTCTTTAGAGAATATAAAAATGTAAAAAAGGAATATCTATCCACACTTCTTTTACTAAATAATTTTTGAGGCTACACATTTTAATTGGTTTGAAAGAGGATGATGAGCATGCAACAACAAGATATATTAATTCCCTTTGATTTCAGCTCCAATATGAGTTGGCCCTAATCAAAGTGAAATTTGTCGATGAAGAATTTGAACTGGCCTTGAAAGAAGAGGAAAAGTTGAATAGGCAGGGAAAACAAATAATCAAATGAGGTGGCAAACAATTTGAGTAGAGGAAGAGAAACTTATTTTAAACCTACCAATGAAAAAGAATAGGTGGATAATGTTAAGCCATACTTCCAAAGTAGGGGAGCCTTTAGCGGTAGGGGATGAGGGCCACCCTTTTCTAGAATTTGGAAGTTGCTAAAGTGTTGTAAATGCAACAAACCTCGTAAGGCTATAGATTTCCCTCAATGTCCCAAAATGATGATGGTAACTCAAGAAGGAGAAGATCTCTTAACATAACGAGTTAAAGAAAAGAGAGGAGAGTATCTAATGATGAGGACCATGATATTGAAGAACAATGAAACCATAGAAGTGGATTAGAATAGGAAGAGTGCATTTTAGACCGAATGCTGTTGAAAAGTCAACAAGAAATGTGTGTCTAATTCAATTTTCCCTTAATTAAATTGGACAATAAAATGTAATATTATCTCATAATCACTTGTAATAGTTAACTGAGTGTGATAACCTTAGTTAGCTCATTAATTTCGAGTTGAGGGTGGTTGGTGAGGCATGCAGAGTGATTCTATTAGTTATGGAGTTCGAATTGTAGTTAGTGCATTAGTTTAATGCATGGGAAATCAATTAATTTAATTTATTGAGTTAAAGTGAGTTGAACTAGTTGTAATTGTTTGTTGCACTAGTGAGATATCAAGTGAATTAAATCAGATTTAATTCCAATGTAGTGATTTTCCATGCAACTGATAATTTACTATTAATGTTGCATGCATGTAAGTTCCAGTGGAGACCCAGTTGAGACCAAGGTTAAAGGGATGTTAATTATCACTTGTATCATTAGTAGGTTGCCTGCATGCAGCCAAACATTCATTGGATTGAACATGATGCTTGCGCAGTTTTGGAAGGCTAAAATCCCTAAAGAATAGGGATTGCATTCCACATGAATTGCTCAAGGCAGGCAGGCTGATTAGAGGCAAGAAATTGGCTAAGTGTTGGTCGATTTTGTCTAGGTTAGTGTGAGACAGTTGTAAGAGTGTAGGAGGCTCTTGTGAGAAGAGTGCATTGTAATTGTTTCATGATTCCATGGTGAATATACATTAGAAGATATAGGGGTTTGAGAAGCAAGCTTTCCCCTGGAAAACATCTGTGTTGTGGTTTGATTTGTTTCTTTATTTAATTGTTATGATTGGTGATCGTGTTTATTTTCCGCAATTGATTTGTAGAAGGATTCAATATCTAGCTTCAGTACATTGCTTGATTGGATTGAATCCATTGATATACATATGTTTTTATAATTTCTACAATTGCAAGTGCAAGTAAAAATTGCACTAGGTTATTGTAGATGGAGGATCTACCAATAGTCCGGTAAGCACAAAAATGGATCAAAAATTAAAACTTACTTACATTCTAAAATCACATCCCTATAGTGTTTCCAGGTTGAAAAATGATTATAGTGCGCTTGTAAATCAAATTTATATTATTAACTTCAAAATTGGTCCTTATCAAGACAAAGTGTTATGTAATGTAGTTCCAGTAGATGTTTTCCATTCACTATTGGGTAGACCTTGGTAATATGACCTAAATGTAGTTCACCATGGTAGAGAAAACACTTATGGCATACAACACGGGTAAAACACCATATCTCAAAACCTTTTAAAAGGAGAATAATCAACCAAATTAACAACTCTTTTGTCGATTACAATAGGTTGGAAGAAGTTTTCCACATCATCCAAGGGTGATATTCGCTATCTACTATACCATTAACAAAAAGATAAATTATATCAACAAATAATCCCCATTATAGGTTTAGACATTATTTCGACAATATCCATATTTGACACCATCTGACCTACCAATTGGTATACCTCCTTCAAGCGACATTATCCATCAAATTAATATGGTACATGTTGTCAAGATAAATCCCCTATGCAGACATCAAAGATCTCTCTAGCCCTAGAGTGGGACTAGCAACTTGAGATACTTTCTAATGCAAAGCTTTCTTAGCTAAGATTCAAAATGCGACAAGAAAAGAGATAGAAGTACCTTTTTCCTGATGCTATGTTCGAACCTGTTGATGATTACCTTGATCCACGATCCTTTTAGACTCGCTCCTTGCTACTGGTGCCACTTGAATACCTGTGAATGATGAAGAGGCAACAACAAACGTAATCCAACACATAATAATCATTAAACATTAGCTATCTAGTAGATCAAGGAGTACCAGATTATTTTCATAAAATATTAGAAAAATATAGAAAGAAAACATCAAATGTTTTATTGATAAATATGAAAGGAGCAGCTTACAACCTAGGCCTTGATGTTAGAGGCCTCCCTTTGGTGAAAATATGAGTCCTTCACCAAAGCTCTAAAGCATTCCTGCTCCCGAATATCTTAGGCGTTATCACAATACAAGAGTGTAAAGGGAATGAATGATCTTACTAGCGCAACAATGACCAACCAGTAGTGGAAGGATGGGGACCAATTTATAGGAAGGGAGAAGAGGTTGGGAGCCCATGAAAGGAGAAGGAAGTTCCACTTTCTAAGGGATAAACCCCCGTGGATGAGATTAAAGCTCTAAAATCAGAGAGCTCGACTCTATCACCATTGTTTAACAACCAACTCGCCACCCTAGAATTTCTAGAGGTCGAAGCTTCTCCTCCATTTGAGGAAACACTGCCATAAAGAGATCGGTGCGGTTTTCCAAGAAATAAGAGCATTGGCAGCGCTAAGCCAGAACTATCAATATGACATCAGCGCGAGTATGAAACTAGGAAACACGCTAACCTATAAAACTAGGGTTTTAACCAAGTCCCTTCAGTAATCTTCCAAGGAAATTTTCTTTGAGTCTTCAGGGGATTTATTTAAATATTTCTTCATAGTGGAAACATTGCACATGTTATTTCACGAGGCACTTCAGGATCAAGGACGAGAAGTGATAATGGTGACAAATTATTGTGTAACAGATGCCCGCTAAAGCATGAAGGCAGAATGGGGAGTGATGATTGAAATGCTTTATGAACCAAGACAAAGAACTCATATCATTGGCAGGAAACCTTCCAAATAAAACATATTAAAATAAAGGACATATCTCGTATGAATGTGTCTAATACCATAACTCTGCACTAGGCATCAAATAACATATGAACCCACGGCATGGTCGCAACCATCCGTATAGATAGGATCATGTATACAATCATGAATACTCAATAACTCCTCGCAGCCTGGATCAAAATCAAATGTGACCCAGGGTCTTCACCGCAATCTCAATCAACCCAATGTATGAATCTAGCCATGCGAATAGATGTGTTGGTGTCAAACATGGTAGAAACCACCTAATTACCGTTCAATGATGACAATTTTTAACAGGCACGAGAGAAAACACCAATAATGACGATAGCCCTCAAGGTACAACAACACAATATACAAGTGTGAATAAATGTGTTGAAGTCGAAAATTTGCAGAATCATTCGATCGAAGGCCAGTGATGTGAACCTTTTTCGAACACGAAGAAATTTCCATTGAGGCATGCAAGCTCCAAGGTACTGAAAATAATTTCTTAAACCACCTTCCCAGATAATGAGCTAAAGTCCACATGAAGTGATTCGTCAAAGGAGGGCCATAATGATTCCCACATCATCGACATGAAACAACAAATATCTCAAGATGATAAGAGTGATTGGGGATTGCAATAGAGGAGGTCATATAAGCAAAGGATGTTTGATGAAAGCGAATTCTCTTGAACATATTGGCGACACGACTCTAGAGTGTGGCAACATTTGACTCAAATGGGATCAGAGGTCATGATGAAAAAAATGGTGATCGAATAGGAGGCAAATGGATTTCCGAAACCCGCAGAGGCAACGTGACAAATTAAAGATATCCCCAACCTGACACGAACTGCAGACAAGTGTCATGTTCAAGAGCGACAAGCTGACCAAAATACACATAATATGTTAACTTTCAATTTCCCCCCATTATTTCTAGCAAGTACCTCTTTATTTTTGATAGCCAACATGAAGAGGATAGTATATGTTGAGCATATAAGTTAATTCTTTGAATGAATCCATCCTAGTAATTTTAACGATCTCTAGGAAGGAGGAACTCGATCTCATCATGGTCACAAGTATTTCATCATTTAATTTTTAATGAGTCTGACGGAAGAGAAACTCAGTATATTTTTCATGTTTAGGGAGTTTGAAAAGAAACGAAAAAGAAAACTCCTTCATGTCCCTTTTCTTAAATTGTCCCTCGAATCTAAAAAGGTAGAAAATAATATCCGAGAGAACCTCTTGACCATGTTCAACCAAGGTACTCCTTTTTCGTAAATAGTTATTCTTAGCTTGGAAAAAGGGGTAAACGTATACTGAAACCACATCGATTCATTTATTTAATGAGCTCAAAAAGACAAGTGCTCGACAATATTTTCATATTTTGAGAGTCAGAAAAAAGACCTTAAACTTGAATCCTCATGGAGGAATGAGTGGTACAAGTGGTAGTAACTGTTTCCGGTGATGGTGGAACTTCTCAAAATAAGTAAAGTTCAAGAGGTTGGCTAACAAGACCACTCATCGCAGTGGTTCCTCAGGAAAGGGTAAAACAACCAAGTGAATGTGTATGATCGGCCAAGAAGATGGTGATGATGGAATGAGAAAACCAAGGCTCATCTGGAAGGAAATAGGCAATCATGAGAGGTGGCATGAGAATGGTTTCATTTTTACACAAGCTTGAAACATGGGAAAATTTTCTTGAAAACCCTTGAATATGGTTTCAATTTTACACAAGCTTGAAACATGAGAAACAATGCTTGAAATAAGTTTTCATGCCCCAAACATGGTGACTCAATTCGAGGCACATGTCCCCCAAGCTTCAACTCAATCACCTAATTAGACTAATGGTTACTAATAGGTGGATGGAATTAAGGTTCAATTACGAGATCAAGTGAAAGACTCGACTCAGAATTTATGAGATCTAAGCAAAGACTCGAATTGAAAGGGGATTTGTTTCATTTTTTAACGAGCTTGACACAGTAAAAGAACTATGCTCATAGGGACCTATTTCATTTTTTAATGAGGTTGGCATAGTAAAAGAACTATCCTCTTTACACCTTGTTTCATTTTTTAAGGAGCTTGACACAAGACAAGGAACTCTGCTCTGTAGACCTTGTTTAATTTTTTAAGGATCTTGCCACAAGAAAAGGAACTTTGCTCTAGAGAGCTTGTTTCATTTTTTTTAAGGAGCTTGACACAATAAAATGAACTCTGCTTCTAAATACCTAATCATGACCCATAAGAGGTCATGTCTTCCAAGAGGCTCTCATCATATGAGAGAACAACAATCTGGTCCAATTCCCCCAGTACATGACGCACTGTATCACTGAATAGATCATCAATAGACGCGGAGATGGAATAGGTGGCCACATAATTAACCTGTAGCAGAGAATATACCACTGGTATGTAAGGACCATTAAGATATGATGGTTGATTAGGAGTCAAGTTAGGACCAATTAATGATAGTTGATCAATGTTCACAACTCTTCCTTCATGTGGGAAACATATCACATAAAAGAGAGAAGAGACAAGAGCTCCCATGACATAAGTATAGTCCCACCCAAGGAGTAAGTAAAAATCCAAAAGGGACTTGGAAAACCATCATGTCTATATAGACAATCTTCCCTCCCAAAATAATAGGAAACTTAGGAAGGATCCCTACCGGTTGACTGGTTTGTTGTAAACGCTAATAGATTATGGGTAACAAGCAAAAGCTGCAGAGAACCGAAAGCTTTCCAAGTAGTTGAACACAAAATACTAGCAGATGCACATTCATCTATTATAGTGCTAGGTATGACCACATTATAGGCATGTACCATGATTTCAAAGGGCACATAAGAAGGAAGACGATATCTTGTCAGTCGACTCCAATCAAAGGAAGAAACCAGAATACTTGGAGTGGGTTCCATGGGAATGGTAGAACTTCCCCCTTGTGTTACAGGAATGGGAGGATCACCCTCCTGTACTTTGGGAATGGGAGGATTTCCCTCCAATTCATGGGAATCTGAAGAAACAAAAAGAACCTGAGTGGTATGAGGTTCTCTCTATATAGGAAATACTTGATCAACCAAAGGTGGAGTCAGGTCAACCATTTTATCAAAAAATGGTTGGTTGGGAATGAACTCATGGGATTCACTTTCAAAGAGAGTGGTATCGACTAGAGATGACTTCTGATTGATTACTTGATCAACTAGCGGAGGATTAGAGTAAAGCTTTCGGTAGCCAGCAAGAAGATGGGGTTGAGAAGCTGTAAGGTTATCCAATGCTTTGGAGGCTTCATCCATATAAGGACAAAGGTGAATAGGATTATTCCCTTCACATAACTTACAGGGAAATTTGAATTTACCATTTTTCCCATGGGCCTTATTATCACTAGCCGAAGACTTGTCACCAACATGATCTCCAAAGGCTGATGATAAGGGTTGATTCGAGTCGATAGTCCACATTTCCAACACCCTAGGAATCCCAAGACAATCTCTAAGAAGGTGGTCACCCTTACATAACTTGCAGGGGAATTTTACTTTACGGGGCTGATTTGAAGGTTTTTCAACATAAGTTTCATGACTATCGATGGTCTCTTAGTGGGCCTCCTAGCTTATTTTACATCTTCTTCTCCGTCCTCTTCTTCTTCTTCTTAGCCCCCTGGTTACTATAGTAGACTTTCACCAGGCGAAGAGGAATAACGGGGTGAAGAAACAGGCAAGGAAGGTGAGGGGTCAACTTTAGGATCAACATGAGGTTGAAACTGTTCAGGTGAAGGCGAACTTGGTTGAGAAGCAACTTAGACATTTGGAACCATGGGGGTTGAAAATAACCAAACTCACAAATCAATGGTTAATCCCGGGAGGGACAACGTTGCCATATAGGGAGTACCAAAATTTCCAAAAGAAGGAAAAGGACCAGGATTACCATATGAGGGGATTCTTTGATTGGTAAACTTAGGAACTGTTGCCATTAGTCTCAACCTAAGATCTGTTAAGGATTTGTGCACGGGTAAGATGTTATTATGTGGACAATAAATTTTAGAAATTATACACAAAATAAAAAAGGGGTAAGCTAGGAAAAAAGGTTTACTAAGTATCTGTGAGCTGTAGATTACCTCCTAGCGAACCAAGAAGTATAGGCAGGCAATCTCCCTTGTATTACGTTTACAAGGCGGTCGACTCAGTTACCTACAACAGGCTTGAAACCTAATGGTGTCTCCCAAAATATACGTGACAGTACGTGGGAGTCCAATCCGTAGTAGTGTTTTATAATGCGTAACCATTCGATGACAGAGCCCCAAATATACTTATCATACATCAATATACTTCCATACGTGGAACGGGATATAACCCCCAGATTGTAACGTAGTCTGTTAGTGACAACTCCTATGTTTAACAAAGTTGGAACACGTCTCTAGCCTAGTCCTATAAATGTTTGCGTTAATTTCAAATGCTCCTTAGGTTAATTTGAGTTCATTTTAAGTTGATCTTGATTAAAGTTTTAATTTAAAGGCTCAAAACGATGTCACCTGAATACCTATAATGCAACTAGCATGAGAAAAGGACTCTTTCAATTAAATGAATTCTATCTAGTTTAGGGAAGAGTTTTAAACAATGATGCAACAAACAATAATGCATCAAACGAAGCTTTTCCTAATCCATGTCACTTTCACTATCCCAATTCAAGTCAAAACATTCAAAGATGCAAATTATGCAATGTAATCTATGCACAATTCCTTTTTTGAAAACTATGCAACCATAATCTATGCATACTTTCCTTTTTTATTTTTGATGAATGAGAATGCACTTAATAGACCGTTTAGCTTTCAATCACTAAACAATGTAATCTGAGTTCAATGATAGATCTCAAAAATGACTTTTCAACGCAATTTGATTAAACTTTGAGATGAAAACTAAATGAATGAAAAATAAATATTTTTTTTATGGTATAAAAAGTACTAATAATACTTAATCAATAGAAAATCAGTGTTCCTTCCAAACACACACGCAACAAATAATAATTTTAATTCACTCAAAGAATCAAAGACTCAACCAAAATTCACTTTTATCACTTCAAGTATAGGATGGATTTTTGCACACCACAAAGAAACTAACACAAAAAAGACAAAAATTGTTGCACATGGAGTAGGAGGATGACTTCAGAGATCAGAACACACTAGGACTTTTAGTAAAACCCCCAAAAAATTCAAATTTAAGGAACAACGCTACTTTATGTAGCACAAACCGTGTTGACAGGGTCTTCAATGCTACTTTAGACCCCCAAACTCGCGTTGGCATTGCTACTCTACATACTAAAAAAAATAGTGTTGGTCTACAAAAATGTACCAGCACAATTGTACTTATAAATATTCGCACTAGCAGTGCGAATGTGTCTGAAAAAAGACGCGTTGGTCGAGGAATTCTTACGAAAAACAATCCAAACCGAAATAGTAACCTAGATCTGACACTCTAAGCCAAAAATAAAACCTTATGCAAACCTATAGAGACCTAAGAAAACTTAGATCTTAGTGATCGGTCAAACTGATCAGAGATCAACTCAGGAAAGGAAGGCTAAGAGGTTAAGCTCCCCGGTCGATTCACCAATTCTGTTATCAAGATAAATCCCCTCTACAGACAGAGGCGATCTCTCTAGCCCTAGAGTGGGTCTAGCAACTTGAGATACTTTCTAATGCAAATATTTCTTAGCTAAGATTCAAAATGTGACAAGCAAAGAGATAGAAGTACTTTTTTTCCTAATGCTATGATCGAACCCGTTGATGATGACCTTGATCCACAATCCTTTTAGGCTCGCTCCTTGCTATTGGTGGCACAGGAATACCTGTGGATGATCAAGAGGAAACAAAAAACGTAATCCAATACATAATAATCATTGAACATTAGCTATCTAGCAGATTAAGGAGTACCAGAATATTTGCGTAAAATATTAGACAAATATAGAAAGCAAACATCAAATGTTTTATTGATAAATATGAAAGGAAGAGCTTACAACCGAGGCCTTGATGATGTAGGCCTCCCTTTGGTTAAAATATGAGTCCTTCACCGAAGCTCTAAATCATTCCTTCTCTCGAATAGCTTAGGCGTTATCATAGTACATGAGTGTAAAGGGAATGAATGATCTTACCAGCCCAACAATGACCAACCAATAGTTGAAGGATGGGGACCAATTTATAGGAAGGGAGAAAAGGTTGGGAGCCCATGAAAGGAGGAGGAAGGTCCACTTATTAAGGGATAAACCCCCATGGATGTGAGAAAAGCTCTAAAATTAGAGAACTTGACTCTATCGCCACTGTTTAACAACCAATTCACCGCCCTAGAACTTCTAGAGGTCAAAGCTTCTCCTCCATTTGAGGAAACACTGCCAGAAAGGGATTAATGCAATTTTCCAAAAAATAAGGGTGATGGTAGTGTTAAGTGAGAACTGTCAATCTGACATCAGCGCGAGCATGAAACTAGGAAACACACTAACCCATGAAACTAGGGTTTTGACCAAGTTCCTTCAGTAATCTTCCAAGGCAGTTTTCTTTGAGTCTTCAGGGGATGTCTTTACATATTTATTCATAGTGGAAACATTGCACAGGGTTTGTCACGGGTTACTTCAGAATCAGGGACAAGAAGTGATCATGGTGAAAAATTTCTGTGTAACAATCCTTGGCGCCAAACTTCCAAATCAAGTTGCTTACATGATGACTCCTAGAAAATGAGGAAATGAGGAGGCACATTAAATAATTATTAGAAAATGGATTTATAAGGAAAATCATAAGCCCATGTGCCAAAATTGCCTTACGATCTCCCAGGAAGGGAGGAAAGAAATGGAGGTTATGTATGGATTTTATATCCATTAAAAAAATCATTGTGAAGTATCAATACACACTACGAATAATGTATGACTTACTAGATTGACATTCAAGTGCTAAGATCTTCTCCATCATGTCACTTTGTGGGAATTGAATCTGGGTAGGGAGGATTCTATTCCTTCCTCAAAACCACCTCAGATAACCCTAATTAATATGTGATGGGAGTATTGTAGAAAAAATATTTTTGTTTGATCAAGCGTGAGGGGAAGTCTTTGGGAGACCAACCCACTCTCGAATTATCTTCAAAGGAACTCTCATTTATTATTTGGATATTTATAGTTTATATTATGAAGAAATGTTCTTGCATGGATTCATTTGGACATTAGCTTGTATACAAGCAAACATTTCATATTTAAAATCTTTTGTCTCAAATTATTGTGCTATTATCAATTTTATTTTCTACTGGAGAGCATGTTGAAGATTAGGCAAGGAAAGGAGATTTGCTCCAATTCCTTGATCTAATTTTTGTAGAATATTTGCACATTACATTTTGCTAACATTTTGACAACTTGTATACCATCATGTAAACAATGAATCATGTATATATATATTGCACATTTAAAAAATTATAATAGTATATTTTGATGATATCTTGATTTTCAGTAAAAATATGCATTGTGTGATGGGAGTATTGTAGAAGAATTATTTTTGTTGGATGAAGCGCGAGAGGAAGTCTTTGGGAGACCAACCCACTCTTGAAGAATCTTCAAAGGAACTCTCATTTGATATTTGGATATTTATAGTTTATCTTACGGAGAAGTATTATTGTAGGGATTTGTTTTCACATTAGCTTGTATACAAGCAAACATTTCATATTTGAAATATTTATCTCATATTAACATGTTATTCTCGAGTTTATTTTCTACTAGAGAGCATGTTGAAGATTAAGCAAGGAAAGGAGTCTTGCTCCAATTCCTTCGACTTTTTTGTAGAATATTTGTACATTACATTTTGCTAACATTTTGACAACTTATCTACCATCATGTAAACAATGAATCATGTGTTTTTATTTCACATTTGAAATTTTATCATAGTATATTTTGATCATATCTTGATTTTCAGTAAAAATATGGAGCATTGTGTGATGGGAGTATTGTATAAGAATTGTTTTTGTTGGATCAAGCGTGAGGGGAAGTCTTTGGGAGGCCAACCCACTCTTGAAGCATCTTCAGAGGAACTCTCATTTGTTATTTGGATATTTATAGCTTATCTTACAAAGAAGTGTTATTGCAGGGATTTGTTTGGACATTAGCTTGTATACAAGAAAACCGTTCATATTTAAAATATTTTATCTCAAATTATTGTGCTATTATCGATTTTATTTGCTACTAGAGAGCATGTTGAATATTAGGAAAGGAAAGGAGTTTTGCTCCAATTCCTTGGATCATTTTTTGTACAATATGTGTACTTTACATTTTGCTAGCATTCTGACAACTTGTCTACCATCATTTAAACAATGAATCATGTATTTATATTGCACATTTGAAAATTTATCATAGTATATTTTGATGATATCTTGATTTTCAGTAAAAATATGGAACATGTAGAACATTGAAAAAGGTACTTAACCTGCTTTAGGCAAAAAGATTATTTATCAACCCTAAAAAGAATGGTTTATTCAAGGATAAGTTGGTATTCTTGGGTAATGTTAGGCTAGTTGAGCATAGATCCAGAAAAGTGACCTACTCTTGGAAGTATCACAAAGGTGAAGAGATTCCATGGATTAATAAACATTTATCAATGGTTCATTAGGAATCTTAGTGGCGTAAATGCCCCATGCACTGTTTGCATAATAGCGATGGTATTTACTTGGACAAAAGCAGTTGTTGAGAGAATTGAATAACTCAAAAGAAGGGTTACAAAAGCACCCATTCTTACTATACCAAACTTTGAGAAACATTTGTAGTTGAATGTGATGCTTTAGGAGTCATCGTTGGAGTATTGAGCCAATAAAGTAAACTTGTGGCCTTTTTTCAGTGAAAAATTAAATAAAGCTAAATATAATTATAACAATTACAATAAGGAATTCTACACAGTGGTACGAGCTTTAAAATATTGGAGGCATTTCCTTTTGCATAAATAATTCATTTTGATGACTGATAATCAAGCCTTTAAGTACATAAATTTTCAGAGCAAATTGTTCCGTAGACATGTTGAATGGGCTTCATTTTTATAGGCATGTACATTTGTTGTGCCATGTAAGAGTGGCAAAATCAATGCATCGGATGATCCCTACAATAGAAGGAGTCATATGTTGGTGGTAATGAGTAATGGGTTGGTCATATTTGAAGAAATGAAGAGTGAGTATGCTAATAATCCATTATTTAGCGTGATTATTGTTACACCAATTTTTCATCATCTAACCATTTACAATTAGATGGATCTAAATACACCATGTAAGACCAATTTTACCATAGTAAAATTTCTTTCACTATAATAAATAATTTAATAAACAATAGTTTATTAAGTTATTTATGACCCAAATAGGAAACTCCATGAGGAATAATTAAATAAATCCTTATTTATTAGGTTTTCCTATAGGAATAATTAATTAAGCGGCTGTTTAAATAATATTCCTGGTCATATTTAACCCAATTAGTGAGAAATAATTAGATAAATAATTATTTATCTTATTATTCTTTAGGAATAATTAATTAAATCATTATTTAATTAATATTCCTTGTTAAATTTGACTAAATCATTTAGGAATAATAAAATAAATCATTATTTGTTATATTATTCCTTTTAAAAAAAACTGAGACGGGTATGTTTTATTTATTTAGAAAGATTTGGTTGGGCGAAGGCCAAGTCAACCAATTATACATTGCGGCTAGCCAACTTTCTAATACAAAAAATATTTTTTCTCCTTTCATGGTATGCATGTTTGGAGTGGTATTTCCTCATTTATACTGAGATCTCCTTTCGAGAGAAGGCATCCTTTGTTTGCCATGGAATCTACTTTGTTGTTCGATTTCCTAAAGGATGTGAAAGAATTTATAGGAGGTGAATTCGAGCAACATTATATTTAATCTTCAAAATGTCTTGTTGAGAGTTGCGTTGTTGAATTGTTCCTCCGTGTTGAGCTTTTTGATAAGGATTTGTGAGTCTCCGAAGGCTTGAAATTATTTGATACCTCTGTCTTGTGCAATGTGGTAGGCTTTTAGGAGGCCTAATATCTCTGCCCGGTTGTTGGTTCACTGCCCAAGTCCCCATCAGAAACTATCTCTTCTTGTTCCATTCGAGGAATGGATAACGCCACCTACGCCTACTGCCGCGGGGTTTCCTTTGGATGCATCATAAAAAAAAAATTGTAGTTTTGTTTTGCTTCTTCCACCACTCTTGAAAAATGTCATCAGGTTCTTTTTTTCACCATTCTCGGTTTATGGAGGGAGAGGCCAATGATTTTTTCCTGGCTTGAGGGGCGAGGGCTTCCATCCATTTCTTTTCTTCAGGAAGTAGTGAAGTATCTTCTTTGTGAGATTGTTGTTGTACTGATTCTAGGAGAAGAGATTTGGCTTTAGCTGCAATATTTGTTGGGGGGCAAGAAGTTTCATTGAAGATCTGCTCATTACGGGCCAGCCATATCTACCAACAGACATATTTGGGATGGAGAGCCAGACTCTTTGCCAAAGGGATTTGTTGGAGATGTTGTGAGGGTAACACTAGTTCCAGGAAGAAAAGAGCTCCACCACTGAGTTTTGATATGGAGCATAAATGTGTAGATCATTAGGGATGAAGCCCCAAACCTCTTTTGCAAATATGCAGTAAATGAAGAGATGGGTCAAATTTTCATTGTCATTTATGCATAGCATGCACCTATGAGGGCCAAAAATGTTCCTTTTGGCTAGATTGTCCCCTACCAGCACTTTGTTATGCATTAGATTCTAAAATAATAGATTCACTTTGGGGAGTCCGAGAGGATCTCAAACCTGCTTCCAAAAATTGGGACACTGATTTCGATCTTTTTGTGGTTTAAGAGTACAATAACCTGTAGCTATGGTGTAAATTTCGGATTGACCCCAACCCCAGCTCTCAGTCATTTCCTTGTGCACGGGAGTGGAATCAGTCAACTTTTCTATGAGGATAAGCCGTTGATGGCGCAGGTGGTCTCGCGCTATGAGTAGATCCCTTCCTTGCCAATTCCCGTGTCTATCCCAAGAGGAGATGTCGTGTAAACTGGTGCTACCTGCATGGATCAACCACTCTCGCAGCTCTTTTTTTCTTTGTTATTGCAGAGATGGTCATGGCCCATTATGTGATCTTCCCATAGCTTCATTCTCCTTCCATTGCCTAGGATGCGATATGTATTCTTTAAAAAAAAAATCAACTTTTACGACAAAGATTCCATACCTGTGTGTTGGTTGCAGTGTTTTCTGCCTGCAGTGATCTGAGAGGGGATCCATGCGTATACGTTAATCTAAGAAGTTTGCTGATAGGGTGTTTTGAATCAGTGTGCATTTTCCATAGAATTTTGCATCCCATGGCGAGGTTATTGAGGGAAGGATCACAGATCTATAAGCCTCCGTCGTCAATTGGTCGTTTCATGAGCTCCCAGTTTGCCAAATGAAATTTTCATTGATTTCCTTGTCCTCCCTGCCATAGGAATTCACGCAAGAGCTTGGAGATCTGATCCATGATTATTTTTTGGGGCCAAGAGGAAGGAATCTTGGTAGATAGGAAGTGCAGAAAAAACATATTTAATTAGGATCAATTTTCCTCCTTTGGTAAGTCAATTTCCTCCCCAGGAGGCAATTTTGGACTTGATTTTGCAGATAATTTATGCCCACAGAGATCTTTTGTTGACCCCAATTGTTAAAGTAAATCCCAGGTACTTTATTTTTTCCCATTGGGAAAAACCATCGAAGCCAAGGAACTGCGCAATGCGGGTAAGCTCATGTTGCTCCACATTCCATCCATACACAACACTTTTTATTTCATTAATTAGTGCTCCGGTGACTCTGCAGTAGCTTTTGAGAATAGAGTCGAAGGCTTTTGCAATTCTAGTAGAGGCTCCTTCGAGAAGAAGAGAATCGTCAGCAAAGAGGGCATGGTTTATGGGGTCCAAGACATTTGATATTCTTATGCCAAGGAGAGCCCCAACATTCCTCTCTGGAATGAGCTTTATGCTAAGGGTGTCTTCCATCGCAATATACAGGAAAGGGGAAAGAGGGCAGCCTTGCCTCAGTCCTCTCTGAGCTTGAAAATAAGATGCAGGGTGCCCGTTGACTAACGGTGCAAACCAAGGCTTTTCGGTGCAAGATTTTATAAGGTTGACAGAGAATCCAAAGGAGAGGAGGGCTTTGTGAAGGAAAGAGAGATTGACCCTGTTAAATGCATTAGCCATATCTAGTTTGATCAACATCCCTTTCTCTTTTCGCTGCTTGCTAGAGTGGATGGCTTCTTGCACATGGATTAGATTGTCCAAGATGTGCCTGCCTTCTACAAACCCCCCTTGAAAGCTGGAGATTAGTCTCCCAAGCAGAGGTTTGATTATGTTTGCTAGGATTTTGGCAAGAAGTTTATAGGAGGCGTTGCAAAGGGAGATGGGTCTGAACCTGCCGAAGGTTTTAGGATTGAATTCTTTCAGGATTAAGGCAGGAAGGTTGAGTTGATGCCTCCCCCTACCTTTTCTTTACTCAGGAATCATTTTATCATTTTCAGGAAGTCATATTTGATTATATCCCAGCAATTTTTGTAGAAGTGGATTGTGAATCCATCAGGACCAGGGGCCTCGTCGGGTTCCATAGACCAGATGATTTTGATAATCTATTTTTCTTAGAAGGGTTTAGTGAGGGCGAGATTGTCTTCTAGACTGACAAGATGGGGGATGTTTCAAAGAAGGTCTGATGTTTCCTCTTCGCTGCCATCTATCCCTGGGCCATAAAGGTTTTTGAAATGGCTTTCTGTTGCTGTTTAATTTGATCAAACCCTTTACAGATCTGTCCCTCAGCTGTTGTGATTTCCGAGATGTGATTGTGGGAGAGGCGAGATCTATATTGGTGGTGGAAGAAGGAGGTGTTCTGATCCCCTGCCTTCAACCACAGGCTGCGAGATTGGATTCTCCGATATTCTTCTTCCATGAGGAAGGAGCGATAGGAGGAGCTTTGAGCTTTCACCTCTTTCTCTAGCACCTTAGAAGTGATATTTTTGCTTTCCATTTACAATTGCAGGGTCTCCAGAGACTGAATTGCTTCTATTCTCTGATTGGTTGGAGTTTTAATAGGTTTTCTTATCCACTCTTTCAGGGCATGCTTGTAGCCTTAAATTTTTGCTCCCACACATAGCTTGGAGACCCGGAGATTGGTTTTGGGTGCAGGAATTACACTTAAGAAAACTTTTCAACACTTAATTTGTCAACCCGGGGAATTCGTAAACTTAGAGACGAAGCACAGGCAATTCCAGAGATGGTATGAATCTTCCTAATATAAATCCCTACTTTCTTTAAAGGAAATATTGCAAAATCAAATTAAAGAGAAAAAAGGCAACTTGAACCATCAAAATAATCTAAGACTGGAGCAAGAAATAATGCATTTGCAAGAGGGAATAAAGATAAAAGAGAAATCACTCTAGCTAATTATTGTTTAACTACTGAGTGTGCGTTTTTCTTTAGCAGAGACACTTAGCAGTCTCATCATATGGGCCCTTAAACCTGCTCCTTTAGAGATCATTTTCTTGCACTAATTTTTCCTCCACTATCGCAGTCTGCTTGCACTAGTGCAGGAACAAAGATTTATGCAGAAGGTAGAAATGGTGTCTTTGCTAAAGGATTTTTACTTCATGCAATATCTTGAATTTTTCCAGGTTCAGAGCACTCGGATCCCGTGGCAAGAAACTAGTTCTTTCACTGGATCAGAGCTTCCTGCACGTAGCATTTAATTCTTAAAATGAGTGCTTAATGATTGCAAGTGCCATTATATTTTTAAATCGAATTGCACACATAAAAAGTGATTTTTTATGATCTTAACAGAGTGAAAGAATAAAGAAACAATCAATATACATTTATCTTGTCATAATAATTTAATGAAAGAAAGAAGATTGCAGGAAGTAGACTAAGAAAGCTTACTGCATCACACCAACGTGCACTGGTGCAGGTTCATTTCTCCTGCTTGGACCAGGCCAGAAAAACCAATCAAACAGAATTGAAAAAAGGGAAATATCACACCAACGTGCACTGGTGAAGGTTCGTTTCTCCTGCTTGGACCAGGCGGAGGAAAACCAATATGAAATTAAGTGCAGGAAAGGAAATTGCAGGAAAAGGAAGTTTATCTACTTCACACAACGGATCCGCTTTCACTCAGACAAGAATGCATGTGCTTAAAATTAAATCACACTTGACAATATAAACACAAATGACAGGAAAATAGGAAATGGGGTAAATGTGATGGGTTGGCTGGGCCCTAGCCAACTAGCGCGTTTCCCTTTTAAATAAAAACGCTACTCAGTACCTTAATCAATTCATCAGCTCAAACACATAAAATGAAATTTGTGAAACATGAGGCGGAGCTCCCTTTTATTAATTAATTGAGGCAAGTACATACATTAATACAACGTCCAGCCCAGATTCAGGCGATAACAAAATATAACAACCTGTTACCGCCTCTCTAGCTGTATCTCTGTTCTCTTTTCCTATAAAAAAAAATTTCCTCCCCTTAGTCCTATTTACACTCTACATTATATAGATCTTTGGCCAAAGGCAAAAATAGATCATTCAACCGATTACATAAACAAACGTAGATTTTAGCTTCTTCGCCTTCGAAATTAGATGGTTAGCAAACTGGCTGTAGCCAATCTCCAGCTTTCGTCCTTCGCAGATTTGGTCTCGACTGCCTTTGGGTCGATCTTTGTTGTCGTGGTTGAAGCTGCTCAATCTTTGCCATAGTGGCTGAAGCTGCTCAAAACGAGGTGGTGATCAAGGAGGTTCGTATCTGCTGCAAGGATTTTTTGTGCTGGCAATGGTGCAAGACCCGATCCTGCACTAGGATCAGCGGTCACAGTAAGTACTTCTAACTACCAAATAAACATTGGATATATCGATAAGTTAAAAAGAGTGATTAAAAGTAAGAAATCATGTAATAAATAATTAATTAATGCTAAGTTGAATTAAAAAATGAAAAACAAATTTTATACGAAATATGTCACCGTGCTTGGACTGGTGCAAGATGAGGGTGCATAAAAGAAATAAAACAGAGGTAAATGGTTATGATTTAGGAAGGGGGAAATGGAAAAAAGAGAGAAAATTAGGGGGCTAACATCCTCCCATCCCTAAGCTATTGTGTGTCCTCACACAACTCTTTTCCTTTGCAAAAAAACTTCAAAACTTTGAGCATTCCAGCTTATTCCTGCTCTGACATACTGATATCAGTCTGCAATGTTTCAGATTTCTTCTTCCTGATGTTCTTTAGTTTCTTTGTCACCTTTTTAAGTCACTTGAAACATTTCGCAGCTCGGTATTTCCAAACTCTAACTTCTCCTTTCTTTTTTCTGGATCTTCGCAGTTAATTCTTATTTACTCTGTTCTTTATCCTCCTGCGCTTTAGGTATGAGTTGTTCTAAGTTCTGCACTTGAAGCTCTAGTTCAACTATCCAAGCAGCAAGAGTTACCACATCTTCTTCTCTTGTCTCGACAAGGGCAATATCTTCCTTAGGGACCTCAGTATCCCTCTGAGTTTCAGAAACCGCTTCTTCCTCTTCTTCTTCTTCTTCTTCTTCTTGCACTGGTGCAGGAGGGGATTCAACGTCCTGTGGGGACTGTGGTTCCTTGCCTCCACTATGTTAGTAACCTATAAATATAGGATTCATAATTTTGACTTGACTGATGGTAGTCTTGTAAATATGTACAAACTTTTCTTTCTGCAAGTTATTTTCCCATATTTTTGTAAAAAATCAAAAAGATCAAAAAGAGGGTAAAAGTCCTAAAAGAAAAATCAAAGGACTTAGAAAAAATAATATACCCCGAAAGAAAAAAGATGAATAAAACATGAAAGTGTGCAAGTCTAAATTCCACTACTTTACTTTTTGCAGTTGATTATGGCAGAGTGTCAATAAATGCCATAATCTGTGATGAGTTGAACAATTTAATCTTGACTTGTCATTTTTCAATTTCAAATGTTGTAGATAGTGAATAAAGAATTGTCATACAGTTAAATCATGACAATTCAGTAGTTAGGTAGAGAATAAAAGAATCCAACAGTTTAGTCTGGATTCTTGGATGAAATAAGTGTAGAATTAGATAATTTACTGCTTTAAAAAGAGATTAAAAGGTTGTAAGGTTGCTAGTTCAAATGCACCTGATTAAAATAGAAGAAAAAAATGTTAGAAGATATGACGGGGTAGGTAGAAGAAGGTAGGAAACATCATTGTAAATATCTTTCACCAGGCTATAAATAACTAATTTCCCCTCCCCATAGCAATTTGATATTCTAGACTATCAGTCAAAGAGGTTCAAGGCATTTCCTTGACTTCTGTTGGGACCGGACCCAAGGCTCAATGACTGACTAGTTGAAAATGTTAAGTTTCTATATTAATCCCGGAAATTTTCATCATTTACCCTTCATGCACTCATCACCATTTGATCTCATAAGTGATAACTCTTTTCTTACTTAAATGTTACATAACGGCCCATTTGATTAACTTCCTCCATTTTACAAAGCATAAAACCCTCAAAAAACATGATATACTAAGTAAAAGTGAATGAGATATGAAAATAAAGCTTTACTCTAATTTTCACTTTCCTTAGTTTATTTATGAATTTTCGAGTATTCATTGTCCCTTTTCATATTAACACTTAACCTATTTTATTAACTCCCTATCAAATATCCTAGTCCTATTAATATAACTTATTTTTATTTTAATATCCCAAAAACCCCTTATTATATGCTTTTTATATCAAAGATATTAATCACATGTTGAAATAGCATCTTGAAATCATCCCTTTGATATAAAACTACCCATAATAAAATATCCCCGCTCTCCTATAGTTTTAGAACTTTAAATAAATCTAAAACTATATAATATAATTAAATTTTCAAAAAAAATACATTTTTACATACTCTGTATTAAAAATAGCGTAGAAAAATAATACTTATTCCCATTCCCGCATTACCTCTACTCAAGGTTAAATATTTAACCTTACCCCTTTCCCCTGGTATATATCTCCTTACCACAGATTAAACCTTGGTTAAATCATTTATAACCCGCCCCATTCACTTTACTTTGTGTATAAACTCATTTTATACATAAGTTTCATTAAATAATTCAGTGCCCTCGCGCTCATCCTCAACCCTCCTATCATCCTTACTTTTCCAATCCGACGATCCATGCTCAATGCAATCATTTGGCCTCATGCCTCATCCTTCCCCGTCGTGATTAAATCATAACCGCCCGATAACCAATGCTCGCTTTGATCCTACGGTCCAAATCTAACATCCCACCATTTCCATCGCATTGATTATTAACCGTTGATCATCTCTATCGAAATCAATGGATGATAGTGAACCGGGGCCCACTTTCCCTTGTCTCGCAGCTTCTCGATGCATCTCAACCGTTCACATCGTTCAATCAAATCCAATGACGTATATTCAATATCACATAAAAAAAAGTGATCGGGAAAAGTTCATGAAAAACAATGTGATAAAGTTGTTTCATGAAACCACCATATGCTACGTGTTTCAATTCCACTGGATCGCGTTCCAAAAGGGAAAAACTACTTACCGCTCGGGAGCAATGCGATAACCATTAATGGTTTCACCTTTAATGCAAAAACCACTCCCGCCATTTGATCTTGACCTGTAATTAATTTCCTGCATATCAATAAAACCTAAGATTTTAACCTTAGTTTTTCATTGGTTCCATATCATTTTCTCCTTTGCCCTTTGGAAAACTACTCAAAGACACCATTTTCGAGCCTCTGCTAACCAATTTTCCCATCTAAAGCCGATTTCCCCTCTGAAATTTACCGCCGAAGACTGTCTACGCCTTCTACCAGCCACCTACGACTAGTTTGAAGACTGGTACACTCCTGAACATTCTCCTCGACCGCCATTATACCTTTAAAAAGGTATTTCTCTGAAATTTCAAACCCACATTTCATGAATTCAAATGAAAATTGAAATCAGTCACAGTGAGAAATATAAATTGCCTAATTAAAAAGTGCCCAAACCCTGAAGAAACAGAGGGAACCCAGTCAAAATTTTCCTAGAATTTGCCATCTTCTCCAAATTCAGTTTTTCAGTATTTTTTACTATCTAAAGGCAGTTTTCACGGTTGAAATCTATTTGAATTACAGAAAAATCCATTGAAATCCCTTTTCCAGTCCTCTGCACATTGTAAATCTGCGTTTTCTTCCTAAAACCCTTGCCCAGATTCATAATTTTTCCGAAAAATAAGCTCAATTGGCCTTCTGTTTCAAAAAAAAAGCTAAGCAAACAGTCTAATCTTGCTCAGTTTTATTCAAAATGACAAATAAACAAGTCACTCCTAAGACCAGAGGTCCCAAACCTCAGAAATCGACCTCCAGCAAGCTTCCAAACCCTAAACCTTCAAAAATCAATAAACCTACTCCTGTTCTAACTGCAAATTCCACTGAAGTAGTTAGACCTTTGTAGCCACCTGTCACCTCTGAAGAAAACAGTTCATTAATTGATTTGGACTATAGAATCTCTAATCCATCATTAGAATTCAACTTACTTGAAGTGCACAACTGGTGCTATGAAAAATTTGTGAAAAATGTTGAAAATGATATACCTATCTCGGACTCAAACTTGCCTAAATACGTGGTTCCCATCACCCATCAAGCTCAAGATTTCATTAGGTTATGTCAATTACACTATATCCCTGACTAGAGATGTATGGTAAACAAAGATAGAGAGTTCATTTGTTATATAAATGTTGAAGCCATCAATGATATGCTCCAACTGAGCCATGATCCAAGAGCAGTATCATTGTCCATTGAAGATTTAATATAACTCTATCTAGATCTAGACTTTCCTAAAAGATTCATGATCTTTGAAAACTTCTGGCCCACCCATGTTGATATTCCTAAGGTAAATCCACCTTATGACACTTTTGACTTCCCTGAGGGCTCTAGACAAATCATTTCCATGCTTTCATTCATTCTAGGCTATGCTAATGATGAGTTTACAAATGCCTCCATTCTAGGTTTCCTCTCTACCTTGTCTCCAGGACAACATCCAGAACTAGTCTTCAATTTTGCCAAACTCATTGCTGATAATATGCATTATCAATTGACTAAATTACCTGAGGAAGAAGTATTCAGATATTCATCCTATTTGTTACATCTCTTCCTATTTTTTCAAGCAGAAAAGATCCCAATTGCATTACAAAAGATGGATGTGGAAGGTAAACCTCTTTCAGTGGTATTATGGACTTCTTTACTCATAAAAGACAGCAGTGAATATAGCTATAAATACTTCAATGATTTGTTTATTAAACCTGCCATGAATTTGTTGAACAAAGCAGAGCCACCAAGGATTAATGAAGATATCAAAAGAATTTTACAGTTGTCTGAAAACTGTAAGCTAGGAGACTGGTATTTGTACGAAAATCACAGAGAAATCAGAGTATATGGTGCACTTTTGGCTCCTTGCAAATTACCCAAGTTTCTAACTACAAAGATTTTTGCTTTAGAATACTTGAGACAGATCTTGAATGCAGATGCAGTGAATTTCATAGCTTCCAAAAAGAAAACATAGTTCAAGCTAAAAAATCAAATTGGCCCCTTCATAGTCAATAACAGAGATGTTTTGAAAGAGATAGTCAGAAAATTATCAGAATTTAAGTTCCAAGAAAGCTTTCACTAGAACTATGACCCTCAAGGTGTTTTAAGTAACCTCAGGGTCAAGTGTAAGTTAACTCCATTCCTCCCTGACTCAAAGCCACAAATTGAAAAGTATGCTAATCAGATTGAATGGTTTGCAAACACATTGATTGATGATATTCAGGGAATGCAAACAGATAACATGCAAGGAAAATAGATGGATAGTACACAGGTGATTACAGTTGGCAAACAAGCAGAAGTGTCCAATAAAAGACCCAGAGAAGAAGAAGGCTATACTGCAGAAGCCATTGCAGATAATAAATTTAAAACCCTTTACAACAAGAAAACCAGAATGACAACTACAGAGAAAGAAAAATCTATAGAGATAGATGACAAAGAAGATCAAACAAACAATAATGGTCAACAAACAGATGATGAAGCAACAATGATTGTCAATGAAACACTTAAAGATATTCAGCAAGATCAGGAATCAACACAAAAATAGGATATAATAATGATAGAAAAACAAACAGATGTGGAACTTCCTTCCTCTTCTAAATTTGTAGAAGAAAGAGATTCAGACATCCAGAAAAAGTTCAAGCAGATCAGAGAAATGAATGAGGAAATTAAGAATGAAGTTTATTCTAAATTCCTTAAAGAAAAGCCAGGAAACAAATATAGGTTCCTTACTGCATTTGATTACTCCACCAACAAAATGCTTATGTCATTTATGAAACCCACAGTTGATGATCCTAAGTCAATTGCTGATTATGCAAAGACAGATGTAGAGGTGGACACTGATACAATTCATGAATTAGATCAGACTGAGTTCCAGAGAAGTACCACTGAAATGCTTTATTCAAAAGTGGTTAACAAAACTATGAGTGCTACTTTGCTTCAAAAGACTGTATCTAATTTACAAACTCAAATGAAATTAGATAAGGCATATCTACATGCTAAGGATTTGAGGATCACATCCTTAGAAGATTTGGTGATAGAAACTAGAGTAGATCCCTCCAATATTGAAGTTGCTAAGACATTGATAAGGCAAAAGAATGAAGATATTACTGCCTTGAGAAAGCAATTTAAACTTCCACAGAGTGAGCACCCACAGGCTAAAGAAATTCTTCAAGAAAAAACAGAGAAAGATTAATTAATGCAGCTAGTATTGAAGATGACAGCCCAAATTAAATAAATGGAGAATCAGACAGAAACTTTGATGAAGGAAAATGAAACATTGAAAAGAGAAAATGAGGTCTCCATTCCTACAGTCATTCCAACTGTTAGTACTGTTGTTCCTTCTACACTGGCAGAGCATTTGGCACCAAAAGGAGTATTGGTAACTACAGTGTCAATAACATATATAGATACCTCTGCCACTGCATCATCTACTTCATAGGTACAAGAAGTAACAGGTACAATAGACCTAGTTAAATCTATGGAAGAAATGTGCCTTAAGAAAAATGAGATCAATAATTTAAAGAAGGCAAATAAAGATCTTGAAACCTCACACATAAATGCTTTAATCACATCTAAGGGACATGAGCAGAGAGCAAACAAACTTCAAGAGCAGGTAAAGATTCTACAGCAACAGGTCAATCTCAGTGAACAAGTAAAATATATCAAAAACTATCTTTGGAATAACATAATTCAAGGCATACATCTACAATGGCCTTCCATTCAAATCATTTATGAACAGAGAGATCTATTCAAAGCAGCACAAGTAGAAATTCAACAGAAAAAAGAGGAGCTTGCTGATAAGCTATCTCAAGCTTTAAAGTTGATTACATTTCTAAACATTAAAAATAGAGAAGAGCTTGAAGAATTGAAAATTCAGGATAGGACTGAAATCATACTACAAATCAAAAAGGTCCTAAGTAAAAGGAATATAATGAACAGTTTGGAGGAAAGATGCAAAGACATGAACTTGTCAATAACAAAGTTCTTGGCCAAATACACTATATTGACACAAGCAGGCCTTCCAGACATTCATGGCTTAAATGAAAAACTAATGGTGCAGACAGATTATGAAAAGAAGATCAGAGCATATGCAAAAGAATAGGTGAACAAGCCTCTTCCACAAGGTTCCCCAACTGGCAAAGTTATCTTAGAGTACTTTGAGAACTTGTTTTTCCTACAAAATGAAATTAAGCACATCTTCATTATAAAGCCAAACTTTGCAAAATACACAGAGGATGATGAAAGCTACAGAAAACTGAAAAGCCTGAAGATACCAAGTGGTCAACAATGGCAGGAATTCACTGATTTGATATAACAACATGCAAACATAGCAGAAAATTACATGAAAAGCATAACATTACTGTTATCTAAAGGTAAAAATCAGATTGAAAGTGTAGCCGGTAAATGATCAGAGTCAAAGAGTATCAGTCAAAACAATTTTTACTGCGGGTTATTCCTCATTTTACAACAGTCAAGCAGTAAGAAAATAACGTAAAGAGTATCAGAGTATAAAGTACATGATGAAGAGTGTATTACAAGTCATCTTCCAAAGATATTTTTCCAAGTGCCAGCGAGCATTTCCAACAACTACAACAAAGCAATAAGCTAAGATAATTAGTCCTATTTTTTATTGATAAGAGGACAGCTTGCCAGTTTGTTTTGCATCCGTCCCTCTTTCTATGTAGTAATCTTTATTTTTGCCTAGAGATATTCTCATATCTCTTAGATATTTTGTAAACAATCGATTTCTATAAATACTTCTCTTTTTGAAGTATTAAGTGTGGAATAAAATTTGTCAAGACTACTATAGACATTTTTGCTGAATACATTGGAGTTTGTGTGAGTCGATTTGTAAAGCAACAGATTGGAACTAAATTCAAACAGACATCATAACTCAGGATTCTTGTGTTGATCAGATAAGTCAAGTATTTTCCTGTTTTCACTATTTATCTTTCTAAAGTTCCATACATACATTTTTATGTTTTCTATCTTGAATGATTGACTAGGAGGATTTATACAGGATTAGTGTCAAAAGCTCCCTGTTTTTTACTAGTTAATTATTGATATGTTTTCTGCTGATAACCGGACTTAATAATTCTTAAATGCTCTTAGTCCTTGTTTGACCCCTTTCTTTCATCTTCATTTCTGTAACTTAAGGATCCTTAATTTCCCTTTTGTTCAGATCTTGCCATTTCATCAAAAAGCCTATTTGCAAACCCTTTGAAGATCATCTACCCTGCCCTTAGTACATTTGCTCTATTGACCTTATTTCCCAGCTCTGCTTGCCAAGAAGTTGACTCCATAGCCCAATGGTCTGGTAGATCCCTCTGTGGTTTACCTTGAAGTACCTTTTATTCCCACCAAACATTCAAAACAAACTAATTGTCTAATCATATCAAGCCTAAAATATTATAACAAAAATCAAGCTAAATCTTGAGGAGAGATCCCTCTCCGGAATTTAGGAAGGCTAGATCCTAGATTTCAAAAGAGGTTCTTGATTACCCCTGGTTTTCTTCAACTATAAATAAAAATCCCATGACCTAAGAAATTACTTGGGTGATAACATACTGGCGACCATACTGGGGACATAACCACTCTCCAGTTTTAATTTTAATCTTAGAGGAAGATTTTTAAAACATATATTTTCTACTTTAAGGTTAAGTTTAAAGGTTGTGGTTATTTATACAATAATCATTCTGGCTCCCAATAAAGTCTATTATACTAGATCCAACCCTGATCCCAACCCTGCAGATATAGTAGACAATCCGAACCAAATAGGAAAAAAGAAAAAAGAGACTGTTAGTTTAGAAACTGAAGTGCCCTTGAGAAAATCTAATTCTTTACCCAAAGAATTAGTAAGCTTATCAGATATTGAATTTGATTTCAAGTTTGAAAAATTATTATTTAGAAATAAATTTGAAATTGATTTAAAGGAAATTGTCATAGATCTTGTTTTTACTTCTTTTGTGAATGAGAAACAAAAAATCATTTCAGCATCAATAAAATCAGACAACACTGAAATTCAAAGTCCAGTAGAAAGGGTTAATGTTACTCGAATTAAAGACATTGATGAAGCTATTAAATTAGCCAATTTTTTGTCTCAATTTAAACCTCCAGTTTCTCAATTATCCACCACCATATTTCCAGAAACATATTCAAATTTGTATGTTGTCACTTCATTTATAGATTCCATGGTCAGTTCACCCACAGAGCCTGTTAGTCCATAGCTGCCTTTGTAGCATAGGATCATATATTCATCATACCCTCAATCCACCGCAAGTTCATCCACAAAATCATTCATTCTTGAGTTGCCTTTGCAGCCTAAGATAGTATTTCCATCATCTATTCGGTCCACCACATCCACTACCACTGCATCTACTAATGTTATAAGCACCACTTCATCAGCTGTTATAACCAACACTATTCCTACCATTGCTACTGTACCTCCCAGTTTAGCAAAAATCCAAGCCATGGCAGCCATATATTCTCCCCTAGTTTTACCCCAACCTCTCAATGATATGCCAGATGGATATCAGAAAATTGTTCCCTTATTTTATGGTCTCTCACAATATTCTGCACAACAACATGTGACCAAAATGAATGAATTTTGTGAGATCTATGAAATAGATGAAGTTGATGTTCAAATGCGATTATTTGCCCAAAGTCTAATTGGAGAAGTAAAAAAATGGTTTCAGAATTTAGCTGCTGGTAGTATTAAATATTTAGCTTCATTCCAGAGAGCCTTTATAAATAAATGGGAGAAAAAGAAAAATCCTTTACAAATTTTATCAAAATTTTATTCCATGAGGAGAAATCCTACTGAGTTAGTTCAAGACTTTTGCATTAGATACAACAGTTTATACAATTCCATTCCTGCAGATCTCAAACCAACTCCATATTTCGTGTTGCTCAAATTCCCTGATTGTTTTTGTAGAAATTAGCTGAATAAATCACTTATTCAATGGAGATTAACCCGATTACACATCAATTTCGAATTGCATGCATAACACATAATCTCATCTACAATTAATTGTCACATGCGGAAATAGTAGAAGCAATCTCACATCAAATCAATCACACATTAACTCAGTATGTATGGGGAAAGCCTATAGCTGAAAACCCCGCAGCTATTGTGTATATTATAATGGAGAAATCATGCAACAAAACAAGTACAATACTCCTCACAAGTACTCAGTACTTTCTCATAAAGTCACACACAATCTAGCTTAGTTTTGAACAGGTTACTGGTTCAAAACTCCCCGCCAATTGCCTTGCCTCTATTGCGCAATCATGGCTTGTATATGAAGAGATCCAAGGTTCGAATCCCCTTGGCTTGACTGCGCAATTGTCATGGACAATTCCTCCAAGTGTAATGCAAATCCCATGCAAAACTGATCCTCCAACTGATAGCTTTACTCACCCTTTCATCTACCTCTTCCATTGGTCTCCACTGAACTGATCATGCACTGTAGTGAACTGATGTGTTCTTGAGTTGACTAATGAGTTACTAATTAGTAAATTAAATAATATTTAATTCACTCCACTCATAACTAATTGATTAGCTAGTTAAACTAATCTCAACTAGTTCAACTAAAATAAACAAAACACAACTCCACTATCTGTCTCATTAACTCCTCCAAAACTTCTGCCACTGAAGTCCAACTAAAGTCAACCATGCAAGATGCCATCAAACCCTAGGAACCACGTGATTCCTCTGTCAGTTGCATGAGCCACTTCCATGACTCGAACTGAAGTGCTCCAAGAGAGTAAACTGCTGTTTATAGTCAAAATATTATTAAGGGTAAATAATATTTGACTTCCATATTTTTAGGAGATACAGTCTAAAAATAGCCTGGGTCCTAAAAATAAGGGTCTCATCTATTTTTACCAACATGTCGCATGCTTCAAGAATCTCCAACTGGAATCTCTGAATTATGCTCCGTATGTCTAAAAATAGACATAGTCTAAAAATAGACTTTGCGCCAGAATTTGCATGCGGGCCCACTTAGTGAAGGCGACTTCATTTCACTAAGCTCCATCATCTTGCTGCATTCTCAACAGTTTTGATGTAGACATGGCCTATCAACTGAGGGAAAGAGATGCAGAGACTCTAGAACAAATGCAACTGAATGCTGTCAGTGTAGAGATTAATATCTTAGCTAGAAAAGCAAGACTGAGAAATGAAATAAGGGTTACTATAAAAGAGGAAACATCAAATTCTGAAACAAAATTAGATCTCCTTGCTAGAACTTTAGACAGAGTGGTAGATAGATTAGATAACATAGAAAGAAAGCCTGCTTGGGACAATCAACCCCAAATAAGGAATCCAAATTTTCAGAAAAACAACAATCCTGGAAAGGCCAAAGAGGCTGCTCCAGATCAGAACATAAGAACCCCATTCCAAGAGAGCTATGCTGAAAGTTCTCCTGATCATGATGATGAAGAGGAAGACATTAACATAGTAATGGGGATAGATGAAAGCAATACCCTTTTCCTCACACAAGAAGATTTAGAAATAGTTTAGCTTCAACAACTCAGACTAGATTCTAATGAATCTTTTGATTTTAAACAAGGTTATGATTCTGCCATAAATGAAATTCATAGTCAATATAACTTTCGAAGCAAGAAAACCAATGATCCTTCTAACAAAAAATGTGCTTTATACTAGAATAAAAAGAAAGATGAAACTCGAAAAAACAAAGTTTTGCAAATTATCCCTAGAGAGAATAAACAAAAATCCAATCCCTCAAGTCCAAAGATTGTTGATATCACTGATCAAACTATTCAATCATCTAATTCAGTGAAAACAACCATCCCAGACCCAAAGAAAACTTCTACTGATTCTAAATCAGTAAATTCTAAAAATGACACTCAAAGAAAACCTTTGGCTGATAGTTTAAAAACTGATAAAACTTCTGCTTCTACTTAAACTGTCTTTGAAAAAAGAAATAAAGGTAGCAGTGATCAACAGACTCAAACTGGAAATAGTAAAACAACTGGTGAAACCCAAGAAAAATCATCCCAAACAATAATTCCAAAAGATGAATTAATTCAAGCGATCACATCTCAGTCCACATTTAATATTCAGTCAGAAATATTAAGTTGAAGATAGCCATTCCCTTAACTGAATTGGCTAAAAATGACTTGTATAGATCTATTATTACTAAAACATTGAATGTAAATGAAAATGAGGATACAATTAATATGAGTGACGATAGACCTGAATTAATCTTTGGTCCCAATGTAGATGGTAAGCATTCAGATGGGTCAATACCTCCATTTTACTTAAGTATTACTATACATGATCAGATAGTACACAATGCAATGCTATATACTGGAGCTTCCCATAATCTAATGCCCAAAGCAATAATGGAAACCCTGAATCTAGACATAACTGGACCATATAAAGACTTGTTCTCATTTGATTCATCTAAAGTCCAATGCATAGGATTGATTAAAGATTTGTGTGTGAACTTGGTCCAATATCCTGGTAAAAGCATGATCATGGATGTTGTGGTAGCTGATATCTCGCCAAAGTATGGCATGCTTCTTTGTCACTCATGGGGAGCAAAGTTCCAGGGATCTCTACAACTTGACATGAGTTATGCCACTATCTTGGTATTTGGACAACCCAAAAAGCTTTACAGAGAAACCTTAATGAAGTTTATGATCAAAAATTCCGAAAGACCTACCAATTACCCAATCTATTAAACTCCCACTGATCTTGATTCCTTTATTCTTTGTAACTCTGACCATAATAATATCCAAACTAAACTCACTGATATAAAACCTAAAATAATGGATGATTACATTGGTCATGAAGCTTTATGGCATTTAGATTTGATGGATTAGTGAATAAATCAGGAGCTGGAGCTGGTGTATGGATCACCAGCACTGAAACTAGCCATTCCCAAGGGCATGCTTTTAGATTGAATTTCAAATGCACCAATAACATGGCTGAATATGAGGCTTTAATCTTAGGTCTTCAAATCATTAGAAAATTGGGAGGTCAAAGGATATTGATCATGGGAGATTCAAAGTTAGTTATCAAACAAATAAACGCAGAATACTATGTTCACAATCCCAGATTGGCCAAATACAGGGACACAACAACAGATTTGGTTGAAGATTTGTTAGAATGCAAGTTTGCCATTATTCCTAGAAAACAGAATTTACAAGCCCATTGTTTAGCAACCTTTGCCAGCACCTGCAAACTTCCATTTTCACCAATACAAAAATACAATGCTGAAATCAAACACAGACCTATTGTCCCAGATAATGCAAAATACTAGCAAATTTTTTCAGAAGATAAACAGATCTATCACTTTTTAAACAATGAGGGAGAGTTTCATAATTTCCAAATTGATAATGATTGTAATATAGATTCACCTTGTAACATAGATTCAATTTTTTGTCAAATAGATGATTCAGATGTACGTATTTTTTATAGACCCACTATATTTACTCAGAGTGATATAGATGACTTGGAAAAAGTAGATATAGAGGAAATGATTGAAGATGAGATAGATTTGATAGATTTAAAACATAAAATTTTACCAAAAGGTTTGACTCCCTTAGAAGACTTGTTTGATTCCAATGATGTGCCCAAAAAGCCAAAAATGGAACCAGTCAGGTTTGATATTGAAGGGTGTAACATAGGAACAAATGAAAAACCAAAAATGATCAAAATGTCAAAATCCTTACCATCAGAAGAAAAGGTTAAATATATAAAATTTTAAAAAGAATACCAGGATGTTTTTGCATGGGGTTACGAAGATCTAAAAACTTATAACAAAGACATAATTCAACATAAGATTCCTTTGAAAGAAAATAAAAAATCTTTTCAACAAAAATTAATAAGGATTAATCCAATTTTGTTACCTTTAATCGAGAAAGAGGTTAAAAGAATGTCCGATGCACAAATTATTGCACCAGTTAGGTATTCTGATTGGGTTTCTAACTTAGTGCCCACCAGAAAGAAAACAAGAGAAATTCCACTACGTATAGACTTTAGAAATTTCAATAAGGCTTCTTTGAAAGACAATTACCCCTTGCCTAAAATGGACCATATTTTGCAGAGGGTAGCAGGTTCTTCAATAATTTCTTTACTAGATGGTTTCTCTGGTTATAATCAAATTCTAGTTCATGAAGATAATCAAACTAAAACTGCATTTACCACCCCTTGGGGCACTTTATTGTATGTGAAAATGCCTTTTGGATTGAAAAATGTAGGAGCTATAATTTAGAGGGCCATGGATATTGCCTTTGCTAAGGAGATCCATGAATTTTTAGTTATCTATCTTGATGATATTACTGTCTTTTCAAAAACAAATGATGAACACTTTGATCACCTGAGACAAGTCTTTATCAAGTGTAGAAAATATGGTATATCCCTAAATCCTAAAAAGACTCTTTTCGGACTAGAAGAAGGAAAACTGTTAGGACACATAATCTCCAAGGAAGGCATTAGGATAGACCCTGCAATATTTGAAGCTATTTTGAACATTCAACCACCAAGGAACATAAAAGAACTTCAAGTATTCTTAGGTAAAATCAATTTTTTAAGAAGATTTATCTCTAACATGGCTGAAATCATAAAAGAACTCAACAATATGCTTAAAAAGGACTCCGCAATAAAATGGATTGTTAAAGCCAAACAATATTTCGAATCAATAAAACAGGCCTTGACAAAAGCACCAGTCTTAATCAGCCCAGATTAAACAAAAGATTTTATAATCTTTTCATTTGCCTCAGAACATACCATAGCTGCAGTCCTACTGCAGAAAAACAACCAAGGTTTTGAACAACCAATTACATTTTTTAGTAAAGCCCTTAGAGATGCACCTCTGAAGTACAATATAATGGAAAAACAAGCTTTAGCCCTGGCTAAAGCCATAAAGGATTTCATATTTTACATACTCCATTCCCACATCATTGCATATGTCCCCAATGCTGTAATCAAATATATTCTGACACAAGATGGACCTGATGATAGGAGAGGAAAGTGGATTGTCACTATCCTTGAATATGATATGGAAATCAAACCTACAAAGCTCATTAAAGGACAGGGTTTAGCCATATTGATGGCTGAATCTAATTGTAATGCTTTAGATATAAATTTCATTGCACAAATAGATGACCAGGAGGAGATGGAGACTCCATTGACCAGTGAGGCCTATCTAGACTCACCATGGTACTCTGATATTATCTTTATACTCACACATTTACAAGCTCCTCATGGGTTAACTAAAACCAAAGCAAGATTCATCAAACAAAAAGAAATGAGGTTTTGTGTATTAAATAATGCACTTTACTAGAAAGAGAATAGTGGGATTTTACTAAATTGTTTATTAAAATCAGAGGATGACAAAATTCTCGAGGAATTTCATGCAGGTGACTGTGGATGCCACTTATACTCGAAGAGTACAGCAGACAAAATACTGAGAGCTGGTTTCTACTGGCCAACTTTATTTTCTAATGTCAAAAAATTTGTTACCTCCTGTCACAAATGCCAAATTTTTTAAGGGAAAAAGAAACTATTGCCCTTACCTCTTAAGCCTATATCTACTGAAAATCCATTTCAACAATGGGGGTTAGACTTCATTGGCGAAATCCACCCTCCATCATTAGGCCAACATAAATGGATTTTAACTGCTACAGATTATTTTACTAAGTGGATAGAAGCCATTCCTACTAGGCAAGCCACTGATTCAGTTATAATCTCATTTATAGAAAGTAATATTTTGTCAAGATTTGGATGCCCACATAAGATTATCACTGACAATGCAGCTGCATTCAAATCCAAGAAAATGATCTCTTTCTGTCATAAATACCATATTACCTTAGGTCATTCCACTGCATATTATCCCCGGGGTAATGGTTTAGCCGAATCATCAAACAAAAGCTTAATCAATATCATCAAAAAATTACTTCAAGAAAACAAAAAGACCTGGAACAAAAATCTAGTCTATGCCTTATGGGCTGATAGACTTACCACAAAGAAGTCTATTAGAACTTCACCTTATCAGATTGTTTATGGAATGGATGCATTTTTCCCCTCTTCCTTGGGTGTTCCAGTCATGAAGATCATTCAGGAATCACAGGTGGAAACAAATGATATTCAACGAAGAATTAATGAAACCATACATCTTTAACAGACTAGGGAAGAAGTTTATGAAATATCACAAGTTTTACATGATAAAATTAAAAAGCTTTTTGACAAAAGGGTTAAAGAAGATGATTTTTTCATTGGATATCAAGTTTTGAGATGGGATTCACAGAGAGAGGATAAAGGAAAACATGGAAAGTTTGACTTTCTATGGCAAGGACCTTATGTGATATATGGTTACAAAGGTAACAATTCTTTTTTCATCAAGAATTTGGATGGAACTGAACTTCAAGAAGGACCAGTAAATGGTAGGAAGCTGAAACACTACTATTATTCCGAGTCAGTCACCAGTTAGATTGATTGAATTTTATCATTGTAAATATTCATTGCAAGTGTGTAGATTGGATTGGAGATTTTATCTACAAGGTTGAAGCTCGAAGAGAAGGCCCTAAGCTTTGCAGTATAAAATATCATAAGTATGAATTGTTGCAGAAATAAGAAAGAAATTACAGGATCACCAAGGTTAAAGTTGAAGGCTACTGATCTCAGAGTTCTTGACATTCCACCAGGAAATGCCATCCCCAAGTGAAGTCGATGTTAGTAACCTATAAATATAGGATTCATAATTTTGACTTGAATGATGGTAGTCTTGTAAATATGTACAAACTTTGCTTTCTGCAAGTTATTTTCCCATATTTTTGTAAAAATCAAAAAATCAAAAAATCAAAAAGAGGGTAAAAGTCCTAAAAGAAAAATCAAAGGACTTAGAAAAAACAATATACCCCGAAAGAAAAAAGATGAATAAAACATGAAAGTGTGCAAGTCTAAATGCCACTACTTTACTTTTTGCAGTTGATTATGGCAGAGTGTCAATAAATGCCATAATCTATGATGAGTTGAACAATTTAATCTTGACTTGTCATTTTTCAATTTCAAATGTTGTAGATATTGAATAAAGAATTGTCATACAGTTAAATCATGACAATTCAGTAGTTAGGTAGAGAATAAAAGAATCCAACAGTTTAATCTAGATTCTTGGATGAAATAAGTGTAGAATTAGATAATTTATTGCTTTAAAAAAGATTAAAAGGTTGTAAGGTTGCTAGTTCAAATGCACCTAATTAAAATAGAAGAAAAAAATGTTAGAAGATATGACGGGGTAGGTAGAAGAAGGTGGGAAACATTATTGTAAATATCTTTCACCAGGCTATAAATAACTAATTTCCCCTCCCCATAGCAATTTGATATTCTAGACTATCACTCAAAGAGGCTCAAGGCATTTCCTTGACTTCTGTTGGGACCAGACCCGAGGCTTAATGATTGACTAGTTAAAAATTTAAGTTTCTATATTAATCCCGGAAATTTTCATCATTTAACCTTCATGCACTCATCACCATTTGATCTCATAAGTGATAACTCTTTTCTTACTTAAATGTTACATAAAGGCCCATTTGATTAACTTCCTCCATTTTACAAAGCATAAAACCCTCAAAAAACATGATATACTAAGTAAAACTGAATGAGTTATGAAAATGAAGCTTTACTCTAATTTTCACTTTCCTTAGTTTCATTTATGAATTTTTGAGTATTCATTGTCCCCTTTTATATTAACACTTAACCTATTTTATTAACTCCCTATCAAATATCCTAGTCCTATTAATATAACTTCTTTTTATTTTAATATCCCAAAAACCCCTTATTATATGCTTTTTATAACAAAGATATTAGTCACATGTTGAAATAACATCCTGAAATCATCCCTTTGATATAAAACTACCCATAATAAAATATCCCCACTCCCCTATAGTTTTAGAACTTTAAATAAATCTAAAACTATATAATATAATTAAATTTGAAAAAAAAAACACATTTTTACATACTCTGTATTAAAAATAGTGCAGAAATATAATGCTTACTCTCGTTCCCGCATTACCTCTAATCAAGATTAAAGCTTTAACCTTACCCCTTTCCCCCTGTATATATCTCCTTACCACAGATTAAACATTGGTTAAATCATTTATAACCCGCCCCATTCACTTTACTTTGTGTATAAACTCATTTTATACATAAGTTTCACTAAATAATTCAGCACCCTCATGCTCATCCTCAACCCTTTGATCATCTTTACTTTTCCAATCCGACGATCCACGCACAACGCGATCATTTGGCCTCATGCCTCATCCTTCCTCGTTGTGATTAAATCGTAACCACCCGATCACCAATGCTCGCTTTGATCCTACGGTCCAAATCTAACGTCCCACCATTTCCATCGCATTATTAACCGTTGATCATCTCTATCAAAATCAACGGATGATAGTGAACCGGGTCCCACTTTCCCTTGTCCCGCAGCTTCCCGATGCATCTCAACCGTTCACAATCATTCAATCAAATCCAACAACATATATTCAATATCGCATAACAAAAGTGATCGGGAAAAGTTTATGAAAAATAATGCGATAAAAGTTTTTTCATGAAACCAGCATATGCTACGTGTCTCAATTCTACTGGTTCACGTTCCAAAAGGGAAAAACTGCTTACCGCTCTGGAGCAATGCGATAACCACTAATGGTTTCACCTTTAATGCAAAAACCACTCCCGCCATTTGATCTTGACCTGTAATTAATGTCCTGCATATCAATAAAACCTAAGGTTTTAACCTTAGTTTTTCATCGTTTCCATATCATTTACGCCTTCGCCCTTTGGAAAACTACTCACAGACACCATTGCCGAGCCTCTGCTGACCAATTTTCCCATCTGTAGCCGATTTCCCCTCTGAAATTTACCTCCGAAGACTCTCTACGCCTTCTATCAGCCACCTACGACCAGTTTGAAGACTGGTACATTCCTGAACATTCTCCTCGACCGCCATTATACCTTTAAAAAGACATTTCTCTGAAATTTCAAACCCACATTTCATGAATTCAAATGAAAATTGAAATCAGTCACAGTGAGAAATATAAATTTCCTAATTTTAAAGTGCCCAAACCTTGAAGAAACAGGGGGAACCTTGTCAAATTTTCCCAGAATATGCCATCTTCTCCAAATTCAATTTTTTAGTATTTT